>OZ004633.1:7999309-9229149 GCA_963924495.1 Nemapogon koenigi
ATATAAGTTAAAGTGAGTAAAATAATAAAATCGGCGAGTACCAAAACAGGAAATTGAACCTCGTTACATGTGTCATTATTTATGCAACTGGATGCCACTAACCGATAGTTATAAACCGTTAGCAGACATGCATTATTATATTTTCTTATGAAAGCACCATAAACTCGATAATAAGGCTTTAAGACAAATAATACCAGACTTGTGTAATAAAACGTTTTTGTTACTAATTTCATTTAACTGTTATTCAAATGAATTATGTTTATAAATATGGCTTTAACTAAATTACGATTTAATTAAGTTTAGATGTTTTCTACTTAATCACGCTGACTGAATAAATTCGGATTAAATTAAGTAACTTAATTTCTACGAAACTATACTATTTCAGCAATAAAGTTGACAATAATAATTACAAACTAGTTTAAAATCGGTTCTAATTACCTACTGAAATTGTCAAAGTTTCTTCCACCATTTTTGCTAGCGATTTCACCGCTTTATGTATGGGTACCCTGGGACCGTAACACGGTTTCGGGAGCTATAAGGCAACCAGTGCAGAAAGAAAAAAAAATGTAAACAAACGTAGGTAGGTACTAATTCAGGATATAATCAACTTCCATTCAAATTTCAACCAATACCGTTCAGTTGTTTAGGTGTTATTGAGTAAACAAATACCCAAACTTTCTCATTAACCGACTTCCAAAAAAAGAAGGAGAAGGTTCTCAATTCGGACCGTATTTTTTTTTTTTTTATGTATGTATGTACATCGATAACTCCGCCAATTGTAAACCGATTTTGATGGTTTCTTTTTTAATCGACAGATAATTCTTCCGGATTGGTCCCATTTTTATCTCATAAAAATTGGTTCATTAGTTTTTCAGAAATTTTGAAAAAACTGACTTTATAAGTACATTTTTCTTGATATCTCGATAAAATATGTACCGTTTTTGACAACTTATTTTTTTCAAGACATAATAATTTCTCTCGACATTATCTTACAGACATATGACGAAAATCGGTTCGGTAGTTTTTCAGAAATTCAGTAATTAATTTCTGTTTACGGCTGAAATTATGTATAAGAAAAAGCCTTAGCAACGGTTGCTATTGACACGAAGTTGTCAATTTTCGTGACGATGGTCTAGCGGTTAAATGTAATGGGGTGCATAGGATGCACAAGCACATTACATGGTTCAAATCACATCCACAGGGGTATTTTTTTTTATTTTTCATCAATATTTTTTTAGTTGCGTTATTATTTGTCTCTCAAGGCAGCAAAATCACTTAAAAGGGTAAAATAAAGCTTTTAAAAAAAAGTGCACCGACTTCAAAAATTTGCACTGAAAAGTAAGAAATAATAAATATTTCGTCGTAGAATTTGAAGACGGTTGGTGCCAAATTAGAAACAACTTACTTCCCAAATTCACTAATATAGACAATTCATTAGGAACCTACGATCATCAGTACATACAAACATAGATAATATTGAACAGATCTTTATCTTCTTAGATATTTGCATATTTGCACCAATCGTCTTCAAATTCTACGACGAAATATTTATTATTTCTTACTTTTCAGTGCAAATTTTTGAAGTCGGTACACTTTTTATTAAAAGGTTTATTTTATAATACTAGTAGGATTAGGATTCTACAGTTTTCATTTCAACAAAGTCGCGAAACCAACTTTTATGGCCACCTTTGTTACATAAGAAATAAAAATTTCCTTTCGCACCACCAATAAAAGTGAGGAGGAAATCTCGAAAGTTCAATATGAAAAAAACATTTGTGTAAAAGTTCAGTGGTTGTAACTTCGAGTGTGTACTTAGGACAGACCTTCTGTGACATGAGACAAATGGAGGTGACACCTGTGACAAAGGACAGGCGGGTTCAAAATGAAATACGACAGACATCTCCAAAACGGACTTTTAGTAGACACCTAGGGGAATAGTAACATGTATGACATCTCATACTATATTATTCTCATACTATATCTCATATTATTTATTATATTATATATTTTATGGTTAGAGGAAGTTTTTCATCTTAATTATTTTAACAAAATACCACATCATGCCTGGTTATCGGGCCCCAGGGTTCCTAGAGGACTGCAACTTATTTCTGTCCCATTTTCTTCTTTTAAATATTCGCCTGAAGAAATATACCTACGAGATTATATTAGCCATGATGACCTTTACATACCTAGCTATAACAACATATTGTATTCTATATAAGTAAGAGTTTGACAGTAAGAATGCCGAGAATTGTTTCATCATTTAATGGAATTTACATAAATATGTATAAGCGGAACGATGATCAAACACAATAACAAGTAAAGTAAGGAAACTTAAAGAGCTTACGTCATTTCTATATACGTACTTATCAAAGGTCCATAATCGACATCATCCACCGGTTTTTTATGTCGCCTACCTATAATCACCCGTAATCGTGATTAGCCGCAGCATCGCATCGCGATATTGAATGAGCGCTTATAAAAATTATCATTATTGGTCGAGGAAAAAACAGACACGAAAAAAAGCCTATACTCCTTCAAGGTGAAGACGTCGGCTCACGAACGCTTAAAAGCTAAATCAGGGAAGCGCCACGCATCAGGAAGTGTTAAGTTTGTAATTATATTAAACAAGCAGATATTTTCTGATCAAGTGCGCAGTGCGGAGTAGCCGAGCTACTTTGATTGATAACTTTACTTACGCCATCTTATCAACAAGGTGAACTATTGTTTTCTGTTAAAAACCCTATATCCGTTACTCGCTAAAAACTAGTGTTTTTGTTAGCTTGGGTAGTGGACAGAAATGGCATGTCAAATTCATCTGTTGTTTAAACCTTCGAGACTAGCCTCTTCGTCTCGTATTTCTGTTACTTTATTAAGAAAGGTGCGTGTTTCTGGAATTGCATTTACAATATTCCATCTCTACACGAACAGGTGAAGAATATTCTCAAGATTGTGGTGTCATGTGTAATTTAGTTAGGGTTGCGTTTCTGAGCGAAGGTTGTTATTTAGTCGAGAGTTATTAGATCGCGAGGTTGCCGTCGGCGGTGCATGCGCTTTGCCCACTCGTAGGACAATGACATCGCACGTTCCGCACGATAAAACACAACCTGTACATTATGAGGTGTTGCTTGCGGCTTTTATTAACGTCAAAACTGTTAGAGTTAGGGTATAATTGCGTCATTAGGATATTTCGTGCTTGTTCGCGGGCAAAAACTCCAAATTGAACGGTTTTTTAAACCAACATTTATGTTATTTCCGCAAGCTGTGCAGAAACCAGTTTTCGTAATTAAAATTGAGTTGTTTCACGAGACTGAAGTTTATCTATAATAAAGCAATTATAAAAGCTTCTCCTGCATCTGTTATATTTCTCAGCAGTGTTCATTTCAAATAGTAACTTTTCATGCAATCTAAATGAGAATTTAAATATGTGCGGTTTTTGTTGAAAGTAGAACATTTCAGAAATGAAATCGGTCTCGTTTAATATCAAGCAGTTACAGAGTCCATATTTTCAGTAAGTAGATGTCGGAGCCGACAACGTTAGCCTCATTTCAGCCACCTGGGGCGAAAATGCTTTCATATTATGTTATGCTTTGGACTCAATTTCTCTTTAAGGCCTCCTCCGTAGATAATGTAGGACCTGCTTTCTTTTATATTCTTTTTTGCTCTTGAAATGTCAGCTACTATATAATTTGGAATAAGGACAAAATTTAACATAACATTTAGCGTTTCAATTTGAGTTTTGATATTGACCATTTTTTTATTGGTTTGTTTGTTTTAAATGGTAATTTATTCTATAGTGGTGAAACTTAAATCAGATTAAACGTACGTGTTGTTTCAGTACATATTCCATTTAGGCTTTTGATATTTTAATTAAAATGTCAAAACAAAATCGTATCGCGTAATTAAGTCGAGGAATACGTTATTACATTAATAAAGGTTTAAAATTGGACAATATGAGATACAAACGAGGGTCAGGTTATTAAAGTGGAGCTGTATAAAGGGTAAAGGTTCTCGTGCCCACGTTCTTGACACTGCCACTCTAAATAATCAGACAAATAGACAAGTCCATTCTACCATTTACCAAGCAAAAGTTCTCACGTTTTGTGTGCATAGGCCTTTTACCTATTAGTGTTTGTACCGATATATGATGTTTGCACTCGGTGTGTTGTCCGTTGCGGAGACCGCGCCCGCGCCCGCGTGGCAGTCTCCTGTCCCGCGTGGGAGAACAACTTGACCACTAACACTCACTTTGTTTCAGTAATACCTTCAATATGCTCATTCACACCTCCGACTATAACATGGCACACAGTACAAACAACCTTTACTAAACTAATAACGCTAGAAGAACTGCTCATTTAATTAAAAAAGAATTAATAAATTGAGCTGATTTTAAATGAAATCCGTTCTAAAATTATGAAAAAAAATTACATACTTTATCCAACGCATTACCAATTAACACGTTACTAATTCGAGAAATATCAAGATTTTCTTATTTAATTTATCGCTAATTAAAAGTAATATGCGGCGCGAAATACTTAGTTACGCTACATTAACTGAAAGTACATAATAATACCTTTTATTTTCATATTACTAAACCGACTGTTTTATATAACAATGTTAGTATTTTGGTTTATTTAAAACTGAATTAGGTAAGCAATAAAATTCAAACAAAAGTGAAATACTCGTAAATAACATCTACGTGCAATTTGGAGAGAGCCGATCAGTTAAAGTGATGAATCACAATACGCCGATTGATTTATTCAGAGGGGACGGGCGCATTGTTGTTTGTAGATCTAAATGAAGTGTTGCAAGGACAGGGGTTACGTGCGAGACTCACCCACGCAGCAGCACAGACTTCGTTGTCCTCACATGGTGACACCATTCTAGCGTTGTAAGACGGGATATTTTTTTAGAATTACCAAGTACACAATCAAATTATCGAAAAATAAGAAATAGGTATAGAATAGGAAATATGACGAAATTCTTAAAGATTGATCCTGGGTAATTAATACCTTCTTTAATCGATAACATAAATCATATTCAAAACTTTGAGTTTTTAAGAAAACATAAAGCATAAGTGCTATACGAAGCCCGATAACTTTTTTAGCCTTATTGGATCGAGTGAGGAATAAACCCAGGACGATTTCAAGTCCAACAATATATTTCAAAATCTCATTACAATTGCTTACTGATTTGTTAATATTGATATAATATTGGTATAGTGTAAGTGAGTATGTGTGGTCGCCCCAGTCAAAGCCCTCTACGATACTTAATGCGCTGACCTAAAGCCGCCGAGAATCACTCCATTGTGAATTTCTGATGAATCGAAGGGAGAGGGATAAAACTGCAACATGTTAGGACAGTTATTGTCGCCAAATTGGTTTATGGATACCAATTGATGCTATCGTAATAGAAGATGAAATCTAACAGGAGGGGTGCAGTGTTATTCGTAAATAAAACAGGTACCACATAGCGAAAGGAATATTCCTTCCTCTGGTTACCTAAATAATTACAGCTCTACATTGACTAATTAATCTCGTTGAAATTCAAAGGGTCTTTCATATAAACTAGCTCAAAAGCTCAAAGGTTAATTCTATAGATGTAAAGGATCCATTCAACGTGAAAACAATTTAAGTTTATACATAGCAATATATCAATCAGCACTAGCTACTTTGAGCTAACAAATTTAATTATCTTTATAGAAGACTTATTAGACGAAAATTGGCATGACATTGGTGCGCTCGGCGCTAGACACAAATGAATAGAAACGCGACTCTCTCATCTGACCATTCCAACAATGAGTTTATCTAGTTTTGCTAAAGTTTTTTGGGTAGGTCTCGTCGCGCGAGGTGCCAATAGCACAGTGACATCACTACTTTCACGCCTTGTACGGCATTGATTGACGTGAAAAGAGATAAGTATTGTTATAAAAAGCTGGTGCCAGCAAATAAATTAAGCACTATAACATCATAACCCACATTGCGTCGTCGAGCGAGCTCCGGCCGGCCATTAACAATCGAATGTAGATGTTAAGTCGAACTCGCTTAGAAATGTTTCAGAACGTTTCTCTTTATCGGTCATTGTGAGTGGCATGGGTGGTGTTCGATTATATTGCCATATTTTAAATTCAAGCCGCGACCGACAACCGAGAGCCGCGTGAGACCGTTGTCCTCACTCCACGCCTAATACTCTAATACAACTTTTGTAACCTATAATTGCACATTTTTACTTGATCACTCTTTTTCAAATGTCAATGGTGATGATTGTTACATAATTGTTAGCCATTTTTTATAGCCATTGAACGCTTCATGAAATCAATATCACGACACGCCGATATGGTAAGTGAAATAAGAACGGTTTTTGATTTTTTTTGCAAACATTTTTGTGACTAACGTTTAACGGTTTGGCACGGGCCGTTTGCAAGACGTGTCTGCGCTCTCACTGTTCTTGGAAAATAGAAGTTAAATCCGTAACACGACACTAAATTATTTTCTAAAATATTATGAACAATTGTTATATTATTAGAGTTATAACATTTATAAATGCCTAAGGTATATACCGGATTAATTAATAATTACTGAAGCGACTGGGCTCGAGTTTGCAGGCTCACCGAGGCGGCGGTCATCGGCACTCGCGCTATGTGGTTCCCCATAAGTTGCCATTTTCCCAGGAAGCGCCGAAGACGTGTAACCGCGTGTAGCGGCTCGAACGCATTCTGTCACGCGGCCAACTCCAATCCGCACATATTGAACCACAAACGGTGAAATGTTACACGCATTTTGTTGAACATACATTTTTCTTGATAATATTTTCGATTTAATTTGAATTTATAAGTAAATACCATTAAAATATTAACTCACGTTATGTTATTATTAACATATTAACTCTACTTTCTGAAATGTTTGATATTAAAATAAAAAATTGAAGTCTATTTTTAAATATTCAAACTTTTTACTTTAGGAATATCTAAGTTACTTCGTCCTACCTACCTACTTTATACACGAATTAAAAGTTTCTCCTCGTAATGGCAATGGCGACAGTTAAATTACATGCATAAGACATTGATGGTTAAGTGTTGTTTTTGTGTCACAAAAAATTTAGTGGCATCATCTTAGCGAGGCGACTTAAGGAGCGATATAATGCAGTCATTTATCTCCATTCAACTGAGCGTATATCCGTGGATTAAATGCGAATCACTGAAGACAAAAGGTTCGGAAGCGCGACAACCTTGCTGTCTATCTTCCGTGCAACCAAAATAAATCGTTTAGATAAATCAGATTTGAAGATAATCTTAGCCTAGGATGCGTTTAGTTGATGTAATGATAGTTACGTAACAATGTATATGTCTAACCTTTTATTTTATTAATCGAGACTTATTTTGTAAAAAACCAAGTTATCTATTTTAAATATTTTCGACACCGAGGAACCCTATCAATATAGGCATTTTCATAATATTGACGGCAGCAGTCCTGCATGTCGTAAAGTTAATATTTGCAACCACTAATAAAGCTGCATTCAATCCAATACATTGAGTATAATTCTAATACCTCATACTCGCATATTTTACATGCAGCTGTGCCTGGAGCACCGCCCGCCCGGAACAAATTCCTGTTAGTGCTGCTTGTAAAATGTTATTTGACACTTATGAGAAAGCGCATCCAAATTTGAATGTTTTAAATCTCAATTTTCAATTATAGAAATACAAGTAGATTGTAAGCCTAATTTGAATAGAATTGCATTTTATTTAAAACTATGGTCAGAGTACAAATGTAAGTTAAAGGTCCAAAGTGAAAGCTGTACTGACAAAATTGAGGTACTTAAGTGTCACCCTAAAACGTGATTGAAATTGGTCATTTGTGCGCGATTGTACGCGACCGTGCACCGCCAACCGCGGCCCGAGCTCTCTGTGCCTCCGCGAAACCTTCACCCTGCACTTGAACTCGCGGCGGGCAGCGAGTCGCGACCGCACGCTGTGTGCACACCTCCGATACGAAAAACGTCTCCGCTTCATCGCCTAATACCTCTTATCCGCTACCAAATTTATTATAATAGGTTTCCTTTATCTTCTACTTTACACAAAAGCTGAAAATGTTTGAATAGGAATACATGCAAATGTAACCAATATGAAAGGTTTTTGCCGACTATGCCTATAATGAAAACATTATATTTTTCTCGACAAATAACCATTTAAAATTGTAATACACAGTAACTGCAAGTTGTTATGACACTATCATCACAATATTTGAATTAATGAGGGATAAACAAGCTAAGTTAAAATGTAAGTATAGGAAACTCTTTATTTTTGAAAATGCATGGGGGCGATGTCCTGAAAGCTTATAATATTAATAAAAAGTTCTCAAGTTTTCGCATTCCTTATGAAAGGGATTCTCGTGTGAAAATAATTTGCCCCATGTGCTTTATCTAAAGATGGAATTTATAAGAAGCTTAATGCTAACTAAGAAGTTTATGGTAACTTAACGTTATCGTTATATTTCAGTGTACGTTTACTTTGTTTACTATTAAATGGAGCATATTTCTTGTACAATTTAGTATCGTCTGAATGAACCGTGTCTGAACGCGGTCAGCGACTGACTCACTGCTACATTATTGCCCAAAACAAAAATTTGCACTCATAAAGTACCACTTGCAAGAAAATAAACAATGAATTATAAAACTTATACTAGAGTGTATGATTTTATGTACTAATACAAAAATGTTCATTTACGATATGCTTAGGAATATTTTATTATATAATCTGATCATGCAGACCAACGAAATTCTATTAATATTATAGTAGATTTATACCCTAACTGCTAACACATCAGACCCCTCGCAGAATTTCGCAATATTAATCAAAGGTTACAGTATATAAATGACATGATATCAATCTTCATAATATCAAGAATTGAGTTGAATTTTGCCTAAAAGACCGCAAATTATTTTCAAGAGTATCGAACTGTTCAAAATCAAACGATTATTTGATACCAGACACTCTTGTAACATAATACTGAATTTGTTAGCGTGAAATTGATGGCCTCTGGCAATGTATTCAAATTATAGATATTATAAACAATTTTGACAGCTTAGTCTACTCGTAAACTTCTTAACTTCAATTTAAATAATAAAAGAGTCAGTTTAGCGATTTGGGAACATAATAAAATTATTTAAATGAACCATGAGAAGCAAATAAATGGAACTGGATTTTTTACAGTTACTTTATAACTGCAAAAGTTACAAAAATCTTTATTTTTTGTTTTACTAATTAGATAGTAAAATTGAATTTTATTGGAATATTCTAATTGAATATACCGGTTTTAAACTCTCCAACTGTAATAAAAGAGATTCAAACTCTATTGTATTTTTTAATTAATAAAATATAATTTGCAAAATATATTGATGTCTTTATTAGAAATTAAATTTTAAAAATATGTACATATTCATAAAACACGGGAAGATTTCGGAAATAAAACCTTTATAGGTAACAATAATAATGATTATTGAAAGTGACTGTAGAATATTCAATCCGCTACGCTCGTTCGCACGGCGTACCGCACGTTTACCGCGAATTCATGCAAATTATTCCACGATCAATTCAACTAAATTTTAATTCGATAAATACACGCTAATCCTATTATAATATAATTTATTTAAAGTTTCGTGCGCAATGTCATCTTGATAGCCTTGTTTGTCCAGAACACAAAGCGCATCTTACGAGATGATTACAATTGAAATTGTTGTCACGAATTTTGCTAAAAAAATAAGTAGGTACCTATACTTAACTTAAGTTATCTCAACTAAATATTTTTGTTGCAATTTCGTTTAAAGATACAATCTTTACATCTGTTGTACATGAATAAAATAAAAGTAAAAAGATGAATTCAGACTAGTTATTGGTTTCAAGTGGTTTCAGTGGCTCTACGTTTTATGTTACAGACAATGTAGTTTTCGTAGCGGCAACATTTATCCAGCCGACTCGCTTGCTCTCGCGAGCTTTTGCAGACGCGAGCTTCGATCAATAGATACATTTTATTTATATACTGATCTATTGAATTATATATCATGTGTAGACGATAACTAAAAATGCAGTAACAAATAACAATTATATACAAATAATAAATATATGCTAGATGCTTATTTAGTGAAATTACCTATTTAGAAAAATATATTAAATTCGTATCAATTTGCAAAAATTTTGGTATTTATTTATTATCATTTAATTTATATTAACAAGTTATCGAAATTTTGCAACAATATTTATTTAAAAAAAATAATAATCTATGTATTAAAAAAATTAATTGTTTTTTTTATTATAAGCATATTATATTAAGGACTCACCAGGGCTGTTTGCTACGCCGGCTGAATATGTTCTGTCTCGTATAAAGTTGCGCTGGAAGGCGGTATGTCGCGATCGGTGCGTGAAGCAAGCGGCGCGGCCGGGCCGGCACTGACGCTCTGGAGACGCGATCCCCGCCGCCTGCGAAGCCTTCGCGAGCTTTCAGCTACACTCGCCACCCGTACGCACTTGCACACTGCACTTGACCGGCCGCCCGGTTGCGATCTCGGCTAAATCGTCTACTGTTGGAAGCGCCTGTCGCTCGTTTGAACTCTTAGCCGCGACCGCATTAGCGTATAAATATGGGGCCGCGCCTGGTGGAAGGGGGGTCGGCCGGCGCCGGCGAGCGCATCACGATCACATCGGCGGAAATTCAAAATGCAGCCGATGTCCTCCCCGATGTATTTATTTCATACTTACGGCCAATTAGGTTGCTTATTTTGACCTTCATTTTGGGACACATTCAATAAATTTATCAAAACCGTATACAACTAATAGTAATTGCATACAACACATAAATGTCTTCCTTCTACACTCCATGACAATATGACAACCAAATATATAGCAGACCATAAAATTGATCAATGGCTATATTAAAAGTACACAATCGACGAGCATGTATGAAAGGTATGATGAATATAAAAGAAGCGAAAGTGGTATGTCAGGACCGTAGTAAAAATGGCATTCGAATGTCTCTGCCTACCCCTCTTGGGATAAAGGGCGTGATGTTAGATAGATAGATAGATAAAACATATAACACGGAAGGCTGACCAACAAATATCGTTACATTTTTGTTTTTCATTTATTTATTATTATTATATTATTTTTGGGAACCTTTAAATACCATCTAAAAGAGGACCCTGGGACCGATAACACGGTTCCGGGAGCCATAAGGCAACCCGTAAAGAAGAAAAAAAATGTTTTAAAAAAAGTCGTGTTTAATTTATCCATAAAATACTTAATTTGAGTAAAACATTACCCCATCTATAATGTATATAAATATAATTTCATATGTAATATTTCCCGGGGCTACGAATTCATTAAAGCATGCTCGCACGTATACATACCGGTTAATTAGGAACCCAAAACTTAGTTCATCAACAATGTCCCAAACTTGGGATAACTAAGACTATTCAATATCTCCCTAAAGTCTCATTACATCCGAATTTGTACAAACTGGCATAATTTAGTTGCTGATTCTTTGAGTGAGAGCTAATAAAAAGTTTTTTATCTTATCTCTGATTTCGTACTTCTGAAATTTCGAAACTTTGTGTGGATTTATTATACAGAGCCAACTAATTTAATACCCTGAAACGTTTTGTGAATAAGACTAAAAACATTTGATTTCCTCTGTCGAATATTATTTTTCAGAAGGTATCTATGTCTTATATGATAGGTTTATATACTTATGGCTTTGATAATATATATACACTCTAGATAGAACGTTACGCTACAAACGCAACAAAAACAGTAGGCCAGGTGTGAATCCAATAGTATGCGTAATTACGCACACAAGTAAGGAGAACTGCTATTGTTTTTTTTGACTATTCTTCATAAATATGGGAATTTTTATTTAAGGTTTTATTGAATTTTTTCAACGTGATGTTTTTATTAAATTAGGAGTAGTGTGGATAATAATGTGAATTTCTTGGTTAAACACATTTTTAACGAAACAAAAAAATAATTATTTTTATTAAAAAAATTATACACATGAAACATAATGAAATTATAAAAATATTACTTGGCTATGTTTTATTCATATTTTATACGTGTATTATTATTACAATTTACATAATACAAATCTTTTGTTCTAAAATGATCAGAACATACTACTGTTGATTCAGTTGGTTGCCAGGTATCTTCACCCCGGCTTTTTCTTATAATATTAATCCACCGAGCACTAATAATCGGATCATTAGGTATTATGAAAATGATAAATTATTAAATTTATAAAAAATGTAGGGGGCGACACGAAAATTTGTATCTTAAGAAAAGTTAAAGTTGGGGGGGGGGGTGAAGGGAAAAATGGACAGTATTCAAATAAAAGGCTGCGGGACAAGGGAGGGGGTCGCATTCAAATCTCATACCAGAAAAAAAAAACTTGTTCAAAAAAATTTGTATGTAGGGGGCGACAATGTATAAAATAAATGTATTAACGACACTTTTTTGGATGGATTCTGTAATAGGAGGAGGTCCTGATCATCATTAGTTCCGGCATGAACCCCCTCCGATTTGTAGTTTCCCAGATACGAGGGTCAATAAAAAGAAAGGGGGGAGGGGTGTTTCGGATTTTTCTGATACTCAGCGCCCTTTATATGACCATACCAAAAGTTTTTATGATCCCTGGGAGAACAGAAAAGGTCAGATTTAGAATAGGAGGGGGGGGGGGGGTCGCATTAAAATCTCAGTTCATACAGGAAAAGAAAAAAAAATGTTCGAAAAATTTTGTATGAAGGGGGGCGACAATGTACGACATCCGTATTGATAAATCCGGTCTTATACCACACAGTGGCAGCTGGTGGTATACGTCTCTGCTTACCCCTATATATGGTATTACAGGCGTGAGGGAACTTAATTTTTTATTTACAATATAGGTAAATTAATTTGACGTTCATTTGGGAATTTTAATTTCAAAAGCTTGCAACATCGTACAAAGTGGCTGATTTTAAGACTTAAATATTATTTTTTAGTACAAGTGTTATTTTTGAGAAATATAATACTATATGACTTACTTACCGATGGTAGATGATTGAAGTAGTTGTTTTCAAAAGTCCTCTATAATTTCGGCACACTTTTATAACGCAAGACGCCATTTTGAGGCACAAAATTTTGACACTTAGCACAACTGTCAGACACGATGACTCAATCGGTACTGAGCGGTGGTAAAGTTCAAGTCAGGTAACATTTACATTACATTTTTTTCGACGCGGTCGCGCCGCTCTTGCTGTATCTAGAGTGTATATAATCAAAGACTTATGGTAACTTGGTAGAGATGGTTCTAAAAAAAACTTTTTATAAAGTGCAGCCAACTTCAAAATGTCCACTGAAAAGTAAGGTACCTACCTTGTCTTTAAAATTGGAGATAGACATCAATATAGGTACTGAAAAACTTGCATGATCTATTATACTATTTTATACTAATACTAATTACTATAATATTATAAAGAGTACAATTTGTAAGTTTGGATGAAACTACTCATCAAATTATTTAACTAATAGATAACTACATTATCCATGAGTATGTAGTTTTCTAGGCTATAGAATATATGAGACTATAATTTATTTTGTTTGAAAATATTCACGGGCGAGGCCGGGGCGGAAAGCTAGTTAGGTAGGTATTTATATGAAACTAAGCCTACAGACGATGCTGAAATCCTGAACATAACAAAAGAAAACATCCAAATCCGACCAACCAGTTAGAATTAATAAAGACAAGATTGGCATTTCAAAAATTACATACATATTCCATTAATCACTATTTTCAGTGCATAAAACTTTGATCCCCTATACATATACCATACATTATCCCCTATACATTCTTGAGTTCATACAAAAATCACATAGAAAAAAGCACGTATAATTTTCCCAAATTTTCCAATTTTCCGGGCAACTTTTCCAATTTCCTTATTCAGACTATTAAGAACATTTAAAAAAAAATTCAAATCGGTACAGCCGTTCTTAAGTGATGCGCATATAAATATATCTCATAGGAAAAACCCATTTATTATATATATATATATTGTTACGAGCTGGGGTTCGAAGAGATTTAAAATACCGATTAAATAGACAAACTTTACTTCAACACCACAAAAATACAGTTAAATAAATGAAAACACTAAAATAACACTTATTCGCACTAAATTCCACTTCACTGTTTCGCTTTGATCGCTCTGATTCGCACTGTGTTTCGCACTGTGTCCCTTGCGGCAATGATCCTCTGTTTATATTGCCCACCGAACATTCGAGAAACGCCGAGATTGTTGTACAAAGTTGTAGACGCGGCTCGATGCGACCCGGCGCCAAATACCTACACACAGACCGCGCCCGATTTTGGTACCTATGGCTAGGCACATACGGTCCATTTTCGTTTGTACTTGATTCTCTCTGGATGTTTCTAGAGACGTCTATCGACCTTGATGTGTTTAGGTATTTATTGGTGCGATTTAAGTACCTATTCGTTACACTGCCCCCCGCTTAGACTTGCTCGTCCCGAGCAATATTCGAGCCTTTGTAAGGAGCCAGTCGATCAATATGGACAACCTTTAACTGTCCACGCGGGCATCGTTGGATCCGATAGGTCACGTCATTGATCCTCGTGATGACCTTATACGGGCCTTCCCAGCGGTTCTGCAGCTTGGGAGATTTGCCTTTTCGGCGTTTCGGGTTGTGCAGCCACACCAACGATCCCTCGTCAAAACCGTTACTATTGAAGTTCCTATCGTACCTGGTCTTCATCTTTGTACTGGCCACAAGACTGCTCTCACGGATCTGGTCATGTATGTCGCACATCTTGTTTTTCAGGTTCGATACGTAGTCACTTACAGGTTGCGGCGCATCCGGAGGTCCGCCGGTCAGGAGATCAACTGGTAGTCGGAGCTCTCTCCCAAAGTTGGCATAAGCAGGAGTCACTTTTATGCTTTCATGCTCTGCGGATCGATATGAGAGCAAGAACAAGGGAATATATCGGTCCCAGTCCCTCTGGTGATCCTCAACCAGTTTCGCTAAATGAGTCTCCAAAGTGCGGTTGAACCTTTCAACCATTCCGTCGGACTGTGGGTGATACGCCGTAGTCCTTGTTTTATTTATTCCCAGGAGACGGCATACTTCCTGGAACAACTGCGACTCAAAGTTACGCCCTTGATCAGAATGTATCTCCATTGGTAGCCCGAACCTGCAGAATACTTCGTTGACCAACTTAGTCGCCACTGTTGTCGCTTCCTGGTTGGGAATTGCGAAGACCTCCGGCCACTTCGTGAAGTAGTCCATCACGACCATGAAGTACTTGTTCCCGTCTTCAGTGGCCGGGAACGGTCCAGCAACGTCCACCGCAATTCGTTCCCATGGAGCGCCAACATTGTACAGCTGCATACGTCCCCTCGTACGTGTCGTAGGTCCCTTCACGGCCGCACATACTGTGCACTTGCGACACCAATCCTCGACATCTTGCCGGCAATAAACCCAATAAAATCGTTTCCTGATTTTCGCCAGGGTTCGATTCATGCCCAGATGTCCTCCCGAGGATCCATCGTGCACGGACTCAAGCACTGCGCGCACCTTTGACCTAGGCACGACCAGCTGCATCAATGTCTCCTGTCCACTTGGCGACTCCCATTTGCGGTACAGCAACCCGTTGTGCAGCACTAGACTTTCCCACTGAGCCCAGTAGCTTTTCGTGGTGGAACTCATGGCGGATACAACATTCCAGCCGGGCCTTGGAACATTCTGCGTCTTCCATTCCATTATCGGCGCCAAGTTGTTATCCTTGAGTTGCTCGTCTCTCGTCCTCTCGTTCGCCCATTCGTCACTAAGTACATCCTTTGTAATTACATGCCCGAGGTAATTTACACGTTTCTTGAAGAAGCTACACTTCTTGGCATGCAATTTCAGGTTCGCGAGCTTCAACTTGGCAAACACTCTTTCTAAATTCCCCAGGTGCTCGTTGAAGTCGCGTCCCATGATGATGACGTCATCCAGGTAGACTAGGCAAGCTTTTCCAACGAGATCCGCAAGCACAACTTCCATCAGCCTTTCGAACGTAGCGGGAGCATTGCATAACCCGAAAGGCATGACGTTGAACTGCCACAGTCCATTTCCGGTCGAGAAAGCAGTCTTTTCCTTGTCCTTGGGATCGATCTCCACTTGCCAGTATCCACTCTTCAAATCCAGTGTTGAGAACCACTGGTTCCCACTCAACCTGTCCAAGGTGTCGTCAATCCGGGGTAGAGGGTAGCTGTCCTTTCTGGTTACGTCGTTCAGTCGACGATAATCCACACAGAAGCGAGTGCTGCCATCCTTCTTCTTAACTAGCACAACCGGAGAACACCATGGGCTCAAAGAAGGTTCGATGACATTAGCCTTCTTCATGTCTTCCAGCATGCACTGTACTTCTGCTTCTCTTCCTACCGGGATTCGTCGAGCACGTTGACGTATAGGTAACTCGTTGCCTGTGTTGATGGTGTGTTTCACCAATGACGTCCTGCCGAGATGCCCATCTCTGTCACTAAAGATGTCAATGTAACGAGTGAGCATCTCCTTCGCTCTTTTGTACTCGGAGATTGACAAGTCCTTTTTCGAAATATCGACGAATTCCAAGGGGTTTACACTGTTATTTTTCACCGCCGACAGCTTCCCCTGGGTGCAGCTCCGCATCCAATTCGCCTCGTCGCACTTCGCCACGACTTGATCCTTACTGAGAGTGACAGGAGCGCCATTGAAGTTGGTCACCCTTACTACAGCTCGTCCACTCTTGCTGTTTACTAAAGTTGGAGTGAGTAACCAGCCTTTATGTTTAGAACGTTCCAGGTGGTCGATGATGGAGCACCTCGTAATGGAGGGGTCCCCATTAGTTGGTAACTCCACATCGACAAGCGTTTCCGAGTATGGGTTCAGCTTGACGCCCTTGGCACAACGCACATAGCCAGCATAACCGCCTTTCAAAAATACCTGTTCCTGGCCGCACTGCAGTACACCGTTGCGCAAGTCGATGCCAAACTGGAACCGCTTCATAAAGTCGAGTCCGAGAATGCAGTCGTCTATAATGTCGGCCACGATGACGGTGTGTGGATACTCCCCGTCACCCACCTTGAGTGTCACCGGCAGCTCGTCGTATGCGGGTATTGGCTGACCGGTTGCCGTGAAGAGTTTCAGACAGGAAGATGAACGTCTGGTTCTTTTCGTAGATCGTCCCAACAACTGAGGTCTCACAACCGTACGCGTTGCTCCTGTGTCGATCGTCATCTCACATGGCGTCCCGTTGACCTCGCCGGCGATTACCAGACTGTTCCCGTCGAAAACTTGTCGGATGGTAACTTTTGGGGCTATGTCACGATCAGCCAGTACCCGCCCCGCGGCTCTGGCTGTTACTCGTTTCCCGGAAGCTCCGTAGTTACGGCACGGACATCAGCTTCGACGTCCCGTTTCGGCACTCGTTGATCCGTGCCTTGTCGTTTAAGCGCCGGGCAGCTTGCTTTAAGGTGCCCCAGCTTGTGGCAGTAGAAGCAGCGGGGTAAGTAGCTACGCCTCTCTGCTACAGGTGTCGTTGTTGGAGTAGCCTCCTCCGCCACTTGTCGCAATCGCTGAGAACGAGGCTCCTGTCTCACGGCTTCCACCTCTAGAGCATGGGCCAGTGCATCTTTCAGGGCGCTGTGGTGGCCCAGACGAACTGTAGCTCTGACCTCCATGCTGCGGATGCCGTCGATAAATGCTTGAACGAGGTTTGCAGCAATGAACTCTTGTCCGGCAGATGGGTACGCCTTCCTCACGATCTTCTCGATCTCCAGAGCCCATTGTTGCAGATTCTCACCAGCATATTGCGTCCTGTCCCTCAGCTGCGCTCGGTAGACGTGCTCCAGGTGTTTGTCGCCGTACCTGGAGTCCATTGCCTCGATCAGGTTCCCGTACGTGGTGCAGCTGTCTGGAGAGGCCTCCAGAACCGATAGTGCACGGCCCCTTAAAGCCACTGTCAAGGCGGTCAGAGATTGCTCGTCTGTCCAGCCGTTGGCAGAGGCGACCGTTTGGAACTGCAATTTGTACGCTGACCAGGACGTAGTCCCGTCGTACGGCGGCACCTTGACTCGGGGGCCGGAGACGACGACGCCTCCAGAAACAGGAGCGGACAGCTTCAGTTTCCTTACTTCATTCTGGAGCCTCTCGCATCGGCTGTCCAACTCTCCGTAGCGGTCGTTAAGTCTTGCATCCTGTTCTCCGCTCATCCTTGTCTGTATTTCCATATGGAGATCCTTATAGTGCTGTTTTATTTATTTTATTTATTTATTTATTTAGATCCATCACCAGTTGTTACAGTAATACACTTATACATAATTACATGAGTTCTTAATTTTTAAACTAAAAGTACAACCATTAAAGATGAATACAGCACTTATTTATGTTTTAACAAATTCTAAGAAAGCGAAAAAAAAAAAAAAAAAAAAAAAACAGCAACAATAAAACAAAAGAAGTCAACTATAGCACTAAACACGTAAAAACTTATGTATGGCATTCCTGAACCGTGTAAGACTCATACAGTGTATGTCTGTATGTACACTATGGTTGTTATATAATTTAGAGATCCTTGCCAAGGGAGAATTGGACCCCATCACAGTCCTGCGGAAAGGAGCTTGGAGAGGAGTTATTGCATGTCGGGGATACCTTCCTGGTGCTTGGAATGTTACACAGCCGAGGAGATCCGGACAGTCAATTTTGTTATTTATAAGTTTGTACATGAAAGTAAGGTCTAGCAAAGCATAGCGACCTCCAACGACATTATTTTAAATTTGTCTAGTTTATCTTGATAGGAACCCGAAGCAGGTCTCCGGGCCCTACCATATGAAGGAGATAAGTGCCAGAGGAAGCGCCTCTGAACCCTCTCCAGCCGAAGCATGTGGGTGGAATAATGAGGACGCCATACCACCGAACCATACTCCAATATACTGCGTACTAAGACACTATACAATGATATTTTAGTTCTGTGATTCTTGAATAGTTTACCATTTCTTATTACAAATCCTAGAGTACCATTAGCCCTCCTTATAACGCTCTCAATTTGGGGTATGAAGGTAAGCTTTTTGTCGAAAATTACACCCAAATCTCTAATGGAATTGACTTCCTCCAAATTGTGTCCATCAACATGGTAGTGTGACAATGTAATTTTATGTTTTCGAGTAAATTTAATAAATGAGCATTTACTTATGTTAAGGTTCATGTGATTACATCTACACCATTGAGTTAGTCTGTCCAAGTCTGTTTGTAATAATAAAGTGTCATAGACAGACTCAATCACTCTTGCAAATTTTAAGTCATCCGCAAACAAAAATGGTGTTGAGAACCGAAAACAATTGACAATGTCATTAATAAAAATGTTGAACAGTATGGGACCCAAATGCGAGCCTTGCGGTACTCCCGAGGTGACATCATATGTAGTCGAGTTAAAACCGTTCACCACTACAAAGAAAGATCTATTTGTCAAGTAGGACTCCAGCCATGAAAGCAACGGACCCGACACACCATATGTTTCAAGTTTTTTTTATCAATAAACAATATGAAACTTTGTCGAAAGCTTTACTGAAGTCGGTGTATATAACGTCAACCTCCTTATTGGAGGTCTTCGTACCGGATGTCGAGGTCTTCGATTCTCTCCTCGTGCATGTCTGTAACCCTCTGTAGCTGCTTCACCTCCATATTCACCTTTCCCAGTGATTCTGAAAGCAGCTCCTTAAGGCTAGCAGACTGCTCCTTTAACAGCCGGCAAGTCTGCTCCTCCCGAAGTCTGGCCTCCTCCTCTTGTCGTCTGGCCTGCTCCTCCTGACGTCGGGCCTGCTCCTCCTGACGTCGGGCCTGCTCCTCCATCAGCCGTCGAGTCTGTTCCTCCTGACGTCTGGCCTGCTCCTCCATCAGCCGAACCAGCATTCCCATGTCGGTTGCCTGGGGAGCACCCGCAGAACCCGCAGCACCCGAATCAACTCCAGCAGCAGCTCCAGCACCACCAGCAGCAGTCCCAGCAGCACCAGCAGCGGCTCCAGCAGCAGCTCCGGCACCACCAGCAGCATTCCCAGCAGCACCAGCAGCGGCTCCAGCAGCAGCAGCCTCGTCGACCTCCTCGCCGTGATGTCCAGCAGTAGTTTGTCGTGTTTTGGGTCGCCGTGATAACGACGAGTCACGTGGTGTAATCGGCATTTTTGAATCCCACACTCCTGACACCAATTTGTTACGAGCTGGGGTTCGAAGAGATTTAAAATACCGATTAAATAGACAAACTTTACTTCAACACCACAAAAATACAGTTAAATAAATGAAAACACTAAAATAACACTTATTCGCACTAAATTCCACTTCACTGTTTCGCTTTGATCGCTCTGATTCGCACTGTGTTTCGCACTGTGTCCCTTGCGGCAATGATCCTCTGTTTATATTGCCCACCGAACATTCGAGAAACGCCGAGATTGTTGTACAAAGTTGTAGACGCGGCTCGATGCGACCCGGCGCCAAATACCTACACACAGACCGCGCCCGATTTTGGTACCTATGGCTAGGCACATACGGTCCATTTTCGTTTGTACTTGATTCTCTCTGGATGTTTCTAGAGACGTCTATCGACCTTGATGTGTTTAGGTATTTATTGGTGCGATTTAAGTACCTATTCGTTACAATATATATATAATTAATTTTTTTTTTCAGGTTTTATGAAAGATTATATTATGATTACGAATTATATTTAAATAAATTGTTTTTGAAAGTAACTATGTATGTATAACCTAAACAAATCAAAGTAGATCATATTTTGTATTATAGTTTCTTGAGGAAACCCAGTTTGTCGTCAGAGGAAATCCCATGAGGAATTCGGAAGTAGGTAATTTCCGTAATGCAGCGAATGTTGTTACCTTATTGCATTTGTCGAAGTGTAGTCATATTTTATTGACATTGCTTGATATTTAACACAAAGTGAATGATGAATCAATGGTTTTCGTGGTTTTTGGAAAGTACGTATTTACGTATATGTATAGTACTCAACAAAATCCATTCAAGAAGGAGTTATTGGTAAACAAAAATTACAATTATTTACATATAAGTACATATGCTAGACCAAAGATATCTCATCGCCACGATCCTGGCACACCTCTTGTGCTTCATTCAAATCCATACATCTTTTCATGCAAACTCTTCGATTTCGGGTGATTTTATTAAACCTTATCCTTTAAAATCTCTCAATGTTAAATCGAAATATCTGTAACTTTAGAAACGGATCTCATTCATGGAACTTATTTTCAAACAAAAAATAACATTAGATAAAAAGGCTGCTGTGTACTTTATATTAGTTATTGTAATCACACACAATGTGATTGCGTTCAGTAATAACAATTCTTTGTCCATCCGTGGCAAAAAAACGGGAGGAATTTTCTTGTATCAAGTTTTTGAAATGCACCTGAAGGATTACATTATGCTATATATAAAAGTAATATTACTAGTGCCGCAGATTCTTGATAATATTGTGACATATTAAAATTTCTGCTGCTGGGAAATCCATAAAAATATATGGATACTCCTATGCATGCTCTAAGTAGAAAATCAATTCTACCAACTGTATTCGCTTGCTACGTTATGTGACGTGCCGAGCGGAACTTTTAATTTGCATGGAGAAAGGATTCATTCTTTTTATTCTCTAGACAATCCATTTCATTGGAAATTGAATTTTTCGTCGTTTTTAGGGTGGTAACCCCTTTTTCTGTAAATGCTATTCAGATTGCATACGTATATTATGCCTACTAGCTTGCATTTCGTATGTTTTAATAGATTGTATCAGACAGTTATTTAAATTTAAAATTAGCGTCTATGTATTTTCTGTAGGCGAACTACCATACCATAAAAAAACTAAAAAAATAACTTGATATACACTTTTGACTTCTCCGAGAAAACTCTTTTTCTTTTTTTTCTCTTTTGATTTTCATAAAATCCTTGATTACTTTTATAATTATAAACGATTATTATATCACTAGACTACTAGACCGACTCTTTCATTCATATTCTATTTAAATAGTTTTAGCTCTTTTTCGATATGACAAATTAAACCGAAAAGAAATGGAAGGATAATTGTTCAACTAATGTTTACATAGAAAGTTTCAAAGTTATAAAATATTTAGTTTTAGGAAACACTTAAGTAATTAAAGCTTTTCGTATTTGCGCTTAAAATAGAACCTTCTGAAGTAAAATCAGCAAAAGGAATAAAATCGCGCAGTCGTTGAACCCGACCGACGCCAATTCTTATTAATTAAGACGAACTCAATCCTAACATAACGGTCTTAAACATTACTATGCTAATTTATCATAATACCATTTCCTCAGGAGCGGATCTCTGACACAGATATCTAGAGCTTTAACTGTAGCAGAAATATGATGGATTGTTGACCACTCAAATTGTGTCAAGAGGTGTTTTTTTGTGATATCAATCAGTGCAGCAAAACAAAATAATTTGCATTAATAACTGCTAAGTATGTTTTCGTATATAACTTTACTTTTACATCGTACTGAGTCAGTAACTACATTGAAGCTAAAGTGCTAGACTTTCAACCTCCAGCCAAATAGAAGGATGGATGGAGGGAAGTTGTGCAGAGATGCCTACTTCAATGGGAGTATGTTATATTCAAACGTCAAATGTTTGATGAATAACCAAAGTTAACTAGCATATATTATGTTCTAGAATAGAAGCATGAGTGATTTTGGAAATTGGCACGAATCGGATCAAACAATGCTAATTTAATTAGAGAGTCAATGCAAAATACAAAAAATAAGTGTATGTTATTTTACAGTACGTATGTTTAAAATGATTGACAGTTTCCATTAGTTTAAAATTGCAATAGTCGTAATACAGAATGATAGTAGAAACAGAGGACGTCTAATAAGTGGATCGTTCTACCTAGTAATATTCACATAAAATAGGTACATTAGTAACTAATTAATCAAGTTCGTATATTCATAAAATATTACGATGCGATGTTGACGAGACACCAGTAACAGTGTCCACTTTTAACCAGTTGTTGCCCATATAAAACAGAACAGATGGCAAGCCTATTGCTGCGCCTGCACAGATTTGTTACTTCTTTAACAAGGTGTAAGTAGCTATTATATTTATAAGTGCGGACGCCGACTTAACGTGCCCTCCAAATCACAAGAAGTCGATAGAAGCACACATTCTTAAAGAAACTTGGTGCTTTTTGGTGCGAGTGAGGTTTGAATCAATGGTGCCATAAAGTATTGATATGAAAAATATATCACCGACCCTAAATTTTGAATTTTAATTGGCTGTCAGAATTGGAAAACTACAATTAAATACTTTAATTAATAGAGCAGACTGAGCTAAAAATAATTTCAAAAGCGGCTAATATAAGAAATTCTAACGAGGTTTTGCCGAGCCAATGATCACGTCTGTATTCATTGCGGTTCGTTGAAGAATAAGAAATTACGACAGGGCACGTGTGAAGTTCGGCGCGGGTTGTAAGTGGCTACATGGATGTAGAGTATCGATTTTGTCCACCCCAGGCCGGCGGGTTCCACGTATCTCGCCAAACTAGATTACAATTTATTGAGTCTACTCTCAAAATATTAGCGAAGTTTCCGAGGTCGTTTCCCTCCAACTTCCATTCATTTAGTTGTGAATGTAGAGCGGTGCGGTTTTGTCACACGTTTATTGTTGACGTAATAAGCTACGGATAACTGTTTACACCTTATATATTGGCAGTTTGGGTTTTTTGTAAGAACTTATAGAAACAACCTTTGAATATTGATGATCAATAAACAGCCTTGAGCTACATACCTTAACAGACTATAACTGAGTTCATTATTATCTTTAACAAAAGCTCATGCCAGCTACTTTCTAGTATAAATATGAAAGTTTGAATTTGAGTTTGAATTTATTCATCCCGGAAAACTCACAGTAGGGAAACCTTATTTCTATCAACATATCGTTTTACTTTTAATCTTCAAAAATTTTATAGGAAACTACTGAACAGTTTGACTTTCAAACAGTTTTGTTCAAGGTAAGGTAACCCATTTATCTGAGAGTTCTTAAAAATTTTAAAAATAAATGATTTAAATTTTATTTAATCTATTCATATGTTTTTAAATTAAATCTCGCTAATCGTATATCTACTTACAATATAAGTACTTAGACGAGATGTCACGTTTTCCTTGAAGGACTCATGTCATGCCTTTCTACTCAAAAGTTGTTTATATGATACATTGAATGCGGCCAAACAACAACAACATTTTGCACATAGTCGTAAAAAAATAATTAGAACATCTGCCACTTCAAAACCACTGACAGTTTACTATATATTCCGTTATGATTCCGATGTCATTCCGTTATATTATGTTAACCATTGGACATGGAAATTAATGTGTGAGTAAGTGCTACTGTCCACTCGTCTCGATTCGTTAGCACAGAGTTCAATATAACGATATACACCTGTCATTTCTGTTCAGGAACCAAACCTACTATTTTTCCATTAATTTACTTATTCATGGGTCTTTAGTCTCTTATTAAAAGCCGGAGGTATTTTTAAGTTAATATTATGAAGAGGTAAAGTTTGTTTGAATGTGTGCTTTGGGTAATCTCTGGAACTATTTAATCGATTTCAAAAAATATTTCACTACTGAATTTATATGTTTATTAATATTTATTAATAAGTATGTTTCAGTTTTCGAAATTAATGCATGTGTAGACAAAAATATTCCAAAAATATTTATCCCGAAGGAATGAAATAAACAGGATAAAACATAGCGAAATCACGTCTATCGGTTGCTCCGCTTTGACGTGGTATAAAGACAAACAAACATACAAACAATCACACTTTCGTATTTATAATATTAGTAGGTATATGGGTGCGAATACGTCTCACCGTTAGTGGGTCAACCGTTGGTGGTACATGGTCGGATGTGGGGATCGAACCCGCTACTTCTCAGTTGTGAGCCGTCGTCTTCTCCCACTCGAGACTCGACCACCGACGTCCATAATAATTTACAAACATGTCAAACTATTCAATTAAAAATCAACAAAACAAACTATAATAAAGCATATCAATCTATAAAATCACACAGTCAAATATAATTATTGATAATTAATATTGAGTTAATATTTTAACATTATACATAATATTAGTCCACTATGAGATGCTAGGCTACTAAAATTAACCTGGCAAAGTATTCCAAGAAAGCATAATCTTTAATTCTTGGCGCATCTGTAAACAATACACGTACGCTATTCGCGCTAGGTATGTTTGTAATTACGATGGTGTAAACGCGAGACCTATCTTAAACTAGTCCTTAGTAAAGCGAGGGAAAAAAAACACTTTTATGAACAGGTTGAGTCAAGAAAGAATCCCGAATAATTTGCTTCATGACTCACAATGGGTACCTGAACAGGAAAATATGCTAATGTATAGAGGGAACATTATTCCTGAGTCACTTTTGTGTCCTCTTTTTATCTGTGGAATAGGTGTGTAAGGACCTCTCAATAAGATTAATAATAATTACTATACACTTTAATAAAGAAGACTGTCACATATTCAGAACAGAATTTTTATAACAATAATAATAATTTGTTTACCACCACGCAACTAAATAAATAAATTTTTATATACATATTTCAGTTCACGCCTCTTATTAACAGACAGACCTACATCGCTTATCAATTAGATACTTACAGTTAGTTACCTACCTATACTTTTCATTTGACACAGCATTTATGTATGTAGACCTCAAAGGTGTTTTTTGTCAATATGAAAGTTAATGTTTGATACGCCATGTTAAGATTATTTTTCCCTCTAATGACGAAAAATAAACAAACCAATCAAAGTAAATGTTTATCTTAAAATTAGACATATTATTTATTTTGTAAAAGACGTCATATATTGGAGATCAGTTGAACTATGACAAAATAGACATTGACAGCACTAACGGTTCGAAGTATTCGCACGGGTCATCTAGTATTATATATTACATTACATTATAAATTATCTGCGCTATTATTCATTAAATTACGCGTATGAATTAAAAAACCAACAATACGCCAGTGCCATCTATTGGTTAACATTCATTAGAAAACACGCGGTCATCATTACCCTAATGGAATTTCCTCATGTACTTAAGTTACGACAGATAGAAATAACTAAACTTTGGATAGAACTTGAGTCCATTGAATTAATTTAGTACAAGGGTTGGTGATTTTTGTGACAAAGTATTTAATTTTTAATTAAAATTTAAAATTGAAGTAGGTATAGAAATAAATAAAATGTCGTCAAAAACATGAATGTTAAAATTGGGCCAAGCCTCGCGGCTCTTAGCCCATAAAAAGTTGTGAGATCTTATGTTGACCCAGTCTACCGTTTCATTCACAAAGCACTCAACTTTAGTTGCAGAATATTTTGTCACTTGGCAATTAATTGCGCTAATCCTTCATACGACTGAAATTTGTAGTATCAATTAACATCCTTGAGCTCCGCTTATAATTAAGTCTGGGCAGTGGTCTATGTGGACGACATACCTACCTACTAACATTGATTACAAACAATAGCTCAAAAAACGACCGTAATCCGCAATTGCAAAGTGACAAAATACTCTGTAGCTTAAGTTACATGGAGAGGTGAATATTGAGTGCTTTGCGAATGAAACGGTAGACTTGGGTCAACATAAGATCTCACAACATTTTACGGGCTAAGAGCCGCGAGACTTGGCTCAATTTAACTCTAAATAAATAAATAAATTTTAACATTTAGGTTTTTAATAAGATTTATATTAACTATATTGTATCATAGTTTTTAATATAATAAAATGACCTAACTGAATATAGGTATGGTAATTAATTTCCACACGACGATCAGAATTCCTACAAATCTTTAAATGTATTGAAACGAAGTACCTACATACCTACTATTTCATAGTTCCACAAAATTGATTCGTTTCAATTAGAATAAAAGAAATGTAATTACTGCTGCGTACATAATATAGCTGAGTACCTACCTACAATTCTACCAAGAAATAAAATAAAGAGATAAAAGAAAAATCATTTTTTACCCTTCAGCAGTTGGTACCTCAATCAGAATATGATCAAATTGCTGGTAAAAGTCAACACAATGCCACAGATTAACTAATAGTTCTTACAAAACAATGCGTCTAATTGTAAATTCATTGTATAAGTTACGATTAATAAACACAAAACACTTAACAGTTCTAGAAACTCTAAAATTACATTATGTTGACATTATCAGAATAATGCGAGGTATATTAAGAGGTAACTGCGAAAGTTTGATGTTCAATCACGCCTTAACAGCTGAACGGATTTGAATAAAAATTGGATACCCTTTATAAGTACCTTGTGTTCTACTTAAAAATAGGTTATATACGATTATTTTTAAAGGATATTCAAGGTTTTTTGTATGAAAAAAATATTCGGTAAAAGATATACACCCCCAAAATACAGTAATTTACTATTAATTCCCTTGATTTGTATAATGGATCAACGCGGTCAATGTAAACAGACGCCAATTGTTAGATCGAATAAAATTATAATACGGTTCGGTAGGCCAGACTATAAGTAAATTCACCAGCAGACAGGCGGTTTGAAGTCACGTACGGCAGCACATGATATAAGCTCCGTATTAAAACTTGCGACATAAATAAGAATGCAGTAGTTCCTCTAGTGCCTGCTATATTTCAATTTCGCTCCTACATTATTACTGAAGTTTAAGTTTATTTTCACAGAGCTCCTCCTGCCCCCGTAATCACATTTTATATTTACCGGAAAGTCACGTATACTGAAATAATTTCTACGTCGTAACTTGTTTATCACGAGGAACAATTTTGTGGCATTTTAATAATTTGGGTGCTGCGGTGCGCAAGTACACCGAGCACCAAAATAATACTTTACTTTTGGATATTACGAATAACAGGATGCCTCGATTGAAATTATATGGCTATAATGAGAATGCGGGCCATGTCGGCAAATTGCTTACAAAATGTGCATACTACAGCGATTCACTCGTAACGAGAGGTGGTCCAGCTATCAACAGCAAAATAAGCCAATAAATCCATCACAACATTTATAATAATGTTTTATCTTGCAATTGGAATAGCTAACTTGTTTGTTACTATTTTATTTCTGTGAGATACCAAACACACAAATAGCGTCGTTTAAGTATATATTATATTTTAGCGTTTAAGAGCATGTGACCGCTAATTGCAAAAATCGTTGAAATTTTTAAACGTTTATACCAAGACCCGCCCATGTCTGTGACAGACTAATAACATATAATTTTTCTCATCAATTACACCAATGCCCATAATTAGCAATATATTTACAATGTCTGCGACTGCCAGAATACCAGTTCTATAAGTGCAGACCACACATTAACCTAAGTAGGTGTTGACGACAATCAATAGACAAATGGTTGGCAATTGGCGAGAATGTAGGCGCCAGGCAAGGCGCCGCCTTCGGTTCGATGCCGTCCGCTATCCTTAATTCCCATCACAATGCTAATCAATGAATAATTAGTCTGTTTAAGGAGCATCTCTATAAATAGCGCGGTAGAGCGGTGACCGCGCGACGGGTTAGTCCGGACTCCGGCCGCTCCAGGTTGCAGCCTCCTATATAACACGTTAGCTACCTGCTTCTTTATGAAATTGGAGAATGGTGGAATTTTTATTTGTTGCTCAACGTTACATTTCTCAGTATTTAATTATTGATATCTCCAAATTTAATTTATTGTTTTAGAAAAACCTAATATTTTCCTCTACAAAGATAGAAGCTATTGAGAAATTAAAAATTTTGATATGATTTTTATATGGTAATTTATTATATTCGATAAAGAAAATATTTCCATAGTATTGACATACACAGATATGACACGATCTAATAACTGCGACCTAACCGTCATATAAGGTAAAGCTTTGTCTTCTTGTCACGCTATTGACGTCGAATTCTTATAAAAGCCGTGTCAATAACCAACAATTACGTACTTCCCCAATCTCGAAGTAAGAATAGTGACTCAGTGGCAGCGCACAGGGAACATCGGCATCAGAAGCCAATTACTTGCCAACATTCCGCGCGATCGTTGCCTCTGTAGGCTCTTGGCTCACTGATTAACCGCGTCCTTGCAATGCCGTAATGGTCAATGTATTATATAAAACACAAGGTCTCAGGTTTTGTTGTAGCCTCGGGCGAATTCAGTGCAACAAAAAAGGCGTAAGGATGACTAAGTAGGATTTTCTGCAATAAGAATGACTAAACCTTGTGGCTTGGCAACCTGGAATTATTACTTTTTTTACTTTATCTAAGTAGGTACCTACGAGGATAATAACATTGAAATTAATACAATACAAGAGCGACTGTCTTTCCTGTCATTATTTTTATCAGATTTTTAGTAGAATATGCTACTTTTGTACTAATTATCGCGCGGGACTTCGCTCTGGTGTAAATATGATAATGTGAGATTTAAAAATCCAGGATATTATTGTGTATTTCTGTACTAATTTCGATAATAATCACTTCATCACTATCACTATCCTACATTTATAAAACAAAGACCGTCGCCGCGTCTGTATGTCTGTCTGTCTGTCTGTGATCTTTTCACGCAAAAACTGGTGAACGGATTTTGATGCGGTTTTCACTAGTCGATTGGTTGATTCCCCGGGAAGGTTTACAAGTATTAAACATGGACCGCTATCATGTAGTCAAGTTGGAGAAAAAAAAATCCCCAGCTAGTTTTAATGACGATTGCTGTCTAATTCGTCAGAATGTAACAAAATGATGTAGGAGAGAATTGTGTACAATAAAATTATCAACAAAAAAGTACGGGATGGAATAATATATATCTCTAATAGATAAGTAGTTATTAAGCGTATTTATATAGGTATTCAAATTGTTGTAGACCCATATTGTATCCGTGCGGGGTGGCTAGTAAATAATAATTCAACCACTTTTACAGAATTTATTTTAGTTGTTTACTCCATAATATTGTGCTCTAAGATCATGGCTAAACGCCCGGTTCTTTGTAAGGCTTGCATGGAGACATAGGTCCAGCACATGCTTATTATTATGAAGAGACTTGTGCAAAAATAAATTAAAAGTTGTTTAAGTTTAAATTTAATTTTAAATCTGTTAAGACCTTCGTTCGAAAAAATCGTGCTATATCTTTAACTAAGAGCCACTTGACCGATAATATAAACGCACTTTTGGGTAAATAACAAAAATTCTACCCACAGGAAACATTCCACCAAATAAGAGCAAAATAATATGTAAAATCAGTGGACAAATAATTATGAACAAACAATTGACGCAAGGAGTGAAATAACAAGTCATTCTAAACCTTTCCCATAAAGATGTATGACGTGTAGTCAAGTAAAAAATATACGTAAAACTAATGAGTAGTATACAAAGTAAGACGGAAAGATTCACGCAGCTTTCAAGTAGAACAATTAGCTTTTAAACCTGTTCAAAGCTTAATTACTTTTTTTTAAGATCTAGGCTTACTTCATTTAATGCCTACTGAGTTCTAGATTAAACTTTATTTATATGAGAAAATACTACATGGATTGCGTTTTGAGTCAGATGTGACCAGACGAATATCCGACATATCTCATGAAAAAATATTTTTATTAAATTATTTATAGAAATTAAATAATAAACAAATTATTTTCAGTATCCTTTTTGTCAGAAGGATTATATTTGAGTGTTATAATATCTAGAAGTTATTTGTAGAAATATACAAAAACCGGCAAAGTACGTGTAGGACATGCATCAACTTACAAGAAGTGACTTTTCCTATCGTAAATTGTACAAATATCGATTATTACTTTGAATCAAGGAGTGGAAGTATAATTTGGCAAACTGAGTCTATTGAAATATAGCTGAGTTATAGATGAATCTAAGTACAACCAATCGAGCAAAATATAAATATGTAACTATAAAAATACTTAGTGTGCATAATACGAAAATATTTTTGTTTAGAATGTCTTTCTATTTAAAAACTATTATCGATTAGGAAGGAATTTCAGTCAGTAATATTTGTTGTTATTTTGATTAAATTGTTGTTTATTTAGAAGAAATATTCCATTTCACAATAATAGTTACATGTTCAGTTCATGTAATGACAAATCGAAAATCGTCTAAACTTTGATAATTTACCAAAAAATTGCATTATTTACTCTATTGTATAACTTTTTAACTTTGGGGTGTGGTCTTAACCTCTAGGACCCCCATTATATGTGTCTTTGAATACATGTACCAGAAAACTTTATATAAACGAGGTACTCCTTGATGCAAAGCTACATAGGAATGAGGTCCATAACTTAACCAAATCATCTGGACGTAGCGCATTTATTTTTACCTTTTCCTTATATGTCTATTTAATGCGTACATTTTGTTTTCAACGGGAACCCATCTGATGTAGCGGTAACCACCGATTGTATCTTCGTCTGCGACCATATTTAGATGGACACATGTTAAAAGGGCGATAACTGTTTGTGGTGCATGCTTTAAATCTTGTTTCTATTGACACTTGATATTGGTCACTGGTCATGGAGGGTTATATGCAAGTTTATGTACTTGACACGGCTACGAGCTACGAATCAAGAACATTTTTATTTATTGTATTTATTATTCATACTAAGTAACTATTCTAAATATACCCAATGCATTTTTTTAAATTCCATTCCTAAAGGGGTGAAAGAGTGTGGTAAAATTTGCATGGAGAAACAGTTTTTTAAGTTACGGTACGATGCGAAGTAAAATAACACGTTTTTCATTATTTTTTAAAATACTTCCCAACCATCAAGCAAACTGCTAAATCTATATAGCTAAATTCTAAATGCCAAACCTTCACAGATGTCTATGAAGCAAATGTAAATGTACCTTCTACCGGGTGACAGTGAGTAATTCATGGTCTAAGTGCGACTAGCAAAGTGACCAGACGTCACGCGTACTCGTAATTTTTTACGATTTCTAAAAATTCCATTATATTACACATTTCGTTTGCTAGACCAACGGTACTTATTTGGCTTGATTTTGTTATAAATTAAAACGTTTTTTACAATTTTTTACAACGAATTTCGATAAATCGTGACAAGTGGCAAACGTATCGATAATTCAATTCCCTATACTTACTTACGAGAAATATGTTTTTATTTCAAATTTTATAAACATCTTTATAACTTGCTAATGAGACATGATAATTTTATGAAGAAAATGAGAAAGTGGTTATACACATAGAGTACCTACACACGTAAAATATATTCTTAGGTATTTCATAATTTAGAAATATTCGACGTAACCTAAGATATTCTATTCTATGATATATTATACCCCAAAACAATTTTCAATTTAACCTATGGTTAAACGTGACCCAGCCATATATATACTCTTTGTGGTTAACAATTGAAATACAAACAAAAATCTCATTTCACGGAAACGATTCACTAAATGATGTTTAGTAAAGTGGCTGTTTCTTCAGCCTTAACGGAACCCACGTGAGTAATAATGTTGACTTGCCAAATAATGATATCGATTTTAGCGCACGGCAGATGGCCCGGGCAGACCGGGGGCCGTCTGGCCGCCCTCCCGCCCGGCGGCGAACTCTATGTCGCAGAGAAATCTACGAAGCCTTGAAAAATGTACATTGCCCAGGCTAAGGTTTCGAACCCGAATTCTCAGAAATGTTATATATAATATTTACTGTTATATAGCTATATTACTGTAAAAGAAGTTGGGTTTTAGTAAGTTAATATAGCAATATTTGTAACTAATATAATATGGCCTTAATTAAAACTTTCATTGTCATATTCAATCAAATTATATACATTTAAATCTAGGATAATTTTTGTTTGTGTCGCAAAGATAGGTATGCTAATCGACCTGAGCTACGTCACGTACTACGCGCAGTCATCATGGCGTAGCACGATACGTAGCTGTAAATCTCGGGTTACAGCTTGAAATTAGTTAATATATGGGAAATAGAAATCATAATAATGTCATGATAATATCATAAATATTAATTAAACATATTATGTTTTCTGAAAAAACCTAAGCGGTTAAGGCACAAACTCAATAAAAAGATTCCTTTACGATTATTAATTTAGTACAGTGTAGGTAGTACAACTTCATCTGGTGGCTTTTAATTAAATAACAATATTTTTAATAATTTTTACGCGACTGGGCCGTAACACATCCCCCAATTGGAGATTTTCCTCCCAAAAGGGAGACCGTAAACCATAATGGATTATTCGATTTATATTAAGTTTCCGCAATTTCGAGTCTGGGGATTCGTGTGCAGTAAAGTTTTATACTCTTGCTGTACCACTTACATAAATACTTTGTCTACAGAATTACAATGAGCAACAGTTGATGTGCAAAATAGTGGTCGCGGGATGTGGGTTATCGGGCACTTGTATGCTGTTTAGCATTCCGTTAGGCCTCCGAGCTAGACGATATACTGGGAAAATTTCTGAATGACTCGAAATCTTCATAGTCCCTTTTAAGGGGTTGACCACAGAATACGCAAAAACAAGATTCCACATATAAAATTGATAGCAATTTGGCAAACCATTTTCACTTTACCGTCTCAATAATGCACTATTCAAGCAAATCACATTTTCGTGTGTGTACGAAATGCAAGCTACATTTTATACTGTAGTCACTTTGTCATTACTAAAATATCGTCAAATGTTCATTTACACTTGAATCTGTCTATCTATCTATCATCACGTCTTTTATCCCTATAGGGGTAGGCAGAGACAATCGAATGTCATTTGTTACGATCCTGACACACCTCTTTCGATTCGTTTATATCCATCGTACCTTTCATACATGCTCGGCGATTGTGTGTACTTTTAATATTTCCATCGATCAATACAATTTTTATATGTTCAATAAAAGTACACCTAGGTCGTCCTTTGCCAGCATTTCCTTTCACTTCAGCCATATAAACCTTTTTAGTCAACCTTTCCTTCATACTTTCAACGTGTCCAAACCAACGAAAACTACTTTTCTTCATTTTTGTCACAACATCATCTTTCACTCCGCATTCTTTCCTTGAAATATTAGTTTAAAGACATGTGTCTATATCTTAACGGGTTCCTTACCTCTCTCTCTTGGGAACCATATTACCGGCCCCAGAATACCGAGGGGGAAGAGTCGGTTTTTTTCACATTACCAATCGAAATTACAGAAATTAATTAGTAATAAAACAATTAATATTTGTAATGTTTTATTATATGGCTGCTGGCACAATATAGGTACATAATATGTGACTTAAAATTTTGAGGAAAGGTTTAAGCTAAAGTTTTAATTAAGTTCTGCCGCCGTCTGTGTCATGTTTATTCAGGTTTCGTGAAACTTGTTAGTCAGACTAAAATCATAGTATTAACGCGTCTCTAAGGAATATGTAGAAATAATTCCTAATATTTTTGTATTAAATTACTTTAAAATATCTAAAATATGTTACATAAACATACCTATATAGGTACAGGAAAGATTTGTCAGAAATGATTCAGATAATTTTGGAAAATTTCAATAATCTCTATTATGTCTTCTTTAATAAAAATACATGAAGTAAATTGACAAACTTACTTTGTTTACTTTCTGTAAATTTGTGTGTATATTATTTTGTTTGTGTGCAATAATAGCAGTTTATGAAAGTGTTGTATAATGAGGGGTATTAAAACACGAGTGTGTGTTTAATAGTATCACACGAGTGTTTTAATACCTAGTTATATGCAGTTTCATACACTACTTTATCTACTCTCGTACATATTGGGATTCAACCTACTAAATAAAATATCCACGAAATAAACATAAAGTACGAGTGAGAATTGAACCCGGGACCTCCCGGTTTTGAAGACAACGATCTAGGCGCTCACTTGAGAACGGCTGGACCGATTTGGTTATTTTTTAAATGTTCGTAATAGTCTGAATAAGAGTTTTAGGGAAATTTTTTTTTTACATTTACATTTATCGCTTTGAACTGAAAAGAAAATGCTACATTAATTGAAAGTATTTGGCTACAATCCTGCTTCCGTGCCGGTAGAATCGGTGATTTAATTTTTTTACAGTAATTACAGTCATGAAACTTCCTTGCGAAGAGCCCGTCTGGGAATACATATTATGCTACACTGGTGGCAGTGCTTGCCGAGCTCTTTCTGATCGCTTATTCGTTGAACTTGTAAAATAAAAAACAAATGTCAATTATTCCTTTTAAACCGAAATCGAAATTCAAATCAAAGAGTACCTTTTTGTCACAATGTGGACATGCGCATTAGCTATTATGTGATTATTTACATAATAGCTATATTATTTAAAATGCATTTTTATGACATAAACTTAAAAATTTCAATAAAATAATGAACTAGTGAACTTCTACAGCGTTAGACGATTAAAATGACATATCATACACTATAGTTAGTCTTTCCGTTTAAAAGCCTTAGGCTGCACAAAAAAACGCCTCGCGTATTATATATATAGATATATATCTATCTAAACATTCCGACATACTGACAAACAGAAAAGAACTAACCGTCATTTTAAATGCTTCAGTATCGCGTAAATTATTTCAATATTGAAAAAAATATATACATATGTGCATACATTTCAATAAAGTTACTTTCACATTTTGGTATTAGATGAGAATAAATCATTTAATTGCACCTAGGTTGCGGCTAAGTGTAATATAACTATGATATTCAGTTGGTCAGACAATATTCTCTTCTCATATAAATAAAACTTTATTTTATTATTTCTTGAGTTTAGTTTGAGTAAGAAGACAATTTAATGGCTTTAGCATAGATTAAATAATAATTACTACTGGCTGTAGTAAGGAAAGCGTTTACTTTAAACATCTACGTATACTTCAAAGGCTTTTTCTTAAATGAAATCTATAGGAATTATTATGTACATGTTAAAATAAAAGTTAATTAATTTTGTCAAAAATACATCTCCATATTTGTCTTGAACTTTACGAGTAAGTACTAAGTAAGGCACAAAATAAATGTTCAGCTATATGTAACCAGACAACAAGACAAGCGTATATCAATATATACTTACCATCACGGCCCTTTCTACCTTACGGCATGGTCAGATAAACTGGTAATAACGTTCATATTTAGGGCATAATTACTGAGTCACAATCGCCTTCCGATTCTCAAATAATTTTGGTGTTAGCTATTTAGCAAGAATTGAACTCGGGACTTCCGATTTAAAATTCAACCATTGAGCTATTGACGAAAACCTAAATAACGATGAAGAATTTGATTAACACGGTTTCGGGAGCTGTAAGGAGCAACCCGTGAAGAAAAATGAAAATTGATTTCTACTTCGAACAAATTCTGATTTCTACTTCGAACAAACTATTTATTGAGATTGTAGGGTCATATAAAATTATACATTAGTGTTAGGCATTTGATACCCAAGTTATGCTACGAGTTGTTACATTTAAAATAAGAAGTTATATATCTAATAGATAAAATAATAACAAAACAAATGGATAATTTATTAATTGCAGAAATGTTTAATTTACCTTCAAATCAATTTACCTCAAGATTTCGTGAGCCTTAACTTACTAAGAAATTTCGGCAAAAAGCTTCTTGCCCCGTCATTTATCATTAACCAACGAATTTTGAATACGTCCACTTTCTGAAAGAATAGGATTTTTATTCTTTCTATAGTCACGAATTGATATATTATGACAGTTGTTATATTAAGTCAGTATATTTTTGGACGAAATTAACAAAACATTAAATGTAACAGTTATTCCCAATACCTTTCATGGCAAAACGTTGAACGCGGGATGACCGGAGGCGTCCAGCCCAAATAAATAACCCCTCGATATTCGCGTTCGTGGCTCGAACCTATATCAGATGGTAGAGGTCACTGACGTCTCGGGTTATCGATAATTTAAGATTTTGATAGTTCAACACTCTCTTACTAAATCAATGTTCAATCTAGTTATGGATTTCCGGTACACTATTAACTTCTTACTAATACATTTTATTTTAATATCATTTATTGAGAAATTCTTAGAACCTTTATATTATACAGTATGTTTGTATTTTCATTAAAATCCCAATTTGTCACAAAGTTTTACAGTGACACAAATCAGTAATTGACCGGATAGTGAAATAAGTTACTTTTTATTCCAGGAAATATTTTCCTTCGGGAAATTCTTATTGAAATCTTTGATAAAATGGTGCAAAGTCGGGGCCGGTCGCTAATAATAATATTTTTAATAATTTATGTTAATTGAATTTTCGAAGAACAGCATAAAAATTACAAAATTAATTTATAAGCACTTATAGATATTCGAACCCCTTTAAGATATCGTGATCATTGTAAAAAGCCACTCCGACAGACAAACGTTCTAAGAACAGTTTTTCAATTTAATGTTGTGTTATCATATAAAAAATACAGTTTACCGTTTGACATCAATAACTAAATATTTTGTAAATTATGTAATTATAGTTAGTTATTATTATATTATTTGCTTTTTATCATAACGCCATAAAGTACAAATATTTGAAAGACCTCCGTCAGGCTTCTTTTTCATATTTTTTGTACTTATGTTTACGCTTTTTTGCACTTAATTCTCTGAAAGGATTCACGCATCAAGTGCAAGTTAAAACATTGCCAAATGTATGTACGGTCGAGCGAGTTCTTGGAATCACCCAGGAAACTGAGTCCAGTTAGAGGCAAATACCACTTGTTAATTGTATTAAAGTAAAACTTAATTTTATAAGTGCTGGCAAACGTAGAAATGTGGGCGTTGGATATGGATATCAACCTAAGCAGAACAAAATAGAGTGGTGCGTCGGTGACCGAGTGGTTAAGACGTCTGGTATTAACTAGGCGGACCACGGTTCCATCCCGGCCATGTACTAATGTACATAATCCGACAAACCACACTTAGAGGCTTTCCATCTAAAATATACCTCAACATAACTGGCCACTATTTAGGTATACCGTCACAAATATCGGCTAAGAGAGGGAGTTTTGGTCTGCAGCTGGGTATCCTGGGACCGATAACACGATTTCGAGAGCTGTAAGGCAACCCATGAAGGAAAAATATATAAACTGAATATACCATCTAATTACCTTACGAAATTAGTGTTGGCCACTTTAAAATATATATTTTGTCATTCATTTCATTTCATTTCATTTCATATGCGAAAGTGTGTTTGTTTGTTTATTTATCCTTCTTTCACGGCACAACAGAGTAACGGAACGACGTGATTTCTTTGTACAGGGATAGTTGGAGGAACGGAGAGTGACATAGGCTACTTTTTATCTCGGAACTCTTTCGGGATAAATCTTTTGTCTATACGACCAATGTAACTGCAATCAGAATTAGTATAAGTAGGGCCAAAGTAACAGAACCATCAGAAATCTTGATACATTGTTTGTACTCTTTGTCTAGATAAATTATGTCAATATTTCTAATTCTACATAGAATTTATACTCTATATTATATTATAATGTAAGGTGTTACCCAATTACCTAATTTGCCCAAGGATTACTATTGCCACTTGGCTTGGCGGCATCATAATTGGTTATTTTTGGTTATTAAAAAATAGACTTGGATTATTGACCTGTGTGACTTTTCATTAAAAATATTTTATAGTAATTTCAACCGACTCCCGTCTCGTGCTAAGAATTTGTACAAAAATGAATTCAGAGACACCGACATTACTAGCAACAAGTATTCCTAGTTTGATATAAATAGCTTCTAACTTCTAACACGGGGGTCTACGGATCATCAAGCTTAGTTATTTACACATAACATAGTTATGAATGTATTAAAGTCACATTAAAACGGGCTTTGGATAAACCGTTGACCAAGTGGAGCATTTCTACTTAATATGATGATGTCAACCCTATCATTAAATATTAGTAAGGTTAAATATTAGTCACAGAATGATACTAGCGGACCCGACAGACGTCGTCCTGCCCAAACGTTGACTTGCCTGCTATTTACTTACCTTCGTCCGTAAAAACAACTACCACTACCTTTACTTCTACCACTTCCACTACCCCTACCCCTACCCCTACCCCTACTCCAACCCCTACCACTACCTCTACTCCAACCTATACCACTACCACTACCCCTACTCCAAGCCCTGCCACTACCTCTACTCCAACCCCTACCACTACCACTACCCCTACTCCAACCCCTACCACTACCTCTACCACTACCTCTACTCCAACCCCCTACCACTACCACTACCCCTACTCCAACCCCTACCACTACTCCAACCCCTACCACTACTCCAACCACTACTTCTACAATACATGACTGATTGACCGAATGATCTGGAATGATTAAAACCAATCAATTTGACAAATGAATTTTAGTTTCTGTCATCAATCCGTTCTGATATCAAAAAAGTCGTTCCATAGAAAACGTATGAGAAAATGTTTTTTCTTTATAATTTTTTCGTGCATTTTTTTTTCAATGTTTTAATAGTTATTCTGCTATTCGGGACGGAGACAAATACCATAAAAATCGGTCCAGCCGTTCTCGATTTATAAGTGTTCGAACAAACCCGACTTTGTTTTATATATTAAGATAGATTAGTGTATATTTTGTTATCGCTAAATAGTAGTATCTAGTAGGGCGTAGAACTTAACTTCGCACGGGTTCATATTTATTAATGAATTTTCTAGAGATCATATGAACTTAATTTTTAAATTTAATTTGACAATCGCAGTAAAAGTAATTATTATGGTAATGTGGATCCACTTCATGATTAAAACCTGAGCTTTGGGTCATCGGCTCATGAAGACGTCGGATAATCAATAAAATATCATACATCACTTGCCAACACCCATTAAAATTAACAATGGCCCTTTGCGGGCAACCAATATGACGATTAATCTTTGAGTCAACATTCCGCGTGTATGCGCGATAACGGCGTATGGGCAGCGCACCTAAGTTTGTAACTTACGAACACATTCGCAAGATCTCGCGAAATGCACTAACACTAGGGTGTAGTACCGCAAGCGAAGCTAGTCCAAGCCACTTTCTTTATTTGTCCTGAAAATCTTCCTAATAGCCACTTGAACAAACAGTGCCTTGGCTTAACAGTGTTCTCTTCTAGTTTATGAAATTGAAATGTCTGCGTCGTCCGTTTTTCTTACAGTCATGCATGCATGAATGGATTTCAACCAATTTAAACGAAATTTTTATAAGTATTATTGCTCTATGCGAATCAAGTCCCGAAAAGAGGCCATTATACATTGCATCGTGCCAGAGACATGAATCCAATGTCTATATATTTTCCAAAATAAACATAGCAGAGAGCAATTTTGTCGCAGTACTCAATGGGACTAGATCTATCACTTTAGAAACTTTTCATTTTAAAAATAGTTATTAGCTCTCCAAAGAGCCAGAATTTCGAATAGGGACCCTACGGTTTTAAGTCAAACGCTAAAACTGAAAACCAGTGCGCCATAGTTAATGATATAATAAATATAAACTCACAAATAGAATGCAATGTTAGGCATAATTTCTAAATAGTCAAAAGATTCTGATGTATATATAGTCTGGTCTGGGTTTGAAATAAAAAGATGGGAATGGAGGAAGTTCCTAATTGCGCCATCAATAGCATTCTTAGTACGAAGCAGCGGCATGTGGAGATAGTCTGTATCTCTGTACCATAAGCCGCTCGCTTATACCTCCTGTGATTTATCTTTGGACGCTCGCCTACCCATTACTGCGTCATAATCAATAACCTAGACCTGGGGGTCAATTCACTGATGTTGCATTAAAATAGATACGGTAAAGGAATGTAAATTACAAATACAAAATTGCCAGCTTTTATAAATTCAATCAAATGTCGAACGTGCCAACTCTTGATAATGGACCAATGGTTCCTGGCTCGTCACATTTATCTAAAATTAACTTTTCTATTGGTAAACAAAATCAATCTCAAAATGGCATTTACCTTTATGAAACCGAAAACACTATTTTATTTTTTGCCACCACCTTTATTTTAACAGAAAAAATATAATTTATTATTACATTTACCCCTTACTAATTAACGCTGCATAAAGTTATACGATATTTTGTATCGCTCTAGCATATCTGTTATTCAATATGATAGAGAGAAGAGAGATAATACAATGTATAACTTTGTACAGCTTTTTATTAAAAATACGCTTAGATAAAGGATATAAGAAACCCAACGGTGCATAGCATAATGTACTCCTTCTCAAATGTCGAGATGATGGTATAGTGTAGTTGATGCGTATTTTGAAAATTATTTAAGTGAATTGTGCTCCCGACTGCCGACAAATACTTAATCCTCTTTGCATTTATTCCTTAAAGTGACCTCTTACTGCAAATACGAGTATTATATGGTTAGATGTGTGCTAAAGGATTTGTCATCTTTTGTAGTTCATTTCTGAAGAGTTTCAGATTCCTATTGTTGTATTTACTTAATGTGAGCTTTACTGCGATATATTTTATACTGACTTAATATAAGTAGATACTATATATTCGTTATTCGACCACCTACAAAGAGGTCTTGAGTGTTATTGGAGTTTTGTTATTTTACCATGCAACCAATATAATTCGATTATGACTGTACCACAAATTATGTCTTTTTTAACTGTATTTCTAGGTAAATGAAAATTTTATAAATTTTTCAATCTAAATAAATTTATAAAAACATGAAGAATATATTCTCATCATGACTGATAGAAAAGGAATAAACTGAAAACCCTTGATTTTGCCTATTACAAGATATCAACATATTTCGTTTTACTTAAGTACCTTTTAGTAAACTTATTTAGTAAATAAATATTTATGACGTGTTTTCCTTCAACATTCATCGATGATTAGGTATGTTGGTAAAAATCGTCTAATGATTCTAAGAAGTGTATCATCATTCTCTCTCATGGTGACTAAATCTACACAAATAAATAAAACCAAATGGTCGTGATCCTTACTCGGTTTTCATACTAAAGTAGCAGAGCAGCAAACAAAGAAAACGTGCTGATTTGCGCTTTGAGAGGCTGTGCGTTGTTCGCTGTCAATAGCCAGCATTTAGCCCAAATTATTTCTAGAAGAAATAGCATGACAAAATTTAGCTCTGCACAGTTCAGCTCAGCAAAGTTAATACCAATATTGTCAATACCTAAAAGTTGGATATAATTATGGCTAAGACTTATGGAATAAATTGAGCACATATAGTAAAATAATACGGGCAAACCCGTGGGCATAACATTTAGATATATAAGTATGTAGGTATTAATTTTCCTTGTTCCTCTATATTCCGATTCTATATCATGATCGTTACATTTTTCCCTCCTGCAGTAACGGAATACTTTGAGATAAATTATACACAAAGATCCCAGTAAATTACTGACGAATTCGTAATGTCGGTTACTCACCACAACAACTACTTACAAAACCACAATTTACACGTTTTTGTGATATTAGATACTTAAACGGGGAAAAAACGTCACACTCTCGAGATGTGTGTAAATATAAAAATATTATATTTTACTGTATATCGTCTACGGAAATAACATAAACCAGATGATATTTACTTTCTTGTTCGGTCAATCATCTTTAACCGTTTCGCTGGATCGACATGATCGCCCACTGACACCCTGGTTTTTGAATGAGCAAAAAATTATGCAAATTGGTACTTAGAGTAGTTTGGCGTGAGAGCGTCGTGGTCGTGGCGTCGGCGCCGGCGCAGTGGTCGTTCCAGCAGGGTTACTAAACTTGGTACCAACCAACTACCAACGGTACTCGCCATTCGCACCTCAGCCGTGAACCAATTAGTACGTCCGAACCACTCCACTCATTGCGCGCCTCCACTAGCCCTTCATAATAAAGCTTTTAAGGAAACAACATGCAAACAACCTAGTTTTTACTTATACATACCTACGTCTACATCCATCTTGATGTGGAATTTTAACTGTAAAGAGCCATATGAATACAAAACAGGAAGGAAGAAAAAGGTTAATTAAATGTTGAGACAAAAATATCTTTATACGCTACAATTAAAATAAATAGTAACAATTATAGGTAATATAATAGATTTTTATAAAATATACTCCTTCCCAAACACATTGTCTCTAGACTAGACACTATAAGTGGATCCTAAATCCCTAGCTGCATTTACCTCGTCGCCATAAATTCACTAGTTTTTCGAACAAAATAAAATATAGCCTATATTACTCAGGGATATCGTATCTTTCTATTTGTGAAATAATTTTTAGAATCGGTTCAGTAGTTTAAGAGATTGCTTCCTATATATAAACAACTATATTAGTGTAGATTTACACTACGAGTATGTCTATAAATGTTAGTGTCAGTAAATAAATAATAAATGGTCAAATTAGGTTTGGTAAGAAGCAAGAAAATATAATATAAAAACAAATCTTGTCTTATTATCACTCCATGAAAGGAAAGCCAGTTATTGTTTCAATTTGCAGCTCGGAGAGAAATGAAAAGTGTCTTTGTAACTGATTTATAAACCTCATTCTTGAGATCATTTATAATAATCATGTATTTCCGGAGATATTTTCTTACATACAATTATACGTGTAATCAGAAACAAATTTTAATTTGCTCTTTCGGTGTCACCCGTTACTTTGTGCACGAACACATATGTAGTACTTACATATGACGGACAGTTTGAAGATCGCTCTACATTATCAAAACTATGTTTCTATTTCAAAAGAAAGTGTTTGCAATCTCCACGGATCAATGCAAGAGCGGTCATGCGTGCTACCAGCTACCAGCCACGTACATTAATTTCTGATTGTTTCATGTATATATGTATTTTAGAACTAGTTCTACCATTTAATGAAAGCGCTGTCCGCACGAAGATGATATTTATGTTTTTTTAATATATAACCATTTACCCTCGATATCGCTCAGCTGGAACAATCGTGTAGGTGATGCCCTAGGCCAAGTATCTTCACCGTGTTTTTTATTCATTTATTTTTTTCCTTCATTTCTGTCCATTTGTGGTAAACGATTTATTAATAATGTGGGTGAAGCAAGAGATGTACTTGCGGATAAATTATTGCTGAAAATATCATCATTCATTAAAAATAAAGTATGTAACCGAAGACAAAATTAAAATGTAGTTAAAATAAAAAGTTATTCAATTTTATTAGTGCTACAGTAGAAATTATCTACAACGAATCTCATAATTTCGTCATGTAGAGTGAGTAAAATAAAATAAGTATAACAAAAACTAATGAACTGTATCTATAATAAGAAGAAAGTAAATAATAATTTCAATGTTTCAAAATCGCATAGAAATATTGCGGTAGATAGAGGGCAAGCATATCTTTATAGATATACAAAAAAGACACGACTTCTACATTCCTGAATCCGAGATCAGCGTGCCAATAAATGTTGGTATAAAACAAATTGTTGGTAGCCGATGTCCATAGTACAAACATAGCTGTCATTTTATTTTATACTCCTAGATTCAATTGAAAATGGCACGAAGGGTGCGTAGAGTCGTGGCGCCGGCGCAGGAGCAGGGACGCGATGATTACTTGAGGCGCCGCGAGCCGACCGACCATGCGCACTCACACACCGGCCTGCTCGACGGAATGTGCTCATTACACGGATAGCGTGAAAATAGCACAAGTCTGCGCTAATGCCTCCCAGCGAAAAACAACTCGTATTTCATTATGCGATATATTTAGACTAATATGCTTCCACTTCGTAAACCTTTTAATTTCAGTCGCCATCAGGCTTTATGCAATAACTTACATTGTTTTTGATTACTCTGCATTATGATTAATTCCCGTAGGCGAGCACCTTTATTTATTTTTGTAAATATAGCTTTCTATGGCTGGAAGTATTTGTGTGCTCAATTTTGTGCATTTCTCACGTTCTGAAAACTCTGCGCGTAGGTACCTACCACTTATGGAGCCTATAGGTGTAACTCGTCGTGAGCATAATGCACTTGTCCTTTCCTCCTGAATTAGTCAATAAACTACAATTACATAGTAACCATTTCAACTATAGATATGTTCATGAAAAGCATTTTCTTTAGTTTTCCTCATACTGGATATATACCTTGCATCGTGACTGATATCAAATTTAACCAGTTGTCCGTTAAACATGCCTGTTGCCACTTCTTAAACCACTGAAAAACCGGGATGTTACCTTGTCCTCCGAATTATCATTTTTTTTTAACATTGAATATCAAAGGCAAATAACATTCGTGAATCGAAATCTTTATTCTTTACACAAACCGCATTGATCGGAATCCTAGCCTAGACCGTCTGATTCATGGATACGATCACAAATTCTGATTTATAATAAACCCCACCCCAGTTATTAACTTCAGTAAAATATGGTTTTAGCATCTGAATGTCACTCATAAACCACAATGCTAACACATGTAAATAATTAAGGTAATCTATACTAATATGAAGCTAAAGAGTTTGTTTGTTTGTTTGTTTGAACACGCTAATCTCTGTAGCTACCAGTCGGATTTGAAAAAATATTTTTGCATTTGATAGCCCAGCCCAATTCTTGAGGAAGGTTATATGCTATAACATCACGCTACGATCCAAAGGAGCGGAGCAGTATCCATTAACGCAGGTGCAACCGCAAGGCACAGCTAGTTAATTATAATTGCTTCTAAGGTTGGCATCTGTCCTTTGAACTTAGTAGTGTAATACTGACCAGTTCTAACGGTCAGAAGGCATACAAATCCGAAAGACGGTGTCGTCTGCAATTGGCTGTATTTATTTAATATCTTGATGCCACGCAATATTTACCTTCACACACGCGGGTACTATACAACCGTTATTCAAGCACGAAATTCCCGTGAGCGTCGCAGGCGCATAACTAAAATTAAATGTCTTGATGAACGACCACTAATCTATACTCGTAAATATTATTGCTGAACGGCTAATGGATTTACTGATTTTTAGGATGATTCAACCTAGATTCTTATGAATTAAACCTTATTTTAAAATTAGCCTTGGCTTGAGCTTGACTCTATCTATTTTTATGCTAGAATTCATTGCAATGTGAAATAATTTTGCCGATTGATAGGCGATGAAAATGGACCCACAACCTATACTATTTAATAAGTAATAAATATTAATTGGGTTTAACTGGACTCCGCGTCCTGATGACGTCCGTCTATCAACGTAATTACAATATCTTTAAATATATCGACAGTTAAGATGAAAGTGTCACAGACTCATAGTAACTGTGCTGTACACTCAATAAGTAAATTATCGTTTCACCGCCCACTTTTAATTAGCATCTCATTTTACACCTATCACTCATATGACTTATACCGTAACTACAGAGAGCTCCTAATTATTTTGACTGTCTATGAAATACTAACTTAAAGTTTCATTATTTTTCCCTTTAGTTAAAAAAGTTTTCCACGTCTTGCCCTTCTAAGCGCTTGCAATATGGAATTTAGGATACCTAAATAGAATAAATACCTCTCGACCGCGGCTTCCTATATGTAAAGTTTTAAAATGCGAAAATTTACAACCCTCCTATAAAGTAACTTACTTTAATATATGTTACAATCAATAATGTGATGAACTAAGCGAGTGTTTTCGCCTTGCCAGAGTCACAGTATATAATATATTCATTCAGTAGATTCCTCAGGTAGATTAATTGCTATACCGATAGATTATTTAATTACATGTAAACTTTAAATCTCTCATTTTGAAAAAGTGATGTTTAAAAAAGTTTAACAGTTTGCTTGCAGTACCTTTCGCACTAAATAAAAGTCCGACTGTCTTGAATTGTGTAGCGTTCTTTAGCTCATAGATATATCGACTAAGTTCATTTACTTCTATTACTTGGCGCACGTTATTGGTTTCAAAAGATCGTTGGATCCGCAATTACTCCAATGTCATGTCTACGATCTATATCTGCCCGGGTATCTGGAATAATGTTAAGTTCTGCCTATTCATATTTACGCTACGAGCCAAAATCGCCATAAAAAGGGCTAAAGCGATTAGCGATATATATGAAAATGGATGTTTGGATGAAACTACTGGACCGATTTTGATGCGATTTTCATTTACAGATAGACTGATTCGCAAGGAAGATTTATGTGTATTAAACATCACACTAAGTCTTTTGGGAGCGGAGCAGTAACCAATAATGGCAATGTTCCTTATCCTGCGAATTATTGTGTCAACGTGATCGGGTGAGCATGTTATATTAAAATTCCACGGGCGAAGATAGTCGTATATAAGAAAGAAATTTATAATCTATTGCGTATCTAGCGAGTCAGACCTAAATTGCTTTAGAAGTAATAAAGATGTTATTGCCCAATTAGTGTTAACCGAGAGCTTTCAGCATAAAATTAGTTGATATGCAAGCAGAAGATCAGAGGTCGTTTATTCTAGGTAGTAAAAGGTTTAAGACTTCCGTGTATACCTAAATTTTACAAGTAATATTTACAACACACCGCTAGTCGGCAGAACATAAAGTAGCAGACAGGATTCTCTACCGGCGAACGTTATGGTACCCGAGGGAACGAGCGCACAGTAGCAAGGTATATAAATCTTGATTTTATATACTGAAATTATATAACTATGTTTCTATAGCTTGCAGGTTGCATTAATGTAGAGAAAATATTTTTAATTTATGATGTACCTACTCGTAAGCTCGAAGTTTTTGGACTGAAAATGTTGATTCATTTCTCTTTTATAGGAATAAGTGATTTTCAATATACTTGACCGAAATTTCAAAATTAAAAGTAAATCAATTAATAAAAGAAAATGTATTAACTTTGTAATACCAGTAGCTATAAAAAATCTCATTAAAATAAAGCACTAGGCTAAACCTACACCATCAATTAATATATGAGTAACAACTTCGCTACTAAATTTAAATAGAATTAAATTTTACATCTGTCGATGATTCTTGATTATCATAAAGTAAATTAAATAAGAAATATTATTTGTTTCTTATTATAATTATGAATCGTAACACCTAACCTTTGCATGCTAGTTATTGGCATCCAGGTGCAAGCTCGTTATTATATTATATATAGTAAGCGGGATTTCAAAATGTGGAAAGTATTAGATGGACGCGGTTGTCTCACGAGAAAAATGGGAAAAAGCAAAATTTGGTTATCACGCATGGCCGTATGGAGTGGGGGTGGGGGGGGGCAACCCTAACCTATGATTTTTTCAAAAGTTGAAGGTAACCCAAGAAATAAATTTCAGGAAACTGCCTTGTTCACGGTTTTTCTTTCTTGCGACGTGGCCAGAAGTTCCATTCCAAAAAGAATGCCTCTTACTCGTAGCTCATAAGAACAAGAACGGTACCAAAAACCACGGCGGCTGGCCCGCATCCTAGCAACGAGGTGTCAATTGGCGTCAATATAGTTCTGTTGTGACATGTTGACAAGGTGTTAAATAAAACGGTTTTCAATACATATTTTGTAACAAACTTGTAAGACAAAGGGCGTTACTCTCTCCGCTGTTTGAACAGTAAATAACCAGTACTCCACACATATTTGTTGGCAGACACGTGTTCTGGCAAGTGCAAATAGATATTGCATCTCAGGATGTTCCGTGATGTTTGTCTGTAATAGTTTGTCGTAGATTGATTATTGATTTTAGTCGCAGCTCGTAAAGCCGTTGTATGCAATTAAAACTCTTAAATAGGAATTTATTCTGAAATACAATTTATTCTTATTTTTACACACTGCCCAAAAAAAGGAGTGTAATGTTTCATGGCCAAAATTTCAATTCCAAAATATCCGAACTTTCTCATTTATAAATATAACTATTTTTAAAGGTCATTAGTCTAAAAATAAATAATTTTATCCGTGGTGTCGCATTGTTTCCGGAACATAGGTAATCTTAACTATTATACATTATATATAGGTACCGGGACGGTTCTTGAGCGGTGGTCGTTAGATGCGCAGAACACTATTTTTGGGTCTGCTTGACGGTATGAGGTATTAATTTAAATTTTACCAGCAGTAAAAAGCAATCGTAAAAACAAAAACCCAATAAATCAATTCTAATAAATATACAAGTTATATTGCACTCGAATTACATATGCGCAAACATTCCCCCACTTTTTCGTCGAGCGCTCAAGAACCATCCCGGTACCTATACTTCATTATATTCGGATATCCGGGGGAAATAAAATATAATAAACTCACTCGGCGCGACCAGAGACACAAGTTAAGTAATTAGTGTCCACTTTTTGCCAGTTGTTCATATTTAACAGAACAGGTGGTAAAAGTCTATTGTTGCACTTCATTCACATCTAGACACTTTTTAACAGAAGTTTTATTTCTATAAAAAGTGCAAACGTTGCGTGCCCTCCGAATCACGAGAAGTTGATTAAAACACATAAATTAAAAATCCAACATTCCAGATTGATTTGCTTCGTAAAAAGGAATGCTTGGGAATTCCAAACCTTGTTATTGTGAATAAACTTTCTTTGTTTTTCAGAAGACATGATTCAAATTCTAGTTTGATCAAAAAATATTGGAAATCCCAAAACGCCCTTTTTCCTCGTTGAACTTTTAAGGGTCAACGGCCGAAGCTCTCTCAAGTCTCAGGTTAACAACTAAATTCCCAAAATTCAGGTAGGTAATCGGAGAGCTAAATATATTTTTATTTTTGGAAATAAAGTTTCCTTTACTTTATTGAGTTCTTGAATTTGTAAAATGTTTTGTTGGCAATTTACAGCAAAAAATGTAAACATTATTATCGCCAACAGAAAAAAATACAAAGAAGTCTTCTTTATTATAGGGATTTATATAAATTTCTAACCCATAAAATATTCTGAGTACCCCAATTCCCTTAAAGAATCTGAAAGTATCAGATGCAACAGCTCTAATGCAAATGCATAGAGGAAGGTTTAATTTACTCAAAATGCTAAGACCTTCGATAGCGCAATTGGTAAAGCGTCAGAATTAAAACCCAAAAAAGTTCAATCCTCACTCGAGCTAAAGAATTATAAGGAGCAATTTTTTGAGAATAAGCACTAAACCGGCCGAGCGTCCGATTTTTTTTTCTAAAAATATAAGATACAATCAAGTGAGAAGTGACAGTTCTCTAGCGACTGTTCTCTAGCAACTCACAAATGTGAAAATTTAAAATGATTCTACATCATGTCATGACAACCAACGCACGCGTCTCGTCATGACGGGGAATCCAGTTAAATATCCCGTCCGTACTGTGATAGTTGTGATTAGTCAAAGATTAATAGGGCATATCACGGTCGGCGGGAATATCTTACCTACCGATTAATCGGCATATTGTTACTGTGACATCTATAATATGTACTTGACATTGACGGAATGGAGCCATAATCAAATAAATAGAATAGAACATTGTAAATAGTGCAGACTATACGTAAGGTATAAACACCGTGATGCCGGTGCCAATTACTACAAAGACCTACAAATGACATGTACAATATAATATTCAATTAACTACTCGTAATTATCCTCGGAGTACTGTAACTAGCATAGTTAAATAGTTATCTATTGGTCCTCGATCTCTGTAAACATTTTCTTTTTTCTTCTGTCCATTGTGTGCAGTTGTATAGGCGACCCACTTGCATATTAAGGAGGTCGCTATCATGATAACATCGTGCAAGTGCTAATTGAGTTCAACGTAGTGTGATTACGATCTATCAATACGTTAAACTTTAGTCTAAGTCTAGGTCAATGTATTTTTTTTAATATGTGACACTTAATCGCTTGGCTTAGTATGAAAGTGCTGCACTGAGTTGTGAAAATGATAAAGAATTCTTATTTTCCCTCGTCATAGGTACTTGCTCAAACACTACAAGATCTCCTACAAGCTATATATATATATACAAGGTAAACTGAAAATATTTAAATTTCATTAAAATTTTATAGATTTTACAGAAGGAATTTCAGTACGTATCCAACCACCATTTTTTAAATTAACTTATATGTATTAATTTTCATTATTTATTTTAATATGTAATTAAAGAAACTAACACACTAAACATTAACAGTAATTTACCATTTATTATCCAGTAAATATAAATAATACTGATTTTCTATTTTCTATACTGATAGCTATATAAATAAAAATATATTCCAGAAATCTTTCCACACAGTTTTGACTAATGATTTTTGTACTTCCACAAGCACCCACACAACTGCTAGTACGTTAATTAATTTCAACAGCCTACTTTCTAGGACAGTAAATTATAATGTAGCATAGAAGAAATCACATCCAATAATTGCACGCAGCGTATGCGTTAAAGTCAATTTATAAAGTTCACGTATTCTGCTGCTAGCAAATGTGCTGCATAATTACACTAAGTGCGTGCATTCATCAAAAGTGCCAGTTACGGGTTTATAATTATTGTAGCACGCTGTTGATATCGTCTTGGTCTTGCGTCGCGAACGTTGCTGCTACATTTCGGAAGGTCGCCGCTTGGCCTTCTTCGGAGCGCATATTGAGAAGTAGGCCGTCTCACGGACACCCTATGTTTATATCGGCGCGGCGTCCGAACAGTTAGAACCATGCGTGCTCTCACATGTCCATAATGTAGGTTATGTTTTTGTGCCGACATGCCAGAATTATTGCTTGATTGTTGATTAGAATGCGCTTTGCTCCAAATATCAGGCGCAGATTGGCTTTCGGCCGACATTCGATCTTTTGATGCTACGAGTTTCTGAACTTACTTATACAACATTATTTTATTATTATGGTCTTCAATTGTCAATACGGTATGATTTTGTGACAATTTAAACATTTAAACTTATTGTCTATATCATCACGCTTTTATCTCAGGAGGGGTAGACATTAGCTACGATCCTAACATTATATTTTTTGCCTCCTCTTCATTTCATCACACCTCTCCTACATGCATGCTTATTGTACTCAATCGAATGCACTTCACAGTTTATTTTACGTTTATCTCTCTTATTCTAAATCCAAAACTGTAATAAATTGTAGTTATTTTCAAAACAGCATGAAATAAACTTACATAATCTAGATATTTTCCGAAATAAATAGCTTTAATATGCGAAGTTTTCAACAATGTCTTCCTTCGTACATACCTATTCGTACTTACTGAAAGTTAAAATTAATCCCAAGGGCTCTATAAAACGTAAATATGCAGTCTGATAATAAATTTGGAAGCTACAGCACTCTAATTAATATTATCTTTATTATATATCTAGCTTTCCGCCCCGGCTTCGCCTGTGTCCATATTAACTTTCATCCCTTATTATGGTCTTGAGTTCATACAAAAAGCACTTTCAGTTTTTTCCGAATTTTTCAATTTTTCAGGCACCTTTTTTTCTTTCCATAAAAACCTTATTCAGAATATTAAAACATTTTAAAAAAAATCCAAATCTGTCTATCCGTTTTCAAGTGATGAACAGCATTTAATTTTTACTTATATACCTACTGGGTGTCCTATAAGTTGTGGTTTAAAGTGGTGATAGAAGGGGTAAAAAAAGTATTTTTTCTCAAAATATTTTTAAAATAAATAATAATATCTTTTTTATGTAAGGGGATAGAAAAGTAGTTTGTGTTTCTTATTAAGACATTAAAAAATATGTCGCATCCACCAGATAAAAAATTAGCACTTTTAAATAATCTTCAACAATTTTAGTTAGATTTTCGAACGAAGTTTCTGTAAAAAAAAATTAACTACACATGTTTTGCTTATTCTTTAAAAACTTCTGCTATTCAGGGCCATTCTGGAGAAGATATACAGCTATAAACTATAAGCTAACACTGTAGGTAAAAATAAAAAATAATGACACAATTTATGTGAATATAAGAATGTATGTATGTTGAGATTTTGTAAATGAAACAAAATGTAGGTAGTTTCTTTTGTATTCTAACCTTATAAAGTGTCTTCCACCAAATTATAGTACACAAATAAGAATGTTTTATAAAGCTTATTTTCAGAGTTATTTAAAGTCTATGATTATTTTTCAGTGCCTCGACTACAGCATTAATTTTTTAGTAGTTTCAGGCTATTTCTATTTTCGTTTAAAAGACTAGCGTTAATGATTACTGTTCCGCTCGTCGTATATAACCTTCCTCAAGAATGCAAAAATTTTTTTTTTCAAATCCGACTGGGTTCCAGAGATTAGCGTGTTCAAACAAACAAACTCTTCAGCTTTATTATTACTATAGATATTACTAGAAATGATATCAAATACTTCACGTACAAATTCAGCATTCGATTTCTTTTTAATAGCTAGAGAGATGGAGACAGAAAGTGGTTGTAAGCACTTGCCGGCAGAAAACCTCTTTTTCGTGTAGTCTGCATGAGCCCCCCTCTACAAATTCTTGTAGACGAGTAGGGGTCCAGCGCTTGTCGGTACGCCGCTGAGCCGATTTAGAAGAAAAAAATTTACTCCCTGCATTTTTTTTTATATATTTTTTTGGTTTTTTTTAAAGAGTTTTGCAAGTCGCTGCAGGGAGTAATTGGCAGAAAATATTTTTCCTACAACCACCCCCCACAAATGCTGTTCACTCATTTTCTACCAGCTGGTAGGAGAGGTTTTTTTATTGTTTTTCTTCTAAATCGGCTCAGCGGCGTACCGACAAGCGCTGGACCCCTACTCGTCTACAAGAATTTGTAGAGGGGGGCTCATGCAGACTACACGAAAAAGAGGTTTTCTGCCGGCAAGTGCTTACAACCACTTTCTGTCTCCATCTCTCTAGCTATTAAAAAGAAATCGAATGCTGAATTTGTACGTGAAGTATTTGATATCATTTCTAGTTAGTTAGTTCTCATCTAGTCTATCATCTGCGCTTTCGCATCTCTCGATAGAACTGAAAATGCGACTTATGAACAGAATGTTGTTTGCTATGCGATATAAGCAGACATTGATTAAAAAAATATGTTATCATGATACTAGATTGTGTCCATTATAAACTCATTAGAGTAGCGGACGACGTGCTCGAGACGGCGCCAAATTACCAACATTACCAATTTATACTTGCCCGTGCACAAACAAAAAAGTAGTTCCACGGGCCCGGTTCCCGTTAACAAATTTGTATTGTGCAATGTAGGAGAAAAATTGTAACGCGTGTTTTGGTATGGGCGTTTTTGTATAGGAACCGTTCGAGGTCGCTGCTGCTGCATGGTGTCTTTCTGCACATCCATCATCGTCTAGCCATTCCTTCGTGAATCCTTCCTTACACCGGACGACATTTAATTACGTTGCTGATTTATAACACGCAATAATCATCAACATTCTTGCTAGACGGGCTTCGTAGCGGCAACGGTGTTTTAATGCCACAATAAAACTTCCATTTAACTATTTCAATGTTTACGACTATTATTATAAAGATTGTAATATTAATATTAATCTGCAACATAGCTAATATCTACACAATTCGATACAGTTCGGTAAATAACGGTGTAACTAGAAACTCGTTTATTTTTATGTATTTTATTGAAATTTAATTAATTAAGATGAATAAACAAACTTGATTATGTAAATGTTAACTTAATATGTTAGTTAAAACTTAACTTTATTGAAATAATATTTAAAGCTTTTATATAATAGAGAATGTATTTAAGAATACTGAAACAATTTGTCCATGGTCTGAAGAAATAAAAAAAAATCATGAATAATTTAGGTACCTACAAGACTAGTCCAAGCCTCGGGTGACCTAAAGGCTGACTCTTACCTCGCCCTAAGGATCAATTTAATCATTCAGCGAGGTAACCAGTTTTGGGAACCATCCACAGGGAGGGGTTCTGTTCTTTTTATATATAATATAGTTTTTAAATATATTATTTATTTATTAGGTATTGTTAAATTATCAGAACATATATAATAAAACTGAATATAAATTACTGCGTGTATGAAAAATCTATGATGGGTCGATTCTTAGCAATCAAATAGACACCAATTGGGTGATAACTGTTGAAAAAAAATTGACGCGTTAAAAGTGACTACGCCACGACTATTTTCATATGCATGTGTATGATATAAGATAGTTTCTATTTCTAAGCTTAAATCGGATAAGAGGAATTCTCCTATTATTTTCTTCATTCCATTCTTAGTGACCTTTAAAGAACGCATGTGTTGTTCTTTAAAAAAAAGTGTTGATACTCTACACATGCTCATGCCAGCGAAATGCGGTGGTCATAAAAAATTGTTTACTTGTGCTTATTTTTTGTGTGTTGATTCATTTGATGTATTTATAATCCATTCTTTAGACAAGTTCAAAACAAGTAATCGTGTCGGTCATAAGATCGTTCTAGTGCAATTTATACCCTTCCCTTCAACAAATCGATTGAACATCGTGCGCGATATCTCTTTACTTCTTGTGATATCCAATTCCATGTATTGTATTGACGAATGATCTGTAGGATTAGCATACTTAGGACCGCGACATCTTTCGTTTAGATTCGAATGCCAAAAACGATGATGACCACCCAAAGAATGTGCTGTCTTTGCCCAAGCCAGCATTTTTCTCCGGTATTCTAGTGTTGGACATTCTCGGGCCGAGCATTTCTTGGATGGCCAACCTGTCGTTTTTGGCCTTCGAGTCAAAACGAAAGTTGTCGCGGTTTGGACCCGCTAACCCCACTGATATTTATGAAACATTTATTAAGGAATTTATTTGCTCTCGTCATGTCCTCTCTCCGCCGCCGCTCTCTACTCCCTTATGTGTGCATGGCGTGTATACTATATACTTATTTGCTTCTCCGTGTCAGTGTGTGTACTGCTTGTGTCTCTCTTTTTTTTGTTACTTTTGATACACCTCTCCCCTACGCCCTAACGTCTTAACGAATGTTTACGAAATTAGCAAAAGTAATAGTTTTTTATTCTGCATTATCATAAAGGATCTGTTCCTTTTATACCCATGTGCAGTTTATACCTACTTTATCAACGAAGGTGTAGCCACTGGTAAAGTCTAGATAAAAAAAATACAATTAAAAAACCCCCGACGCAAAGTATGAACATTTAAAAAGCATCAAATAATTAAAGTAGCCTGGTAATAATATGGTATCGGGAGCTGTAAGGCAACCCGTGAAAACAAATATTTAATTTAATTAAAGGTATTAGTAGGATATGCTTGGTCTTATAAAAATTTGAGCAGAAACTAGAAGTCGCTAGGTTTAATAGAAGTCAAGAGAGATCACAGGCTCTAATGAAACCTAAATATCTGGGAAACTGCTTGCCCGATTTTCATCAAACCTGCTCTGAAGTGACATTTATATAATGCATAAAATCGCATCGAAATCGGTTCATCCATTTTGAAGTAAATTTGTATCAGACATACAAACACACAAACACCCTCTTACCCCCAACGCATATACCGTCTTCGTTCCATCGTGGGCTGCGGTCGTGGGTAATAAAAGGAGTAGTATATTTATTATTAGCATATTAGATGTTCACAAACTCCAAACTATGTAATATACAATATATTTCTGTCCATATAAACATAATTTGCAATGAATAAGTCGAATTCTCGATGATAGCAAAAACAAATTAACATGCTCCATACTACGCCATACTACGAAATAATTAATCAATAGTTGTCACAAGTATAAATAGGTAAATACTTTATTGTTAACACCAATGTTACATGATGATGTTAAATGAATTTAAATTTAACATATTTTTTGTAACGATTTTATAACAAAAAAAATTGATTGATAACTGTGGAATAATAAATTTAACCGTTTAAAACTGAGTACCTACCTGATCAAAACTTAAATTATTAAACTAGGTTTCCACCTGGCTTCACACGTAACTTTCATCCCCTATTATGTTATATCTTGAGTTCATACAAAAATCCCCTTTTCGGATCTTTCCAATTTTCCGGGCAATTTTTCTAATTAATTTTTCTTTGCCTAAACAACCTTATGCAGACTATTACTAACATTTAAAAAAAATCCACATCGGTCCAGCCGTTCTCAAGTGATGCGCTTACCAACTAATTGATATAATTTAATGTGTAGGTATTTTTATTATGCACTGGTTCTTGCCGGCAACTCTTTCTGTTGTATGAATTTCTAACAAGTGGATAAGAGTGAAATATCAATATGCCAAATATTTACATCACAATTATTTACTATCTATTCTATCTATCTATCTATCATCACGCCTTTCATCCCAAGAGGGGTAGGCAGAGACAATCGAATGCCATTTGTTACGATCCTGACATATCTCTTTTGCTTCTTTTATATTCATCATACCTTTCATACATTTCATTTCATACAATTATTTACCCTTATTTAGGTATATTTAGATGTAATATTTTGTAAATAACAGTACTCTCTCCCAAAGAATATTAACATGGTACCCACCTTAATGTTTTCGTAACGTATTCTACGATGAGCCATGACTAATTACTATTTCTGTATAATAACAAATCAGACACCATTTCAATCAGTGCTTAATCTTTCTCACTTACAAGTGAATTTAGATGGATCTTTAAAAGTTTTTGTTGAACAGCACTTATCTTAACAACATAATATATTAATTAGACGATTAAATGAATTTCTAAGGAATATGATTACTAATCCGTGACTAATGGTAGTCAATCCGGAGGTAAGCTGCGGCCAACAAACAAAAATCTGCGCACCAGGTCACGAACGCGTTGAAGGTGACTCATTTACAAGGAAGACCTGACTCTAGTGGCGTCAGCATCTCAGGGAGCCTCTACGTATTGTATTTTATAGTAATACATATTTCGCAATATTTTTATCGTAGCTAAAAATAATAATTTATATTAAAAACAACAGGATATGAATATATTTAATAAATAGAGTGTTATTACGACTCCTAAACATCAAGTAGATTTGCTCTATCTATCCTATGAGGGGTAATCAGAGACAATAAAATGTAATTTGCTACGATTCTGACTGCCTCTTTCGTCTCCTTTATATATGCTCTCATAATTATATACTCGGCGATTGTGTGTACTTTAAACATTGCCTTTAATCAATACGTTTTTAATGTGTTCAAGTACAGGTTATGCTCTTGTCATATTTTTGAGACTATAATAAAAGTACCTAAATGTATCGAGAATTCGAGAGTGCCTTTTTCCGGAATTTTCTTTTACTTCTATTAAGTAGCTAAATCCTTTTAGTCTTGTCATCCTTCATTCTTTCAACATATATAAACCATCGTAATTGCCTTCATTAACCGACTTCCAAAAAAAGAAGGAGAAGGTTCTCAATTCGGACCGTATTTTTTTTTTTTTTTTTTTTTTTTTTTTATGTATGTATGTACGTCGATAACTCCGCGAATTGTGAACCGATTTTGATGGTTTCTTTTTTAATCGACAGATAACTCTTCCGGATTGGTCCCATTTTTATCTCATAAAAATTGGTTCATTAGTTTTTCAGAAATTTTGAAAAAACTGACTTTATAAGTACATTTTTCTTGATATCTCGATAAAATATGTACCGATTTTGACGACTTATTTTTTTTTAAGACATCATAATTTCTCGACATTATCTCACAGACATATGACGACAAACGGTTCAGTAGTTTTTCAGAAACTCAGTAATTAATTTCTGTTTACGGCTGAAAATTATGTATCAGAAAAAGCCTTAGCAACGGTTGCTATTGACACGAAGTTGTCAATTTTCGTGACGATGGTGTAGCGGTTAAATGTAATGAGGTGCATAGGATGCACAATCACATGGTTCAAATCACATCCACAGCGGTATTTTTTTTAAATTTTCCATCAATATTTTTTTAGTTGTGTTATTATTTGTCTCTCAAGGCAGCAAAATCACTTAAAAGGGTAAAATAAACCTTTTAAAAAAAAGTGCACCGACTTCAAAAATTTGCACTGAAAAGTAAGAAATAATAAATATTTCGTCGTAGAATTTGAAGACGGTTGGTGCCAAATTAGAAACAACTTAGTTCCCAAATTCACTAATCTAGACAATTCATTAGGAACCTACGATCATCAGTAGGTACATACAAACATAGATAATATTGAACAGATCTTCTTAGATATTTACTTAGTTTTGTATCCTAATTTGGCACCAACCGTCTTCAAATTCTACGACGAAATATTTATTATTTCTTACTTTTCAGTGCAAATTTTTGAAGTCGGTGCACTTTTTTTTAAAAGGTTTATTTTATTCACAACATCATCTTTCAATCTTCTCTTGTTTTCTATTCGCTATTTCCTATAATTGTGTATGTATTCATTACCTGTTCAGCATAAACATTTATATCCGAAACTTCACAGTGGAGTCCACTTAAGCTAGATCGATTTACAAATTCACCTAGGCAGACTGCACCGCAGATAACGACCGCCGTATCGGTTCGTGTTAGGTAACGGGATTTTACTAATTATCTATTAAGCCAACAAAGCGAACATGGGGCGATCACGTCGCGACAATCTGAGGCACCGAAGCTTGTCTTCGAGCCAGACTTAGGCAAACTGCCAATCTAGTTTAGGAACAAACTTTATTGCCTTTACATCTAAATTATAGTCGACGCGTCTTAATCTGACTATTAGTGGCACATATTATCATTCTCAAACACATGTTATATTATATTAAATACGTTACGTATTTAGTAAATCCATGATCAAACTATAATTATACTATCTAATAAACAACAATGAGTATAATAAAATGTACTACGGATTTGATGGACTAAGTAAATATTATAATGTAAGAATACACAGCTTACAACAGCTATACTCTATGCATTAGTTTCGTTAAATTTAAATCCTATTAAATTGTAAAACTCATTTCCGCAGGAAAATCGTGCCACTTTATTCCTTTAAATAAAGTGATTTTTTAAAACAATGATAAAAATTACGTTTATTTGCAGACATAATTACGTGACACATTTACTAAAATTAGTGATGCGACTACTGAAAAATAAAATATAATCAGTTAAAATTCGAATCGATAAAATAAATTAGTAATCTCGTTTGTTAGGACCGCTATTTTATTTCTAGTGTGCGTCGGTCGGCTTCAGATGAAAACTGTGTCTTTACGTAAAAATAAGAACAAAATAAATATTTTAAATATATAATATACATAATTCCGTATTTAAATTCTTATTCTGACATCATTTGAAAGTTAAAAAAATACTATTTCAATCGATTATATTTTGTTCTAAGAAATTTGTTCCAATCGATTATTGTTCGTGTGGTGAACATCTCTAAAGTAAATATCGTTTTTGAAAAATAATTATCACAAACCCTTTCATATAATGGAATAGAGTATAAAAATTAAATTAACATATATAATATTAATTCCGTCAGTTACATAAGGGGCTTGGAAGTGAGATAAACGCAGTGATTTTAATTTTTACATACTTCGTTTTGAATTTAAATAAATGTAATAGATATTTCCAATAGATATGAACTTTTGAAATAATGGGTTTATTATTCTACTAAAATATATTAAGATAATATAGTATGATATAGGCCGCATTTATACCCGACTTTCCACAAAATTTAATCTACTTCTTCAAATTAAAACGTGTTGACTATAGTAGAGTGTGGTAACAACAGTTGATTAATTGATGTTAATGAAACAGATAATTAATTAAAACGTTAAAATTAGGCAGTTTATCAAAACGTAACTTTTGCCCGCGACTCTACCCAGATTTCGGAAATCTTATAGATACCTGCTAGATTTATCCAAACCGTGATTGAATAACCTTTATTGATTGTCACTGTGCACTTTATTGGAAAATTTAAAATAATAAAAATATATGCCTAATAATTTTCATAGACCTCATTAATAAGCTAGACATGGGCGCGTTTAATTGAAATGGGTAATATTATACTCCGAATAAAAACAAGAAGCATGAAGACTAATAAAATATCTACTTACACAGCAGTTGGTCCTAACCACTGGCGCCTGTGCATGTCGGTCGGTACGGTTGTCTTGGTGAGGCCGTAATAAAATAGTGTAATGAGTCCTAGACTTGTATAAATAATTGATAGCTTTAAATAAATCATCAGATATTATTTATCTAATAAACTAAACATAATAAAAAAAAATTGTCAGCATTATCTGAAAAGGAAATATTGTATGAGGTCTCGGAAACGTAAACATACGTCATACAAATTGTATGTTAAATTAAGGGATCACAGGTAATATCGAAAATTCTAGCTTCAGTTTCTCTAAATCATTTCTGAAATATGTACTCAAGCATTGAGTAATATTTTCTTGAAATCACTGATCACTTAATAGTCTACTTACATTAAGTTTAAATATTTTCGACATTATGCTTATGCTTAACCACGAAGCAAGGTTTTTTGGTACTGAATATTGCTAATAAAATACAATTTTGATGTTTTCTGATTTTTTAAACCACACAAGGTTGTAGTTTGAATGTTGACAAATCTCACGCGAAATTTTCAGCAAAATTACAAGTTACTTTTGTCTTTGTATTTTGTATTTTTTGTTTGTATTTTAATGTACAATGATGTGTAGGTAGCAAAATAGAGTGTGCGAAAAACTTTTTTCGGTGCTCATGCTTTGGTATTTTATCAGAATCTATAGTTTTAATAAACACATTTAATTGATTTAATATACAAAATACGTTAATATCGTGATATACTAACTAAATTTTGATATTTTCAACAAGGCTGTATTATACATGCAGACAAAACAGGGCTAGGCAATATTTAAATTGCCTTTAACGAATAATTCAAATCAAGTTTTCCAATAAAACGAGTTAAATTTAAATAAATCCTGTGTGTAGCTTTTAAATTTTAGTTTAGTTTTATACCTGTGATGTCATTGATGAGTCACCGTTTACATCACCAGAAGGTCGCGCTTATTTTCTCGTTTTATCGATGTACAATATTGTATCGGTCATTTTTTACTTATTTATTTTCATTGCGCGCATTCTGTATACAAATGATAAATAAACTATCCAAGTACGTGTCACATCTGCTTAGGGCTCCATATTATGTACTAAATAAGTATGAAAGTAAGATTATTAAAGTGGAGAGAATGTGTGGGGTAAGTTTCAAAGATAGAGTTAGAAACAATGTGGACCAAAGTAGAATTAGTAGTAAGATGACTGGAAGAGTTGATCCAGGTCCGAGGGCGCACCCGAAATCGAAGAGCATGCCTGAAAAGAATTGAATAAACTGAAAGTGGTGTGCCGTGATCGTGGTAACTCGTCATCTCTCTGCCTAAAGCATAAGCAAATGTATGTAAATTCAGGCTTCTAAAAAATTCAGTTTGTCTCTTTAACAATTAATATTTTTTCAGATTTTGTATTGTTGTAAAGTTAAAGAAGGATATATATACCTACATTGTTAAAGACTTTAGGAGCACTTATCTCGCAAATTGTTCACTTTATTACATTTTATAGATCTTTCCAACAACGACTCACACATGGGGAGTGTGAAAGAAAATTGTTTCATAATTCAGTTCTATTTACGGAAAGCTACCTTAATTTATTTTTTCCTTAAATTTACTTCATTACACCTGCCTGTAGTGTGAGCGGATACGGACGGACGGAAGAGCGGATGGTCACGACGAAATTATAATGTTTTTGTTAATTTGGCTACGGAACCCTAAAAGACCGTAACCATAGAATTAACAATTATTAATTTTTATAACGTGTTAAAAGATCTTTCTTAAAAACTTTAAATTAGTCCCATCTGGTCCCATCGGTAATATTCAAAAGCGAAATAAAAACTTAATCATCAGTACAAAGATGATATTTAGTCGTGTTTGATATTCTAATTTTTTTCGTCGTCTTTTCTTTCCTCCGAGCACCAGATCCATAAGACTTAATTGCTAATTAGCATCGAATATGATACGAAGAGACCGCGTTCTTCCCAAAACGGAAGCAAGTTATGTTGTAATGAATAAGAACAGTCAGTAATTTATACCTCAAAAAAGTTCGCCGTACATATCTCTGAGGACACTGACCACAGCGCCGGAAAGCGTTCGTTTTTTTGCTCCTTGTTTGTTGAGTACCAGGCGGCGGCGGCGAGTATCTTAACTTCTGCCTGTTCGGCATTGACGTCGTCATTTGGGTTAAACAAGGCCGTCTGATATTTCTGCTGCGAATTCTAATTTTGGTGCTTAGATTAAAATATCAATTAGCATGACAACAGGTTATGAAAGGGGTTGAAGAAATCAAACGTGCAAAATGTACACACGAGGTACCGAGTAATGTATAGTTAATTAATCATAATTAAAAACCTGTATGGCTTCATGTACTTTTGTTAACATTGATGAAGAACTAAGTGACTTTGGTTAATTGATAGATATTTTAACCGACTTCCAAAAAAGAAGGAGTAGGTTCTCAATATGGACCGTTTTTTTAATTTGTATTTTATTAATCGATATTTTTTACTCTGCCAGTTATGAACCGATTTTGATAATTTATTTTTTATTCGACAGATAATTCTTCCAGATTACACCTTTTTCTCATAACAATTGGTTCAGTGGTTTTTCTGAAATTTTGAATTTGAAAACTGCACCAACCGTCTTCAAATTCTACGACGAAATATTAATTATTTATTACTTTTCAGTGCACAATTTTTGAAGTGGTTACACTTTTTTTTAAAGGTTTATAATTGTAGTACGTTATACGGGCAATTAGCCAAAGCACCTTCGATATTTGAATTATTTTATACAGTTCTTGTTAACCGGCCGCTTATACAGATGGGAGATTATTTAGATTTACGTTCTAATATTGAAATATCCCTAAAAACTATTAAATTTTGATTTGAACTTATTTGTACGACTCCTTCGTAAAGGCAGTATAGTATAGATAAATGGAGCAAAGGTCAGGCGCGTCAGTAGAGAAGTCAAGCCGGTCACCACGGGCCACTCGAGTTGTACTGTTAGCCGAGCGCCTTCCTCTCACAGTTAAGGCGCCTATTTTGCGCTCCTCTTGTTGCTTCTTTCATCTTATTGTGGCCGAGTTAACTGACAAAAAATATCAATCAAAATTCTAGCACAAGAGCCCGAGGCACTTGCACTGGCTAACTTGTCTAACTGATAAACGAGAAGGAAAATATTTTAACTACATTAAGGTTTTCGGTGTCGAGCGGTGAAGCCGGGGAAGCGCGGGCGGCTGAGAGTTCGATTTGGGTTTGTGTTACAAATAGTTTTTTCATCGTCGAGTAGAATAAACTTGTACCGTATGACGAGCCATAACTTACACCTACGAGAGCTCGCTAGTATCCCTTGTAGCGTCACTTCACTTAATAGGTTTGTAGGTAGCATTGATCGAGAACAAAGATTGAAGACGTCCGAGTGAAATTAAAAGTAATATTTTGCTTACAAACTTAATGACGTTCTAGCACATGATAAGTGTTTACACATGTACAGAACTTGTTTATTGGATTATCTTTTATTTATATATGTAACCAATTTTACAACTTACAATAGCGACAATGTCAAGCTCTCAAAAATATAAAATATTATCGGTTATCGTACAGTGTTTCTCTTCTCTTTCCTTGAAACAAGCCTACATCAAACCTAAATAAATTCGATCGATGATATAAAAACTATTTTCTATCAAATTATCCATTTCAAATGTTTAAATAAATAAAATAAAAACACAGTCAATATCTAGGTATGTAAAAATTATTCCATTTAGTTTTTTTTTTTTTTCAAATAATAGCAAAATATTATTCATAAACCATCGAATTGATCATCAATCGATAGCACAAGCGCAGCGCTACTGTAACTAGAATGTATTGAATGGAACTCCGCAGCAATCAAGTATGTACAGTACATGCTATAGAAAAAACCCAAACTTTCACTAATAAAAAATGTACCAGATATGATTTGTACCTACATACATTATGATCTCTGATAAAATAAGTTGTTTGTTTCGATCAGCTATACTTACTACAAACTGTACCCTATAGGCACGAAGCAGACGGTCACAAGTTCGAATGCCAGGTTAGGCGAATTATTTGCAATTTAATATAGTTGTGCTTTACAGCTTACACAATGTTTTCCCGGGTGTTTGGTGTCATTATTTCTATATAAATAGGATTCCTAAAAACCAAAGTTATCCATACGAGGTCTGATATGTCTCATTATATTATTTAAATATGATCTTAGTAAAATTTTAATAGTTTTAGAGATTTGACACTTTATGAATTTCGTGAAAATCTGCAACTTGTGCAATAACTAGAACAATGTAAAATTACAATAATTTTTATTGATCATCATTATTGTAATCATGGCCTTTGCTGTTGAGACTATGGGTGTGTGGTCACAAACATATTTGCCGAAAAGATTGGAAAACTTTTAATCAATGCAGAAGCGAATAAAAGATGGTGATCGCTTCTTTATAAGACGCGTTGCGCTAGAAATTCAAAGAGGTAACGCAATTAGTGCTCTCGGCACTCTATGCCAGTCGTCGGAGTTCCTAGAACAAATATTTTATTTATAATATTAGTGTGTGTGGGGTGTAGGTAGGTAACCATTTTTAATTATTTTTTTTATGTAGCTATTAATTTTATATAAGTTTTAATTTAATATTTAATTTTAGATTTAAGTTTATTTTTATTTGTGTTACTCATCTTTGGTGTGATCACGTACAAAATAAAACCTATCTATACGATTGAGTAGGAAAAGGAACCTTTATTGTTGTTATAATATTTTCAGCTAACTTTCACGATGTAAAAAATGTGCTTTACTATAAAGTTGGCAAGTTGCGAGTACCTCGTTCCATCGAAGTCGGACCTTTGGAACTCTATTGACTAAAAAGATTTATATGACAGAAGTGAAAGGAAATGCTGGCAGAGGACGACCTACGTGTACTTTTATTGAACACAATCGCCGAGCATGTATGAAAGGTATGATGAATATTAATGAAGCGAAAGAGGTATGTCAGGATCGTAGCAAATGACATTTGATTGTCTCTGCCAACCCCTCTTGGGATAAAAGGCGTGATGATAAATAGATAGATAGGAACTCTATAGAACCATAAATATGTGCACAATGGAAACTGTGACAAGACATAGCGCGCATGTGTGATAGTTACTTGAATTTTCTTCTAAACCAATTGAAAAGCATCCACAACTATACCTACTTACCAGTTTCCTGAACATTTAATATCATGAATATCGAATTTAATGTGCGAAGTGGCAGACAACTGTTAGTTTTAGTATTCTATGAAGGAGGGTAAGTTAAAGTCAGTATCAGTTGGCATTATAGCATCATCGTAATGATATACATAGTGCAGGAGCTTAACGTACAATTTGATTAATTACTTGAGTTACAGCGAGCTGAGTGCAACCCGTCTGTTTCCTGCGCAACCTGCTAATACGACTCGAACTAGATTATAGTTAAAAATCATTATAAATACCACATTGCTGCGAGCCATTGCGAATGGAGGCGATCATAACTTTACTATACTTGGAAATATACTTACAAAAAATAGTCAATTAGAAAACCAAATCATCTTGATAAAAACAACTATGTCTTTAAAGTTGTGCTGAAAACACATAGCATTTGCATAGAGTAATTATTACAATGGATTGTACGGTGTACCCATTCGAAATATTTATGGTGAAAGTAGATATTAAAGTATTAACGATTTTTAAACTATTTTTTATTAACTTTAGATTATATTGACTTCAAATAATATTGGCATTTATCATATTTAAAATTTGTTTATTAAAACAATATTAATTAATATATAGGTACTTACTAAAAAAGTAACTCAGATTTATTTTATTATGTGGTTGTCAAGATCTATCATAACGCCTCAGAATAAGGACTAAACAATCTAAACATTAAAAATAACTATAATCTATTTTACATTTACATTTTAGTGTACACATTCATAGACCATATGTTCTAAAACATTTATACGCCGTAGACTTCTTTCCTTGATTTTTTATTTTCTATAGACCCCGTAGTACTCATTCCTTGCTGACGTGGACCCCTCAGCAAGTAGAAATCGACTTCTGGGGGTCGATATAGATCACTTTGGAAAACGATAATATAGACTCACGAACCACATATCAGTTTTTCTATAATAAAAATATGAACCTGTATTTTCCGATAATATTTAACGATCAAAAGAATTTATTTATTTAGTATCAAATGAAAGATGATATTGCATAATAATATTGATTGAGTAGGTACCAATTTAATCCAATATACCTACATATATCCTTGACAAATAAAAAAAACTTAGCAACACGCGGTTGATAGCTTTTGAGTTTTAGGATCTCAAAAATCCTATTCACTGGAGCTAAATCTTTTTTTCCAGTTCAATTTAATACCCGCTAAATATAGACAGTGTTCCCATTATTAGATTTTTTGGCTATACCGCATGAAGGAGAAAAAGATATACATCTACATACTACATACATACATACAAAACTTTCACATTTTTCCCACAAATTTGAAAAAAATGGTGCCTCCAAACGAAAACCTCAGCTACCAGTGATCCAATAAAACAAGTTACTCCGCATGAAGAGAGGTCCACTTTTCTCATGTTAAGTAGACAGAACGATAAATTCCTAAAAATGTTGTGCATTGTAAAGTACAACAATACATGACTTAATTCCCTGCTCGACCAGTTTTTCGTCGTCAGTGCGATGCCATTGCTGTAATCGCCTCAGGGCCTGTAGAACTACATGGTCTTTCTCACGCTTACATCTAGACATTTTTATCGGAATACTGTGCAGTGTGCATCTTCTTGACAGGTAGGGTAGTAGATAGTAATTGCTATTTGTTTAGTCGCCTATTCGTTGTTTACTATATAGAGTGGTTAAGACGTCTGGTATTAACTAGCCAGACCACGGGTTATATACCGGATCCCGACCATTTACCAATGAGGTTTTTAATTAAAAACTTATGTACATAATCCGACAAACCACACTTAGAGGCTTTCCATCTAAATATACCTCAACAGAACTGGCCACTCGTTAGGTATTATAGCCTTACAAATACCATCGGCTAAACGAGGGAGACTTGGTCTTACCGCTGGTACCTTGGAACCGTAACACATGTATATTTTATCTCTCTTGAAGAAAGAAAAAAATAACAGATGTATAACGGGTTTTAAGGCGATTTCAATGATAAGAGTAGGTTTTTATATTAATATATATATTTCAGTGAGTCAAAGTTTACATCATTCCAGCGTTGCTGATGCCGGACTCTCTTCAGTCTCGAATTCTACAGAGCTTCAAATATAGTTTATAATTATTTGAAACTCTGTCCAAAAGATTAGTTGCCAGTATTAAAACATACAGCCAGTATTTTCTACAAAAAGTATGAATGAGTGCTCATACTTTACAAGATGTATCTCTTAGGAGTAGAATCTTTTTTTTAATTAGTACTTGAATATGCATAACTATTCCACATATTTCCATAATTTCCTAAACGCATTTAGATAAATTTTCGTCCATGAAACCCCTTTTTCCTGCATTACATTACTTTTTCTGCCCAACGAATCAGTGGTTTCGTGGTAAAACTGCGCATGTACACCCTCAGGCAATGCGATCATCTCGGTTATATAACAATTAGCAAGCGTCATGCGATGCGACCAGTGCAGCTTGCGGGTGTACTGGGGTCATTGGCAAGGCGGCCGTACAGGTTCAAGGGTACCTCGACGCTTGGTCGCCTAGTCTCACATACTTTTACTTTATCTTTTATCTAGACATCTGGAACCTAATTAATAACTATTTAGCGTACATTTTGCAATTAATTATAAGGATTTGTTTGTTTTGTTACTTAATAAAATACCTTAAGCACCTTAAGGAATTGGAGACCTATGCAGGTATCTCGTATTAGTAATAAGTTAATAACAATGATAAAACCTTATATGAAAAAAAAAGAAAGTTAGTCCATGCATTTAGCAAAATACATCCATTTAATGAAGCTTTCATTAAAATTGGTTAATTAATTTAGTCCTAAAAAGATAATTGTCTAATAATAAGAAGAAATAAAGCAGGGCATGGAAAAAGAACTTAAATTTTCCCTTTTCACTATTTCAAACAAGCAGAGTATGACGTCAATCATTGACGTTATTATTTTTATATTTTTTCATTCTTAACGCGTGAAAACTACGCAAATAACTGTAAAAAATTTACCAATTATATTCTAAATCCGTAACAATAATCTAGATAAAAAAGCGCTACAAATATGATTATCTATAACAATGTTTAATTAAACATTAAATAACAGACCACGCGCAAATAAATGATCTATTTATAAATCTGAGAACCGTGTTACCGGCCCAAGGGTAGCCAGGACAAATATTTCTCATTTAGCCAATGATTTTATTTTAAGACTAACTAAGTAACTTGAAGTATTTATTGTGCGACAGAACGGCTAAGCATGTACATAAGTTTTTTTATTGAAATGCCTGAGATTAGTGTGACATATTATGTGATTTTTTTTTTCTTTGTCGTTCAGAAAATATGTATTGTGACGAAGACAAAATTTAGTTAAGTATACAAAATGTGAACATAAATTATTGTCATACAGATAATAATGTCGGCACATGCAGAAAGCGCTATAGACATCAAGATGTAGATGCCAATTTAAGTGCATGCGGAGATTCCTTTCAAATTCTAACACCTAGCTTCCATACGTCCTATTCAAACTTACAAACCATTTGTGTTTTATAATATATTTATTTTATTACCATGTGTCATATCCTTATTTACAAACACAATCAAAGGTGAAGTCACGTCAGTCTTTTCTTTACATTGTAGAAAGCATGTACCAATTGCAATGAAATAAATTTTTATCCCGAGTGATGGGATTTTTCCGTGATTTTCTTTTAGGTTTTCCTGTAAACTTTAAGCGAGACCATATATTTCCTATTTTCGTCAAAATTTTGGACTCAGTAGTGTCGGAGATAAAAGGGGCGAGAGGGGGCCGCTGAATTTTCGTATATTTTCTTTATTATAATTTAAACTATGAATTTTAAAATTATTAAAAAAAAAAATTTATTTCATATAACGAGCCCTTTCATTTGATATGTCACATCACATGATACACTCGACTATATTTTTTTAAACTTTTTTATTTTTTCATCAAAGTTAACCCCCAAAATTGAAATTCTATTATTTACGCTATACCTACATCCGTGATTTTGTTATAAAACTCTAAATCTCCAACCTTTCTCTCCAGTAGATTCGGAGAAAATAAGCAGTGACAGACGGACAAACAGACACGAGAGTCATCCTATAAATAAAACGGTTACGTTTTTTCATCGAATGTACGAAACGCTAAAAATAATGGCGTGACATACAGAAGTCAAACAGAAGTCTCACATTAGAGTTAGTTTTACACGGAACCCTCTCGACTCAGCACGTCCCAAACCCGCCAGCATAGTTTTAATTGCGAAACACTAGAAAAGAATGAAGTCTTGCTTAGCACGGCAGCACTTTCGAGGGCCCTTGAACGGGCATTGCCGTCAACTAATGAATGTTTGTCTTAACGTGATAATTAGCCAGGTATCCAGCCACTGCACCGCGGCCCGTGTTTACTGTGCACACTAGTGTTACACCACGTTCACATGGAGACATTTTTTCTATTTAGTCAATTATATTACGAGAACCTGGTACTTTACGTTACGTTATTGGGTACTTTGGGACTGGTAATATGGTTCCCAAGAGACTTAGATGTTCCTTAAAGGTCAACAAAAAAAAAAGCATAATTTCGCTGAAGACTGTTTACAGTCTATTTTAGCAACAATAAAACCTACAGAACATTTCCCTATTTTCTATGGTAAAACCTATACTTAACTTCTTATAATGTCTGTGATGCTCACAAACATTACAAAGCTTACAATAGGTGTATGAAGTATAAGCATCATACCTATAAGTATTTCACTTGACATTGGCGAAATCATTACATTTCTTTGAATTAACGCCATTAGCATAAAAATTAAAAGATTTGACAGATTGTATTGGTAGTAGATTTCCTAAGTGTTTGTAATTTGCTAAGTAGTTAGTATACTGATCTGCAAAAAATCTAAGAGTAGAGGCGTGCTAGCGTTCTTGTTACATATATATATTACTTTATAGGTAAAATACCTAAAACAATAAAATTGTAAGTCGTGTGAAGTCAGCATTATGAAGCTCGTGTGAGCAAACCACGTTCACTGCTCATTACGTATTACGTTACAGCGATTCTTGTTTCCTTTGCACACAAATTCTAAGTCTCTATCATGCTCACGCATTATATTCCCGTTAGTAGCCCCTCTTTGCAGACTTTGGTGTCATATATTTATGCATTTTATAAAATATACAATAAGTACATATATAATAACTCTTGCCCGCGGTTTCATCCGGGTAGAAATAGAATCGAGTAAAAAAATAATCCCGTGGCTTTTCCAGTATAACAAGTAGCCTATGTGCTAATCTCAGAATATACGCATGCGCGCTAAATAGTAAAAACTGTCATGTGTCCACAAAAATACGCGATTTTACGCACCCGTCATACTTCTCGCCACGATTTACCAATCTTAGGGTAATTTCTTATTAACAAGATATTTTTTCAAGTTTCATCCAATTCCATTCAGCCGTTAAAGCGTGATTGAGCAGCAAACATCGAAACCAAACATCTGAACATCCTTTATTGTTTAGTAGGAAATTGCTTTTCAACAAAGGTCAAAAAATTTTTGAGACCTTTTAAAATCTATTTTATAGAATTTAATTACCGATGTACTTGTAATAATGTGAGTTGGAAGTATTTTATAAGTGACTGTATTCTGACTGAATAGTGAATATAGTAAGTACATCTATTTTCTAACAAATTGGTTAAAACAATTTGTTTACTCAAATTGCATTTTTAAAGTGGAACTATAAAAATTCCTACAGGTGTTCAAATAGCTACATATAATAATATCATGTTGTGAACGAAGTTTGTCCTTGTATATTTTATAAAAACAAAATTCGAATTACATAAACCAGTAGAAATATTTCTACTACTGTTTTATTAAGTACTAGCTGTTTCCCACGAATTCGTACGTGACTATTTCAGAATGTTGGCAAACATACACTTCATACATAGCTTTTGTCATGTTCACCTCTGCCCACCCCGTTCCCGTCGTCATGCCGTGATGGTATATAGCCTATGTTACTTAGGGATAATGTAGCATTCCAATGGTGAAAGAATGATCAAAATCCGTCCAGTAGTTTTTGAGTTTATTCGTAACAAACATACAAACATACAAAAATACAAATCTTTCCTCTTTATAATATTAAGCTGTCCGCGTTTTCACTCGCGTGGAAACGGAAAATCTCGTCGCGCGTGGCTGTAGTGACTTGAAAGGAAAGTTTCATGAATAGTTTCTTATGGCTTGTGTTTAAGCGGCGCCCAAAAATGTATCTATTTTGTACCAAAAAAATTCTAAACGGTTACCAAAATGAATGAATGGTCACGAAATTACGTTTCCTAAAATATTATGAAATAGATCCATTTTTGGTATTATTGACTGCCATAAAAATATATAGACGCCTTTAAAATACACTTTATACTTAATAAATTTTATACTAACCTAACCTAACCTACCTACCTTACTTGGTGACCATTTATCCATTTTAGAAACCAAATAAAATATTAGTACAAGGCGTGCGATTTTTCTAATGTTTTTTCTATTATTTTGGATCATAATATGATATACTTTAGGACACTTTTAATAGTGTCAATTATTTTATTTTTAGTTGTTTATTTTATTTGGTGCCTAAGCTTAGAGTCTTAAAAATATTTTTGGTGTCCGCGTAAATTATACCCGTTTCTTATTAGTTAACATATCTCTATTTATTTAGCATTTATCATTTTTTTCTAAATTACCAGTGATTATATATAATTGGAGGTCTTTCATGTCTCCAGATTTTCCGGGATAAAAAGTAGCCTATGTTTAATCAAACTATCTTCCAAGTATCATCAAATCCGTTTAGTTTTTAGGGTGTGATTGAGCAACATGTTTATTCAGCAAACAATCCAAACTTTCGCATTTATGATATGGCATTTATTGTATTTAATCGAGCATTTTTATATTTTGATTTCAGCATACAAAATAATCAAAATGGTAATTAATTATACAGACTGAGCATTTCTTTTACATCTACATCTACAAAAAAATTAAACGATCTACATTTTACTCTATCTATTTTTATTTTATTTTATTCTGGACAAAAATAATTTTTTGATCGCCTGAAAAACCTTTTTGAGCATTTAAAATAAAAACATCAAAATGACTAATCAAAAAAGGATTGTCTCACATCGGTGCAGACTTTTTACAGAATTTCAGTGATAATGATGTTTCGATGGTTTCTGTCGTATACTGTATATTTATTATTTAGAGAAAATTTCATAAGTAGATAAAAATATATCAAGACGATATAATATCGATATGTTTGTAGAAGTCCGTTACTATCAAAGCGGATATTAAATAATAAACCTGTCGATGACAAATTTTTTGCATGAATTAACCCTAACAAGTCGTCACCGAACGGATAAAACTATTAATTTTCGCCGAATATATATAATAACAGACAAATATTTACATACGCATGTACTTACTTTATTCAAATGTGACAATGTATTTATATACATGTGAACTATTGTAACCTTCCTCTTACCTGGGTGTTAATTTAGTAAAAAAGCGATTCCCGGATGTGTTGAAGAGTATTTATGAAATAGTAGATTGTTCACCAAAGGAAGAAAGTGGCCAATTACGTATCACGATTAGTTTAAAAGTTTTATATTTAAATATAAATAATAACTTTCACTTTTGAAACTAAAAATTAACTTTTTTTAAAGACCGACTTCTAACATTGTTTTTTTTCTTTTAAATGATTTTGCTGTTAATAACAACATAATATAAATATCATTACAAATATAAATCATCGAAATCGGCATACATTTCATCGAATGATGAGTAAAATTTCTGAAAAACTGTTGAAACCACTTTACAAACAAACAAGTATATCCTTTCAACAACTCTACAGGTCGCAACCCATTACCTAAGCTGAACTAGTAAGGGATAGGGCATGCCAGGACAACTCATATGCCTTTGAGGTCCATCTCGTCCTACTGCGACAATACAGACAATCAGAGAATTGATATAATGGACACCATAAGTGATATTTTATACACTGTTAGGAATAAGTGTCGTCTTCTTTGCATTAACAACTTAGCTACGTTTTTTCGACTTATATTATAAAAATGCCATTATCACAGCTTGAGTCACACTTTTAATCCTAATTAACTGTTCGGGTGTAATTTATCATGTTTACTTCAGCAGAGATTAGCATATACATATGTATAATACAACAAAATAAAACATTGTTTACCAATATACAACCCGGTAGATGTTAATTAAACTAATTTGACAGGTACTTTATGATCTATGTAACGCTAAAATTCTATAATTTGCTAATTGCTACCACGTCATATATAATTATAAACAAATATTTGAAGTGAATATATTAGTAGATTTACTTAAAAATCAGTTAGGAATGTCAGAGCCACTTGATCAGGCGTTATGCTAGTTCTTATGTAGTAAGGAACCGGTCGTTTCGGACATTCACATCGGAAGTAGTGTCTTTGTAAATGGCCAGCTTTTACATTAACTATCTATTAACTTTACAAAACGAATAATTTGCACAAATTAATATGGTCCGTTTGAGACTTTGGTAATTAACTAACGACCTTCGTAACGAGTTTTCATATTAAAAAGTACAGCTACAGCAATCTGCGAGCACATTTCTTTCGGCGAAGGGAGATCAAATAAAAATAACGTTATGCTATAAAATGCGTTCATAATCTTTATTATTATCGTCCTCATGATTATTTAAATGAAGAAAAAATCATTAACATGGCCAGAGCAGTCCAACCTGCGCGCTGCGGTCGGTAACTAGCCGCTGACTGAATTCAATGGTTTATTGATGGAAAAGACTGCGTCTATATTTTTGTGTTTTGCATTTTTATACCATTAAAATATAGTTAGGGTGCACTAGCAATATTGTTCGCTCCATTTGTAGGACTCGTAAATAACATCGTTTTAACAAAATCATTAAACCGTAATTTAGTAAACTATGTCTTTAAATATACAAAAATTATTAATATTAAAACCGAGAAAATGGAGCAGGATTTTTAATGACATTTGCAAACTCAGATAAAGAACCTGCTACTTGCACATTTAGTTGACTTTGAAAAAAACGAGATTCAGACGAAATTTTGAAAAATTAATTAATATAACGATAATTTTAAAAATAAAAGCACGGACCAAAACAATCTTAAATATCCTTTCACACGGGTGTCTTTAAGCATTAAACGCTTAAAGTAACAGTTAATTTAAGTACTAAAATATATTTTATAATATACACAAACAAAATATACTGTGTCTTGTATTTCAAACAAGTGATTAACATGTTTGTGGGAGCTTAAGAAATGTCTTACTTAAAATATGAAAAGATACATTTGCAACCTTAAAACTTTTATCGGTATCGACTTTAATCTTGCTTGTAAAAGAAGAAAATAATTACAATCAACATTTGGGGTTACGCCACGTTATGCTCTTCTCATATTATATTATGAAAATTATTAAATTTTAAAAGGGTAAGGGTTTGAATTCTATAAGCTTTATGTGTGCCTTATACATGTCCGGTCAATGTGTAAAGCATAAAATATGCCGTGATGATTTTAATAAATTTGCAATACATCTATTGAATTTTATTAAATAAAGTGGACGTATCATAGCCATAAATAAACTTAATTGACATGTTTTTCATAATCTTCTCAACTGCTATTAAAAGATCATCAAAGATACTTTATGTACAACAAAACCCACAAAACCATTTAGTAATTGACATTGACATGTTTGCAGAATAGTTGATATCTTTTCTTAATTAATGCTCTCTCAATGCTGTCTTCTATATTCTTTTCTAATGGACAATATTGGACACGTTACAAAATTTAACAAATATATGTTGCCAAAATATTGTGTCAAGATATGTTTTCCTTTATGACGAAATAAATGTTCCTATTTTCATGAAAGACCTGAAATGAAATAAAGCTAATGTCGCATTGACGTTTCTAATTGAATCTTCATACATTAAGTACGTATGTCTTTCTCCTTTCCTTTCATTATGATTTGACGATTTATGATGATTTTGTCTTTCTCGTGAGAAATACAACATTAAAATTTTCATATGAAATATTATTTATTTATTATAAATAGCCCAACAACACCATTGAGTTAGGATTTTATATACAAAAGAATAGAGTTTGCTCTTTTGACTCTAAAGAATATAATACTCCTCTTGACGTCAAAAACTTTCTTTCCTCCCCGGATTAGTCCGTGGAAATTTCTGATCGCCTGAGGATAATTTTTCCAATCAGACTTCCTGAATGCTTTCAAACATATAAACTTTTAAGCTTTATAGTATAGAGTATATATTGAATATAAATAATTATTCATCATGTTACCGACCCCAGCGGAAAACAACACTTAGCCGGAGACAACTACAACAAGAGCTGGACAAGCTTTTGAGACTTCATTGGTAATAGGCGAAAAATATTTTGGGTTTCGACCTACCATTAATTTGACAGACAATAACCAATATAGTTTGTTGAAAATAAAATATAATACATATAATTCGTATACAGATGCATGTATATTTTTTTTTCACGGCTTGCCTTACGGCACCGAAGCCGTGTTATCTCCCTCTTTTAGCCTATAGTATTTGCACAGTAGTTATAACATTATGTAAATTAAATCTTGTTCTAGAATATTGGGAAAACACAGTATAGTTTGTCTGCGAAATACCTAAATATTTATTATGTAATGCATAGATAATTATATATATATATATATATATATATACTAGCGGACCCGGCAGACGTTGTCCTGCCCAAACGTTGACTTGCCCGCACTACCCCTACTCCTACCCCTACCCTACCCCTACCCCTACCGCTACCGCTACCCTACCCCTACCCCTACCCCTACCCCTACCCCTACCCCTACCCCTACCCCTACCCCTAACCCTAACCCTATATAAAAAAATTTAGGGGTGGACCACCCTTAACATTTAGGGGGATGAAAAATAGATGTTGTCCGATTCTCAACCCTAACGGATATGCATACAAAATTTCATAAGGATCGGTCAAGCCGTTTCGGAGGAGTATGGGAACGAACATTGTGACAGGAGAATTTTATATATTAGATTTGTGCGTTATTAACAAGACGAATTTAGATTTACATGATATATCTCATCCAACTGCGAATAAGCTTAAGTTAAGGATGTATGACCAGTTTTTGTTTAACTTAATTCTTAGTAACCGATTGTCACATATACAGAAGTGACATCATGCTCTATTAAATTAATACTAATGTTAGAAGGTGTCACTCAGCACCTGTAGACACTTTTATCTTTTTTATTCTCCGTCTGACCTGACTGGTTTTAACCAAAGGAAATTTATTTTTGTTGAAATATAATAAATTACAAAGCCCATTTAGACAGATTCCTATATTTAACAAGTCAGGTGGCAAAGCTCACACGTTTTATGCTACAAATTATTTACATTGTACGCTAATTTACATAAAACTCTAAGTACCTAAGATACCTAGGTACAGAAAGTTTTACGTTTTTGGCCCCGTAGTAATAGCAGTTAAAATAAACTAAAATCGTAGAATAACATCCCAAGACCCAAGTATAATTAATACCTACGACGAGCCTACGACATATACAATTTTAAAATTTCGTTACACTCTCGTATAGGGCTAGAAATCTGAAATGTATATGCATATGTCATCTAAGTAAAATTACTTTCTATAAAAACAATGCAATAAATAATCTCCAGACATTTTCTTCGTAATCCTCGTAAAAGAATTCTACGACAGTGGCTACATTGGCTACCAATAAGAACCGGTGGAGAATAGAATCCGCAGCCATGAACGTCCTATTACATGAAAGATATTTAATTTAAACAAATTAATAAATAATACGTAAATACATATGTATCGATGACGACCTTGCCAACTAGATGATGTCGACTCGTGAGCACCGGGAAGAATAATCCGATGCGCCCGCGCCGATGTAAGAGCGCGTGACCAAATCGACATTGACACCTAAAGCAAGCTTTGCATCTTCAACTTTATCATTACTATATCATTACCCGCACTTCCATACAATATATACCGTTAGCAAAACACGATAATTAAAGTGTTAATCCGGCAATTATCACGTTATTGTAGGATTTATAACGCCCAATAAAGCCCAACAAACGTCTAACGTGATGTTTACTATAGTGGTTGGTGGCTTCTTTGTATGGATGTAAACTTGATCTCTGAGCAGGCGTCAATTGTTTACATTTCTTTTTAACGATTGTAGGTTTACCTACCTCGTGAACCTATATATGGATATATTTGATAAATGTACTGAATGATTAGAAAGAATTTTAAGTACATAATATTTTGCCCATAAATAGAAATATCCATTTTGTATACCCATGAAAATTGGTCGGTAAATCACGTTATCTTCGAAAAAAACATTATAAACGTTATCAGCAGCGTAGCTACTAAGTTGGTGTAGTGGACCAGGGACTGTGACCAGGGCCCCAAGAGCTCGGTCAGCCAAAACAATTAAATTTAGTTTCAGTTCCCAGCCTTCACACATGTAATTAGCGATAGACTCACCACTTTTTATATAACATAGTAGGCAGTGGTAGTGATTTGGTTGCTTTCATTTAAAAAAATCGACTGCTGAAATACTACGGAGCTAAAAATGGCGCCATTTTGAATTTTTAGGTCCATGTGAAAACTGTGGTATAAAATAATCCGGAAGTAGGAAGGTGGAGGATATTATCTTTTTCGCACCAGTTTTCAGATGGTCTCTTTCAGACAGCTAACATAACAGCAACATTTACATTTTAATAGTATGATATCGATGTATCGCCAACAGTTATAAACTTCCAAACCAAGTCGACCAAATCATCGACATACTAGTCCATACTAATATTATAAATGCGAAAGTAACTCTGTCTGTCTGAACCGATTTTGATGAAATTTGAAACGGAGAAAGCTTGAACCCATGGAAAGGACATAGGCTACTTTTTTATATCCACCCCTAAAGGTGGCCACACATGTGTCCAATCCCCGGTCCGCCGAAATCGAAAACTTTGTAAGGAAAATTGCAACAATGTAACAAAATACGCGCTCACTGTCGAGGCGTTTGTACTCGATGCAAACTCGCACTCGACCCTCTGACTCGCCCAATTCTTGTAATGAAAGGTCCGCCTAGATCATCCGGTGGCCAGAATGGGAAATTTTCGGTGCGATGCCGGACTACTTCAAGGGGTATAATAGGAGAAGAATTAATTGATTATGAATTAAAAAAACAAATTAGCATTTTCTTTTTTTCCTAATTCCTTATTCTTGTATTACTAGGAATACTAGGTAATATATAATTTACATACCTACCTACTTATTAATATGTATCAATTACACAGTCACGTTAATCGTAAAAGTAAATACAAAGGCAAACCGTTTAAGAGATGAAGTCAAGAAGATATCAAATAAGTCATGATCAAACTGCCCTTAGAAATAATTGCAACTTTATTGTTGACTAACATTCCGCCCCCGGCTTCGGCCGTGGATCTTTACGAATAAAATAAAATATACCCTATACCTACCCCTAACCCTACCCCTATCCCTACCTCTACCCTTACCCCTACCCCCACCCCTACCCGTACCCCTACCCCTACTTCTACATTCATTACAAACATACACACAAAAACAAAAATCTTTCCTCTTTATAATATTAGTATAGAGATTTGACATTACTATCATGATATTCGATCGAAGGAACAAGTAGAGTGGACAAGGGTTTTTCAGAGCCTCTTCACGCTCTTGGCTGAAATTTCGTCGTAGATTTTGTGGTAGTACTTCAGCCAAGAGCTTTTGGTACCTACTTGAGGATGCGGACTCTTTCTCCACAACTTGACGACTGTGTGTCTATTTTGCATAAGGTGGAATGATGTCATCACCACTCCTACCATCCCAGCTCCTCCAAGAAGCCGAGCAGTCATGTTATGTTGCTGCAGACCACCTGCATCTCCCCAGGTGTCCTGTTCTGTAATGGGCATAGCCAAGAGCTCACGATTCGCCGAAGATGGGCCTAAGTTATTAACATTAACATAAAGTTATTTTATGGTGTGACATGATATATTAGTATTTTTAACTTAGAGAAGTGAATGAAGCCTCATTACTGAAGCTAGAATATTCTCCGAGTAATGAATGAATCACTGCTATATGTTTCTACGGTTTAGTTCCGGTTTACAGTTGCCTTTATTTATCAGATAGGTGATTACATTTTCTTGTAACCAATTACACGAGCAACGATGTAAAAGAAGCGGTTAGCTCATCTGTCAGGTATTTTTGGTGGTTTTTGTGCTGAGGAAGGCCTTAGCGGACACGATTGTACGATGACGACATATACTGAGATTCGTTTCGACTCAACTTTTCCCTTTTGTACATATTTTTTATTAGTGGGAACATACAATATTTAAAAGTGGCGTCATTGCCCCTAGCATCATGTTCTATTCTCCGTCATAGTGCAAATAAATATAAGTAAAAGCTTCTCTCATTTTTTGGGAGTAGATGCACTTTGACATTCGAAATTACCTACAAGCAAATTAAAATAAAACCAAATAATCTAGAACAGTTCGTTGCTCCCAAAACACCCGGAACTATACTCATGTTAGCTGTATAATATTTGCATTATCATCGGTAACTTTGGCCAAAAAACAATTGACATTAAAAATAGCGAATAGATATTTTTAAACACTCAATAAACTACATCTTTATTCGTTCTACATAACTGCCTTGTGCTAGTCCAAAGAAAGTAGTGCAACAATTTCTTTAAAAAATCACTAGTACATGCGAAGGCCTGTGTCTCGCTGTGGTAGACAGAGGACAGAGAACATACAGAGACTAAATATCTCTGCATGTCACAGACAATTAAGTATTAAGAAAATTATAAGCAATCATGCGTACATGATCTTTGAATTTTGAAAAAGCAATTAACCATAGTAGCTAGGCTAGGATATCAAAAACCAAAGACTTTAAATTATAAGAACCAAAAATCAAATAGAAAAGAGTTGTTGATTTAAGATGAATTCTAATATTTCTGCAACTTCGTGACAAAATCCAAGGTTTGTTTATGCAAACAAAAACGCAGTGCTCGATGCAAGCACACTCAAAGCCAGACTTCCGTAGCGAAATTATTTATTCATCGTTTTTCGAAAATCGTGAACAAACATTAACAAAATTTATTGTAATAAATTATATTGACATTGAAACACGAAGAAAAGATTCAATTCGGCGCTGATCACTTGAATAGACATCAATTAGACACTCCATAAAATAATCATGGGTTGTTGTAGGCTGTACCTATGCTAAATCAAGTTTTGATTTATGAATAGTCCTTACATTAATTAATATCCGTATGTGTAAAATATAATTAAACAATAATTAATTACTATAATTACAATTCTAATGAATTGGAGGTGTCATGGTTAAGTCATGTTATTTCATTTAAGATTTTTTTCTCAGACGCATCGACGACGTACCTACCTATATACTTATTTTCTAACAACGATCCTCTCCGAATTCGAAAATAAAATATAATATAATATACAATACCGAAATATTTGTAGAAAGGTCTATTTTCCTAAGTCTAAGTTTTCTTTAAATATTTAAACTTATTTTATGTAGAATCAGGAAAAACTAACTGCCAGCTTCCCTCATGAAACGCAGTCAAAGCCTGTTTCTCCGACTACATGACATTTCAGCTAACAATATCATACTCCTCCAACTCAACCAAATTAGTCGTTTTTGAGTGAATGTGTAAAAATAACATTTAACCTGATGCACTAAATCAATCTATTCAAAATAATGGAAGTGGGACACCCAGCTTTACCTGTCCTCGTTCAGCACGTTTACAAGCTTTAAAGTTCGCATAACGCTCTAACTTCATAATAATTTTATTCTTTAGGAAGATCTACCAATTTCTTATTTTAATGTATTGTAATACAACCAAGCTCAGGTCGCGTGAGCATATATTGCAAATATGCTAATACAACGTCTAAATGAAAACATGCACTGCAAATAAGCACAACGGTTCTTTTACAACCTCGAGGGCGTATTCCTCACACTCACATCTCCGATAAGCTCGATGCGATGTTAGTTAGGAATTTCTCACTTGTTTGTAGGCTAGCCCATCTTAGGAACCATCTTTTACTAATAATTATGCTTAGGTAGAGACACATTTTAAGGACATTTAACTATTTAAATATTATTTTTTCTATATCATGGATTTAGAATATACTGAAAAGGGAATTATTACGCTATGGCATAATATGAAGGTGCTCCATATTATCACGCTGGACCTAACAACATTTTCACCGTTCAACAACCAAACAGAAGTTTATAAATCTACTTTTCTACAAGTAGCTACCTACTTAGAGAGAAATTAAGTTGGTAAACTTTTTCTCCGTACTCTCTGTTCTACAACATATTTCACACAAAAAAATGCTAAGCACCAATTTTCTTTAAGAATAGGTATGTGCTTTAATCGACTCCCCGTGCTTAGGAGGGAACGTAAAGCAGGCGTCCGTACTTCTTCTAAAAATAACAGATATTTACGTCTGTTAAAGAAGTGACACATCTAGGTAGATTAAGTGCAGCAACAGGCTTACTACCTGTTTTGTTCAATAAGTGGACACTGTTACTGATGTCACTGGCCACACTGCAAGGTATAAAGGCCGTGAAGGTGTGTGTGTGTGTGTGTATGGGAACATATTTTAATTTTAGGGACTACAAATTTCGACATACTTAGAAAATAATTTCCCCATATTGTCTCAGTTAAATAAAAAGAAAGACTGTATAGTATAATGGATTAATATGGATAATTAATATTAAACAAATGTATGTCTCTATATATAAATAATACACGCCTCCTTTTTAAAAAAAATCTAAAAGGCGATAATTTTTTTTTCATTTTCATTAAATAGTAAATTCGATAATCGTAAATATCCGAACAACATTTCCTAGAACAGAGATGGGGAAAAAACCTACAATATGATGGAGTGCGGCAGTATAACAATCTTCCCAAACATATTAATAGCCTTTGAAAATGGTAAAAAGTGAAAAAAATAATAGTAGGATGAAACCCATTGGAAAAGGAAGAGATTATAACAAAAATGAAAGGAAAAATAATTTCCGGGCGATTTGAGGTCGGGAAGGGTAAGAGGTGGACTTTTAAGGGTGGAAAACGGTTTATCACAGAAATCGTGGTTTTTTGACGTGAGAATTTTCGATTGAAAATGAGGTTCCTTTTTTGATATAAAATCAAAATAACAGGAAAACATAAATATTTTGAATCGAAAAAATTACAGCGTGTTTGGGACTTAACGAGGTAAGTTTCCACCAAATATCGTGAATTTTTTTTTTGTGGGAGATAAAAATAAAAAACCAAAAAGTCGGTTATTTTGATTTTTCGGAGATATTTTGAGGTTATGTGAAAAAATTGTAGATACAAAAGTTGTATTCTCTTTATTACCTACAACTTTGCTATTTAAATTTTTTTGATAGGAATTGTAGTTTCTAGAGGAAATAGGAATACACTTTCTCCGTGGACTATTGGCATACTTTGTTTTTTCGTCAAATGTGTATTTTTTTTGACCTGCCAACTGTTCGCAAGATATGAATTATATGAGGGTAATTTTTTTACTTTTTCCTAGGGATTGAGATTATAGACGGTATGGACATCAAAGAAACTAGTTACCCTGACCCTATAAAGCCGTCGTGGTCATGTGCGAACTCTCGACGCTACAAGCGGTTTACTATTGACGTTCGCACTCAAGTTTAGCACACACTCGTCATGTTCTTATGATAGACAGTTGTCTGGCCTCATTTTGATTTAAGTATGTACTTTATTTGAAAAAAATACATAAGTACCCGCATTCAATCGGACAAAGATCGTAACGAGCGACTGGCAACACCCATTCCAAATATTTACGACACTGTAAAATATCTTTCAAAATATCTCCCGATTTTAACACTGTACCTATTTGTTATGTGGATTTTCACATGCAGGTAGCAGGGATTTAACGATTACCTTTAACGGTAGGCTCAATATTTTACATTAAGATATTTACAACTGCAATACGCAGATGGGCCTGTGCTAACTACTACGTCTTTCATGTGTTTCATTAATGTGGCAAATAAAATGTTATTACTGTATTTATTAAGAAAGTTATCTAACGTTAGAGTGAATATTAATCTTTATAATTTTAGGTAGGCAGGCATGATCACACGTGTCAACAAATATCTATGTAAAAATGAAACACATAAAGTATTTAATTCAATATTTATTAGCCATGATTACGACAAAGAGAGCAACAGCTTCAAAGACATTAAAATAATAATATTAAAACATATCATAGTATAATATAGATTAATCGTGTGTATAAATTCATTGATTTTTCATAACTACCGTTTTTACAATACTTTTAATTATTGGCCTAATTTTATAGAAATGACTAACGCAAACTAAATACTTTGTACTCAAGAGAAATAGATACAACTGCTGCTCTGTTACTAGGACCGACAGTCAGGGGTGTCACGACGTGTAACATATTGAAGAACTTGCAGTGAAAACGTGTCAATATGAAACTGATATCGCATGTTTTACACATACTGAGGAACTGTGAGATGAAACTAAGTTACATAAATTAAAAAAATATTTACAAACAATACTTCATACAATTGAATCACATATAATGGAATATACCTATGTTATAATAACTACATGCATACCACATAGATGAACATAATAAATATATCCCCGAGTGATATTCATAAAGATCTATATAAAGCGAAACAATTATACATAATCACATTTCCTCAACATTGCGATTCCTCTAACAAGGTAAACAATATGCCAAGTCCATTAAATATATCAAGATACGTCTGGTACTCTAAACCATGTACAGTTCTTAATTATTTCTATTGGTGTATTTTATTTTACTAAAACTATTCAATTCCTATACTAGATAGACAAGGGCAAACAAACGTGACAGTGAAGCTTGTACTTAACAATTGTAGTGCTGTAGTCATTTTGCTTACACGTCTACCATAAACCTAACACTCTTTTAGAAAAAATAATAATAAAAAGCCACTAAAATATAAAACTACTTTCAATATCAGTTCGGCATGCGAGTAAAATATTAATTATGTTAATCAATATTAAAATCGTGGCGCAACTAATAACGTATAAACTAATTTTAAAACAAAATTAAAATAATAAAATGATAATCTACATGGCGTTAGTATTAACAAAGACGAAAATAATACTGTACCACACCGTAAAGTGGCAACACCCATGAAGTTAAACACAATCCAAATCAGTTAAATTTAGTAACACTCAATAGAATCCTATAAGTAACTGTGTAAATTTACAGAGACGTTGACAATGTCTTGGCTAATTGGAATGATTCAAACTCGCAAAGACTTCAAATCAATAATTTCAATTCTATACCAAAATTAACCAATTAATTTCGTGGTCACATTCATCAGCGAAAAATAAATATTCTAGTTTCAGGAATTCTCAGAACAGTCGACGATTACAGACATCTCCTCTCCTTTTAAATGCAAAGAAACCAGATGAGGACACATTACAAAATAATTAAATTCTATCTCAATTAGACTATACATTACATGCAGTTATTTAAACTCGTATAATAAAAAATGGCGGTGCTATATCCCGACATTACCAACCCTATAATCCATCAGTGCTCGAGAACAATTATTATTCTAACAAGAGTAAATTAATTTCGGACAAAATCCAAAATACATAAGATTATTTAAGTAACAATGAGGTTTTTGAGTTAGATTATTACTGTCATAATAAGTATAGACATGGCTAAAAGTTTACAAGAAATCCAGCTGTATATACCGAGTATAAAAAATACGTATACGGGAAAATATCAAAAGTGGACACCTGTCCATTACAGGTCCCGACTTTCTCTGGAAGATTAAGAGAAGCAAATCATTTTGCAAGATCTAGACATTGAAATTACACAATTCACCATTCATCAGGAAGGTATAATCGTAGACACCAATCTAGGGGCTCAAGGTCACCAGTGCTGCTGCAGGAATACTTTAGGAATGTTTATACAAAGTGAAAATGCGCCTTCGCCACTGTCGCTTAGACTCGATCTGTGTCTCCAAGTAAACATAGATAGTAAAGAGTATGAGGTAACTATCTATCGTCACTGTAGTTTCAATATTTTAGACCAGATTTAAGAAGGAAAAAAACAGATTTAGCGATAGTCATATTAAGAGAGTGATTAAAAGTATATCATAAATAAAATAAAACGAGGTATACATTTAAAAGTGCATTTCGACTATTCCAAGATCAGATACGAGCCGAATTTCATTTTAAAACACATCAATAAAACACTGGCAAAGTGAGATCGTTCCGTAAAAGTTTCACTAACTTTAAATATTCGGTATTGAGACTATAATCAGGCTTGTACGAAGTTTGAGTGAGACTGACCTCGTTAAAAATGGTATCTGCTATTGACATGTAATGACAGCGTTTTTATGCGTCCGAACGAATTCGAGGCAGTTAGTTTAGACTGCAGTCCGAAAAATGCATCTAGTGTGAACGAGCTCATACAAAGTCCTTTGCAGAGTTCATAGACCAGTGCCGATAATTTTCGAGGTAAAAAAAATTCTTAGCAGTATAGGGATGGCGGGAAAATTCAGGATAAATAATACATGAACGGAGAAAAATCGATTGGACCGCAACAGCTGACCGGAAGGGGGGTGGGGGTGCGAAAATGTGTGGGTAAAACGCGGTTTTTCACGATTTCTGGGACAAGTCGACCTCCTATCGAAAAAAGTTAAATGTAAAAGTTATTCGAACGACTTTTTGACATAACCAAAAAAATTGAGAAAATCGCTAAAAACCGGAATGCGTCTGTACGCGCTGAGTCGTTCGCATGATAGACCAGTGCCAAAGCGCTTTTGAGAGTCCAAAAATCTAAAAATTCTTAGCAGTATAGGGATGGCGGGAAAATTTAGGATAAATTATACATAGACGGATAAAAATCGATTGGACCGCAACAGACGACAGGAAGGGGGTGGGGGTGCGAAAATGTGTGTTTTAGGGGTGAAACGCGGTTTTTCCACTATTTCTGGGAAAAGTCGCGCTCCTATTCTCCTCATTTTTTGAAAATTTAATTTAGGGAAAAATCGATATTATTAAATTGGATTTTTATCGATGTTTTTCCATTGTAACCATTGAATTTTTTTTACACCATCTTAAAGTAGAGGTATTAACGAATAAATAGCCGTCCTGAAAATTTAAAAAAATTAAAATTCTGTTCGTAATTTTTTTTTGTTGAAAATTGGCCCTTTTTTCAATTAATTTCGTACAAAATAAATAAAAATATTTAATGGCTTGAAAAAAATTGCATTTAAAACATAAAAATGTACATTTATACCAAATTTCATCAAAATCGGATAATTTTTGTAAAAGATAAAAACAAAAAATGAAAATACCGGTTTATAGCGATTTTCTCCATTTTTTTTAGGTTTGTCAAAAAATTGTAGATTATTTAAGTTCCAACAACTTTTACAATATTTAACTTTTTTTGATAGGAGCGCGACTTTTCCCAGAAATAGTGGAAAAACCGCGTTTCACCCCTAAAAACACACATTTTCGCACCCCCACCCCCCCCCCCCTTCCTGTCATCTGAGATCCACAGTTTGGTTATTGCGAGATATTCCATCAATGAACTTATTATTACACAGATATATCCCGGCTATAGAGATAGAAAGATATAGAGGAGACCATAAAAAGAAGGTGGCCACAATAATCGTATAAATATCCAAAACCTGATAAATCTATTCTTGGCCCCTAGTTACTAAGTATTTGTTCTGCTCGGATTATCTGACTCATTCTGATTAAATTGCCTGAACACTATGCAAATGTTATTATACCCAGTTAATTAATGATGACTTTATTATTCGTATAAAAATAATGAAAATAAAAAAATAAAATCTCTTAAGTACACTATTGACAAACAATGCATCCGACAACCAAAATATTATTAATTAACATTAGCTACACAAAGTCACACTAAAATATAAACATAACATTATGTAAACTGATAGATGAGGCGATGAGCGGAGCTTAAACCGGATCGTATGTGGTCGCTTACACTGTAGTCTGCAAAGGAAAAGGCCAAGGTCAATTTCTTTTCGTTTTGTCATAAGCAGGTTGCCACTTATATAATAATCCATTTAAGTCCGTAAAGGGCAGGTATTAAAAGGTAAACGAACTTGCGTTTACATAAGTATAGTCACATTTTATATATTAATAACAATGGATTTATCCTAACTACTCTAACTAATATTATAAATTCGAAAGTGTGTTTGTTTGTTTGTCCTTCTTCACGTCACAACAGAGCAACGGATTCATTTTTTGCACAGAATAGTTGGAGGTGACATTTATTTTTATCCCGAAAACCTTATTTTTTATGTCACATTTCAAAAATGTCCACGGGCGAAGCCAGTGCGGAAACCTAATATATAAATAAAAATGGGTGAATATTTTTATATAGAAAAGTTGATATGTGACTTGGTCACCGCCTGATTTTAAGTGTAGGTAGTCTATAGTTGTACATTTTTAAGATTCACTTGGTGGTCGATGATATATTCAATGAGAAAACAGATTGACATCATACTCCAGTTGAAAATAGTATTGCATAGGTATATCGAACAAATTAAGGATCTTTTTACGCACGCGTACCAAACCTGCTATAAATTATATTACCATATTGGTATTGTCTCTGATATACCAGGTTAAACCACATGTGTAAGTAGAAACAGTGATTACATTTATTTCTTCGGACCGAGAACCTTAAACTTAGAGTTGTCGCTTATCTAAAATAAAAGTAAAACAATTTGTGGTAAAATAAAGGTTTACCATTTTAAATAAAAAATACTGAAGCTTTCTATTTACACGAGCTTCCGGTAAATAAATTTAAAAATTTCACATTCGCCGCGTGCCGATCGCTGAGTTAACTCACTGTTCCTTCTTACACACGTAGTATAACGGTCACCAAACAATCTGCACAAGACCTTGCACAGTACTAATTTGTCTTTTGACTGTGTATAACCAACGCCATGACTATCGATAAGCTTGCGCTCCATACGATTTACTTGCATGTCCTCCCCACTAGTAGCGCTCGGCATGGCTCAACCTATTTGGCGCTGCCTGTACTACTCTCTCCCTTGCCTAACTATATTGTAGTTTGGGTTTATACCAATTTGTCTAAATACTTACTTTGGGCGTCAACGCGGCCCACTTAAGGAATACGGGCAAATCACGCGCTGGCAAGTCGGCTGCCAACGCCTTCACGCGCAAATTACGGTCGTCTGTCAGCAGCACCACCTCGCGTACACACCGCTCCTTGGACGCTTCGACACTCGCAGACTCCGCTACAAATAACACATTTTTATTTTAATACGGCTCCGTACCAAAAAAGGTGGAGTATTCAATGTCGGTCTGTCTGTCTTCGGATATTAAAGTCATTCTCTTCCACTTTGCCGCAACATTTATATCTCTAGTTAGTTTAGTAGTCAACTGATTTCGTCTCGCTTGTAGCCTAAAGGTACGTTTCCGGATCCACTCGCGGATGCGAAAACGTACTTTTAAGGTAAGAATTCGTTGTTTACAAGAAATACTAAAATTGATAGAATTTTGACACAGAGTTAGCATGGACTAACATGGATCGCAAGAGAGGTGGAAAATATATTATGTCCATGGATAGTCTTATTTGTTAACTGTTAAGTAATATTTACTCGCGGCCTGAGCTGTGATCAGGCTAGTTAATAATAAAAGTGAGCGAGGACATCAGCCGCTAGCCTCTCTACGTAGGTAGGTAGATAATGAAGTTGTAATTCTTATGACATTACAACAAAATTGCATATTACTTTTAATATAAATATAGTTGCAATTATGTAACCACCTGCATCGTCGTTTAGATTACTTTGCAGACTGAGTCCTGCGGCGAGGACGCGGTCGTCGTTGGTGGCCCGGGGCGTAGCACACTCAGCAGTAAAAGCGCTTGTCGCCATCAGGGTGCCGCGCGAAGTGATATATTTAACTCCTGGTACTCCCGTGTTGAGCCAGTCCAGCGCTGCAGTAGCTGCCGGTCCAACGCGAGCACATCGCCGCAAACCTTCCAACTCGGTAACAACTATAACAATAATATATCCTTAGTGAACACCTCTAGCGAGTAACCAGGCAACTGAGACTAGAAAATAATAAATATTTGCTTTGCCCATGTCGATATTAAATATCAGATATCTTGTTTATTTCAATGATTTGTGAAAATTATAGCTTTAGTATATGCTCATAGGGGCCTGAAAGAGCCAACCCTCTCTGTTCGGTACAATAGTTTAGCAATTCATAGTAAATAGCATTTTTAGATGGTGTGCATTGAAAAATGCTACTGCAACATTTTTCACGGGATTATTTTTGTTCAGTTCACTCATGCTTAGGTAACAACAGATACAAAATTGGCATTTGGTCTTTTTTAGAATTGTATTTTTTTTACAATGTAGTAAGGAATTTCAGGTTAGTATGTACCTACTGTTCTGAATTGTTAAGCCCAGATTCAGCAACAGGATGGTCATCTTTATGGTGTGGTGTCAAAAATATACGGCGACAGGAGACATGTAAACGAAATTAGCCTTTGAAAAATACAATTTGGTTACTAACCAACTAAGGGCACGGCAAGTAGATACGGCAGTCCTTCAGCTTCAGTGACCCGTTGTAGGAGCGACAAGTGGTCAATGAAACAGTTAGTGTCCGGGACCAACCAACGCGGCCGCACCTCTATTTCTGCGCTCACCCATCCACCACGCAACATTTCCTAAACAAATACATATTTGTATTATATACATTGAAACAATATATCATATAGGTAAGTCGGTTAATAGAAGCTGGCTATTATTAATAAAATAATATTATACATAGTTTCATAGCAACATTTACTCCTTACAACCTACACAATCAATATCGTATTAAAAATAACGTAAGTATTTTTTTTAAATGACCGGGTTCGATTACCGATTAGTGTATGTTTTTTTTTTTAATCTATAAATGCAGTTTTTTTATTTCTAAAATCGACGACATGGTGCCTTAGAACACATTTTGCTATCTCTTATAGTTTCGGAGGTCCTCATACTGACCAATCTCGATGTTACACCTGTATATTACTCCAATAATTATAGTAATTATCTTGTTGAAATAAAGATCTAAAAAAATAGCATCCAATATAAGCACGATAGTTGTCAGTGTCATAAAGAACATTATTTATAATCTCATAAACCATATCAAAATTTAATTAAATCATTAACAGTATATTAAAATAAATATAATCAATATTTAATACCGTGCAAAACAACATCAAATATTTGCATCCTAACGACCAATTAGCGGAGTCATAAACCATAAATCAATTGCAAACAACATTATTCGCCTATATGTTTGACAGAATCGATTGTATTAAGATGTATAAAAATGCCCACAAGGATATAACAAGATAATATTAGTTCGTTTCATTATGTTGTCACGTAACGCACACCTCGCGACGTTATTTATGAAGTCTAAGTGTGATGCGGAGGTCAGCACACGTGTAGGAAATTACTTCTCGTGATTACTGATGGATTTACATACGCAATTTACTCAATTTTATATTGTATCAGTGGGTAATCAGTCACAATTATTATTCTTAGATATAACAGCAATTTGTTTGTTGCGTCTTAAAAGTCGCGTGCGTCGCAAAACTACATATAGGAAAAAAACAGCTGAATATATTGTGCGAAAGTCTGGAAAGTTGAAACTCAATCTAGTCGTAACGGTTGAATGGATTTCGATGGATTTGAATAAACACCTAATATATTTCAAGCAGATTTTTTTTATTGTACTGTTTCCAGTGTTGCCTCTTTCTATTTAATACTAAACTGTATGAAATTATTCAACGACATCTACCGGTCCCTTACTAAACTTTTAAGAGTGAGCGAGTATTTTAAAGAACACAGTTACGCCGACAAGATGGCGCATTAATATCTGGTATGACGTCACTTCCATCTCGTGACGGTTAGTTTTTATATTGACCCCCATCCCAATGCCTGTGCTAATAATCTTAACGTCAATAAAAAGAATATTCAGGGCGCCAGAGCAAAAAAAATCGGGAAAAGTGGTGGTCCTTTATAACAATACGATATTTAGCTTAAAATTTGAAGAAAAATACGTAGTATAATACCCTACATTGTATACTTCGGCGGAGATACGCGTCATTGTTTTTTATTGCAAAATAACTTGGAAATTGGCTTTTTTTCAGTTGTTTTTACAAGGATTTTTTTTCCATTGTTTAAACAAGCGAGAAAGCTGAATAATTTTAAAAAATTTTAAAAAATTAAAATGCTTGAAAATACGTGTTGAAATATTCAAAATCGAATGAAAATCGAATATCTTATAGACATTAGTATGTTTTTCATTGTACGTCGGATCGCGAAATTTCAAAATGGCGACCTATTGTATTTTCATTCATTTTAATATTTTTAATTTTTCAGCTTTCTCGCTTGTTTAAACAATAGAAAAAAAACTATTTTTTTAACACCTAATCCTTGTGTAAAATCATCAGATAAACAACTTTTTCATTAAACATTTTGCTCTAAACCCAATACTTACCGAGATATTTAACAAAAACTGAAAAAAAAAAAAAAAAAAAAAGCCAATTTCCAAGTTATTTTGCAATAAAAACAATGACGCGTATCTCCGTCGAAGTAGACAATTTAGGGTGTTATTCTATTTATTTATTTATAAAAAAAAATCGAGATCAGGACAGTCAAATTTGCTGTTGCACAAGTCATACAAAATTAACATGTCAAGTAGTTGTCGCCTGTCCTCCAGAGATATCAGTCGGTGGTGTTAAGGTTTTGACGATTTTTTTTTTCTGTAGTCTCTATAGCCTTCTTATAAGTTTTGTACTGAGGTTTCCATATGGAACTACAATAATCCAGTACACTGCGTACATAAGCGAAGTACAGTGTTTTTAAACAGTGTGCGTCAGTGAAAGGCATTCTATTTCTACGTATTTTTCTTCAAATTTTAAGCTAAATATCGTATTGTTATAAAGAACCGCCACCGTCTAATGCTCTGGCGCCCTGATTAGAATACAAGTGAACTAAAACGTTGTTAAATTACGTTTTAGAATTTTATAGTATAGACTAAGATACCTCCAAATAAGTTGACTTTTTGACATTCGGTCAAAATGTCAAATGGCTCAACTTAAATTTTGGCGGTAATTATACGAAGAGACTGACCTGCATCCGTAATTTCCGTTTCTCCATGTTGGCCTGTCGCACTTCGAGTTGCTCTTTCCTGCGCAACAGTCGCCTGGTCGCCTCGTCAGTGTTGTCCGCCTCCGTCGCGGCACTCAGAGCTGCACTCGTGCTAGTACTTGTGGTTTCCTCTCCCTCCGAATCTTCAGACTAAAGAATCATAATAAGTATGTTAAAATCGCGGTATATCTTTATCCCGAAAAATAATTTCATCACTTTAAATACGCGAAAAAATAATAGGGTTCGTTTTAGAAAAAATAGATAAGGTTCTTTTTTTTTTTGGATAAAGGCATTCGGGAGATATACAGTATACCCGTTACAATTTATATTGCCAAGCAAATAGCGGGTCCATGAAAAAGACAACAATGGAGAAGGGAAACAGTCACTTGGAAGAAGCTCGGTTCAAAACAAGGCGTATTTAAATAGCCCAATGATGTGGTACTAGGGAATGCAATCCCGCAAAATAATTTCAATCCCGGTATTTGCGGGACTGAACCATCTTAATCCCGCGGGATCCAGGTATTTGCGAGATCCCGCAGGGTCGATTTAAACCTCTGAAATCAATCCTAAATAATCGTAATAAAGACCTAATAGACCTCGTTTTCACAGTTTTAATTTTAACCCAAATTAAATAAGCTTTTTGTTACATTTTAAATGGTTTATTAATATAATAAATATAAAAAATAAAATTCTTAGAAAAGGTCGCAGGTGTGACGCAGGTGTTTGCAGGGTATACCCGGCCCGATGGTTCCAAAAATAATATTATTTCTTATAAAGTTCAGTTTGATTTTGATTTATCTATAGATTCTATGACAATCAATATTCAATGAATAAATCATTGCATTGCGTCATAATTACAAGTTGTAACTGACAAAATATAAGTAATCAAACGCCTTCACACCGTTCCCCTAGGGCTCGGCGCCCCGCACCTTAGAGAAACACGTATGTACCACGCTTCTCTGTAATCCCGCCAGTCCAGCGGGATCCCGCAATTTTTTCGACCGAGATTAGTCCCGCAACATATATGCGGGATCCCGGTATTTCGGGATCCCGGTATCCCGGTATTGCATTCCCTACGTGGTACGTTGTGGAAGATTATGGTTCTGCGGATTATATTGATTGGTCAAAATCGAAAATGTCTGTCTTGTCTATTTGAAATTGAATGCGGTTTTCACTGTTATGATCTGCGTTTCTCGGGGAAGGATCTCTTACAATATCTATTCACATTGCAATAAGGGATTACATAAAAAAATCCGTACATAAATAAAATGTATTCCCCACATAGGAAAGTGACATTAAAATACCCCATAAAATACGCTTTCTCCCAATTGGTAGTGACCCTCTCTGCTGTGCTCGGGTTCCCGGGTTCGATTCCCGTATATGGCAAATTTTGCTTGTTTGTGGGTCTTACAAATTACAGGCGAATGTATATGAGTTAGGTCGGTCCCTTGTATACTAACCAGCTCGTGTAGAGGATCGTCATGTGGCGACCGTCGCGAGGTAGACCGCAGCACGGCGCTCGTGTACAGCGGAGGTTCACCGGGCGGACACTCCAATCTTAACACTTGAGGCTCTACTCCCACCAGGTACCTGTAAGACAAAATACTGCCGTCCATCCATTTGATCAAGAGTAGTGTAAACAATTAAGATCTTATTTGTTCCCAAAATATGGCAAATCATAGAAGTATAGTTCGAGATTTGTCATATTTCTAAGACTATGGGGTCTTAATATGGCAATGTTTTTAAACAGTAACACGACTTGCCATTATTAGTTAGCTGTAGTAAAAATGCGAGCTAGTGAGTTGGCATCAGATTTTGTTAGAATCAGTCGTTGTGTGAACTGAATCACATTATTATTCTGGAAGATGTCATGCAGTTTTTTTCTCACTTCACGGAACCGTGTTACCGTCCCAGGGTACCCAACAAAAGACAAAGTCTTCGTCCTTCAGCCGATAAAATTTGTGAGGCTATACCTTAACGAGTGGCCAGCTCTGCCCCCTATACTGTATCGCTGTTGCTAACAAAATCGTATTGATTAGTAATGTATGATAACTACGATAAACCGAGAAGAGTGAGCGTGCACCACGGTACACTTGCTCCCGGCCTGCCATATTTACTAACCTGTGGACGTTTACCAACACGTTTTTGGTAACCGTTTTGGGCTGGTATATTGTTTACTACAGATCCCTAAAAACAACTGATAATTATAAGTATAACATTCAAAATCCCGTTACGTCGTATAAATACTATAAATCGCACAATAATAATTTCGGACCACAATTTAACCTTTAACGCCATTGTTGCCAAGTGATAAAGCGCTCCGAATACAAAATGTATCGACATAACATTATATGGTTATTGGCGTGTTAAAAGATACATTTGAGAGTAAGTTATTGTGAGAACTGAGAATCCAATTTTAAATATTTTACACACTTCAATGAATTGCTAAAATGGGCTGTAAACTTGAAGTTTTTATTAATAAGCAAGAACATAAAGATAGGAAACCTTGTTGGTACACATTATTTTACTCGACGCGTGATTCAAGCGTCTGTAACCACTAGGATAAACCTGACGTCCTCGTCGTTTCTATAATAATATTATAAATGCGTTTGTCTGTTCGTTCTTTTACGTCAAAACGGAGCAACGGATTGACGTGGTTTTTTGAACAAAGATACTCGTAATTGGAGGGCCGAAGAGTGGCACAGGCTACCTTTATCCCGGTGAAACATCAATTAATTCGGGACAATTCTTATTGAAATGTTTTTGTTTACCATTGCGAAACCGGGGCGTATATTATAATGTAGTGTTACATACTCAGTGCCAAAGAAGAGTAGCTTGCGCATACGCAGCGCGTGCTCGACCAGATGCGGCGCCAGCGGGTGTGCGACGTGCAAGAACGCCGACGTCGGCTCCATGTACATGAGAGGGGTAAACCCGGCCAAAACTGAGTCTTCAGGCAGCCGAACTGGGACGTAACCTATATTAAAATATACATTGTTAAAATCTCGTGTGAAGCCATATCGTTCGTTAGTTTCTTTGTTTGTATTTCATTCAAGGCTAAACATATGGCTGAATATCGTGGATTAGCAAACCAGAAAGTGTGTTTGCTTGTATCTCCTTCTTTCACGTCAACACAGAGCAATGGATCGACGTAAACTACTTTATATTCAGAAAATCCTTCGGGATATCACATTTGAAAAATGTCTGCGGGCGAAGCCGGGCGGGAAGCTAGTATCGTATAAGTCCGACTATGGATACTACTTTTTACCAAGATGTATCTCGATCTGAAAATACCGCAACGGCAGTCAAGTAGCGGGCACTTAGGTAGTATCAACTCTGCCGAAATTATATTGATTGACCCAATGTCTCGGGAGCCATAAGTGTGTTCAGCACATTTTCACAGAAAAAGAATATTAATTAATAAGCGGTATGAAGTACCTGTAAGAAAATTTAATACGTCCATGACACCACGCAGTACATCCAGCTTCAATATCCAAGAGGCAGTTGCGACTCCAAAGGCATTTTTTTGTGAAACGCGAATAAATCTTAAAATACCCTACCTTCTTTCTGTTCTTGTTCAAAAATAAGGGTCTTATCGTCAAGCGCTTCCAATGTGTTCATAAATTTAGCAAGCCAATCCCAAGGATCATTTTCTATCCTGTTAAAGATAAATCAAGTGAATATGTGTATTTGATGTAGGTACTTTTTACAATATTTTTATTAAGATCCTACATTACTTACCCCAATTTGAAATTATCAAGAGATGGCGGTGGATTCCACACACTACTGTGACACAGCATCCAGTCAGACCAAACCTGTAAATTAATCATTCATGTATGCATGTCCATAATCTTTTATATAAATATAATCATTAACACATGTACCCTTTAAGATAATAAAATTATCGAGAAAAAACACAAGCAGGTTATAAGTCTAATCCCTAAAAGTTTCCTCAAAATGCATTCAGCAGTTTTGGAGCCTATTCTGGACAAACTTTGGAACGGACAGCCATGCTTACTTATGCTTCAGTAACTTGTAAATAAGATATCCTGTTATTGGCATTCGTTTTAAAATCACAGACAAACACTTCAATTCTATTCATTTGTATCATCTAACACATTGGTTCCCAAACCGTGGGCCGCGAGCAAATTTTGGGTGGGCCCCGAAACTGCTAGTAGTCCAATATCGTTAATACGTTCGGTTCATATTAAAACTAAATACCAAAATTAATTCGACGTGTTGAATTACTAAAATCGAAGTCGATGCTAAAGCTGTAATGGCAAGAAATAGGAAACAAGTACATCCTTCTCATTGAATGTCATGTATGTCTTAATATTAAGTATTTATTTATTTATTAAGTATTAAAATTTATATTTTAATTATGTTTTTCTTTTTTTCTTTGATAAAAGTTCCTTTACACAGATAACATAATATGTATATACATTAATATACAAGATGATGCTGCAGCAGCAATATAAGGCAAGTTGAGTCCGTTGGGTCCCGAACTATGATGAACCACTGATCTAACAGGTTCTGAAGACATTTGGTACTCCACTAGATAAAATTAGGCAACTAAAGCAGAATTTCTATTAGATGAATTTCTGATAAATGTACATTTACTGATTGACTGACTACACAAGTAGAAGGCAGGTCGTGGACGATATTAACCCCAAAAATTAAAAGTTATTTCAAAGTGATCTATGATGTCCAAAATGAAACTTAAAATTATTGAGACATTTTTACGTTCAAATACAAACCCACGAACAAATATTTAGCAAAGATAACATCCCACTTCACAGTTTCATAATATTTATAAGATGTTAATCCAGTCGTTTTCTCATTATAATATTTCAAGTTTATAGCCGAATGTCTTCTAATATATGCATTTCCACCCTCTATAAAGCAATTTGTTTTTAATCAAGATAATATTTTTAACGAGCACACGCAGCGAGAGGTTCCAGACGTTTAACGATCATGATCCCTCATCAGTTCTCGCTGTGCTTTTATTCCAACCAATAATTTAGCTTTATGATTTATTTTTTCATTAAGTACAATAAAGTTAAGTATATAGCCGTTTATAAACAAGATATGTAGATTCCAATGCATCATACAAACGTACATACGCAGATATATTGACAATGGACAATTCCTAAACCACATTTTTTCTAACAATTGAATTATTTCTTAAATAGGTAATGCCTATTTATATAGATACGCATACAAAACAATTAATTAACTGACGTACTTTTCGAAGACTTCCGGCCGTACAGATCACTTCGTGATAATTATTATGCCTAAAACTAGCAGTTGCCCGCGACTTTGTACACGTTGTATTAGGAATAGAAAGTTTACATCTCATTTCACCACCTTAGGTGTTGATTTTCAAAAAATAATTTCTTAATGCACCTCTACACCTTCCAAATTTCATATCTTATATCTTCAGTGGTTTAGGCTATGCGTTGGATGTCAGTCAGTCAGCGACACGACAGTTTTATATATTTAGACTAGCTGTTGCACGCGGTTTCACCCGCGTGCTAGAGCTAATAAAACAAAAACAATGTCGTAGCTGTATTTAGACCCTCCCCAATCCTCTTTTTCCGAGATAAAAAGATTTATACTTACTCAAAGTTTCATTCTAATCCTATACTTGTTAAGGCTTGGTTGAGCAACAAACACATTTATAATATTAGTAGGAAGTAGGATAAATGCGAAATGGTTGTATTGTTGCCGAACTGATTTCGATGAAATTTGGAACTGAACTTACCTTTACGGCTGGCAATAGCAACAGAGCATCAGAATGTTGTTGTGTGTTGATTGGTTCCGGTAGCAAATCGCAGCATCTCTCCAACAACGCTCCGAACATGAGCAACGACACGCCCAAAGCGCACTCCAAGCTCGCCGACCTCTCTCCGTCTTCACGGCACCCGCTGCCATCTATTACAAAATATTTTTATATTAATCTTGTGATATCTATACCTACATATCTCCGATATTAGTGAAAAAGGGGATAAGTCTGAAAATACTGAAATAGAGTTAAGTACATTCTAACGTTGCCGGTACCGAAGTTTAGCTTGTGAAAAAGGGGTTATCTTCAAATAATGCTGGTTTGCTAAACAAACGTTTGTGTGTTGTGGGATAACTGACGTTTTGTATTTTCAAAGTGGTTATGTTAACTTATCCTTCTAAAATTTTAAACTTTTAAATTTTTAAACTTACCCCCTTTTTCACTATTATCGGAGATATATTTATATTGTACTAGCAGTTGACCCCTACTTTGGCCGCGACAAATTAGGAATTATCACATTAAAGTTTAAAGTACATAAGTACATTAACTTTGAAGTTACTATCTAGAGCCTGTGAAATACGTTCGTACAGACAGCCAGTTGTTATGGGGTATTTCCAATAAATGTAATTATTTTGCAAGTGACAGAGATAAGTAAACTAATGTTGCCAAATTGATCCCACAAACAAAGGTAATGAATATTTTTTATATCGTCCTGGGTTGCCATGGCCCTCATTAGAATATTCTGCGTCACGGTATCCTGATGGCGACTGTAGATAACCGCAACGAGAATCAAAGAGTATCTAAATAATATTAAATTAAGCAACCCGAGCTTCGTACGGGTGGACAATATTTTTATATGAAAATTTTCATTTTTTTTTCGAAGGAAATGTTCCCGGGATAAAAGTAGCTAAATATCACTCTCCGACCCTCAAACTTTATTTGTGCAAAAATCATGTAAAACCGTTACTTATGATTTGGAACCAAAGGACTAAATGCCTCTAAAACGTTAAGGGTCCTATATTGGGAATTTTTCTGGGATAAACTATTCCCAATTTCTCTGTAAATAATCCACCTGTGTCACTGTAATTTAGCATATAGTTACTTATTGAATATATCTAAGTGAAATAGCTCTTATTTTTTCAATGGGTTTTATTGAATAGGAAATATGGGTGGTTTAACTTTGCCCCTGCTGTCTCTTTCATAATCTATCACAAAACTCTAAATTTTTTTAAAAGCGCTGTTATACCATTACCCTTCAATTATATATGTCGAATTTTTTGGTAGCTTATTGAAAATTTAAAATAATAATTATTTTATTATTTTTGCCAAATTAAAAAAATCATAAAAATTTTTTTTTTTTTATTTTCAATAAGCTACAAAAAAAAAGCGATATATATAATTAAAGAATAATGGTATAAGAGCGCTTTAAAAAAAATTTAGAGTTTTGTGATAGATTATGAAAGAGACAGAAGGGGCAGAATAATCCTTTATTCTACCACCCATATTTCCTATTAAACAAAACCAATTGATAAAATAACGACTATTTCACTTAGATATATTGAATAAGTAACTATATGCTAAATTACATTGACACAGGTGGAGTATTTACAGAGAAATTGGGAATAGTAATATCTCCATACAAATTCCCAGTATAGGACCCTTAATACCACAACACAACAAACATATAAGCAACATCGATTTTGCCAGAAAGTGCGGCCGCGGTAGCTTATCGAGCGAGCTTCCTCGTAAACTTTATGTTATAGGAGATTACGCTCGTCAACTGCATTTATGAACGCAACTGTACGTTGTAAAAGGTGAAGTTGCATCTTATTACATGCACCTCCGCGTCCGGCTGGCTACTTGTTAACATTATACAAGTATTACGTACACACATATCTATACTTAAAGTATCTTTGGAATAAACTGTAGAAATACTGAACCGATTTAAAAAAAAATTATACTTATGGCTACATCACATCACTCACATTAAAAAAATCAAGGGTGATTTGTACGAAGATTATATAAATAGGCTTCGCACAATTTGTATACCAACACAAATACGCTTATCTATTAGAGATAAATACCTATAGGCTACCGCGGACTTTTTTATTCTACACAATTCCTTCTTACATCACTTTGTTATATCTCCCACTATCTAGACAGCATTAAGTTTTGTCCCCGACTTGATTCACATACTCTTAATGGTCAGATCCTAATCACGATAGGTCCATGTTTAAGACTCGTAAGCCTTCCTCGTGAAAATCGCAACAAAATCCGTTTAGTAGTTTTTGCGTGAAACGAGCACAGACAGACGCAGCGGATATACAGGCTGTTGAAAAAAGGTCCGGTACCCCGGAATAACTCTGGTACACCGCATTGCAGCGGAAAATGTTCGGGGAAAAACTTGTTTGATTTTGAAGGGGGAAGAGTTTGCAATTTAAACCACCCCCCACCCCCTCACACCCTGGCGCGGGTGGGGGTAAGTTTAGATTTTCCGAAAGAAAATAGTCCAGTCCAGTGACTGCAATATATTTCAAGCCCATCCCCCGTCCCCGTTTTCCGAGATAAAAATGAAATGTCACTCTTCAGCCATCCAACTATCTCTTCTGACGTGAAATACAAACAAACAAACACACTTTAACATTTATAATATTAGTAAGGCTTTAAAAACTATTGAAACCGGAAAGCTTTATAAAACAAAGTAGCGGTGCTGACAGCCGATTCTAGCCATAATTAACAGGTTCATTGGCTTCGTATCATAATGATTTTCTAACGTCGAGATCCTTTTTCCTGTATTTAATAGCATTTTTGTTAACGTTAATACCTACATACAAAGTATATAAATGCCACCTATGTGTGCCTTCAACCATTACCTATATAGGATGTGTCAAAAGTCAAGGACAGCAGAAAAGGTGTGGGTAGGGAATTAATTTAATATTAATTTAAAAATTAAGCATCCAACCAGAAGCCAAGAAAAAAAAACATAAAAAAATGAAAACCATAAATAAAGAGAGACGATAGAATTTTAACAAAATAACTATTCCTAGATTCCACATCCGGTCATGGCGCCGACCGCACGCGTTTTCGTCATGGCGTGATGTGGAATCCGGTTTAATCCCGGCCGCGCTGTTATGGTTGTGATTAGTCAGTGACATATCAAAGTCGGCGGGATAATCTTAGTTACCGATTTATCGGCTTACTATTGCACAAGATTAAACACTGGAGACTGGCAGAATTGCGACGAAAGTCAGCACTGTTGCCATATATCAAAAGAAGAAGAAGAACTATTCCTTACTGACAGTAGTTCTCCTACCCCCTACCTCTACTCATTCTGCCTAATTTAATTGATAGGTAACTAAATAAGGGTGCATCAGATAGAAAAACTTTTCGTCTTAGAATTTCATCCCCTCTCCACCTTTTTTCTGCTGTCCTTGACTTTTGAGACAACCTGTATACTTGTTTACGTTACATCGCATTTATTATTACGTCTTAACAAAATGCTGCAAGAATAACCTCATAGTTAATTCTACCAGTTATAATGCATGCCAAAGGAGCAATTAAATATATCATCTAATACTACACAATATATAAACTTAATAACAAAGCAACATGTCATGACCGACTCGCCTCAACTATGAAATAGGCACTAAGTACGGATTACCGAAACTCAAGGCATAAATGATACAAAAAAGGAGAAAATATTTTTGTTTCAGGGGGCTAAAATGCAGGATATATTTTTACAGACGATCCCGGGGGCAGAAACCTATTTTACGCGTCTGGGCGTTGACATATTTTACATCGTGCTTTGGTATTTCGGTAACTCAATTTACATCATCGATTAGCACTTTAGCAGTCAGATAGTATTGTATGTAACACAGGAGACGCGTCGAATCTGCTATTATATAATGTATGGCGCTTCAACATAAATAAAATGTGAGCCTTCGCCGCGATCCTCATCTAGGGCCGGTCTAGCCCACGGGAAGTTATCGAGGAATACAGGTGCAAGTAGGCATGGGTGTATTTATAGCGCGGTGGCGATGGCGAGCTATTTATACCGGACCGGCTCGGATCGACGTCCGCACTGCCGGTCAATCTCGCCCCCGTGGCTCCAGCGCGGCGCATCATCGTGGGCATCTCGATAACACACCCCCTCACACGTTCCCTACCCCCTGGCTTACTCTTGACGTTTTCAATTTCAATATTAGACGACGCCGTAGGGCAGTTGGTACCCTGCCTGTTCTATGCTCGGGGTTCCGGGTTGAAATCTATTTATTTATTTACAGAACAACAGATCGACGTGATAATCACAGAGATAGTTTAAGGGCCGGAGAGTCACATAGCTACTTTTTATCCTGCGAAAATTGACGCTGGGGCGGGTCGCTAGTCTAAATAAATCAAAATAAAAAAAACTCGTTTGGTAATCTTGCTATGGCGACAATGTTATTGAAATCAAATAGACGATTAGATTACTAATTAAAATGCATAGGTTTTGTAATTATTACATTAGAATTAATATGTAGTAAAATTGAGGTCAAGGCCCCTAGACCGGTCCGCGGATTTAACGAAAAAGCCGCGTTTACATCATGAGCTTTGGGCTGCAATTACCGGTTTTTTATGGGTTTTAATATTATATTCCGCCGATGTGTAGGTTGAGACGGAGTACAGTCGCTAACAGAATTTAACTTTATCAATATCTTTGGACAAGATTCGCGAATAGTTAGATATAAGTTTTTTATTTCTCAACGCTGTAGGTTACATTACATTATGGGAAAGTGGGTGTTGGGTTGTAAAAAAATCTTATTCATAAAAAGTTTACTTACACAATAATATAGTATTTTATGTTTTTAGATTATATATCTAAATTAGATATAATGTAGAGACCATCATTTACACAAAAACATTTCCGACTTTCATTACTGTGTGGTATTTCTATTTCTCAATCTGTATATGATTTTAGCTATACTAATAATAAAGCTGAAGAGTGTTTTTTTTGTTTGAACGCTCTGGAACTACCAGTCGGTTTTGAAAAAATATTTTTACATTTGATAGCCCAATTCTTGAGGAGTGAAATGGGGTGTATACGTTGTATTCCTAATACAACGCGTACGAAGTCGCAGGCAACAGCTAGTTACATATAAAAGGACATCAGGTTTCCAACACCAAATTTCGCCAAAATGCTCCTGACGATAGTAGCTACAAGGTAATTACCACAGTATTACCGTCAATATCTTCTCAGTATCGATATTATGATGGCCATAATTTACATAGTGCAACGAACTCAACGGGCTTTTTAAAGAAAATATGTGCACACTATGTTTAAGATAAAATGGGTTTACCTCCAATGATTGTGCATAATAAATAAAATTATCATAAATACGACACCAAATTTTATAATACCACTTATGTAACGGTTTGTATAGAGAGGGTCAATGTCATGTCTCTTCTCTACTAATAATAATATCCATCTAAATTGTGCATTTTAAACTTGACTTAACTTGTTTTTTTTATTTACAAAATTGGAAATCGTTTTTAGAAATATAATTTAAGATATAAATTGTAAGCGTTAATTCAATCTCGTATATACATACAATATTAACGCTTGCATTCCAATGGGGTAGGCACATAAATTACCGTCGAATTTGGTAATGCGGTTAAAAATCAAGTAAGTTCGTATTAGCGATTTACGTGTGTGAGTATTATATGGCATCACTCAACAACGATGCGGAATTGCATTCTCGTTAAGACTCTAAATGGAGTTATTATGTGCTTTATATATAGGCAAAAATGTAATATTTGTCTGACATGATATAATTATGTCATTAACATAGCTTACTAGACGCTTATTATCTACACAAAATCTAATTATCCATAGTTTTTTCGATAAATATCGCAATGTCTTGATTTCAGTTTTTACTGTAGGCACTGTACCGTCATGGTACAAAATATCGTAAATTCTGTGAGTTGCTAGTATCTTACCGATAGTAGTAAATTTACTCATATTAACTTTCAACGCCACTTAACTGTTGGTCAAAATGAACCAGTTTATCAAACATTTTTTTTCTTTTCTTTCTTCACGGGTTCCCTTACAGCTCCCGAAACCGTGGCTACGGTTACAGGGTACCCAGCGGAAGACTAAGTGTTCATCTTTTAGCCGATGGTATTTGTGAGACTATACCTAACGAGTGGCCAGTTCCGTTGAGGAGGATCAAATATTAAATGTCAAATAAGTATATAAAATATATTAACTTTGTCTCTAGTAGTTTTTGCACTAAATCATCATCATCATCATCATCAATCTGCTGGATCATGGTCTCCCTCTAGTGCACCATTTTTTTTTAGTGGTGCTCATTGAGAGGAATTGCCATAGTCACCACGCTTGGCAGGCGGATTGGTGACCGGACGCCGGCTTTACGTGCCCTCCGAAGCACGAGGAGTCGATTTAAGCACATATTCTTAAAGAAAATTGGTGCTTAGCATTTTGGCAGGGGGTAGGATTCGAACCCGGGACCTCCGGTTTCAAGTCCACCGTCCTACCAATTAGGCTATCGACTACCTTTAGTTTATTGAATTTATTTTATATATATATAGTTTATTGAAACACATAATCAAAAACTAATTTATCAAAATATGACTTCTGTGTTGTCATTACAAAAACATATTTCTATCAAATGAGACAGGTTCAAAATTTTCCAATACATAAACTTTGACTATTTGTCATCTCTAAAACTATGAGGATATAGAAGACATAGAAACATTTTGACGTAGCGCGGGCGCACAACATTTCAGTTGCCACTTAAATTAAACCATCAACTTTCTTTACTATCTGAACACGATAGTGGAAAGAAAACCTTCTACAAGAAACAATATAAAAATGTAAGTTCTAAAAAGCCCTTTCATACGATTGATAATAATTATGTAGTAGATAGTATTTTTAGCACATTTAGATATCGGTAGACACTTTATTTAAACTTATCAATCTTACCTCTTGTGTTTACCGTCGAACTCTCCACAGCAAAAATATTAAGTGCCGTTAACTGTAACAGTCGAGCGGACGGCGTGGGTAGAGGTTGCTGGTGTAACAGTGCTCGGAATTGCTTCAACATCAGGGTGGCGCCGTCGTGAAACGTCTCCATTCTAAAAAACATGTCTAAATGTATGTGCCTATTAACATGATAATACGACAACGGAACAATTCATTTTCACACATACAAAAGCCGTATCATTAAGTTATATTTTTGCAGTGTTTGATAATATGGTTCGACAGTATAGTAGACTGATAGTACAAATACTATAATTACATACATTATAACACTGGCCCTAATCTACAGTTGAAATATGAATCATTTATGAAACTCAAAGTATTTTAACACATGTATTTCCATTACATAATAGTAGTTTATGAAACGGGTTCATAATAGGCGTAATTAAAACACAAGTGGAATTTTTTAATAGCATTCACGAGTGTTTTAATTACAAGTTATGTGCCCGTTCATACACTACTTTATCTAATCCCATGCAAAAAAAATTGAACCAAGATATTTTTCTTAATTGACAAATTGACGGCAAACCGCGGTTGCCTACTGCGCATGCGCGTTAACTGTCAAGTGACTCGCACATGCGCGTGTCGATATTTTCATAGAGTTTAATGTGGCTGTATAAGATATATCCTCTACCCTTTCTGCATTTAAAAAAAAAAAACAAAACATTACGATATCGTTTTTGTATGAAAACTTCGATAGATACTGTAATACATTACAGTATCGAAGTTTGGCATATTACAGACGCGTGTATATAAAACATATCATTATGAAGTATAATTCGATTTTGTAATAGAGACTTTACAATATACGAGTATATAAAATAAATGTATTCATTTGTGTTGTGAATATATAGAAGGATAATGTAAGTAAGGAAAATAATTTCATTCTTATAGTATTTTACCCGGGCATGTTACTTACCCGATTTTTGTTATTAGCTTTCCATGAACGTGCAAATAACTGGTGATAAAATTTTTGTTCAACTGCAACAAAAAGAAATCGGTGTTAGTTTTTGAAATCAATTTGTCTGTCAGTTTGTCTCAAAAGTATAATTGCATTTAAATCAGACTCTCATATATCTTCACTACATTATAAAAGCGCCTAGCCGCGTCTGCCCGATTTTCTCTGACTACTGTGGGGTTAGCATATTTAAGGCATTCTCGGGTCGGGCATTTTTTGGATAGCGATTGTGTGGACTCATCGTTTTCGACCGTTCGAATCGAACGATCGATGACGCGATAATTATTTTTCTTCTTCTTTCTTCACGGGTGGCCTTACAGCTCCCGAAACCGTGTTACGGTTCCAGTGTACCCTCTCCCTCGTTTAGCCGATAGTATACCTAACGAGTGGCCGGTTCTGTTGAGGTATATTTAGATGGAAAAGTGTAATTTGTCGGATATGTACATAAGTTTTTAATTAAAAAATCCATTGGTACATAGCCGGGATCCCGGATCGAACCCGTGGTCTGCCTAGTTTATACAAGACGTCTTAAGCACTCGGCCACCGGCGCGTTTCTTAAATTAGGGGGAACAATTGTATTTGTCCCTAAGATGGGACAACATAGCCGGTAGTTACTTATAATTTATATCTCACCTCAACAGGCGTCATATTCGCGAGATGCTGGTCTCTAGTGTCGTGTCGTAACGTAGTAGTTCTACTGCCAGTCGGCCGATACCAAACTTCGCGTCGCAGCCCCCGTCCTGTGGTGCCGGGCGCACAGACGGACGAACTGGTAGAGCTGTCCGACCCTGATGCGGCATCACGTGCGGCGCGACGCTTGCGCTCGGCTGCTTCATACTAAATTTAAAAAGTATTGCTTTTAACTATTTTATAGCACAATATACTTTAACAAGCGTGCCCACCTAAGTGACGTAACACTCCAATCGTTTCAGAATTCTATAGAAATGTCTGAAGCAGCGCCCATTCACGTGACATGCCACCGGTATGACATGAAACGGCACCGCGTAACAACACGACACTTGTAGCAACCAAATCAAGTCACATCTGTGTCATGTCTACTTGTGTCACATCACTGTCACGTCATTTAGGTGGACACCGCGCCTCAACGCTATAACCTAAAAACTCGATGTGGATTTGACAAGGGCAGCTAGAGTTGTTTCTAGAACTATTTGATTCTTATCAATTGAAACCTTAATTTGTCTCAACAGAGCTAAATGCAAATGCTCCTATATTCCAGCTAATTTTTAAATGCTGGTTTAGGTCAAGTAATCGAAGTCAAGCAATAAAATGTTTTAGATTAAGCAAGCAGCAATAAAAGCTGCTAGATCAAGCGGCGGCGATGATTACTTTTTGTATCGTGACTGCATACCCCTTAGATATATAAATACACTTCCCTGTTTATCCTGTCTTGCAAACATTGTTACAATATATCACTATTTATGAAAAAGGTGAACCTGCAGGTGAAACCAGTAGATTATATGCTAAAACTATACATACAAAAAAACAGATTCTTTAATAATTATAACTTATTTGTTATATTTATTGTGACACAATCCTATTTTATATTATGGCATTACCAATAAACGTAGCTGAACAACTGTTTATTTATAATGACTTTTGTCTCCATCTATATTTGTTAGAAAGTGACAAAATATATTGTAATTAAATAGTTATTAAACTAGGTATGTTCATTGTAAGGCAGTTAAAATATACAAATGTTGGATTATATCTGTGAATCAGTCCTACGAAATTTAAGGGAACCACTCTCGCGAAGCATGATATAGCTCGCCACATGCGCCTAACATTGAGCGTTAACCGATAGAACGTGCCCACAAATTTTACAATGTGTACAAAGTATTGTTTATAACTGGTTTCTAGGGCCAAATACTAAAAAGAATATAAAATGTACCCAAAAGGTGATAAGACCTAAATCTGTCTGTATGGCATAGTCAATTATATCAAAATTGACAAAAGCTAGCGATATGAAATCTTATTTACCTACTAATTATACTATAGATTTTGAGTTTCTTATTATTTTCGTTCTCTATTTATTTATAAAAGTTTCACAAATAAGTCAAATGAAAGGAAGTCAAGGATGTCACTTATGAGAGACCGTTAATAAACTATAAAGATTCCTGTAATACATTGGGAATTAATAGACCAGTGCCAATGTCTCTGAAAATGGTAAAAAAAAAAAAAATATAGTAGGATGAAACCCATTGGAAATGGAAGATAATATAACAAAAATTAAAGGAAAAATAAATTACGGGCGATCTGAGGTCGGGAAGTCGGAGGGGGTGCGTTTTTAAGGGTAAAAACGGTTTAACTCGATTTCCGGCAAAACTACAAGTCCTATGGAAAAAATTAAATGGCAAAGTTGTAGGTAATAGAAAGATCTACAACTTTTATATTTACACTTTTTTCACATAACCTCAAAATTTATGTGAAAAATTCAAATAACCAAGTTTTTGGTTTTTAATTTTTATCTTTTACAAAAAAAAAATTTTTTTACAAAATTTGGTGAAAACTTACCTTCTTATATCCCAAACACACTGTAATTTTTTTTATTTAAAATTTTTTTTTTTTCACCTTATTTTGACTTAATATCGAAAAAGCACCCTAATTTTCAATCATAAATTCTCACATCAAAATATCTGATTTTTTTTAAAAAGTCGGTGGGCTTTTTGTTTGTTGAAATCTCTACTTTCTGATGGTGTAAAAATAAAATACATTACTATGGTAAATGTTCTCAGAAAATGCAAAGAAACGAAAAAACTCAAATCCGAAAAAAATTTTTTTAACGTTATGTACAATTTTGAGCTATTTATTAAAATTTACACTTTAATAACTCAAAAAACGTAATATTCCATGTTACATTGATTAACAAAAAAATTACAAATCGAAATATACTACTATAGTTAACAACCAAATAAGTTAATAAAGTTTATATTTAATAAGACATCTACAATATTTTGAGAAAGTTGTAGAATCTTCTTTAAATTATATGCGTAGATGTCTATTTATTGCTATTTTAAGATAACTTATATACCTGAGTGACCTATGGAAAATTTTATGCTCAAATTGTCATGGTTTTGAAAAATGCTTCAATGTGGAAGAAAAAACCTACGAAGAAATTAATGATTCAGATGAAATTGTGGATGAAGAACCAATGCAGACTGGAAATAATATTGGAGACGAAGACGGTGATGGTCTTGAAAATTTCGAAGATCTACTAGAATCGGAAATGTTTGTCGAATCTAACGATGAAGAAATGCCATCAAAGAGACAAAAACTAATGGATAAGTGATTAGAATTCAAGATAAGGTATTTATAAATAACAAGATTAATGTATTTAAAAATGTTATAATGAATAACGTAATCAGTATAAAGAGATTGTCTATCACATAAATGTAATGAGAATTTAATAAATCAACTTTATTACTGAAAAAAATTGCAGCAGTCACATTATTTAGATGAAATCCCCTTTAAATCCTATCCTTAATATTTAGAACAACTATTTTCGCATGTTTTTTGCAATCTATATGTTTTATGGATTTGTAATTTTTTTTGTTAATCAATGTAACATGGAATATTATGTTTTTTGAGTTATTAAAGTGTAAATTTTAATAAATAGCTCAAAATAATGATAAAAAAAAATTCGGATTTGAGTTTTTTCGTTTCTTTGCATTTTCTGCGAACATTTACCATAGTAATGTATTTTTTTTTTACACCATCAGAAAGTAGAGATTTCAACAAACAAAAAGCCCACAGACTTTTTAAAAAAAACAGATATTTTGACGTGAGAATTTTTGATTGAAAATTAGGGTGCTTTTTCGATATTAAGTCAAAATAAGGTGAAAAAATAAATATTTTAAATAAAAAAAATTACAGTGTGTTTGGAATATAAGAAGGTAAGTTTTCACCAAATTTCGTAAAAAAAAAATTTTTTTTGTAAAAGATAAAAATTAAAAACCAAAAACTTGGTTATTTGAATTTTTCACATAAATTTTGAGGTTATGTGAAAAAAGTGTAAATACAAAAGTTGTAGATCTGTCTATTACCTACAACTTTGCCATTTAATTTTTTTCCATAGGACTTGTAGTTTTGCCGGAAATCGAGATAAACCGTTTTTACCCTTAAAAACTCACCCCCTCCGACTTCCCGACCTCAGATCGCTCGTAATTTATTTTTCCTTGAATTTTTGTTATATTCTCTTCATTTTCCAATGGGTTTCATCCTACTATAATTTTTTTTGGTTTCAAAAATTATTGGCCCTGGACTATAAAAGGTTATTAAAACAATAAAGCATTATAAACAAATTAGATGAAGCTAGAAGGATTGCAAAGTAAATGTTATAAACAAAACTGCGCTATTTCTAATAATAAGCAATTAGCCACAAGGTGTCTCTTCCTGTTTCTATTTATCTTTAAAGTGACTGATTGATTACTGCCAATTGTGATATTGCTTACTGCAAAAATCAGTATTTGAGTTCATAATTTGAAAAAAAAACAAGTAAAATTTCTAAAAATTAGAACTAATTGCGACACTTACAGATCCCGTTCCTTGGAACTAATTGCAGCATGGAAGAAACAACAGTTAGATATTGTGATCTTCAAGAACAGTTATATCAAGTTTTCCATACTCACGCTGTTTTTGCAAGTAGACTATGTCAAGTAAAGTTTCCTCTCTCATTACCTTTTTTCTGTTCTCATCAAATAACGTATGTAGACTCTCTCGGGCTGAATTGAAAGGGTTGGACGACATTAAACTTCTCATGTAGTAATACACAGCGTCCAGTTTTCGTCTCTAAAAATAGTAGTAGAAGATTAATTTCTATTCAATTCACACAAAGAGATATATGTCCAGATTGTGGCTTATCCTTTGGAGAAACAGAGCAAATGTATGCATGATTATTTTGTCTATTGAAATCATTAGACTGTAGGAATATGTAGGTGTCATAAAATCTATGTTTTGTATAATATTAATAGTGGTAATTTCCTATTATTTTGAGATCGTTGATAAAGGGAAGTCAAACTTCTAATATTTCTTGACAATCATAGTTTACTTACATACTTTCCGTTGCTATTATGAAATCATAATCAAAACAATTAGGCTTCGGTTTGATATTTTTATAATGTGAAAAAAGCAAACAATTTTATTATCAAAAAAAACATATTTACCGCATATATTGCCAACAACGCTAACTGATTATAGGGCCGACCGTTCTTAGGATTGATCTGCTGTGCTTTGGTATACCACAATTTACTTTTGGCATAATTATTTGTCTCATTGACTTGTTCTTTGTATCGTGCTAGATCCCCTAGGAAAAGGAAAATCTTCTGAACCGAAATTAAAGCTAAACCAACGTAGCCGAGCCCTTTCGGCGGAATAGGGTGATTGTCGTTTATATAGGACTCGATGCTGAATTTGTACGTTTTCTCAAGAGTATGTATTAAACTCTCAAAAAAGATGTTACCCTCTTCTATGATCGAGTTAATGAGACCAATAACTTTGTCCTTGTCTTCTGGTTTAATATTTGGGAGACTAGTTCTAAATAGCTCAATAAATTTGTAATATAGTATTTTCCAAAAGTGATGCTCCACATTGTCGGATTGGCAGAATTTGAGATCAGTCGTTAGTAGCCTCTGTAGCGCATTCTGGAGATTTTTTCTGTAAGAAATAAAGTCATTTTTTTAGAATAATGTATCCCTATTTGAACATAAGTAGGTATTATCAATAAATAAAAGGTAAATCATGCCCAAAAAGGGATTTCATCATCACCCAAAACTGTCAGTCTATAATTAAAAAAATTGGTCGAAAAACTGCTTATTTGACGTATTTTATGCGCATAAAAAGGGGCGTGGGGATGTCGAGTACGTTGCGTGGCGCCTTGGATCTCGTGCGTGCGTTTAGCTCCGTGTGCTCTGCTAAATCGATCCCCACTGCAAATTCAGAATCCGCCTTTTCACTTCATACACACGCACCTCTTGCCGCGCATGAGATATGCCAATTATGCAGTGCGTTTAGCCGTTAACAGAAATTGATAGTACCTACCTAGTCTCCAAAACATCATTCCAGTGATCGGCCAATGGTAAGGGGCCTCTCAGCATGTGTGCATGTAGGACGGCGTCGTTACGATCTACCTCCTGCAACAATGACAGATGCTTCGCCGCTCTCGCCGCGTCTCCTGATTCGTAGCCGACACTGCTACGTATGGGGCACAAATCTAAACTGCCTATATGAACATTTAAAAAATATTATTTATGGACTATTTTTAAAGTACCTTATCTGATAGTCTACAGTTTTCACGATTCGCTTAAATTTGTAAGCAGTTCTGTATTAACCAATAAGCAAACTAAGCAAAGGGCAACAAGCCTCTGAATCACCGCAGACCGCAAGTAAGCATAATGGTGTCGAGGTCTATTTAAAAATTACTTACATAACAAAACAATGTGACCAGAAAAATTAAGATTTAGTATGTTTTGTCATATGGAATGATATATTTGTCAATAACTAATCAATGTTTATTAGTAAGAAGATAAATGTTAGTTACAAAAATATCTCATATGTTATTTAACATTTACATACCTCTATCCATCATTCTTATGTCTTCTTTTCCGGGGCTTAGTTGAAGCGGTTTCGATGGATTGTTGTGCATTTGACTAGGGTTACCTCGTCTACATGAAATATTAAATAATATTAAGTGCGAACGACTCTATGATGGCGCTAGTTTCACATTTATTGGTTTTAATTTATTTTTTTGTGTAGTTTAATGAACCAATAAATACGACAATAGGCGCCACCTGTTAGGAACTAAGTTCGACACCTTGATATAACAGTCGATTAATGTTAGATGTATTTTATAATTCAAACTAGTCCAAGAATAAGTCACAATCGAGAACAGAGTTTTACTGAACTATTTTATTACATCTATACTAATAATAAAGCTTGAACATAAAACATGAACGACTTATAACCTAAAACTTTTTCACATGTAAGTTGTTCAACAAAAATCGTTTTTTTTTTCGGAGGAATGAGATATTTTCCTGGGATAAAAAGTACGGGCTACGTGCGTGCCAAAGGAGATCACTAAGACTATAGAATACGAAACAAATATTAAGTTTGATATATTAGATCTCATATTAAGTTAGCTTCGTTCTGTATAATTTACATTTCGGTACTCTAGTCTAGCCAAAGTATGTATGGGAATTTACGGATCTCCTTACCTTACGATTGGTTGTGCCGTTGAGGCGTCAATATGTAACAATCAAACTCACTTTTGCATATATAATATTGTACTGTGTTGTGTTCAACACATGATGGTGTTCATGACAGGTAACAAAAATGAACTTTTGGGATATTTAACAGCACAAATCGAAAGTGTTTTATTTCAATGTTGATTATATACATCTTCATCTAATTATATAGATTAGTTTTGTAATCATAGAAATAATATTTTAATATGAGTTTTCTTAATATACATATACTTTATCAGTCAACCTATCATATAATTAACAGTGGATAGAATTTGTATTATAAGTTATTGTATTACAATTATAATTTTTTTACTTACCCATCAATGTGTGTGTTCTGGGGCAGTATCAGGACTCCAGGTAAATTAGATGGTCCGTTATGTGCCGTTATTTTGTCCAAACTTTTACCCTTATTAGAGTCGTGAGGTCTGTAAACAACAATATTAGATTATGTTACTTATGATAACATTTTTCCCGCAGTTTCGCCCGGGTCGAAAATTAAATATAAACAAGAAAATAAATAATCCCGTGGCTGTAATATGACCCTTTCCCGCCCGCTTTCCGGGATAAAAAGTAGCCTTCTAATCCAGGATGTAAACTATTTATCCTCAAAGTTTCATCTGTTAAGACGTGATTGAGCAACAACATCCAGACTTCCGCATTTATATTAGTAGGATTATTTATTTAGAAGCGACCCCCCCCCCCCTCCCCCCCCCCTTCTCCCCCCCTTGCTATTGAAGGAATTAAATATTTTCCCAGGATAAAAAATAGCCTAGATGTCACCCTTCGACCCTTCAGCTATATCTGTGCAAAAAATCACGTCGATCCGTTGCTCTGAAAGAATGACAAAATGCGCTGCTTCATACATTTCTATAGAACATTAGTTATATATAAATTACGTGGCAGGACAAGTATGTACTTTACCTGTCGTTATGCTGTCTCTTAGACTCCATTATCTCCTCCCTCCAATTGGTAGAAGAGGACGGCAGATTGTTTTCGGTGTTCCTTACGCGACGGCGACCAGCTCGACGATTGCGGCCACTGCCACCTGCAATGAACAATGTCGTGATTATAACTAAAAAGTTGTGTAATTTTTTTATTGTAAGAAAGACAAGCAAATGACTACCTACTTCCACCCGGTATTGCACAATTCTCAAAGAATCATAATGTTCAACTTTCGTACGCGCCCAAAAGGACTATTATAAAACAAAAGCTGGCGTAAAGGAATACATTCAAATATTCATTTATTTGTATAAATATACAATTACCTTCGCTACCGCCTCCGCCACCGCCACCTGCGCCGCTTCCGCCGCCGCCGCCGCCGCCGCTGGCACTGGGAGCAGGTGAGGCCCGACCTCTCTCAGAGCTAGGCATGCGACCGCCGCCGGCTCTACCACCACTATTCCTCTATAAAAATATACAAAATATCGGATTAATTTATTGCAACAGCGTTCATGGATTTTAGTGGACGAAGGGCATTTTTCAACATACTATGTATAATACGTAACAAAGAACATTAACTTCATAGTTCGCAAGTTCTGAATAACTTGCTTTAAATTGTCTACTATGCTATTTAGCCGCATTTATGTTGTTATTGGTAACATATAAACTTTGTAAAAGGGATTTGACAATTTAAAAAAAATATGTACTTAAAAAATATGTAATTATAGCTGTAAGATTTATTATACCTAATAAAATAATTAGAAAATTTTATATTTGTCTTAAAAATCATGGTTTTAATTTTAATCCCCGCGAAAACTATGACTACGTCACATCCAGAAAACCAACAAAATTATGGTCACAGATTAGACAAAAAAACAAGAAAACAACTTAGTCAATGACAGATTGACATACGGTTATTACGTAGAGGGAGAATAGGTATAGAGAAGACATTAGCGTATACCAGATGAGACAGAAATAATATGCATGTAAAATTAGTATTGCCACAAACTAAACTTTATCCTATATTGTGGGTAAATCAAGCTCTATGACAATTGCAATTCTAATAACACATTTCTTTTAAAACAGAAAGCACATGTGCGTCTGTGGCAGAGTGGTAAGACGTCTGGTATTAACTAGATAGACCGCGGGTTCGAACCCGGCCATGTACCAATGGGTTTTTTAAATCTAAAACTTATGTACATAATCCAACAAACCACACTTTGAGGCTTTTCCATCTAAATATACCTCAACAGAACTTGCCACTCGTTAGGTATAGCTTCACAAATCCTGGAACCCCCGACGGTTTCGGGAAGCTGTAAGGCAACCCGTGAAGAAAAAAAATAACCATCATTATATTACCTCGGGGCAAAGGCGCGTTTAAAAAAGGCTTTATAGTTGCACAAAATATGATTTCAATAAAAAAATACAAAAAGCTAACCTCAGTCGTTTTAAAGGCCCCAATGACATCTTACAAAATTACTCTCTTAAAATAGCTTAATATTTTAAATAAAAATATTACTAAAAAGATTTCTTTACAATTTAATAAAATATTAAGCAATTATATTACCTATTCTCTGTCTACGGGTTATTAGAATATAGTTATTAGTCTGTGGTTATTTATTTGGACATTTACTTTGAAATGACGTCACTTACCGTTTGTGGTCACGTGACCGGAAGTATGAATTAAATATTTTTCATTTAGATATTAAAAAAGAAATATTTATTTAACAAATAAATAAACATTATTTTCAGTGATTATACGTTATAGACTATATAAAAAATATTATTGTGTATTTATTTTCTTTCACTGTCAACATCCCTATTGGAATGCATTGACATGTTTACAAAATTTCTATAATCTCCTTTACTCTTACTTTAGTTAATCTTTACGTGCATGATTGGCGATTTAATTCCATTCGAAACGCAACGGCAATTTAAAAAATCTGGGATGTTACTGAATTTAATCGCCTCAATCTATTGACAAATAATTGGTTATACTATTAAATGTGATAACAAAACCAACCTGGTTCCCTGATGACCGCCCAGAATTCTGATTAGAAGGTGGAGCAGGCACTTTGAAACCATCATTTGGACGAGGACTTTTCGCTCGATTCACCGACGTGTCCCTGCTGTTACTTTGTGAAACTATCCTTCTAAAATGTTCATTAAAAAAATCAGCACAAATATTGAAATTTATGTTTTTATAATGTCAAATCTGTATGACACAGTTATTAGGAATTATTAGAACTAGGTGGCTGTAATATGGCACAGCTATAAATAGACTTAATGATAAAGTTGTATGATAGAAATATTTACAGTTTAGTTTTGGGGTCCAGCAATACATCTTAATAATCATCAATCAATCAGCAATCATATTAAATTTTATTTGAACCCATTTATGGAAATTGATTATGACTGGCGGTGGCCGTATGATACGTAATGACCGGTTGAGTTTGAAATTTGCTTGCTCTCAAAAAGGAAAAAACTAAGATAATTAAGAAGAATACTTTACCTTTCAGTACTATGTTCTCTACTGAACGATCGTAAAGATCTCCAGCGGTCCAAGTCATCCCGGCTGTTCCCAATATTAGACGACACGTTACTCCTGTGACTATCCCTCCTCTCCCTTTCCTTATTTCTACCAAAACCGGGCTCAAACTGGCCACTGTCTCGTCTGTTCCGCTCAGACTTCCCGCTCTGTGGCTGTTGATTGTTATTTGAATTCTTTCCACCGCCACTGCCACCGCCACCACCAGCGCCACCGCCGCCGCCGCCACCGCCTCCGCCGCCGCCGCCGCCACCTTTGTTGCCTCTGCTTGAACTCCTGTAATGTAACATAATCGCGATATTTAAAAAAAATGGAGTGAATCGGGCACAGACAGCCAGACGCGACAAGGGACTTTGTTTCATATATGTAGTGATTTTAAAATAATATTTTATAGGTACTACACATGATCGGAAAACAGCTTCTTACTTTTTTGAAAAAAACGGAAACCCTATTACTAAGGCTCCACTGTCCGTCTGTCTCTCTGTCTGTCACCAGGCTGTATCTCATGAACAGTGATAGTTAGACAGATGTATTTCTGTTGCCGCTATAACAACAAATACTAAAAAACAGAATAAAATAAATATTTAAGGAGTACAACAAACGTGATTTTTTTGCTCGTTTGTGCTCGATATTGGTAACGGCAACAGGTAGACGCTTGAAATATTCACAGAATATTTAGCTATATATTCACTTTAAAAATAAATAATCAAATTAAAATAAAATTAATATTTAAGGGGGGGGATCCCATACAACAAACGTGATTTTTTGCCGTTTTTATAGATAATGGCACGGAACCCTTCGTGCGCGGTTTTTATTTTAATTTAGCATGTTCTTAATTATAATAGGTTTAGTAAAGTGGTATATTATTTATTACCTTTTATCACGACGACGTGATTTTCCACTTCTTTTAGATCCATGCACCTCTGCAGGTTTAACTTCCGGGACAAAACTAGGTTTGGCTGTTGGTGAACTTGTTGATGATTCATAGAAGTCATCTAACTTGATATTCTTTTCCACTTCCTCTGTCCAGTCCTAGAAATTAAATTTAAAATATGAAATGAGAAAATACTAACATTAATATTATACTAGCCTTTGCCCTCACTCATGGAAATGGAACAAAGAAAAGAAATGATCCTGGGGTCGTAATATATTTGGTGCCTAAAAAGCATAGTTTATTGATATTGGTATATTTGCTATAAAAAATATTAGTAGGCACTTATTGCAACCTAAATACCAACATACCTTCCTGGTCCTGTTCTCTGGTGGTTTGTAACTCCATTTTAACGAAAGAAAGACAAACAAACACACTTTCGCATTTATAATATTAGTTATGATGGCAAGTGCCTGAAATTGATTATGTCAACTCAAACACTCTTATTAATAAACTCGAATTAGCGACGTATGAAGTTTAAATTATCTGTTTGTCCCAATGTTTACCCACAATAGGATTCAAAATAGCTGAATGGATCTTGATAAAACTTTCAGCTATCAGAGGGGCATGGACAACATTTCATTTTTGTAATCACTTATTTTTATTACTTAAATTAAAAATATATTAAAAAATAAGAGACACATATTTTTATATTTTATTTTTGGTTGAGTATTTATATTTTTAATTTAATTTTGAATTTTTATAAATCCTGGGGACTTATAAACTAAAAACCTTAGCTAGGACTAAAAATAAGACATATAAACTGCCACCCAAAGAAAGTGACAGATAGTGTTAGTCAAGCCACAGAGTATACATTAGAAATGCAAAGAGTATAATATACTGTAGAAATGTTCCGTGTTCCCGAATAGGTGTTGCCGTAGCCGGAAGTCAAATTGCATACAACATTATTCATAATTTGTATAACAATACTAGCTTTTGTCCGCGGTTTCACTCGTAAATATATTTCCTGTGTTAACCCATTCGAAACTAGCAAAACTTCCAAAAAAATATTATATAAAAGAAGTATTTAATTATTTATAATTATATTTGAAGAATAATTATTAATTTAGCTAGAAATGGAATAAAAATGGGTAAAATTAATAGAAGGCAACACATTAGTTCAATAACTAACAACTCAGCCAACAGACATTAGTATTTTTAACCGACTTCCAAAAAAGAAGGAGAAGGTTCTCAATTCGGACCGTATTTTTTTTTATGTACGTATGTACATCGATAACTCCGCCAATTGTGAACCGATTTTGATGGTTTCTTCTTTAATCGACAGATAATTCTTCCGGATTAGTCCCATTTTTATCTCATAAAAATTGGTTCATTAGTTTTTCATAAATTTAAAAAAAACTGACTTTATAAGTACATTTTTCTTGATATCTCGATAAAATATGTACCGATTTTAACGAATTATTTTTTTTAAAACATAATAATTTCTCGACATTATCTCACAGACATGACGAAAATCGGTTTAGTAGTTGTTCAGAAATTCAGTAATTAATTTCGGTTTACGGCTGAAAATTATGTATAAGAAAAAGCCTTAGCAACGGTTGCTATTGACACGAAGTTGTCAATTTTCGTGACGATGGTCTAGCGGTATGCATGGGGTGCATAGGATCCACAAGCACATGGTTCAAATCACATCCACAGCGGTATTTTTTTTTTAATTTTCCATTAATATTTTTTTAGTTGCGTTATTATTTGTCTCTCAAGGCAGCAAAATCACTTAAAAGGGTAAAATAAAATTTGCACTGAAAAGTAAGAAATAATAAATATTTCGTCTTAGAATTTGAAGACGGTTGGTGCCAAATTAGAAACAACTTAGTTCCCAAATTCACTAATCTAGACAATTCATTAGGAACCTACAATCATCAGTACATACAAACGTAGATAATATTGAACAGATCTTTATCTTCTTAGATATTTACTTAGTTTTGTATCCTAATTTGGCACCAACCGTCTTCAAATTCTACGACGAAATATTTATTATTTCTTACTTTTCAGTGCAAATTTTTGAAGTCAGTGCACTTTTTTTAAAAGGTTTATTAAATTAGAGGGTTAGCTTAGCACAGATTAGGGCACCTATTAATCCTTATTTTTCAATATTTCAGTATTTTTAAAATAACTCGAAAATTAAAGGATATATAAAATAACAAAAAATAAAAATAAGCTTTTTAGCATGTAATCTCCAAACGGTTTTCGAATTTTGGTACCTTACGAAAAATGAAATGTTGTCCATTTAGACCTAAAATTTGCTATTTGTTTCATCTCAATATGAATCGCGTCAGCAGTGACATATAAAACAATACAAGTAAATTATACAAATAAAAAATATATGGTACAAATCAAAATTATTTCTTGCATAAATTAAACTATTTACTATCACTATTTTGTTTCATTGCTACAATTTAAAAATATGGTAAAGGTCCATATCTAATCCTGAGATATTCGTGTTTTTTCGACTTTATTCAATTACTGCACTGCTTTATTGCATACTTTAACTATTTTCAAGTCTCGGTAAGGTATAAGTTTTTGCAGGAGGTCACAGGTTTTTGCAAAATTAAGGTTAGAGTTTCATGATTTTGAAAGAAAATTTTCAATCGATTTTTTTTACTCCATATAACACCAATTTTTTATGATGCCATAGGATGAAAGGCGTCACAAGGAGCAACTTTCGTCCAGGACACCAATCCCGAAAACCCCTCCCGTGACCGCCAGGTTGGTGAAAAGTCTTCAGACACGATCGAAATTTTTTTACTCCACAAAATAGGTTAGCGAGGAGCGCAGCGACGAGCGTGGTTCGTATGGTGTAAAAACAAGGCGCAAGGAGCGGGAGCGGCCGCCGAAGCGCTGGAAACCTTATATTTTATTTTAAAACACGAAAATCTCAATTTCAGATTTTGAGGTTAAGTTTTTCAATGTCAATTTTCTTATAAACTAGTGAACACCGGCGAAAAGTGGTACCTTACCGAGACTTCAAAATGGTTAAAGTACGTAATAAAACAGTGCAGCAATTTAATAAAGTCGTCAAAACACGAAAAGCTCAGGATTAGATAATCTGGACCTTTACCAAAAATATCCCAATTATATTTCTTACCAAATTTGTAATGTCCAAAAGATTGGTAGATGCTGTTTCCTCAACAACTTCATCTTTACAGTTATTATCCTGTAATTCCACTGTTTTAGTATCTTGACTACTTGGCTCAGGATCTCCAGGTTCATTATCTCTATCAAGTATGTTGTCATTACTGTATACATTACCTCCATTCTTTATGTCTGCAAATTATAAATAGGATAAGATTATATTCAAACTAGTATTACATTTTACTTTTCATTATGACATAGCATATTATCCTGAAGAATTTCCAAGATAAAAAGTAACCCTATGTCACTCTACAGCACTCCAACTATCAGTGTGCAAAAAATTACATTGATCCATTGCCAAGGATAAACAAACTAACAAACACTCTTTCACATTTATAATATTAGTCAGGATGTAAAAGCAAATTGACTACAACAAATTCATGAGGGTAGTTTAATTTAATAACTTTGTTAAAATGTCTGGTGATTTTATTTAATATTTATTTTATTTATTTAAAAAAGTTCTGTCAGCAGTTGTGAACTTTGTGGATGCACAACTACCTATGGACAGACACAACATGCTTGAATCCTGCCTGGGTGAGATCTTAGATGGTTACAAATTATATTTGTCTCGAAAAGCAACAGTATTTCAAAGTATGAAATCAAGATAATAGATGGTCTTTATATTCTAATTAAAGCTTCATAAAACATAAACACATACTAACCATATACAGAATTTCCTGGATGTACATTTACTGCTGGATGGTTGATGTGAAATTCTTTGTTATCATAGTTGTGGGAAACATACAAATTTGTACAGGAGCTACTGGATGTTGATTGTCTGGAATTTTGTGCATCATAACTTCTCATATAAGCCTCCACCAACTTTTCTCTGTCAGCACCATCAAAATCTCGAAGACGGCCTCTTCCTCGAGAAGGCAATGTCTGTGACCATGTTGTCGCAGGATTATAAATTACATTTGGATTGTAATTACTTGGTGGAGGCAAGTGTGGTGAGTATCTGTCTTTATTGTAGTCATTACTATCTAAACTTCTATGCCCAGATTCTGCTAAAAATTTCTTTCTAAATCTTGGAGGTAAATTATCTAAATTAATTGGATGTTTTGGTCCTGAACTCTCTGATGGATAGCCAGATGAATTTCTCCTACCAGATGGTGGTTTTCCACCTCCACTAAATGCATTATGTCTGCCTGCTGATGTCTCCATACTTCTGCTGTCTCTGTTGCGATCCATGCTAGACTCCTTATGAGAATGTGTTGGTGACATTGATCTTGGCTCTGATACCTGTCTATATTTTCTATTGTACTTATTGTCACTATGATTATTTCGCCTCTCCCTTCGAGGATTTCCTGTTCTTGAATAAGAGCCTGTGTTACTGTTTGCATTATTTTTATCACTTGTTCTTCTGTCATAAGGTAGACTAGAATAATCTGTATTATTTGAGGAGCCTTGTTTATCTAAATCTCCATAAGATCCACTAGATTTCGGGATATACAATTGTTGTTCCGGTTTTCTACTCTTTGAAGAGTTTGTAAGTATATTTTGTTGTTTAGGACCAGAGGAGACCTCCACTGGATTGTCCAACTCTTTGTCCCTTTGGTCATTGTCATTTTTACACCTATCCATTTTTATATTATCCAAAGACTGATTTGATTTCCTTAAAGGACCACTACCAGGGGTATATAACTTTTGGTGTGGTTTTCCTCTCCTAAAATCCTTTGCATCATCGTCCATAGCAATGCTATAAATAATATTTAAAACAATTATGGTATTGTTTAACGAAAAATAAACAATAAAATGTGTGTTCTTAAGTTATCATGGTATAAACAGTTGTCGTCTTAGTAGTAAGTACCTATTTATTAGGTTATGTATTTGTGAAGAAAATAAATTTAAATAATCAACCAAAACACTATAAATTACCTTCAACATTAATGGTATTTTTGCCGTTACAATTACATCGAGAAATACTTGATTTTAATAATAAAACAAGATAAAGTTCTAATACACAATTACAAGGGCTGGCATTATTTCCATTAAAAACACTGAATAATTAGGACAGCATTGAATGTTAAATTTAAGAAGAGAGAAGGAATATTATATGTTCAAATCTGCTATGCAAAGCAATATGTGTGAAAGAGAAACAATGATAATAGAACTGTCAAAAATGCTGTTTTTGTATTTTGTCGATTTACATTATACAGAAAAAACATTGGTTTTTAATTTTTCATATCATTTCCTTGCAACACTTTTGAGAGACTCTTGGGACAAAATGTTAAATACTTTTGTAGGAAAAGGATCCTTTAAAATCTTTATATCAAGCTTTATTATTTATTTATTATATTAGTTAATAAATATGATATCTATCCCGTGAAAATATTTTATTCCTTAGGGAAAAATTAGATTAATAATTATATTATAAAATTTATTCATGGAAAATTCTTATATGAATCGTTGATAGAAAAAATATTTATCAGCCGTGCGATCAATGCCAAGGTGCTGCTCTATTGAATTAAAATCAAACTTCTTCATCCTTTTTGTATAATTAGTGTTACCAACATTTCACATTTTTGCGCACGGAATTTGTCCTTTTTATTAGAAAGTTGTCTATAGTTCATAGTATGAATAATAAATCTTGATCATCAAAAAGTGTTTCATTCCATAGTAAATGTTTGAATGATGTCGTAATACTAGTCTCAGGATTATCTATTCAAACTATGTTTTCAACTTGCAATGGGTTTCTTACTTGTATGGGTGACGTTTAATAATTAAATGTGATTATTTAGATGTAATTTTAAAGATAAAATTGTAAATTTGTATAGTGTTAAGAATAATATACTGTGTATATAATATTTCCATTCAATTCCTTTGTTTTCATGTGTGTAATATAATGTCCTTCGATTACTTGCCCGTCGCCGAAGATGAAAACGAAGAGCCAATTGAGTTACCAATAGAAGAGGATGGCACCCTGATGCTAACAACTGTGTCCGCGCAGTTCCCTGGCTGTTGCGGACTCAAATATCGGCATCCGGATTCCAAAAATATCAGGGGTATCAGATTAAGTGATGGACGTCTATATGCACCGCCAGAAGGTTGGGGAACACTTCTCTATATCTGTAGTTTTCCTAAAGAAAACAAGCGCAGACCAGGCGACAATGGGGACCTGTCTATTAACAAGAATAAGCGAAACGACAACCTGTGCTCAGACCTGATTGTACTGGGGTTACCATGGAAAGCTACAGAACAAACAGTCAGAGAGTACTTTGAGAAATTTGGGGAAGTACTGATGGCACAATTGAAACGAGACCCCAAAACTGGAATGTCCAAAGGCTTTGCTTTCATAAGATTTGCATCTTATACACCTCAAATGAGAGTCCTAGCCCAGAGGCACATGATAGATGGTCGGTGGTGTGATGTTCGAATACCAAACTCAAAGGAGGGTTCTGTCACATCTATGCCTTGTAAAGTTTTTGTGGGACGGTGTACTGAAGACTTGTCAGCAAATGATTTAAGAGAATATTTTTCTCAATTTGGAGAAGTTACTGATGTCTTTATACCTAAACCATTTAGAGCATTCAGTTTTGTAACATTTCTAGACCCAGAAGTTGCACAAAGTCTCTGTGGACAAGACCACATCATAAAAGGTGTATCTGTAAATGTTTCTAATGCATCTCCTAAACAAAACAAATCTGCTAACCAGAGGAATTTGGCAAATAGGAGTTATGATGAAGGGCATCCACATAACCCGACCAATAATAATTCTTGGAGCAGTCGCAACATGGACATGGTAAATATGCAAGCGCTAGGTATGTCTGGTCAGCATGGTCAAGGTGCGGTGGCTGGAGGTGGAGGCCAAGGGCAAGGAGGCACAGTCCCGCTCAGTATGGGTGGCTTGCCAGTGAACCAGGCTTTGGTAGCAGCAGCGCTAAACCAAGCCAGCTGGGGCCTTATCAACAATATTCCATCAGGTGGCTCTGAGCAGGGAGCGTTTGCCGGGCCAGGCTCGTCTGCTGCCCCACCCAACTTCCTCTCTTGGATGCAGCAAGGTAACTCCGCACAGGGACCTTCTAGTCAGTGGGGACAGAGACATCAGTCCCAAGGTCACTCCGTGTGATTGTGTGTCTGACAGATGAGCTCATGATAATCTCTGTGATTGTAGCGACATATAGATAAATATCAGTGGTTTTTACCTATAAACGGGTTGTTCACATTGTTGGAAAGTGGTTTACCTACTTAGTTTGCTACTAATGTTATTTATTTATTGTGGAATTTGCTTGAAGTTTGTTGATTTTTTGGAATTTTTAATATTCTATGGATATGTACTGTGTAATAGAATCAGACACACATTTTTATATTGTACATTTGTGGGGTAATTACAGTAAAATTGTAATATGAAACCTAATTGTTACTTCTGGAACACATGGGATTTTAGATAATTGTTGAGTGATTGCAGTGACTTACAGTATAATTATGAATTTAATAATACAAAGGATATTTACATTGGATTTAGGTTAGCCTTCACATAATATACTTATTTATGATATTTATATTCATACTCCTGCCAGTATAACTGTGTGATATTTTTCGATTTTTGCATCATAAGTAACTGAAGCTTCCCATTTTCCTTGTCTTCATAAGTCCCCGTAGAAAAGTCATTAACTCTTGGTACTGTAAAGTAACTGTATATATGACACCAGTGTTAATATTTATATCAATGGTAGGTTAGTATAAAATATTACATAGTAGGTACTTAATTATATAATAAATTCTAGTAAATTGAAATTCACTATTTAAACTAAAGAAATATATTTTGAGATTGATACAATCTTAACAGAAAAGCTATATTCTTATTAAATATATAAAAATTATGAATGTTACAAAATACTTTGAGTTGTTTGTAAGAATTATGGTTTTCTTGTTGCTGCAATATTATGTAAAACTTGAATGTTTGTCTGATTCATAGCTTGTGATTAGATAGATAAGATATTGTGCTTAAATACATAATTATAAATATATATTATGTTGTATACATATAAATAATGTAGTATGGAAACTGATTGTACAAATGTAGATTGATTGAGACACAACAGAATTCTATTTTTATACCTACTCTATCATGACTGTGCTACGTTATTGTCACAAGTATTCTTGTTACACTAAAAAGAGAAGATTTAATATCAAATTAAATTTTATTACTTACATATTTTTAATTTACAAAAGCAATAGATAGTACTATTATTAATGTGACTCATTTATATAAAGAAGTCTATATAAAGATTTCTACAATTTACTTGAGAATTAGCATGCAAGCTTTATAATGTAATCACTGCCCAGTGTAAAGCATATCCTTCCCAGTAAGTGATAGACTGACAGTAATATTTCCAACACATACATTGCCTAACCCTCCCACTGTTTGCTTGTGTACACATCACTCATCACAATTTTTGACATAAAAAGTAATTGGAATTTTGGAAAATGTTAAATAAATCTGCACTTGTGTATTGTTTTGTTACATAATAAAGTTAAGTCAAATAATCTTCCAGCTCCTCTATGTGTCCACTCAACAATTTCACTATGTTAAGATTATTTTAGTTTCATGTGTATCCTTTTACCAGTACTTGTAATTAATTAAACTTTAGGAAAATATTATTGATGGCAAAGTCAAACTTTGTATAGAAGACAAACATATATTTACAATGAATTAATATTGTGTGATGCAACAACGGACTAAATAGAATAGCATCATATTGTCCAAGATTTGTTCATATAAATAATAGTAATATATCAATATGTAATTTGTTGTTATTGGTTGCTTTATATTTGTATGAATTTTAATGAGGTTTTTGTTTAGTATAGGCCAAGGTGTGAGTGTTTATTTATGAAATATGACAAAATTGTTTCTGTCTATGGAGTGTAATAAATTGAATAAAATATATACATGTTATCAAATGAAAATGGATTTTTAGATTGAGAGTACACCTGATAGACTTAGGTAACCCTTGTGTTCCCACCTGGACAAGATCTAAATTGTATGACATATACATCATAGTTATTTATTGCATTGATATGCTGTCAATTATATACATACTGAGAATATTTTGAATTATAGAAAGTTGATATTTTCCTCAGAAGCTATCAGGTTACATAAATGACGTAGGCACGTAGGTATCACATCATTGCATAATGTGTGGGCTATCTGAAAGGTAATCATAGATAACATTAGAGTTCATGAGGCACCTTGTTTCTTATAGACCACATATTTTGTGCAATGTTTATCATTTGCCATTGATGCTCCATACTCCATAGGTCTTATGTAACTAGGTACATATTCACACATTACTATACATTACTGACGCGAACTCGCCCATTCTGTAATCAACGAAAATAGAACTTTTTGTTACAATATGGCGAAAAATATTGTTTCCTATTATATTTAACAGGATTCAAAGGTCTTTTGTTTTCATAGTTAAATTCAATTATAAGTATATAAGATATGGTACAGTAATTATAAACTTTTTTTAACAGTTTCTGTAAAATCGAAATGCAAATGCGATGCTAAAGGTAAATGGGTCTTTCAAATAATTTACATGTAGATAGATAACACAACTTGTTCGCATTTATAGAATTGCCCTACAGAATTGTTTAAAATTTGTTTCAGAATGTTCATTCCGTAATATTTTGCCACTGATAATTTTTATTTCATACTTTATCACTTTATTATCTAGATTTCATCGTTACATTTTAATATCAAAATATGCGAATTGGTTTATCCAAATATTTCGTTTTAAAAAAACGTCAACTAAAATCCTAAGGTGTTTCTGTTTGTCACCCCTGTGCTTATTTCACACAGACTTGAATATTTAAAAAATCTGTTTTTTTTTTATTTTACTAATTTAGAAATAGCATGTCAATGTAATTATTACTAATTGTGTAGGTAATAAATAAAATTTATGTAAACCTTCATTTTCTACTATGCATAGTAGATTGATAATATATTGTTGTTTAATAAAAAATTTAAAGAAAACTTGAAATTTTTCTGATGTAAGAGTCAGCAGATATCTCAACTCCGTGCACTCAAATCCGTTCAGTCGTTATGATGATACCTACCAAGTAACTACCTAAAATAACTTAGGTAACTTTCTTTATTTTTAATTCGAATGTGTATAAATAATACGGGAATTCTGATTACGATGCTTATCAGAATATTTGACACGCACATGACGTGATCTGCATCGATTGAAAATTTGAAATTCCACTGTAAATTTATGTACCTAGCTATGGTAGAAAAGATAATGTACGCAAACACCACAAAATATACCTACCTAAGTTTTCGGACTCTGTATAACGTATGTTACTTTTACCTTGTAGATCGTATGCATATTGCATAATCTATATACTTATACTGTGTGGGATTTGCCCTAAGGATTTATAAGATGATGCGTGGCCCGCCTGTCTTACAAAATCTTAGGATTTACCTAAAGACTGGCAGTGGAAGGGGAGTAATGCTAGCAATTTTAATCTTTTATTTTTAAAAGTAGTTTACTGCACCGGCGTCGCCCGTGGAAATTTATGAAATGTGACATTGTGGCCTACGTCACTCTCCGGACCTCGCAACTATTTTCCTGTGCAAAAATTCACGTCGATCCTGTCCGGGACAGCTGAGGCTGAGGGAGGCTGTCCCATGTATTGACGTAAAAGAAGGACAAACAAATACACTTTCTTATCTATACTAATAAGAGGAAAGATTTGTATGTTTGTTACGAATAAACTCAAAAACTACTGGACGAATTTTGATCATTCTTTCACCATTGGAATGCTACATTATCCCTGAGTAACATAGGCTATGATGATGGTTCACGGTATGACGACGGGAACGGGGTGGGCAGAGGTGAACATGACAAAAGCTATGTATGAAGTGTATGTTTGCCATCATTCTGAAATAGTCACGTACGAAGTCGTGGGAAACAGCTAGTTTATTATAATATTATAGGTAGTTAGCATTAATTAAAACTGAATTAAAAGATTTTTGAAAAATCGCTTGCCGCAGCCGGGAATCGACCCTAATAAAATGTCTGTATTTTTATTAACCGATCAATTAAGTCAATGAAAACATTGCCAATGAAAGCCATGAAATCTAACTATAACATGAGGTTTAATAAACTTGATGGTCGCTGTTTTTCCTATTTTCGAAATATTTTTTAAAACCCTCTGATATGCAGTTTTCTTATTTAAAAAAATAAAAGAATGTTTCCTTTGAGTAAAATTTAATAGCATTAATATTTAAGGTAGAGACTACAACTCGCTAAATGTGGACATCGTTATTTGTCTCTGGCCACGCAGCAAAGTGTTTTTTTTTGTTTTCTTTACTTAAGTAAAGCGTATTGACCGCATCCGGAACGATGTCAGTTGAGAAGATTGCGGAGTGAACGATGATACAATAATGTTGTGTTGTGACTAAAATGAAGAAAAGTAGTTTACGCTAGTTTGGACACGTTGAAATAATGAAGGATGAAAGATTGACTAAAAAGTTTTATATGGAGTGAAATGAATTTATTGAACATATAAAAAAATTATCGATGGAAATAATCGCCGCAGCATGTATGAAAGATATAATGAATATAAAAGAAGCGAAAGGTATGTCAGGATCGTAAGAAATGACATTCGATTGTCTCCGCCTACCCCTCTTGGGGGTAAAAGGCGTGATGATAGATATATAGATAAGAATTACCTACTTTTTCCTCTATATTGAAGTGCTTAACATTTTTGAACCCGGGTCCTCCTTTACCCAACTCCACTATAGCTATCGCGCTATCGACATTACTTTTATTACCTACCTCCAGCCAAGGAAAGCATCAAATTCTTCTAAAATTTTGAAGAAAATTGAGAACGCAGTCGACGTGATAGCTGAATAACAGACGTCAACACCTATTATATCAAAATTGTCAATGGCTTCTGCATGAATAAAATAAATTTATAACAGATTTTTTTTACATCAACACGGTTAGATATTATATATAAAATAAAAAAAATGTAAGGCGTGCATAAACAGAGAATGATTTCAAAATTGGACATCAAGTTTGGCCCTTAGTTGGCCGTATTTTTGAGTAATTAAGAATAATAAATTAATAAGCTATGGACCTACAGAGGAAATCGTTTGCAGGACCGACAGCCACATCTCTATTAGTGCAAAGTAGAAAAACCGCAGTTACTCCATATCATATTTACGAAACTATGCCTCAAAAGGAAGTCATCACTGTGCATACAGGCACTCCTAAACTTGAAGCTAAATCGTTTCCTAGCGAACAGAATCAAGTATACCAAGGAGAAATCAACCTTCTGTCTGTTATGTAAGTAGGTACTTATATATCTACATTATTATACTTAATTATTTATATGTATCTATTCGCATCCCCACAATCATTTCGTTAGGTACTGGTCTTTTCCTAGCTAGCTAGACAAAGACAGATTAGTAATTATCTTTAACATAGTGTACGGAACCCTAGAATCTGCAGGTGATCAGATGTATGTACAAGTGTATCTGCTGCAAACTGATTCATCATCAATCATAGAGCATACCCGAGCAGAATTACCACTGAAACAATGCCGAAACCATCCATCCATCTTCGTAGGTAGTAGGTACAGTACAGAGTAGGTATATAAGTATTCAGGATTTTTTTCACAGAATCAAATTTAGCATACGTCACATTGTTTAATATGGAGAACTGGCTAAAAGGGGACACTGTTAACTAATGTTCTGGTCACACCGCAAGGTATAAAAAGACCTGTGATGACTAATGATGTAAACCTAACCTAAACATAGGTGTAGGTATATCTACTTATTATTTTCAGAAGTGCAGGCACTTTGATTATTATTTTTATTTTATTCTTCACGGGTTGCCTTACAGCTCCCGGGAACCGTTGTCGGCCCCAGGGTACCCAGTGGTAGACAAAGTCTTCCTCATTTAGCCAATGATTTTTTTGAGGCTATACCTAACAAGTGGCTGCTCTGTTGAGGTATATAGATAGAAAAGTCTCTTTGTACGGTTTGTCGGATAATGTACATATATAGCAAGCTCTCTCCGCGCTATCGCACCTATCCACCCTTCCCGTCGTGCGCGCCGCGTCCCCCCTCACCTCCAGGATTTCGTCCGTTAAACTCCCGCGCCGCCAGTCGTGTTACCTACTCATAGCGGCGCGTACGTGTCTGTGTCCACGCTATCCACCCTTACGACTCGGGTTCTAGTTTATATTATGTATATTAAAGTAGTATGTTTTCTGTGTGTAAATGTGTTCTCAGTGTAAATAACTTTGTAGAAACGCTAATAAAGTATGTTCTAAACAATGTTTATTATCAGTGGCTAATCTAAAACCTACCCTGAGTAACTTTCCTTTCATTTTATCGAGGAGGAACCTTAGTCTCCCTATAAAATTGGCGACCAACGTGCTGCCGTTTCTCTCAAAGTTATAAGAACACTACATACTTTCAAAATAAAAACCGTAAAAAGTGTGACGCAACATATTCGCGTCTGTGAAAAGTTGTTGTGCAATAACCGCGAAAGTTGCGTGTGTCCTGTGAACTCTTGTTTGACAATATAATGGTGTTAACAAGATCAAAGGCGAACAGTATGAGTTCTCTTGGCGAGCTCGCATCGTCGGCGTCGGACGTCTTGTCCATCGCGCCTGTTTTGTCGGAGCCGCCTTCCCTGCAGTGCGCCCTGTTCAACGAGCCTGTGTCGTTGACATCGGACGCACAGCATACGCCGCCCGCCCAACCGGTGCCTGTTGCGCCGGGGGTCGGGTTTCCTTCACCAGCGACTGCGCACACTCCTACTCCGTTGGTAATGACGGACCAACAGTTAAGTACTTTACTACAATCTTTACGATCAAATCAACCGCCGCATCCCGGCCCTTCAGCGAACCTGTCTGGCTGTACTAGTCGCTTTAGTGGGCAGGGCGACGTCAACACGTTCATCGATGCTGTGAACATATATAAAGATTGTCTTCTAGTGAGCAATGACATAGCTCTACGAGGTCTCCCTATGCTGTTCACCGAATTTGCCGCCACGTGGTGGCAAGGCGTAAAACATACAATAAATACCTGGGAGGACGCTATGCTGTTACTACAACAAACCTATGGTCCACGCTTACCTCCTCACAAAATTTATCGGGAGCTTTTCAGTCACGAACAGGGTACTGAAAATACCGATGTGTTCGTGTGTAAGGCAAGAGCCTTACTATCCCAGTTACCGCCTTATACATTGCCGGAGAACCCGGTGCAGCTTGACATGGTGTACGGGCTGCTCAACAGGCGGATACGTGAGAAAGTGCCACGTAATTCGTTTTCATCGTTCACCGACTTGCTTCAGCGTGCGCGATGCGTTGAAGACATTGCAGAGGAAGCTCGGATGTTGCCGCTGCGACGTGATCCTGCTACACCTCATACCCGCACGACGCATTATAGTCCGACTACCTCACTTAACAATGCTAATAAAAATGTGACGTCGTATAGTCCGTCTACTTCACTTACGTATAATAAATCCCGATGTGTGTACTGTCGATGCTCCGGTCACACTCGAGATTCTTGCCCACGATTGGCAAAAATAAATAATGCCACACTGATTAGTGTTAACGAAAGCGAGTCAGGTACAACATTTCCTCGCCCTCCGATTACCTGTTTTGGTTGTGGTGCTCCCGGTGTGATCCGGTCAAAATGTGAAACCTGTAAGGAGAAGAAGACTTCATCCTCCATGACGACGCCGTCAGCCGCTTTTCAATCAGTGACCGCCGACAGTTCTAAACAAAGTGATCCGCGTGTGCGACCAATTTTAAATGTTAAAATATTTGGTTCCGTCGGTAGTGCGATCATCGACACCGCCGCCAAACAATCCGTCGCAAGTATGAGTTTAACCGCGCATTTGATCCGTCACGGTCAAAAGTTTGTGAAATTAGAGACTCTAATAAAGCTAGCCGATGGGTCTAAAAAATTGTTATTTGTCGATACTGCACGCGTAAATGTAACAGTGCATGAAATAGTAGTGTCAACACTCTTTATAGTTTTGCCAGGTGCGACTGAATCATTGTTAGGAATGAACTTCATCCAAGACACTGGCTTGGTGCTTGACTTTGGTCAAGGTCGTTGGACCTTGCCAACTTCTACCCGTTTCTTTGACATGCAATATGAAAATGTAGACCGCGAACCGGGTTATTCATCTGTTGGTCTCCGCGAGGGCGAGGGCTCTTCTCTGACGGGGCTTCAAAAGGATCAGCTGACCACACTCCTTCGAAGAAATGAAGATATCTTCGAGCCAGGGGGAGGTCCGTCACCTTTCGCTGTTCACCGTATCGATACGGGGAGCAGTCCTCCCGTTGCCGTCCCACCCTACCGCGTCAATCCTCTAAAAATTCAAGCTTACAACATTGACGTTGAATACACTCCAGGAAGGGTAAATGTAGTCGCCGACACGTTGAGTCGTCCCGTGCATAAAGCATCCGACCATGCCCCTACCTGCGAGGTTTGTCCCGTTTCTATCGACTTACCTCATCGCAGCCCGGAAGAGATTCGTGCTGCTCAACTCGAAGACCCCGAAATTAAGAAAATATTCGTGGACTTCGAGGAAAATGATGATTCAGTCCGTTGGACAAATCGAGGTTATTACCTCTCCCAAGGTGTTCTTTTTCGCTGTGATCCGGATGGAGAATCCGAGGAGCCCCAGCTGGTGGTACCTGTGTCTATGCGCGACGAAATCATGAAAGAACTACATGATGCGCCTACCGCCGGTCATTTGGGCTTAGATCGAACAGTCAGAAAAATCAAGGAAAGATATTATTTCCCAAATATGCGCCAATATATCGCTCAATATATTAAGGCCTGCGACCTTTGTCAGAAATTCAAGCCTTCAAATCTTAAGCCCGCTGGTCTTTTGCAAACTCCAGTCCCGCAGCAGCGTTTTGAAGTCCTCGCCATGGACCTGTTTGGTCCTCTTCCAGAAGGAAGTCAAGGAGAAAAGTGGATATTTCTTATAGAGGACACTGCTAGTAGATGGGTGGAGCTTTTTCCTCTGACCGACGCAACGGCTGAAACTTGTGCCAAGGTTCTCATCGAAGAAGTTTTCATGAGATATGGTTTTCCTAGGCGTGTCATCTCAGACAACGGTTCGCAATTTATATCGGCAGTTATGCAAAAAGCTATGCACGTGCTTGGTGTCAAGCAGAATCTCATTCCAGTATACCATCCTGAGGCCAACCCGGCCGAACGTAAAAACAGAGATTTAAAACAGATGCTTGCCATGCTGATTCACCCGGAGCATCGTCGTTGGCCTGAAGGAATACCGGCGATACGCTTCGCATTAAACACTTCTCCAAATCAAGGTACCGGCAAATCCGCCGCCTTTCTAACATTCGCTCGCGAATTTCGCTCGCCTGTGGTCGTGGGCCACGATCTTAGAGCTATTGTGGAACAAGAAAATTATGTTCCGCAGATCACCCCCTACTTGGTGAACTTCGCCACTCATTTACAAGACGCCAAGTGGAGGGTGGAACACCAACAAGACGTTCGCAAAAATGAAGCGGATCGTCATCGTCGCCCAGGACCTTGCTGGAAGGAAGGCGACCTCGTCCTCGTAGGGACCCACATGTTGAGCCAAGCCTCGAAAGGTTTCACCAGTAAATTTGCTCCGCGCCGTGAAGGCCCTTATGTAATTAGTAAGTGTGTCACTCCATCCACATTTGAGGTCAAGGATCGGGAGGGCGTGACTCGAGGAAAGTACCATGCCAGTGTCTTAACCCCGTATGTAGGACACGAGGGTCCTATCGTTCATAGTAGGAAAAGGGGTAGGCCTGCCAAGTCGCACGCGAGGCGTTCGTGTGACTTGGAGGGGGAGGATATAGCAAGCTCTCTCCGCGCTATCGCACCTATCCACCCTTCCCGTCGTGCGCGCCGCGTCCCCCCTCACCTCCAGGATTTCGTCCGTTAAACTCCCGCGCCGCCAGTCGTGTTACCTACTCATAGCGGCGCGTACGTGTCTGTGTCCACGCTATCCACCCTTACGACTCGGGTTCTAGTTTATATTATGTATATTAAAGTAGTATGTTTTCTGTGTGTAAATGTGTTCTCAGTGTAAATAACTTTGTAGAAACGCTAATAAAGTATGTTCTAAACAATGTTTATTATCAGTGGCTAATCTAAAACCTACCCTGAGTAACTTTCCTTTCATTTTATCGAGGAGGAACCTTAGTCTCCCTATACATATACCTATTTTTTATTATAAAAAACCCATTGGTAGGTAGGTACATTACATGGTCGGATGTAGTCGTCTTACCCAGTCGACCACCGACGCCATGGCACTTTGATTATCAGGGAACAAAAGAATTTTCAGGAAATTCCCAAATATTTTCTTTATTCCGCCACTTTTCAGAGACACTAAAAAAACGATAATGTGCTGCAAATATACCGAGGATATGAACGACATAGCAGCCGGGTTTGCGGATGGCACAATTAAATTATTTAGTTGTTCAACTGGAAAATGCACACATAATTTAGTTGATGACGAATGTAGAGCGTTCCCTGGCCCTGTTACTGCTATCAAACATCGGCCGGTCAGTGAAGCCCATCCGATAACTAATATGCTTCTGTCATCGTGTAAGATATTCTTTCGTACCTACTTTATTTACGAGACAAAATTAGCTATAAGTAGGTAGCGCAAGTTTCATCAGCTGGGTGAGCATATATTTGACGCGACATCTTTCGTGTCGACCGAAAGGCCAGCCACGGAATGCACGGTCCGAGATTGTCTAACACTAGATTGTCGATCATCAGCACATTTTAGGGTTGGAACGTCTCGGCCCATGCAGTCCCGTGGCTGGCTCTTGTACGGACATAAACGTTTTTGGCCTTTCGGTCGACACGAAAGAGTTACATCAAATATATGCTCACCCCACTGGTGAGAGCCCAAAAATATTTGGGCGCATATAGGTATGTATATTGATTATGAGTATTTATACCCTGCCCTACTCAACCGTCTCAACTGTTAATCAACCTATAGGATTATTACTTATATCTATGGTTGCTTCATTTTCCTGTAGGATCTGCTGTTTAGATAAAAGACGGTGATGTTTAATTTACATTAGGTATATCTATTAGTTATAAGTTGTTTTAGGTAGGTACCTATTCGATAATTTATAGATATCATCTAAGTAAAATTGCTACAATATTTTGGTTCATCGTGCTGGTGGTTAAATTCGAGGTGATCCTGTCGTCCGTGGCTCCAAATGACAAATAATCTGTCACCCTTTCTTGGCTTGGTATGGTAGGACCTTGAGTGCGCTCTCTATTCTATGGGTAGGACTCACCAGACACTCTTATATAATAAGTATTGGCTCTTATTCAACTTTAGGTTTAAACTTCAAACATTTTTTGTACTTAGATGTAAACGGTTGTGTGAAATGTTGGAAATACAAGTACGACCAGTGTATCTACACGATCAGAGAAAAGCGACAAACCTTAGGTATCTGCTACCATCCTCACTCCAGCAAGTTTGTGACATACGGCGATGACGCGAAGCTCAATATGTATGACGAGGAAGCACAAACTCAAGAAAGGGCTTTCTATGCGAGGTATGTACCTATAGGTCTTACTAACTTCCAGAACTTTATAGAAAGCTGCAGAAAATGTAATGCCGTCAATACTTAGTCACAGTATGGAAGTCTCTAAAAAAAGAAAAACGTAACTACGCCCTGGCCTGACTATAATAGCAGCTAGAGTCAGGAAGGTGACATGTGAAGGTCCGTAGTAATATCCTAGCCTAATACCCAGTGACGACCCTATAGGCGCCATGTGTGTAGGGGCGCCATATCTGATCATAAACCGCGACCGAAAAATAAATGAATAATTGCTGTCTTTTTGGTGACCCACATTGAGATGTGCAACGGGGGCATGCGGGGAACCAGAATGTTTGCATTTCATTACCCTAATTATTTAATTCGAAGGTGTCGACCAAAAGGGCGCCGAAAGACAATCTCGCTCTACCCTGATAAAGGGTTAGGGCCGCCGCTGCTAATATCCCAGGGACCGGGATACCCACTACCTATAAATTAGCAGCTGCGTATTCAACTAATCTTACTCAAAATGACTTGAATTTCCAATTATTATTTTCAGTTCAAATATACACAAAATACGATTAGACGGGCACACATCACGGATATTCGCATGTGCTTTCAACCCGAAATCCAACCACGAAATAATATCGGGCGGATGGGACGACACGATCATGTGCTGGGACGACCGTCAACCGTTTGCCACTAAATATTTCTGTGGCATCCATATGTGCGGGGAAGGACTGGATTTCGATAAACCGGGGAAGGAAGTGAGTTACATTACAGTATCTAATAGTTTATTTAGTCCGTATGGGACCACGTGAACTATGTTGCGTTCAAAGATTACCTATGTTGCCGCAGCGAACTAATGCCGCAAGATACCCGCCCCCACATTATACTTCAATCTTATTATCTGTGAGGAATGCGGTGTTTCTTAAAAAGAACTGTGAAAATATTATAGATATTTGTAAATTTTCTTACTAAAACCATTTGACTGATTGACAGAAAATAATAATGGCCTCGTTGGCTTAAATATTATGTAGGTATACTATAGGTAGGTATAATTGTTTTTTTTAATACCTAATAATTCACAGATACTCACATGCTCATGGCAAGACGACAACAATATTCAGATTTGGGACTACGGCACTTGTAAACTAATAGAAAATATTGTGCCTGATAATATACCAAGCAAATTATATTGTGGAAAATATGTACCAAAAACTAATCTCATTCTATGTGGTGGTTCCGACGCCAACATACTGCGTGTAATTGACGCTAAACTCAAAGTTGTAAGTACTTATCTACAGAATGGTAGTCGATGAGTTATGATTTTTACATCAGTATCAGTGTACAACGACACAGTCTAAAATTAATCGGTTTTATTTAGTATAAGAGCAGGCAGACTCAAGCCAATTCAGAAACCAAGACTCACCGTATTGAACAATATCGGGCGAGCGAAGCAAAAAAATCAGTACCCTTCATTCGTCCTAGCTAGGTTATTTCCGATACAGAACCTACTGTACGCCACTTATTCATTTTATATATAATATAGTAAGGAAATAAAGAAAAACAGAAAAATAAAGAACCACATCATGTATACATTTTGTGCAAATTTATTTGACCAGAACATCAGATAAGGTTCTTAGCAAATACAACATTAAAATAATGATATTCTTACAGACCTTGAGTTCCATCAAAAACAATCCTGGAGGAGTTTTAGCATTTGATTTTGGAACAGTTAGAAGGAAAAAAAGGAAAAGTGCGAACAAATTTCAACTACCAAGTGATATACAAAGTACACCCAGAATATCTTTTGTCACTGGGAAGAGATTGCAAGCTGTAGACTTTGGTTGAGAGCACACACTTATTGTGATGTCAAAATATAAATTATGTTATTAATTGATGTTTCTTTTCTTCAAAATGGTACGTTTCACGTCTTTGTAAATTGAAACTCCAATAGGACAATAAATAATAAAAAAATACTAAAACATAAAAAGTTGTACATTGGTTGTATTCATTTTAACATAATTAGCTACACTCATAAAATTACGCCCCTTAATAAAACAGTGTGATAAAGACAATAAATATACTGTGTTTAACTGTTGTAAATAGCATACAAAATTTAAAAATAAATTTATTAGCATGTCCCATGAAGGTTGTGTAGGTAACAATAAATAAATGCCATTTTTTAGTTTTATTATTAGTAACATTATTCTAGTATGTTAGACACTACATGTTACACACAATTTTAATCACAATTTTGACAAAAAATATTTAAGACAAATAAAAACAAAACTATTTAACACAACATACATACCTACATACTGTATTTATGGCTGGCTAACCAAGGGTCACATATCATTATACATTATAATTAACTAGAATTCAGAAAACATGTCAATTTTATATAAAGTAAATATAATAACAAAAAATATTGAGGACTACATTATCCCCAAGAAAACATTCTCGCTCTATTATCTAGGTAGGTTAACATATTAGGAAGTGGTCCAAACAGATAGTGCAGGGAACTTACTAGTAAGTGACTGTGGCCAAACATTATGTAATATTGTAGCTATATCTATTTTAAATGTAACTATCACAGTTGGGCAGAGCATGTGCTATGGGAAATCTATTTTAGGTTCACACATAAAGATGGCTTACACTAATTACAACAACTGGTATTTCTTAGTAGAAACTCATGATGTACAAAATTTAAAAAAAAATCTTAACAATTATATCACCCTGGCACCTGGCTTTGGTAAAAGTACTCAAAAGGATCACTTTAGATTTTAAGAAAATTCATTTAAAATTTTATTAAGGAAGACTATGTATAAATTTTGAGCACATCCCAAAGACGTTCATATTGTATTGCAGTTTTTGTTTTTGTAAAATAACGTAAGATAAATTAACATTAATTATAAACGATGTACCTTTAAACATGCGATCATACTTTTTCATCTTATTTTAATTTCAGTCCATGTATCAGTTGCATATTGCCGACAACATGACATTTGGTATTCCTTCCTTTTAATTAGAGTCTCTACATCTCCAATGAGTATAAATTGTGAACTAGTTATTGAAACTATTTGATCTCAAAAGCCAGTCTTTGCGTCACAAATAATACATAAAAGGAATTTTCTTCACAAACTAAATTAACATAATAGAGAATGGCGTACAATCTGCAATATAAAGAAGCCTCTTTGTAAACGTTGTGAGTATTTAATAAAGGTTTGTAAGAATCTGTAAAAATATTTTTTCTAAAACTAATATTGTACTTAAATACAATCAAAGGAAACAATCACAGTGTTTAACTTACTTACAGCTAAATGGCTCTCTGAGAGAGTTAGAGAGACGCTCAGATAATGTGAAGTCAAACTTTACGTGCTTTAACTTACATTTAGTACATATACGGTGGTACACTCAAATTTGACACAAATAATGACAACACAAAACGATCTTTACTCATTACAGTACACGGGGGAGACACTAAAAGCAAAACGAGATCAAACTAACAAATTATAATTATAAAATACATAGTTCAATTATTTATTAGTCAACATTTCTGTATAGGTACACAAAAATAGTGACATTGGATAATGGGGGCGACACAAAAATGGGGATAGTTGAAGCCAGCCCTGGCCGTTATGTATTAGTGTTAATTAGTTTGTGTCAAATGTTAGCGCATGCTCGACATTCAGTGGACACGACGCAGCCTTACTTATTTGTACTAAAGTTAACATTTGACTGTTTTTACTTACAACCACATTCATGGGACATGCACGAATTACCAATTTTGGCAAGAATTATAATAATAAATAAAAAGAAACACATTACATGGTATTATATACAGGATTTGAACATCTATTATTTGACCGATTTATGTTGAGCCTCGTCAGCGGGTGGGTCTTCCCGTGTTGTAATTGTTTTTTATTTTGAGCTTTAGACATCACAGTTGACACTACCATGTTCTGATAAGCGGCGGGCGCCATGGACACCACATTGGGAGCTATGGGCGGCCGCTCTAGCGGACCTCCGCTCCGCAGCACGCCGCTGAACGAGTTCCGTAGGTGCAGCGACGAACCGAGAGGTTTGCACTTCCCGGGTACCTTACTATCTTTGTCGACATCGCAAACAGACTCACATCTAGCTTTACACGTGTGACTGTCGTACTTGTCGACTAATACTTTGACAGAGAGATCTTCGTCGTTCCTGCGCGCGCTCCGGGAGCGAGCGTCGCTGGCGGCTTGCGGGTCTCCGGAGCGCGCCTCGAACTCCTTCTTTAGGTTGCTGACACGGCCGACGGTGGGCGGCGAGGACGCGAGAGGCGCGCGAGGTAGATCTCCGTGCGAGGCGGACGCGGGCCGGCGACGACGCAGTCCCCCGCGGAGCCACGACTCGGTGGGCGCGGACGCCGACAGTCGTCCGCACCATGTGGCGGCTCCGCGGGGACGAGACGCGCGCGGCCGGGTAGCGGTCTCCTTCAATATGGCACACGTTTCGTTGAACTTCTGCTCGTTCTCTGCTCGCGGCCGCCGACCCGACCTGCTCTCTACACACTCGCTGATGATACTCAGATCCGTGCCTACCTTCTGTTGCTCGATGCAGACCGGCACCTCCTTGATGAGACTCACGCCTTCAATTTTTTCAGAGAATCGTTTGTAAGAAGTGATCTCTTCTCTGATGATCACTTGCGGCCTGGTCGCCCTGGTGTCGTAGGAGCCCCACGAGGAGTGCCTGCACACACCGACGACCGCGCCCTCCGGCGAGCTCAGTCTATTCGGAAGTACGGAGTCATCTTCGCACATTCTCCTGTGCTTGACTTCGACTCCGCGACTTCCTACACTGGATCGTACTTCGGTCAGTCGCAGCTTCAGATCGACGCCACTGTCACATTTAACTTTATTTCTAGTATCGTTTTGACCGGTTTCAGATCTAGACATTCTGCCCTCTCCCGGGTCCCAGGTGTGTATTTTATTACTGTCAGAACTACTAACTTGATATTTTTGAATATTGCTTTTAGTTGGAGATATATGTAACCTATTTGGAACTTCTGCCATTTCTGGAACCTTGGCAGTGATGTCAATGAGTGTTCCTAAATTTAATCGCACACTCCGTCTGTTAGTATCCTTCCGGTCACATGCCGCCGCGTTTTCCAGTTCATTAACAATGTGTTTGACCGAAGTGGCCGTTTCTTCTTTCAATCTAATTATTTGATTAGGAGACACACTATATGTTCCGTTTGCGTAAGGCATCAACATATACAGAGTTTCGTAACCTAAATTCTCTAAAGAGACCGACGTCGGAAGTCTGAGCTGCGAGTCAAGGTTGGTGTCGGGCGACCAAGACCTCCGCCGGCGAGCTGTCGACCCGGTCAGCGCTTGAATGAACGGTGTCGGGTCCATTATCTTACTTTCAATTTTGGAAGCCAATTTGGGAGACTTTAAATTAGTCTCTGATTTTGAGCGTTGTAACTTTTCCTTGTTTTTCATCGCATCCAATATGCCCTGGTAAGTCTCAAGTTGACTTAGAAAGTTAGCATTTGGTTTGATGCAACTTCTCTTGCCCTTGACGTGTTTCAGAGCCTTCTCAAAGTTCCAGTTGTACGCTTTCATAGCGTACGCTATGACAACTGATGCTGATCGACTAATTCCCATTTTACAATGAACTAATACCTTGGATCCTTCGCGTCTCGCTTTGTTGATGTACTTGTAAGTGTTGTCCCAATGTTTCAGCAGGTCAGTTTTCTCGTCATCGTACACTCTTACGTTCAAATATTTGAACATACCAGGAAAGAAATTGTCTATTTCCCTTGTGACATTCAAGATGTGCCCCACTCTGTAAACAAAAACATGCAATACTTAAAAACTTCTGCTTGTCGCAAAAATAAATGCTTAAAATGTGACATAACTACAATTTACAGCGAACCTACTCTGCTCAAAACGCACGCGATGAACGTTTGGTTGCGATACTATTACGTTGTTGGAATAGCGCTGACAAGAATCCGTATTCTCCTATTATTTTGTCAAAGCGGTTTGAAAACTTCTAAGCGATATGAAAACTTTTTGAGTAATGTTACCATTGTAATAATGTTAATCATTATATCAACAACTTTTCAAGTAGGTATATTTTAAATGAATTAACGATTTTATTATATATTTCGATTGTAGAATCATAAATACATCGATTAATACTTAATGGATAGTATTATCTATGTACTTAATGCTAATTTTTATTTGCCAATTTTTTACGAATGGCAACATGTTAGTTATGATATTAAGACAATATTATTTGTTTATTTTACTTCTATGGAAAAGGCAATAAAACTGTATTACAATACAGCCAATTCCTATTTTATAAAAGTAATTAATTTCATGAACGTCAGACAAAATATAATACTATAATACATATAGATGTTTTCGACTTTGATTTTGGTCAATTCTGCTTTCTCCGTCAAAATAGGGGCGTAATGTTTCTTAACGATGACTTAAGTAGTCAAGAATTTGTGATAAACACTAAATAATGGTGAAAAAATAACAATAACGACGGCGAAACTAACTTTTTGAAAACCATTTCATTATCGCGTTTGACCTCGCGTAACGATCATCGTTTGAAAATCGCTAAAACGACATTGCTACGACAATAACAATATGAATTTTTGAAATAGCGCCAAGATGGCGTTGCTACGGCGCTGCAGATATAATATATACTTTACAAAAACCAAGAGGAAGACTGAATATCGGCTGAAGGAGGAAGACTCGTCTTCCGCGAGGTACCCTGGAGCCGTACACACGGTTCCGGGAGCCATTAGGCAACCCTTGAAGTTATATTTATGTAATTACCCATTGCGGTGCAATTCTTCCAAATTGCTAGCGTTCCACTCAGATCCTAAATATACATGGTCGAATATCTCCGTGGGCGCGTCCATCTGTCCCAATATGGTCAACATTTCGTGGTCGATGAAAGACTTGTACTCAGCGAGATTCATATCCAGAATTTCTTCGAGTCGAACTCTGATGACTTTACTGGTAACCTCGTCTAGATCGACGCTCATCATTATTTCCTTGAGAGTGCAGCGGATGACTTGCTCGGTTTCGTCTCTCTCGCGTGGCCTGTAATGGGAGATACATTTCTTTACAAAACAACTGTGCCTGTTTGAATATCGTGCAAGACCCTGTGCAGTATTCAAAAAAATGTCATAAGTATGCCAGTTTGCTAAGTGCATATTGCTCTCTCGCTCATCTCTATGAACACAGTCGCAACTAACCATTTCTAAATTGTAAATGTTGTTAACCAATTCACACCGGCACTGTTTCAAAATAAAATATATTTTTTATAATTAATTAGGAACCAATCGTATTATAAATGCAGATCACATAATTATGATTACATTTGTTCTTTGTAATAAAAGATCCTGTTTGTTTAGTATAATACTAGTGTATTCAAGACGTTAACATAGCAACATTTAATAATATATACAAAGCATGTTAATCATTAACCTAGATGTTGAACACTGCCGTTTCTGAGCGAACTTGGTTGGTTAATTGGTGGCTTCCGTAATAATTTATTGAATCGATTTTTAACTAGTGAAACAAGCTGTTTTTAAGAGTGCCTTCTATAAAGATTTCTAATACAGACCCAACTATGGATATGGACGTACTATTCTACTAATAATTACTTCCTACATCAAGTCAATTATGTAGTTGTACAGATTGTATTTAGTGTCCAGGTGAATATATGAAGGGCATAAAGAAAACATTGCATGTTGATATTTTTAGGTTCTTTGCCGCGGAATCCAGATTGCAGAAGAGATAGACTTCTCGTGCTTCGGAGGGCACGTAAAGCACTTCGCACTTCTAAAAATAACGGATATTTATGTCTGTTAAAGATCTAGGTCCATCAAGTGCAGCAACTGGCTTGCCATCTGTTCTGTTCAATATGGACAACTGGCAAAAAGTGGACACTGTTACTGGTGCCTCTGGCCACACCGCCGTGAAGGTGTGTACTTGCAGTTCCATGTCAGCGACAAAAAAAATAGTATAGGGAAAATTCTATATTTGGCAGGCTGAGGAGAATAGTGGTCACAGTTTGTAAAACTCTGCATTTCAGGGACCATCAAAACAAATGAGAAATTATATCTAAACAGGTGTCATTTTTGCTCAACCAACCACTCTACCAGTAAAGTCGTGGGCGATTCCTGGCATCAGCCAATTCTTTTATTGATATTGTAACAATATTGGCGAAATAATGGCGTGCGGCAGTTAGTGGCTTCAATTCTGTGGAGGATCCATAACAATAAAATTTTTAAATAAAATAAATACTAACTTATTCCTCAAAGAGTCTGGAGAAGGCGGTCTTCGTGATTCGAGGCAGTCCATAGCGTGCCATTCGTTAAGACACGAACGGTCAGAGTCGACGCGGCTCTCATAGTATTCCGCCCATGCATGAGACGTGCCGCCAGCGAAGTGGTTGCATTCGCGTGCGCGAGCGCTGGCACGGTGCAGTGTCTGCAAGGCCGACCTGCGTGCGAAATATCCAAAATTACTGGTCACCTATTAACTAAAATTACTGGTTTAGTATTTTAAGTCGTTGGTAATACTAATATTATAAATTCGAAAGTCTGTTTGTTTGTCCTTTTTTCACGCCAAAACGAAGTAACGAATCAACGTGATTTTTGCACAGAGATAGGGCCGTAAATACTTCGGGGTAAATTCTAAGGTGACATTTAAAAAGATTCCGTAGGTGAAGCCGAGGCGGGAAGCTGATAAAGACGAGTAAAAAACATAATTATGTTTGTCACACACATACTGGCTTTTTGAGGGATGTCTCCGAAGTCCAAAGGCTTCAATCAATAATGTTCAAATAAAATTGTACAAAAATAAAAGTTGACAATAAAAATAATCTTGATTATTCGATTCATTATATAATTTAACTTAAAAATTAATATAAATAATATTTACCACATAGCCTGCACGGAGACTGGTTTAAATATGTGTTGCTGTTCACACACACAGACGCTAAAACCTCTGAAAATTTCAAATGTATAGTTAGAAAATTTCATGTACAGATCTTTGACTATGCAATTATAGTAAAATTTAATATGTACGAGACTCTCTTTAATTTTATAAGCATGAGATTATTTAATAGGTACAGCTAACAGCCAATAAAAATATCAAGTCAAAAAGTACAACATTCTCACACCTTAATCCCAATGGGGTGGGCAATTATTAAAAAGATCTCCATGTCACGTTTCTGACATTCATTTATGTACATGCCCTATGAGATGAACACATACGACCAAACGTAAGCGCTGACAGTGAGTCGAACTCATGGCATCGATTTGATCAGGATGCAGATATTTTATGAAGCACCATCAACTATTCTCCTACATAAATAGCTAGTTTTCTAAAAACTATATATTACCCATCTCCGTCGAGATTGATTGCAGTATCGGCCAGCACTCGCACGACAAGGCCCACAGTAGTGCGATGGTTACAGTCTATACCCAGGAGCGCCGCCTCTTCTCTGTGGCACACTACTACTAAATACCGCGTGCGACCGGGATGCGCACTCTCCAACTTCACCGCCTGTTAACCCATAAGTCACCACTCAATAATGGAACGAACTATCGTAATATTATAAACGCGAAAGTGTGTTTGTTTCTGTTTTTCATTCTTTCACATCAAAACAGAGCAACGAATCGACATGTTACATTTCAAAAATTACATTGGGTCAAAGTAGAATCAGGCGGTGGCGAAGTCACACGTTACTTTAAAAAAACCTAATCTGACCTATTGTTATAATTAGTCTTATAGCATTCAAATGTGTGAAATTGCTTTTTCTATACTTAGGTATCACGAAAAACTATATACCTACCTAATTATCATAAAGACGTCGATTCACAAGGAAAAGAAATAAGAAAGACACTATGTGTGTGACACAAAGATATATGCTTTCACTAAGTACTACAGCATTTTGATACCTCCTCTGAGTCATACGCTTACGCTGTTAGTTCCTTATTATTTTCTTATTAAAAATCTACTGACGCATATTTGGAAATAGACCCAATCCGACGTCGATTCAAATAAAGTACCTATAGGATTTAGTAACATATCATATTACTCTAGAATTTCTTGCAAGTGCTATTTTTATAACATCAACATTCATGGACTCTTCATAACCACATATAGGTACCACCCAACCAGGATGAGCCTAATGCCAGCTACCTATAGCAAAATTAATTTTATGTAAAACAATTTCAAATGAAATCTCACGTGTATATAGAATTACTAATATCTTATTTTAACTTTGACCAATCCAACGACCACGAATAACTATTAACAATCATTCGTACATTACTAACAAGTCAACTTGGACTATGGCCAAATAGTTTAATATGGGCATGTGTCAAGAACTATGCACATGATATTACAGCCAAAATACAACACAACTATAGCTTCGAAAAAATCAATCCATCCCTAGAATTTAAAAGGCGGTATCAAATATTAGGATTGGAGTGGAAACGCCCGTTGTTTCTAAATATACTACTACGTCGGATTTTGTTAAGATATACAAGTTCACTTGAGGCCATATCATGTTTGTTTGAACTATAGGCAAAATTTATAGATTTATTAGCTGCGGCGGTACATTCAATGACATCACTGTGTGCAGTGTTTTATGTGAGTTTATTTCATTATTTGGCCAGTAGTTTACCTCCACTAAATAAACCAAGGTCAAGCATTACCAAAATAGTTTTAAGAAAACTGACATGTGCCTTACGGTTCTCAGGAGAAGACATAAAAGTCTTACACATTTCGTAACGAGTGGGATTTTAAACTCTGTCGAGACATAACCCTGCCACACTGTTGGTAAGCGGATGGCAAATCTATGATTGTAACATCTGGAACAAGGACTGATCATTCTGGATGTTTAAGTGGCAGGGATTTTATTATCTTTCCCGAAAAGAGTGTCTGTCTACTTACCATTTAGTAGCATTTATCAACACTACTTTTAATCTATTTAAGTTTAAAAGTTATTTGAACTTTATAGAAACAATTGGAATGAAATTTAGACCTGTCCTTAAATCATTAAATATGCCGTAAATAATTAAAATACATTATATGCCGTAAATAATTAAAATACATTATATACCATTTTAAGCGTTTCTTCCGCACGCAGTAGAAAGAACATGGACTGTAGGTGGTGTTGTATGTCCGGTTGCGGATGACACCGTGCGGGCGAACATCGTCTCGACGTCCCCGGTAACACTGGGTGATCATTGACTCCGAGCACGAGCGCAGCGCCTTTGTTCGTAAAGTAGCATTCCTTAAAGCTGAAATCAAGAAAATGGGTAAAATTAAATTACTCATCTCACAAAATCTTTTCACATAATAATATATAATAAGGTACAAAACCTTAACTACTTATTTCTATGAAAATTCATTTGTTAAAGGAAACTCATTTTCAATAGGTAAAAGAAGTTCATCAACTGCTCGACAAAATTCACAACGGTCTTCGGAGTCAAAACTTGTATCGACCAGGTGCTATCTCAATAAACAAACAACACATTATAATATAGGCCATGGCAATCTGGAAACGATAAACTGTAAAATTGTGAAAGTTCCGCATCATTTAGATATTGTTTTGTGTGAAAATCAATAAAAAAAATCCTCTATACTCGGCGTTTTCTAAGTTCGCCATCTTTACTATAATTTGATGTAATGGTACCTATTTAATGTCACTGTCTTATAATACGACAATATTATTTTCGTGCTCACTACGCAGTTGAATTATTTATAAAACTGGGATGTTACTTTGTCTTATACTTCATGTGTTATATTTCTCCGATTTGATCGACCTAGAGCAGTTTTCTATTTAAATTTTAAATTAGCATTCCATCTCTTTCTGCGTAGGCCGATTTAGATAAAACAAAGGGCAAATTGATCTGTGAAAACGCCATTAAAACTGGTTCAGTGATTTTTCCTTTGTATCTAGTTAAAATATATGTATTTAAATATTTTCAACAAGCAGATATCTTAGTTTTATAACAAATATTGTTTTGTACTTAAAAATGTGCCATAATGTATAAAATTAATTTTCCATGGTCATAAAATATTCTTAAATCATAATATTTTAAAATGACTAATTATATTCAGTGAGCCTGCTGCTCCGCATATTTTAGAGCAGTTATTTATGATTTTCCAGTAATTTTATACAGACTTTTCATGATTGAAAATTTTGTAGTCGTAAGCATGTTTCATATACAATCACGATCAACTATATTACTATAGAATTGGAAATTTGGAATCACTTAGAAAAACGAGCATTTAAACATCATTTCCAATAAAAAAAACTTGTGTTATATGATTATATGCTCTATTACTTATGATCCTCTAATATACAAAATAGACATGGATCTTATCTTAATCTAGGCAACTTGGCCAGAGATTATAATAGGCTGCTTGTGTAAATAAAAATATTAAGTGATTTTCGATTTAATACTTGTTTAACACTGAACAGAATCTGTTATGTTGCCAATCATTGTGGAGATTGAAGGTAAAAAAATAAATTCGTTCTTGGAACATCAAGACAAAAACTATATAAGTAGATAGGTAGGTAGTTAGGTACTCAAATATATATACTTACCTATAGAAATAAATGCGAAAGTTTATTATTCAATCATGCCGTCACGGTTGAACGGATTTGGACGACTTGTTGTGCGGCGATAAACTGTACTCTTTTTAAAAAAATGGAAGGGGTAAAATATTTACTTATCTGCTGCACAGACAAAGGTCATTATTTGTTATTTACTGTCGTCATAATAAACAGCCCAAGGTTAGAAAATTCAAATTAAAAATCAGTAGAAAAGATCAAACAGTATCATCGTAGTAGTGAAAGTTAATGACATTGCTTCCTTTATACCGCCGGGTACTATTATAATGTAATGTCCAAGGCCACAATCTGCAAACATTGTGGCAATCAACTCTACTACAGTTTTTTTTAATATAATTCTGCTGGCAATAAGCCATCTTTTATTTTTGGGAAACCTTGGAAGCAAGTGCCCTTGTGGAGTGTTGCAAGTTGTGATTTACGCGCAACGGTTGCTAAATGTACTACTTACTCTCTGTTACATTTATACCATAAACAGTGAAATAGTTCATTGTAGAACATTATTCTACAATATGTTTTAAGGCCATGTGAGCCGAAATTCATGTTTTAGATATTACTTTGACGTTCAAATAATGGCATTTCTTCAGATTTAAAAAATTATGCGCAAAGCCAAATACTCAATTAAACACTTTAACGAACAGAATTTATAAAAACTTTATACTAATTCAGAAAAACTGTTCAACTCCGAAAGAAAAGCTCATTTGTCTTTTATTGAATTAAACACTTTATCGCCACCTACGTTCACCGTTTCTGTAAATAAATTAATATCCGTCAAAAATAGCGACGGGTAATAAGAAGACGTCTCATAACTTTTGTCCCAAACAAATTACTTGCTTCACGACTTCTTAAATTACGCAATAACTATACCTATGTCTTAGTTTCGTTTAAATAGCTTTCAAAAGAAACAGTATGAATTTAAAAAAAATATGAAAATGTAACATTTTCTCTTATTTATCCTATAGATAATTTTACATACTTTATGAAAACATTAACTACAACTTGCTATTTTTAATAGTTTTTGTATAATACAGGAATATGTTATGTCCGTTTCTCATGTTTCTGGTACGTGAATCTTGGCCTATCTATCCTTGGTTATTTTATCGATAATTTTTGCAGTGTATCTCTCTAACAACTTTTTAAAGAGATAAGGACAAAATAAGCCGCGCGATTTACTGAGTGCGCTAACAAGACGCACACTTTTTTCAAATCAACTTTATTGTGGGACGTCGAAAATCGTTCGTCTGCGTTGGATTCAAATTTGATTTCTTGCCTCTTGCCTTTTATCAAAGCTCTTTCCCCGATTTTCTGGGATGACTTCGTCAGTAACTACAACTGAACGGATTTTATTCTGGTTATCACGATTAGATAGATTGGGTTCATGTTTTATTCTAAATTCAAACATTTTATGAGACCTGAGGATACGAGAGGTATTTTAGTGAATCAAGATGAGAAAAACGTTTACCGGCAGCGCGCTCTCATGCAATACGCCTGTTAGGATTGTATAATCCAAGACATAGTTTAGCTGTTACAAACATAAAATATCTTTTTTATCAAATAAAAAATGTCAAAATGCTGCATGAATGTAGTTGTAGATCACTTGTGCCATTTTACATTCATTGCACAAGATAGAGAATACTGAATTTGATCCTTGACCTTTTGTTTGATATCACTTTGTGCTTGTTGAGATCAAATTACCCATAAATAATAACAAACACTGATACAATTTGTACTATTAATAATGTTACAATTATATTGTAGGTAATTATTTGCATAGTTACATTGTTAGCAAGTCCATGTTTGAAAATTACAAGAATATTTAAGTAATTTTAATATTATTATATAATATATTATTAAAAATACTGAACCAATTTCAATGAAAAAAATGGGACCAATTTGGAAAAATTCTCTATCAATGATCAAATCGTGATGGCGTGAACACGCACAAAATAAAAATATATAGTAAATTTTTTTTTCACGGGTTGCCTTACAGCTCCTGAAACCGTGTTATCGGTTCCAGTGTACCCAGCTGAAGACAAAGTCTCCCTCTTTTAGCCGATGGTATTTATGAGGTTTTAACCTAACGAGTGGCCAGTTCTGTTGAGGTATATTTAGATGGAAAAGCCTCTAAGTGTGGTTTGTCGGATTATGTAAATGAGTTTTTAATTATAAAAACCCATTGGTACATGGCCGGTATCGAACCGTGGTCCGCCTAGTTAATACCAGACGTTTTAGTCACTGACGCACCATACATTTTTAGGGTTTCGAACATCTCCGATGAAAAAACGGAAACCCTTATCGGATCACTCATTGACGTGTCCGTCTGTCACAGCTTACTTTCTCTTGAATCTACTGACGAAAAATATTGAAACTTGGTACATATATAGTCTCATAACCAAATCAAAATTTTGGGGGGAAAATTAAAACGAAGAAAAAACTATTTTAAGGTATACAAATATTTTTTTTTATACTTTTTATACTTTTAAAATGCATAGTTTAAATTATATTAAAGAAAATATAGGTCAAAAGGATGTGCCTGTGCAGGACAAGAGGTAATTCACTATAATTTTCGTATTCACTATGTTTGTGTTATTGTTATCCACAACACCGTCTCTACATATTATAAAACAAATCGTCTATCTGTCCGTGAACTATATTCTCAGGCAGGGCAGGTTTCTTGTCTATATAAATAAAATAGAAATTACCATTTGGTAGGTGAAGATTTGTGGTTGCCATCATTTTCATCTATATTTTCTGTTGGTTTCTCGACCTCTTCCTGTAAGAAAAATAAATTATGAACTTAGGTAAATTTTTCTTCATTCCTTTAAGTACTTACTACGAATTCGGTATGTAAAGTAAAAACTAAGGTGTGATTTTTATCTCAATAACTAATTTGAATATTTTTGTTTTCTATGCAGTAATTTTTTTATAATAAATTTTCAAAGTATTGCCGACAGACGACAAAGTGACGTCATCATTTAAATAAAGTAGCGGTTCTGTCCCGAGCTAATATTCGTTTTATTTTATAGAAAAGACGACATGGTCTTAAGCGAAGGTGGTTGGTCCATGAATTTGTGATAAAAGTAGTACTACCCCATGTTTTAGTGTTACCTTACCAGTAAAACAAATTAGTTAAGAAATGCCACTTTTACCTAAATGATGAGGTCACTTGATCGTCTGTCGGAAAAACTTTGAAATTTTATTATAGAATACTACTGGATAGAAACTAAAAATATTGAAATCAGTTTCTTAAAATAACACCCAATCTTTGAAATAAAAATAAAAAAGTCGGACTCGCGCAGGATGGGTTCCGTAATATTATCTATAAAAATGGCAAAAAAAACGTTTTTTGTATGGGAGCCCCCCTTAAATATGAATTTTAGTCTAATTTAATTATTTATTTTTAAAGTGAATATATTAACTAAATATCACATAAAAATCACGTTTGTTGTATAGGAGCGCCCTTAAATATTTATTTTATTCTGTTTTTTAGTATTTGTTGTTATAGCGGCAACAAAAATACAACATCTGTGAAAATTTCAACTGTCTAACTATCACGGTTCATGAGATAAAGTCTGGTGACAGACAGACGGACGGACGGAGAGCAGAGCCTTAGTAATAGGGTTTCCGAGCCTTTACATACCAAATTGCCAGAGTCGGCCTTGCATGTCATAACATATCTTTTTTTCTTGTTTGTTATTTACTTTAATTTTTAAGTTAAATGTTTTGTGTGGTGCTTGGATATTTGGTATAAATGAATAACAATAATAAAATAATGGAAAAGTAGGTACCATTTTAAAATGAGAAAATTGAAATTAAATTATGATAATCCTATCAGTTTCTGCAACCATTTGTGGACATAACTAATCTGCCATAATGTACCACACATGCCAGACATAGTTAATTTATAGTCACCAACAATGAAATCTGACCCATGTTTCAATGATATTTTTAACTCATATGGCTCATTTTTCTATCCCAGAAATTCTCCTTTTTGAATAAAGGGAATCCTTTCATTATGACTGACATTGTGTTGATGTTGCCTTTTTTAAGAGAAATATAACAATATCTTTACCAAAGTGGCATATTTAAAGGACAATTTATGAAAATGGACTATATTTCACTGTAGGTAGGTGTACAATGTACATAATATCTATTTCAAAAGATAATGTCCCAACTATACAGATGTTCACATAATATAAAATTTTATGTGCAGTAGGTACAGTTAAATATACATGACTATGAACTGTTTTGTAATAACATCTACTGTAGGTATAACAAAACAAACACATACTTAGTCCTTTGTACCTTGCTGTGTGGCCAGAGACACCCAGTAACAGTGTCCACTTTTTGCCTATATTTTATGTTAAATATACTTAAAAGTGGCATCTTTTTTTCTTGTGATCACTTTGTGTAGCTCTATAATAATGTACCTACACTCCTCAATGTGAACAAAACACTCCATACAAAATTACCATTGCCTTTTACAACTTTCCTGTGACCACATATTTTACAGCACTAACAAATCCTAACTTATATTATAATTGCATATGTTTGTTTCTTTGTCCTTCTTTAAGACAGAACAGATCAACATGTTTTTTGCACAGAGATAGTTGGAAGGACATAGTGACATAAGCTACTTTTCCCGGAAATGCTTCTGGATAAATTCCAGTACATATCACATTTCAAAAATTTCTAATTATTCAAGGCAATGGCACGTCAAGCTGATGTTGGACAGGCAACCGGATGGCGAGTGGTAATCTGGGCCTTTGAGTGGTACAGAGTCCCCTGGTAGCGGCCAAAGTGACCCTAAATGGACAGGGGCGGCGATATGGGGGAGGGGCAAAATCTAAAATTTTTTGAAAAGGCAATCGGATAAAAATGCGGTAGCATTAAAGGAAATACCCTAATTATATAATAATTTTTTTTTGCCAGCCGAAACACGCGGGGGGCCGTTCTTGCACTAGCCAGTAAAAAAAAAAAAAAAAAAAGTGAAAAGGTTTTTGCCAGCCGAAACACACGGGGGGCCGTTCTTGCACTAGCCAGTAAAAAAAAAAAAAAAATAAAAGGCAACCGCTTCAAAATTAGTGAGCATACTTATTGACACCACCAAATGTTGGAAAAAAATTGCCATCCGATCCTGATGGGCGTTTCAGAGAAACAACCCCTCAAAGTCGCCGAAAAACACTTTTTTTCGATTGTTTCAACAATTATTATAATAAATAAAAATTGTTCAAATCGGATGGCATTCGAAATTTATACTGTCCTAAGTACAAATAATGGTGTGTATCAATGCCATCCGATTTCGATTAAATTAACCCCTATTTAGCCACCCCCCAAACCTCATGAAAATACCAATAATTCCATAGGCTGCAAAAAAATGTTGAAAATCCTTATCAATTAATATTTAACGACTGCTTGGACTTTTAAAAGGTCTGTGTATGCTCATTATCTATTACAATCCCCCCTCCCGCCCCAACAACCCCCCCACCAACCCTTGTTGCCCACATTGTCCTAATTTTTTGCAGCGTATGGAATTATTGGTATTTTCATGAGGTTTGGGGGGGTGGCTAAATAGGGGTTAATTTAATCGAAATCGGATGGCATTGATACACACCATTATTTGTACTTAGGACAGTATAAATTTCGAATGCCATCCAATTTGAACTATTTTTATTATTTTTTTTTAATTATAATAATTGTTGAAACAATCTAAAAAAAGTGTTTTTCGGCGACTTTGAGGGGTTGTTTCTCCGAAACTGCCCATCAGGATCGGATGGCAATTTTTTCCCAACATTTGGTGGTGTCAATAAGTATGCTCACTAAATTTGAAGCGGTTGCCTTTTAACTTTTTTTTTTTACTGGCTAGTGCAAGAACGGCCCGCGTGTTTCGGCTGGCAAAAAAAAATTATTATATAATTAGGGTATTTCCTTTAATGCTACCGCATTTTTATCCGGTTGCCTTTTCAAAAAAAATTCGATTTTGCCCCTCCCTCATATCGCCGCCCCTGTCCATTTAGGGTCACTTTGGCCGCTACCAGGGGACTCTGTACCACTCAAAGGCCCAGATTACCACTTGCCATCCGGTTGCCTGTCCAACATTGGCTTGACGTGCCATTGCCTTGAATAAATGTATTTTTGCTATGTTCTTCAATAGATCAATAGGTGTTATTGCAAAACATCACTTTATTTATGATTATAATGTAAAGTAGAGATAACAATTTCATGGGTGGATTTTATTTGTTGATTGTTTATTCACTTTCTACAAACAATACAAAGAAGGATGGAGAACATTTCCCTCAATTCATATTACCTAAAACTAATTCATCCACATCCATACAGCAATTCATACACACATGTATTAAAGCGGGGAAAACATGAGCTATGCCAGGATCTTGTCATGGTAAGGTGCATTGTCAAGGACTAAATTTCAGACAAAGCTAAATTACAATTCAAATTTGCAAATCTACAATTATTCTGACATGTACTATCAAATTATTTGTTAAATGAAATGTATCCTAAACCCTGTAGCAGGTTCTTATTTTTATTACAAAGAAATATGTACATAGTCCTAAACAAATTAATTAATTAGTATTGTATCTAAATACAAATAAAGATAAGCCTGAATGTAAATACATGTTGACCTTTGGTTATAAAAAAGGGTAATTTCTAGCTTTCCAAGGAACAGGATTTTTGTAAAACATATAAATATGAAGTTACCAATGCACAGTAATCCAAAACTCAAAATATATGTAGATACTTAAAATTGCCACAATCATAATATTTTTAATTGCAAGAACCTAGTTGCTCTCTAATCTAGGTGTTTTGGAAATCACTTTAGCTGACTGACTGTAAATAAGTCAGTTATATTATAGGTTATATTTCTTTGATTAAATAGAATGGGATGGGTGTTATTATCTTTAATAAATGTTAGGTCTAAGTATCAGTTCTTTAAAACATTTGTTTAATAATATCATCATATTCATGCACTATGGACTATTAAAGCGCACATCACTATACTAGATTTCAACGAGAAAACCCGTACGCCTGTTTAAAACTTTAGATGACGAGTTTGAACTCACTCACCCCTTTGTTAAAACTGTGTCAACAATTCTATTATTATGACAGAGGCAAGGGTGAATTATATTTTTTAGACAGTACTTAGGGCGCGCCACAGAACAAATTAACTAAAGTACTTGTACGAGTAGTACGATAACGACCTCTGTAGGTTTGCCTATTATGTTGGAAATATAGGACATAAATATTTATCACTCACCGTGTTGTTCGGAGTTCGTACACTCGGCGAACGTCGAATTGTAACAAGTGCCATAACACATTAGCACGAAAATATCATTATCAAGGTAACAACACAATCACAAACATAAAAGGCAAAATCTATCAACATTTTATGTGCACGGGCATCAATAGACCGCCAGCGGAGGACCCGCATTCGAAAGGTGCCGCGTTAAGAGCATGCTGTGGAGCCCTGTTCGCCAACCACCGAGCTAGAACAGTCTCTTCATGACGCACACGGCTAGCTAATTGTGCTCACCACAACAACAGGCATTTTAACACCAATTTCCACATGAAATAAAATTAAATTGAAATAGTTATTTTCGTCGTAAAATCGTAAATATTTATGGCTTGGAATCAGCCACCTTCAAGCAAGCCTAATATTTTTTAAATAAACAATAGCTATGGTCTAATTACTTCCCATCGTAGAAATTAGAATTCACAAATACTTTTAATCACCTTATATACTTATAATAACTTCTTTAGAATTTATTTTTGCAACTTTCTTGTTTCTATCTATTTGTCTTATTCTGTCCAATAGTGTAAGGTAGTGTTGTAGAGCAAGTAACAATAGTGTCACAGAATAGTTTATTGCTCTCGGTAGAGAGTAGTATATTCCTTTTAGATTCCTTAGTTTATTGTCTATGACCTGTATGACTCTATTTTGCCTTTGAGTATTTAAGACTAGAAGACTAGGCGGGAAGAGCTAAATCACCGAACAATTTTTTCTGCCACTTTTGACGGGAGGGGAGGTACACGCACACAAACTCAAACTCAAAGAGGATATAATCACTACGTTCTCTCCTATAGTACTAGGGCTGTGACATATGTTATGTCATAAAGAACGAATGACTCTTAGGACCTAAATAAAACTGTATAATTTTATTATTGCTTTACTTTCTTTGAGTATTTAAGACAGGAGACGCCATTAACGGGCGATCCCCTCTGCCAAATTTTTCGAGCAGTTGGCCAAGAGCGTTATATAAAAGTGGTTTAGGCGCAACCGTTTTTCATTTGGTGTCGTTATGTGTCGCGAGACAGAGCTCTAGAAAAATGGTTAATTGTGCTGTTTCTATGTGTAAAAGGCGATCCAGCACATCCAATTTCCGAGAACATGATGTCTCCTATCATTTGCAACTATTACTTATAATTTATATGTTTGTATTTTAGCATAATCTCCATAACATAATGGAAGCCGTTGCGACAAATAAACGACAGACAAATACCGTGGTACGCGGGATATTATATCGTCTTTGGATATTGCGTGACGTATTTAGGGTTGTGGCAATCTGAATGATTGATCGATATGAATGAATGATTTCTTTAGAAAATCAATGTTTTTTTAAAAACATGTTTCGGCGAATCAACTGTACGTACAACCAAATACTTTTTAAAATCGATTCTGTAGTTTCAGAGATTATCCCTACATCAAATCTTATAAACTGTACCTCTTTATAATATTAGTATAGATTAGATACATGCACGCATAACACATGATGCTTTGGGGTTCCATGTTATCATATTTAGAACCGCGACATCTTTCGTTTCGACTCGAAGGCCAAACCGACGAATCCATACAGGGCCAGCCAGGGAAGGAATGCACGGCCCGAGTGTGCCCAACAGCATAATAGCCGACCCAGCAGTTTGCTCGGCATTTCTAGTGTTGGACATTCTCGGGCCGTGCATTCCTTTTTCATCACCGATGACAGTAGTTTCTATGCAAACAATAAATTGCTAAAATAATTGTTCTAAGTTTCCTCATTCTGGTCAAAATAAAAGATGTAGCGGGGGGTCCTATGTATGCTAACCATAAAAAATTCCGAGGCGGTTTTGAAAAAGAAACTGGTTTGCTGTTCTTTTAAAATGGACCATAACGCTGTATAGTGTATACAGTAGACTGATATTGTACAGACTGTCGAATCAATGTTTGAATGAATGAATATACCTAGTATGTACGATTTACGCCTTAGGAATAAAAAACCGTTTCTTTTAGCACTGCTTTTCGAAGCAGTTTGTCGATTTATAAAACGGGTTACGTTGCGTTTCACGTAAAATACGAAACGACCCAGCTCTATTAGTTTCACTTTATCTATTCTATTACAGTGTAACCTTGTTAAGTGAGATATCAAGGGACCTGCAAATTTGTCTCACTTATAGAGGGATTCCACTTACCCAGTGTCTTAGATATCCAGGTATAAATAAATATCTGTCTCATGTACAGAGGGTTCCATTACAGGTTATTTCAGAGGTGCGATTATTAAATAAAATTGTATCAATTACTATAAAAATCTGTCATTTTAGTTTGTCTATTGGAAGTATCCTGTATCAGCTATCAGATGTTTTTCGATGTTATAAATTTTATCAAATATGCTTTGGTCACCAATTGATGTCATTTCAAAATAACTGTGCAAAGTTTCTAGTGCTTTTACTGCTTCGCGTTTAGACATTTTTAATAAATTTTACATTTAGTATACATATTATAAAAAAACAATACAATACAGTTGACTTAAAGTAATCGGTTATGTTTGTTTGTATTTGATTGCTAGTACGTAAACAAACGTGTCGAAACCTGTCCTAACCTGATAAATTGTGTCACTTATACAGGCAATTGAGCTACTGCAGAGTCCCAATTATAGAGGTAAACATCGAAAAAAATCCTAGAAATCAAATCTCATTTAACCAGGTTCGAAAAGTCCCATTAACAGAGGTAATTCGATGAAAAAGTGCCGGGACCTCAATAGGTTTCTCACTTATCAAGGTCCCACTTAACCAGGTTTCACTGTATATTAAAAGAATTATCAAAAACAATAGCGCGGACATGCTCCTATTGAATTTACTCATTTAGTTTATTCATGCAGAGAACTTTATTTAAACACTTTAAAGTCGATTATTAATAATGCTTTTGATAGAATTATTAAAACCATCATCAGGTCTTCCAAGTTTCCAGATTTTCCATTTTATGGTAAAATTGCTAGTTACTGAATAGTTTTAACAGCATTGCTTTATCTCTACTAGTTTAATAGATCCTTATGGTCTATCATGACGTCGTCATATTTTCCGAGATAATTAGGTTTTAATCCCGTACATAAACTATTATTTTATACTCTAAGTTTCATACAAATACATTCAGCCGTTTATAGACGTGACAACAAACGTTAAAACTTCCGCATTAATAGCATTAGTAGTACATAGATTTTCTAAAGACATCATTAATTCATATCGATCAATCATTCAGATTGCCACAACCCTAAATACGTCACGCAATATCCAAAGAGGATATAATATCCCGCGTACCACGGTATTTATCTGTCGTTTATTTGTCGCAACGGCTTCCATTATTTTATGGAGATTATGCTAAAATACAAACATATAAATTATAAATAATAGTTGCACATGATAGGAGACATCATGTTCTCGGAAATTGGATGTGCTGGATCGCCTTGTACACATAGAAACAGCACAATTAACCATTTTTTTAGAGCTCTGTCTCGCGACACATAACGACACCAAATGAAAAACGGTCGCGCCTAAACCACTTTTATATAAAAAGTATTTTGCTTTGTCTCTTGAAAAGATTTCTTCTTTCCGAGGAAAGGCAAAGGTCTATGTAAAACTAAATGTAAAACGATGTAAAACCCTCAGGTAAAACCCTATTCTCTGTCTACGGGTAAAACCATACCAAACATCACAGTCACAGAGCATGAGAGCAATGAAACATGAAAAAAGTGTCAGTGTCAATCTGTCAATCAACTGTCAAGCTCCAGCTACTCCAGACCAACTCAAAAAAAAGTCGATTGTTGTTTATTAAAAAAAGCCCGCATAAAATTTATTTTACCATTTTTATTTAGGAGGCATTACTTGTTCATTTAAACCATCGATGATTTAAACTAACTTACCTCAATATCTGCATTTATAAGTTATATGTGACATTGTAGTACATATGTGCTATATTATTGCTCGTTAGGTATTCTACTGCCTCAAATACTGTTATGAGACCATTGCAGTTATATAAATTCTTGCTGAGAGAGTGTGAGAAACTGCCCGCGAAGATTAGCAAACACTATCAATTTCAAATAAAACAAGTAAGTCTTTCATAGATAAATATAGCTATAATATAATGTCACACTATTGGCAAAATATTAAATTTGATGCTTCAGATCTATAACTTTTTATCCAAAGGCGGAATTACACAGTTCACCTTAGCCTTGATGCATCAACCAAAAACCACATAATGTAAACATAAATTAAAGGTTTTACATACATACATTTCTGCTTCTTAATTATTACATAGCGAAATCCAACCCTCAACCATGCCCAATTCCTGTTGCCATAATGTAAACCCTATTTTCAATACCTATAATTTTTTTACATTGAAATTACAGAGTTTTAAGCAGCACAAATTTGAACCAGACTCTGAAAGAGTTAAAGAAATCATAGCAAAGAGTGTGGATGATGCCAAATGGGTGTTGAATAAGGTAAACATAATTATATTTTAATAATATTGAAAAACATTACTTACAAGTGTGAGTTATTTAGAAAGAAATTGTGTTAATTTGTGTTAAATTTTCTTTTTTCAGTATACTCATAAATAATGGATATGACAAGTAACTTTGCAAATGAAATCAAATATACCAATCACAATTTCATTTATGATAAAAAGATTTCATAAAAATTCACAATGAGTACATTTGGAGATAGAATAGAAGAGTATGAATTACTTGAACATTTAGGAAAAGGTGGTTTTGCACATGTATATAGAGCAAGATGTTTAAAATCGGGAATATTTGTTGCTATAAAAATGATAGACAAAATGCTCATGGCCAATGCTGGAATGGTCGGTAGAGTCCGTCAAGAAGTAACAATTCATTCTCGTCTGAAACATCCTGCTATCTTAGAACTTTATACTTTCTTTGAAGATGCACACTATGTTTATTTAATATTAGAACTTGCACATAATGGAGAATTAGCCAAGCATTTTAAATTAGGAACTCGTGGTCTTTCTGAAAAAGCTGCTGCTGATATTTTTAAACAAGTTGTTAGTGGTGTTCTCTATCTTCATTCACATAATATAATACACAGAGATTTGTCATTAAACAATCTTTTACTAACAAAAGATCTTAATGTGAAAATAGCTGACTTTGGACTAGCAACTCAGTTAAATGCCCCGGATGAAAAACATGTAACAATGTGTGGCACTCCTAATTATATTTCACCAGAAGTGGCTTCAAGAAATGTTCATGGTTTACCAGCAGATGTCTGGGGCCTGGGTTGTATGTTGTACACACTGTTAGTTGGAAGCCCTCCTTTTCATACTCAACATGTTAAGACAACTTTAAACAGAGTTATTAATGCTGATTACAAGATTCCATTAGATCTTTCTTACAATGCTCAAGATTTATTACAAAAGCTTTTGTGTAAAGATCCCACTAAAAGAATTACTTTAAAGGGTATAATGGAACACCCATTTCTCAATTTTCAAGTAAATCAATTACTGAGTAGTACTAAGCAGGATATTTCAAGGGATTCAGGATTCCATACAACTGTACACAGCTCACAAACTAGTAAAATCAGAGGGGATGAGTTGCTCTTATCAGGAAATGCACAAAATAATTTTCAAAATTGCTTATTACCAAAACGGGATCCAAGACCACCTAATGTCTTAACTGGAATTATAGAAGGTCATGCATCATCAGCATATAGTAGTGGGTATAGTTTTAGTGCATATAATAACACTAATGATAAAGAAGTTGTCAATTCTTACAATAGGGGATGTAGTGACAATTTACAAAGTAATAATTGTATTAATTTAGAAAAGGCTGGTAGCAGCAACTGTTTATTAGAAAACTTTAAAGATTTAAACCTGAAAAGTCAGGTAAGTGGCACATCTAATAAAGAGAACTTACCTATGTGTAATTTGACCAATAATGTTTTAAATGTGCCACCATTATGTGCTGACCGTTTACCAGATATAACTCATAGGACCAGAAATGCTATATTAAAAATTGAAGCTGATTCAGTAATTGTCGAATTTATAAAAAAGAAAGGCAAGGAGAGAGAAGAAAGGGTAGCAGAAGTATGTAAAGTCTCAAAAGATGGTATGAAAATAATAGTCTATTCTATTGATGGAAACAAAGGAAAAAATACATTGCCTCATAACAGCCATGAATACAATCCTAGTCCTGATGAAATCTACACCTATCACAATTTACCACAGAAGCATTGGAAAAAGTATTTATATGCTTCAAGATTTGTTGATCTTGTCAAGGCAAAAACAACAAAAGTCACATTGTACACATCTCTAGCCAAGTGTCAGCTCATGGAAAATGGAACAAGTATTGATATGTTCTTTTACACAGGTGAAAAATTGACATACAGCTCTGTAGATGGTTTCAAAATTATTGATCGTAATTTGAAAACATATAGTTACACAAGTTTGTGCTTTAATTCAGAGCTGAAATATTTATCTGATCATTTTGAAGAATGTTCAAACAGAATGCAAAGACTATTAAGTGCTTTGTCGTGTGTCCCTGATGAGTGTTACCCTTTGATTATTGGAAAGAGACCAGTACAAGCCCAAACCATGCAGGCTACACCTACTGTGGGAAGCTATGTGCCTCATCTTAACTTGGGTTCATTTCATCGTTCCACACCAACAATGTCCACACAAAGTCATGATTACAGAACTAATTAAAAATAAATTTTATGTTTAGTATATGACATCCTATTTAATAGGGAAAATTATATAACAATATGTTGTATTTATATAATTAACTTTCTTTTTACAAACGAAAAACATAATAATATGTTTGGACAATTGCATATACCATAATGATTTGTGTAGCTTACATAAATAATTTAATATCCTTAGAATGTCAATAGATTTTAGTTTAGTGAATAAGTATGTAGTTATGATTTTATTAAAATTGAACAAAATGTAGTAGGTATTATTTTTTGGTATTTGTTCAAGATTATTTTACTTTTAATAAAACTATTTTATTTTAGTGCAACTTTTGATTTATAACATTAAGGGCCGTTAGTCAATGTCATTTTATATCTATCAAAAATATGGTAAATGAGTTTATAACAACATTTCCTTACCACACAGTTGATAGTTATTATTGTAAATTTGATTGAGCCATATTTTTTATTATTTAGGGTTCTAAATTATTATATAATTATGCATCACAAGTTTAGTTGGAGACGAGGCAATCGGCATTATATTGTGGTCAACTGTGGGTACATGTGTTGTGTCTATCACTGTAAACACCGCAAGTCAAGAATTGATTCCACGTCCTGTCATGGCGGCCTTTAATTGTGTCCGCGCTGTGATGGTTGTGCTTAGTCAGCGATTAATAAGACATATCACAGTCGGCGGGATAATCTTAGCTATCAATTTATCGGTATATACTATTGCAGGATTAAATACTGGACATTGGCAGAATTGCGACGATAAGTCAGCACTGTTGCCATATTATATCAAAAGAAAAAGAAGTCAAGAATGTGTAGTCCGCAACCTAGCCGCACCCGTTGGTAGAATTGCCTGTGTTATTCGTGTTATTAATGTCCTGTCCCATGAGTCAAAGGACACGTAACGTACGTCCATTGTACAACGTCATTGATTGTACATCTCTATGGGCTAGTAGAGGGGATTGAAAGAAGGCGTTCCACACAAGTGCCCAACCATACATACATAGAACAAAGTTTCGTATAGGTACCGGGACGGTTCTTGAGCGGTGGCCGTTAGATGCGCAGAACACTATTTTTGGGTATGCTTGACGGTATGAGGTACCTATTAATTTTAATTTTACCAGCAGTAAAAAGCAATCGTAAAAACAAACGCCAATAAATCAATTTTATTAAATATACCTACAAGTTATATTGCACTCGAATTACATAAATGCGAAAACATTCGCCCACTTTTTCGTCGAGCGACTTCCCCGTCATAATATATATATATATATATATTTTTTATTGATTGGCAATTGTACTAAGATAAGCATAGAGTAACATAATATAGGATTCCACGACACGCCTTGGTGGATAGCACACGCTCCCGCGGAGACGTGTTGGGGAATCCAGTTTAATCCCGCCCGCGCTGCGATGGTTGTGATTAATCAGTGATTAATAAGACATATCGCGGTCGGCGGGATTATCATACAAACCGATTTATTGGCTATAATCACCGTAAACGGCTATACTACTTGACATTGGCGAAATCACCGATTAATATTGGTGGAACCGCCATATTGAAAAAAAGAAGAAGAAGAGAACATAATATAGTAGTCTGTGCAAGAAACCAGTGTTGCCAGTGGCCGACGGTCAAAAGTAACATGAGACAGCTCAAAAAGTAACATTTTCACATAGATATAAGCAAATAGGAAGATGCGTTATAGCGCCTCTACGCGTGGTCCGCCAAAAGTGTGGTGGCCACCACACTTTGACATTTACACGTGTCAGTCCTTGCGTCGCGTTGTTGTCAGTGTGGTGTGCTACAAAAAATTTAAGTTTTTTAGCAAATATGCCTTCTTGCGCATTCCAAGGGTGTACCAATAACTCTACTACAAAAAACAAAAATTATGGAATCACTTTTCACTCCTTTAAGTTCGTTAGCGAATAGATTTAATTTTATATATTTTAAAAATTAATATAATATATAAATTAATTAATAATTTAACATGGCCGCTTTATCTCACCTGTACAATCGGTTTGGTCGAAAGTATGCTCTACTTGTGTAACGTTGATTTGAAATGAAATTTCTGTTTAGATTATTTTTTCATATATTTATTTTATAAAGTGGTATGTCAATCTAAGTAGTCCATGACTTCGTTATTATTATTATTTTATTAGAAACTAGCTGCTGCGCAGGGTTTTGATATAATAATAATCCGAATTTTCGGCAATTTCAAGAAATTTATAAAAAGGCACTTAGGCATTTAGAATTGCAGTCATCTCTGTCAGAAAACTGTATACCTCTGGATAACTTTCCCATTCTTACACGTTCATCAGCCGTAGACACTATTAACCATATCTACCTACTACTCTTGAACGAAATTTATTCGATGAAGAAAATTTACCTCATGTTTACGAAGAAAATACGTTTAAACAGCATAAACTAACGTATTATAATTCGTATAAAAATGTTAAACACATATCTCAAAAGTAATATTAGTGATAATATAGCAGAAACAAATGTACTAATATTAAGCGATCATTTATCAATTAATGCAGATCTAATAGTAGGATATATATATCGCGTTGGGTAGCTCGGGCGTTGATTAAAGCAATTGTGAGGAACTCGTGACAAATGAAACGAGTTATGACTTATATAAAAATTGTCTAAAAACGGAATCTACAATTAAATTATTTAGTTTAGAATCTCAATATTTTGTTGTCAAAAGTAAAATAATAAAATTGAAAATAAGCGTAATAAAATCATTTATAAACTTCAACATATTCACAAACTTGATAGGACACTCACAAGATCAACCTGTCACATTCACCCACCGAACTCACTTCTATTCTATTTTTTTTTCAAAATGTCTCCATCAGGGTTTTGATGATTCCGCCAAGCCAATGTCAAGTATTGTAGACGTCACAGTAACAATAAGCCGATAATCGGTATGTAGAATGCTCCCGCCGACCGTGATATGTCCTATTAATCACTGACTAATCACAACTATCACAGCGCGGGCGGGATTAAACTGGATTTCCCATGACGTCCTGGTGGGCGCGTGCGTTATTCACAAAGGCGTCACGTGGAATCGAACTCACTTATTAAGGGCTCTCATTGACAAATATTGTGACGTAAGAATTCATTATCTGCATAAAAATAATCCCAGTATATCAATGGTTTTAAAAAGGGAAAAACTTAATAAACTATCTTTGTTTGAAGGACAATAATTAAGAATAAAATGTCTATATATTATATAAATATACTATTATGTAATATAAATGTGCTAATGTATCCGTAGAGGACCGTAGTAAATTGAACTCAGTGGTATCTGCCTATCCCAGTGGGAAACAGGCGTGAGCTTAAGTTTTGTGTGCATGTAAAGAAGCATTTAATTTCAATTTTTAAAACTGTAACACTGTTAAGTTTCGTGCCGAACAGCTGAAATCGAATCGGCGAATACTTAATTTTCTTTACGATAATATGTAATAGTTGTTTCACTACATTATGAAATTTTATTTCACACCCAAAGGATAAACCTTTTTTTTAACTACATATTTTAATTTAATAATTCCAAGTAGAGTGACAATACAGACGGTTGACTGTACATCGCTGTTGATATGTCATCATGTCGAGGCCCGTTTTTGCAATTGTTTTTTGACTACGGTAACGCATCTTTTGTTTATATCTATGCATTTTCACGACAAAAGTAACATTATCTTATTTTCGGTAGAAAACGACTCTAATATCTTGGCTCTAATACTGTAATATGGCACTTTATTACACAAAAAAATAAAAAAGTCTACTTTTCCATTGGTTAGGCTTCATTAATTGAATAATAATTAACTATTGAACCTATTTGCTGTCAATCTATATTAAAACCTTTAAAATTAATATTTTTTTGAATCACAGATTATAGTTTATTTATATCAAACTTTGTTTTGTCTTCGTATCGAAGTTCGTGTACAACCTCAGATTTGTTCTGTAATCTGAGTGTAAAACCACAGTTTATTTTTTGTTTGCTGGAAAATATTTTTGAATACTTTTTTTAAGTCCTAAAAGTAACGTAAAAGTAACATTTGATATCGTGTAACATGGAGGTAACGTGAGAGGGTCAAAAGTAACGTAAAATGTTACAAAAGTACCATTCTGGCAACGCTGCAAGAAACGTCCCTGTAGATACGATGAAGGTCACGTCGGACGGCGTTGTCCAACCATGTAGAAGGAGTTGTGCAATGTGCACGTGCACTTGAGGATGCTTGAGAGTTGATTCACAAAAGAATGTAATCACAATGATTGATCCTGTCTACGGTTGATTGTGAACAAACCACACACTAATCTCCAAGAAAATGCGTCTAAAGAAGACACCGGGGGGTTGTTGCTCCCCGAGACATTGTCGGCGCAACGGGGGTTTGTCCCAGCGCCTCCGAAGTTCCTAACTATAACTTTGAGGTCTTAAATACTCAAAGAACTATAATAACATGACGCGTTCGAATAAAATTAAAAGGTATATCAAATGGAATATCAAAAGTCCCCATGGAAATTTCAAGGTGAAGGCTTAAATATTTTTTTTAGCACAAATGGGATCGATGCGGACTTCAATGAAGTAACATAAACCGTTTTTAGATAATTTGAAAAAGGCACGATTCGGGACATAAAAGTGGAGGAGGAAGGTCGAAGGGAAACATTATAATATTATGTAGATATAGTGTTTATATATTATCTAAATTGAAGCATATAGATTAAAGCTACATTCGTGCCAAGTAGCTTCATTCTTATACTCCTACATGGTGTAAGTACCTACATTTTTAAATTAATAAGACGAACTACTTCGCAAAGGAAGGGTTATAAATAAATCAATGCATAACTAATTAAAGAAAAAGAAACCGCAAAATTAATTAATTAATATATTATAATTTCCATTATCTTATATCGTAATAGGTAAAGTTAGTTGTATTATTGAATATAACTCGTGGGATTCCATTTTCAAGAATGAATATTCGGAAATATCTTCTCTTCGAATGTTTAAAAAATATTACATATTTTTGAACGCATTTGTAAAGTGACAATAATCTATATTGTTTATGGTCTAGTAAACCTCCATCTTTTTAAAAAAAAAAAAAAAAAACCTCCATCTTTTTGTCACGATGCCTCCTAAGAAGCAGCCAGAGAAAGCGAGTAAGTATTGAAATATTTAGGAAAATTTAATGTAATCGGTGTTTATTGTTTATCTAAGAAGTAACTAATCAATTTTGTTTTTTAAATTTCCACTACAGTGAGTATAAAACATTGTGTTCGTACTTTGATTTGACAAGCTAGCCACGCGGTACCGCTCTGTCCACAATCTAATTTACCAAGTGTGTCACATTGTAATAATGAATAAAACATTATTTTACTCTTCATTAGAGCCTAGGTTCTTTCAAAAACATTAGCTTTATTTAAAAATTTCACTGTGGTGACTTTTCAAATTTGCTGTTTAGGTTATAAATAAAGTTATATTGAAATCATCGTAGTACTCATTGTTAAAATTATTTGTATTTTTAAAAGGCGGCAGTAAATCAGCGGAGAAGAAGCCTTCTACCGCTAAAACTCCGGCTCCAGCCCCTAAGGCCGCCTCTACTACTGCTAGCAGTGCGCCAAAGCAGAGTTCCTCAAAAACACCAGCTCCCGCGCCTAAAGCCGCCACAGCGAAGCCGGCAGCGGCCAAACCTGCTGCTGCTAAACCCGCTGCTGCACCTAAGTCTGCGCCAGCTCCAGCCCCAGCCAAGGCTGCAGAGAAAAAGCCGTCGGTGGCAGCGCCCACTGCCAAACCTGGATCTGCAAAGGCAGCAGCATTGAAAGTAAAGTCAAGTGCGAAACCCTCTGTAAAGAAGGCTGCATCTGCCAAACCCAAGCCAGCTGCGGCTAAACTTAAGATCGCCCCTAAACCTAAGAAGACTGCCATCAAAGGAAAGAAAGACGCGGCGGCAAAACCTGTTGTTAAAGCTCTTAAAGTTCAAAGAAAAGTAAGTTGAATTTCATAATTACTATCCTAACCTAATTTTTCATTGGCAAATAAAGGAAAAGCATGGATCTTGAAAGCCTGTCTATCACTCATACTGATATGTTACTTCTTTTATTTTATAGTTTATTTTAATTTAAGCTAATATGCACTGGTCAATATTATAAGTTGTTTATGAAAATTCCATTTGCTCCTGGGAATGAGATATTTCCCTGCAACGAAAGTTAGCTTATGTCATTTTCTGGCCCTCTGGCTGTGTCCGTGCAAAAAATCACAATGAAACACTTTTACATTTATTTATAACTAGCTTTCTGCCCGTGGATATTATTGAACAAAATAAAATATAGCCTATATTACTCAGGGATATCATAGGTTTATATGAGGTTACCTCCTACATCCAAACTTACAAACTACCTCTTTATAATATCTGTGTACTTACCTAGATTAAGGATTGTTCTTGGTTCTTAGATGTTTTAGAGCATGCGAATTAATGTGGGAATGTAAGAAATATTACTGAATACAAAGTAAAGTCCCAGTATTTATTAATATAAATTACTTTCAGGTTGTAAAAGGAGAACATGGCAAAAGAGTACGCAAAATCCGCACATCTGTGCACTTCCGCAGGCCGAAGACTTTTGAACCACCAAGACAGCCTAAATACCCAAGGAAATCATTGCCAACAAGAAATCGGTAAGTTTACATTAAAACACTCTGTTCATTATTTATGACAGTACAGTGATGAAAATGCATTCATATTACAAAACCAATCCTAACTGGTATAGTTGTGATAAATAAATATTGAAATAAAAATCTTTCTATTTATGCTGTTAGATATCTCAAAAGAGTCAGAGTATAGTTTGAATATGGTTAGGTTCATAAGCAAATTGAAAAAAGCATGACTTTTCCAGGATACTTGGAGTAATAACTTCACATTTATAATACATACTAGCAGAGTTTTCACATTAGAGTCATGCATTGCTATGACTGCTAAAGTTGGTGAAAGTGAATCTAGCTTAGCAGGAATTAAGTTGCATCTGAAGCCTTATTGGACAGGTTTTTCCAGTTAGGTTAAATGTTCAATTATACATTACAAACAACTCTGATTATGTTGTATTTATGTTAGCTTCAGTGAAAACAAATATTCCAGTAGTTGTTATTATATTTCAATTTCTAATCCAGGACAAACTACTTATCCTCCAACAAGTTTCATCCAAATCCTGATTGAACAACAAACATCCATACTTTCAAGTCTAAATTGTTGACAGGCAATATTTTTATCTTTTTCCAGTATGGATGCGTATAACATAATTAAGTATCCACTCACCTCTGAGGCGGCGATGAAGAAAATTGAAGACAACAACACTCTAGTGTTCATTGTCCACGTCAATGCCAACAAGCACCACATTAAGGCTGCTGTCAAGAAACTGTATGACATCAATGTAGCTAAAGTTAACACCCTGATCAAGTAAGTTTATTTTGGAATTATGTATATAAGTTTTTTTATACCTATCTCATATAAGGGATGACAGGAAAATTGACCTTTAATAGTGCGGCGGTGGCCACGGTTCTAACCTCGGCCATGTAACAATGGGTTTTTAAAAATCTGATAAACCACACTTTTCTTTTCAATATAAATATACCTTAACAGACCTGGCCACTCGTTAGGTATAGCCTCACAAGTACCATCGGCTAAAAGAGGGAGACTTGGTCTTCCGCTGGGTACCCTGGGACCGATAACACGGATTCGGGAGCCGTTAGGCAACCTTTGATTGGTATGTAGTGGTAATTTTTTATACATTCACAGTTTCACAATTTTTGAGCCAGATCTGTTGACATGTTTTAAAATCAAAAATTTTTTGGCAGATTATTTAAAAATCCCATTGGTACATGACCGATTTTGGAAATAAAATTACTGCGTGTGAGATAATTAATGATGAGAATTTTTGTGGGAATCTCATTGATTGAGAATGATATAAAAAATACACAATACTGAATATTGAGGAATGTATTTTATGTATTTGTCCAGCTAAGATTACAATATTAAATGAGATGTTAATTGTTACAGGCCCGACGGAAAGAAGAAGGCGTACGTACGGTTAGCTCGGGATTATGACGCTCTTGATGTAGCAAACAAAATCGGAATTATATAAACATTGTTCTTGACACCTTACCTTATAAGAATAAAACAATATGGTGTATACATTTTTCTTCATTTGTGCATTTACCACACATGTCCGATTGTTCCTTCATTCTTTCCCTCAGCCCTATATGCAGACTAGTTATAGAAAACTTGTTTATAATATGTAGTAATAAATATTTTCTGATACATATACCAAACAATGATTATTTATCAATATGCAAGTGAAGAAAATGGGGAAAATCTACTTGCAGTTTTTGTACTTGTTTATGTTAAATTATAGTCTTATAGTGCCTCTTTAATTAAAAAAAAAGACGTTTTTTTCTAACCTATTGTGCTAAACATTTATTTTTATTTAGTAAAAAAACCTATTATTTTATAATATGCAGTAATTGTAGTGTACTATTCCGATTGTTTACTTACTGTATAAGAGGCTACTTTACTATTAAAACATTAATTCAATTATTGCGACTTTATATTAGTAGTTAGTGATATTTTTCAATTTATATATTTTTGGTCTGCTCTCTCCTTGCTGAAAGCGCTTTTGTTACACTTCTCACATAACATCACACTACAACCCAAACGGGCGGAGCAGTAACTATTATAACGCGGGTGCAACCGCAAGGCACAGCCATCTTGGTACATGATATACTTGTGATACAATCAACTCCCATTTATTAACCGACTTCAAATAAAAGGAGCAGGTTCTGAATTCGTCTGTATGTTTTTTTGGTTGTTTTTTCGACTGGGTGAACCGATTTTGATGATTCTTTTTTTATTTGAAAGCTGGTGCTTCCCGTGTGGTCCCATTTTATTTGAAAATTAGTTCAGTAGTTTTGAATAAAAACTGATTTTTAAGTCAATTTTTGTCATAACTCGATGAAATGCCAAGCCAATTTCGATTATTTATTTATATTTGTAGGTAATTATATTATATTATGATGTTATCAACAGCAAAATCACTTAAAAGGGAAAAATAAATTAACTTTGTTCTTCCTTGTGGTCAAATTGTTAGGTTAGGTTAGTTATCTATCTAAGAAGTTTAACTAAGAGGATTTTTTTTCTTGTAGGTCAAATCAGTTTGACAAAATAATTTGACTACGAGGAAGAATTGCATTTTTCACTGAAAAGCAAGAAATAATTAAATATAAATTTCGCCGTTGAATTGAAGACTGTTGGTGCCAAATTAGAAACTATACCTAGCTCTAAATTTCACAAATCTAGACAATTTATTACATTGAACAGATATTCTTCAGAATTTATTTTAATTTCATAGCCTAATTTAGCACAAACTGACATCAAATTCAACGGCGAAACGATATATTTAAATTTAATTATTTCTTCTTTTTTATTATGACTATATCAGTACGATGATTTGCCAATGTCAAGTTAATTATTTCTTACTTTTCAGTGAAAAATGTTTGAAGTCGGTAGGTATACTTTTTTTTTAAGTTAATTTATTCGAAAAACGACGGTTTGTTTCTCAATAACGTCTTTTCTCCAAGATACTTTCACAGAGGGCATTAGGTATGTGAGTTTTTAATTTGGAACATGAACGTTGCTTCTAATAAAACGCCCCACATATTTCACATCTTCCTGCGTGCGTCTACCGTTTGTGTATGTTCGGACCAAAGAGTACCTTTTTGCTCGGACTCACTACAGCATGATGTGTATGTAATGTGTGGGCCCCATAGTGTTCCGCGACTAACGAGATCGAATGCAAATATGTATGAATAAAGTTACTGGCAGGTAAGAACTAAAGATGGGCGACGCGCCGGCTGTACAAAATAACACTAGCTGTCCGTTCAATCCTGTGAACAGCATTGACGCTAGGAAAAAATGTTACCAATTATATCATTGGTGAACAGCTAAGATTTTATAAGAAGATGCGTGGCCCGTAGGGGCGTCGTCTTGCAAAATCTTAGGTGAACAGAGAGGCTGTTTACGGATTGTTGACAATTTGAAATAATTAGTTTGTATTGAATATAAAACGACCTGACACTGGCAGAAATGTACCTACCTACAAAGTTGTTAGGTACTTTCTGATAAATATACAAATACGACCTCAAATAAATAGGTATTCATGAGTTGTACCTAAAAGCTCCTCTTATTTATTTTTCTCATAGAGGGGGATGAACAGTAGAGTGCACCACTCGGCCGCAAAATATTTTTTCCTCGGCTGTTGTGTTGTAGGTACTTTGAATTCACCGACTTATACTTTGTAAAGTAAAGCTATGCTTAGGATTCTACTTTAGAAACCCTCACTGCGTTAGGGATTCTACTCTAGCATCCTTCGCTACGCCCGCTCTAAATTCAAAATAGCACCCTCGCCGTAAATATAATTTTGCTCCCTTGTGAATTGTGATACAATCTACTATTTTGTCCCATCTATTCCTCAATAAATAAGTGCGAGCAAAATACGTCTTTTCTCCAAGAGACTTTCACAGAGGGCAATAATGGATTTTTTAATTTGAAACATGAATATGTTAATTCTAATAAATCCCCCCACATGTGTAATCTCTTGTTATGAGTCTACCGTTTGTTTATATTGATTATTTACGTTATATACCTCAGTTATATACGCTGTCCGTGATTGAGTCATTTTTCGTCCAGCGGATTCGGAGAATATAAGTTGTGACAGATGGACAGACATACACATGAAGATGTTCGAAACCCTCAAAACATTTTAAAACGCGCGAGCAATCTCCCGTCCCTGTTTAGGTACGGATTGTTGACAATTTGAAATAATTGCAAAGTTGTTTCTTTCCAATAAATATTCTAATACGATTTTAAATAAATATATTCACGAGTTGTACCTACCTAAAAGCGCCTCTTATTTATTTTTCACATAGAGGTCAATAGAAGGAGATGAAATCAGGGTGTATCACTCGGCCGAAAAAATATTTTTCCTCGGGCTTCCTTGTGATACTATCTACTATTTCTAACAATGATATACTATATAAACTGATTTCTAACCCCTTTTCGTCGTTGTTTTTGTTTCTTGGCTATGTAGGTAGGTATTTAGCTTTGAGGAAATACGAGACGACGACATTGTAAAGTTGCGAAGGCTGCAATCGTCATTTTAGTAAATACCTATCTACATCTAAAATATAATTACAAAATAACTACAAATAGTAGGTATGTAAGTAATAACTAATATTATATCTAAGTACGTACCTACCTACTACCTGTATTTCAAGATTTGTTGTCAGCAGTAGTGCTATATGTACCTACTATATATATATATATATATATCAACTGCATGGCTGTCAGTTCTCTGGCCACTTTCCATTTTGCCTGGTTTTCATGCTTTCCATTTTGCCTAACCTATAATAGGTAGGTACTCGTATCACTAATAAAAAGATTGAAATTAGAATCAAAACTACAGATTATAGTTAGGTACCTAAACTACCTGTTTGTCTAAAAGTTGCGTATATCGTCATTTACCTGTCGTTGACGTCAGTCGATCAAGGAAAGTCCCATCTATAAAATCAAATGAGGCTTCGTGCGTTTCAAGTCAATCACTACATCACTATTAAATATTATAAAACAAAGCCTAGTCCCCTGCCGCGTCTGTCTGTGCCTCATTGACACCGAAACTACTGAACGGATGTTGTTGCGGTCACGATTAGACAGATTGATTCACAAGGAAGGTTAAACATTGGACCTATCACATTTAGGAGCTGAATATTACCAACAGTGTATCAAGAAATTAAATATAAAACGTAGAATTTGAATTTTGGCTGTTATAATAATTTTGGAAGTAAATTAGGAAATTGAAAATAAAATTTTCAAGCATATTTTCACTTTTTCTTTACTTCTTTGGTGGTGGTCTCTTCTTTTTATTTGGTAATTTTAGGGCCGATTAGTCGGCCAAATCTATAGTCGGTATAGATCACTTATATTATATCTAGTATAGATAGATAGCTCAAAAAATCGTAGGTGCGAGATGGAATAAACTTACCTACTTATATAAATTTTTTGTCTATATCCAACTAATCCAACCCACCCGGTAATCGAACATGGGACACGAGATCTTGAAGTTTATAAAATTAGAACCTTGGACTTGAAACATTCGAGCCACTCTTTATAATTATTAATATGTATTAAGTTCTTTTGGCTAAATAATGGAATTACAAAAAAACTTGTTTACATGATTTGTGCTTATAAAATAAGGCCTCAGGTAGATGCGTTATACCAACTGACACAGTACCAAACAATTTGCTAACGTGTTCTCGGCCGTCACCTTGGAACGCTTGACCTGCCATTACGTCACATTCATACATATTAAAATGGAGGGCGATGTGTTTTTTCCGCAAAATCATGTCGCTGAGCCGTGAACATAAATGTCTTCCGTTGAACCATATGAATTGTAATTTTTATATAATTCGAACCACTTTTCGATAGCTGATTCGATTGAAATCGAGGAACAGACAGACTATTTTTGCCGTTGCATTTTATAATTTAGTAGGTAGAGAGGAAGTATGCATGTAGGTACATACCTATAGCTAATTTTAGCACAATCAAACAAACTTCAATAATAAATTATAAGTTATCCGTGAAATAGTTCAAATGAAGTCTAATGTGCCAATTAAACTGGCATCATCATGAACAAGAATGATGGTTGTATGGCTGATAGCAATTTGTTACCTGCTGAAGGAGCATGAACATTGCAGTTTCAATTTTTACATTAGGATAGTCGGTTTTCTGTGGGATAGGTAGATATTTCGAAACAACGATGAAATAGGTATCAACGATCCTTTATTAAATTAGATTGACCTTGCGTAGGTGTATTACGCTGTAGTAGTATATTCCTTGCTGTAAATAGTAGTAAGTTCCGACTTCCGTAACAAAAAGTGAACCACAGAGGTCAAGTCGATGTTACGGATAATGATAGAAGAGCGAGTAAATCTAGGTATAGCTAGGTTTAGCTGTAGCTGTAGGTATATATATAATGGCTGGGTAATGTTAATAAAGTAGCTATTACTAGTTTTATTAAAGCTCAGGAGTTTGTGTGTTGAATATTTTTGCATTTGATAGCCCAATTATTCAGGAAGGCAATTATTATTAACTGCAATGCAAGGCACATCTAGGTCAGCTAGTATTATAATATAGGGGATAGGATAGGACATTACGCATGAAATTGTTTTTATAATCTCTGTGAATTCTGATCATAGGTAGGTGAGCAAGGGGGAATGGGAACCACGGGGTAATAAAAACATCGTCAATACAAACGGTTCTTCTTCATGCTGCAAGTCTGGAAACTAGAGTATTACTTACAAACCGCCGTTCCCTCCGGGCTTCGAATATTTCGGCAGTCTCTTACCGTTTGGCAAAGCCAAGGCACTACCTATGTGTTTTCGCGCGCTCCGTTACAATTATCCCGATATTTTTGCTAACATGTAACTCCTTTATTTTTACTGGTAAATAAGTTTATGATTTAGCATTGATAACACAATATATTTATTTATTCGAGAAAATATTAAACATAAATAAAACAAATTCTTGTAAATAGTTAAAAACTAACCTTGTGAAAGTTATGCTTTTGGGGTCATTGCAACCAAGTATATTGGGGTAATTTTCATTTTCGATTTTTGCATTTCAAGAAACGAATTAGGAGATAAATAATATTTACATAGATTACCTACAGAATTTTATGAAAAGAGAAAATAATAATGATAGAAAATGTCATAGATCTAATTTTAATTAGGTGGTTCTCATTACCCAGGCCCAAGGGTAATGAGGGCCGAAATATAATTTCGAAAAATCTTTATTTTTTTGTTATTCTATAAGACTTTTTTATTTTATTTATTTCTAAATGATAGTTTAATAGTTTTTCTTCATAATTGTAAAGTTAGCAATAAATATTAGTTCATTATAATTTTTTTGCGAATTTGGTGCCAATTCCCCTATACTAAATCAATGGATACCCTTTGGAAAATGTATCGACAGAAAACTTACGTTGTCCTGTAAATAAAAGATCCTACTATGGCTATATGTAGGTACTTACCTATATTATATGATATAGTAATTATATTTTAATTAACTACGTAGGTACATACTGTTGGTAGGTAATCAACTTATTTACGTCTAGCAGCAACCAAATCAATATACCTACTATTACGAACAAAATATGATTCGGTCAACCACAGCCGTAAATAAAAATACTTATAAAACACAATGTTGTGTTGAAGTGTAAAAATCCTAAACTAATATTATAAATGCAAAAGTTTGTTTGTATGTCTTTTTTTTTCTTCTTTGTTCACGGTTGCCTTACAGCTCCCGAAACCGTGTTACGGTTCCAGGGTACCCAGCTGAAGACCAAGTCTCCATTTTTATTAGTCCTTCTTTCATGTAAAAACAACGGATCGACGAGTGCCGGAACTTGAGAGTGACTTCGACATTCGACCTTCGGGATAATATAACTATTCTGGAACCCGAATTTGGATTTTGTTTATTGCACATGATTGTACTAGGTATGTACCACTTCATTTTGTTGGTACCTCAAAGGGTTCCGAGGGTTTCAAAATTGCTTACAACCAAACTTTGGAGAAAATGGGTTCCAGGTTCACACAGTTAATTATTCAGTTTACCGTTTCAAATATGTCTATGGCCGAAGCCGAGGCTACTATTATTGTATACTTATTATGTGCCGGGACGGATAGATAGTATTAAATAAACCAATAAATTATTGCAATTATTTGAAGGTCTAAGAATAAATGGTTAACTATATCCGCCGCTATACAGTCAGTTTATTTTTGTATTTTATTTCTTATAAGATTTTACCTGCTCATGTTGTGTCTGTATTGTGTAGGTACCTACATGTTTATGTAAATGAGCCGATTCTAGAAATTATGTAGGTACTTAGGTATATATGTAAAACAAATAAAATAGGTTGGCAATTTTATTGGCATCATGAAGCCAAAAATGGCGCGCACAATTTTTACGCTCATGGTTGGCATGTATTTTTTCAGATTTTTTCCTCTTTCGCTTTTGATTGAACCTCTTTGGTTACGACACGACCTAGGCTACGACTCCCCACCACTAGACGACTCTATCTACACTCTAACACTTTTTAAATGTTAATATTTTGCGTCGGGGGTTTTTTAATTGTTAATTTACACATTCTGGTTGACGTTATAATAATAAGTACTTTATGACCATAACAAAATAATATTTAAAGTGTGGTGGGTGTCCTCTTATTTGAGTCCTTATAGTTAGAGAGATGGAGACAGAAAGTGATTGTAAGCACTTGCTGGCAGAAAACCTCTTTTTCGTGTAGTCTGAGCCCCCTCTACAAATTCTTGTAGACGAGCAGGGGTCCAGCGCTTGTCGGTACGCCGCTGAGCCGATTTAGAAGAAAATAACATACATTATGCGAGTGTTCCTCGGGGGTATCTTGGAAGTTTTCTTGACTCGTAAGCCGTAAGAAGACACGGGATATTGAAAAAGTAGTGACACAGGTGGATTATTTACAGACGAATTGGGAATAGTTTATCCCAGAAAAATTATGGATATAGGAGCCTCGGAAAATAATGCCTGGGTTCCTGAAAAAATACTATCATCGGACCCGTCCACCTGTCACAGTAATTTAGCACATACCTAGTTACTTATTCAATATATTATCTAAGTGAAATAGCTGTTATTTTTCAATAGGTTTTATTGAATAGGAAACATGGGTGGTTAAACTTTGCCCCCGTTTTCTCTGTCATAATTTCTTTTCTCTATATGTCAAAGTTTTTTGTAGCTTATTGAAAATTCAAAATAATAATAATTTTATTATTTTTGACCAATTAAAATATCATAAAATATTTTTTATTTGAATTTTCAATAAGCTACCATAAAACGCAAGACGGGTAATGGTTAAACAAATTTAAGAGCTTTGTGATAGATTATGAAAGAGACGTCGCGTCGCTCGGTGGTCGAGTGGGTAAGACATCGGCTCGCAACTAAAAAAATCTATGTACATTATCCGACAAACCGTACAAAGAGGCTTTTCCATTATATACCTCAATAAAGCTGGCCACTCGTTAGGTACCTATAGCTTCAAAAAATCATTGGCTAAATGAGGAAGACTTTGTCGTCCACTGGGTACCCTGGGGCCGGCAACGGCTCCCGGGAGCTGTAAGGCAACCCGTGAAGAATAAAAATATGAAAGAGAAAACAGGGGCAAAATAATTCATTATTTTACCACCAATAAAAATTACAACTATTTCACTTAGATATATTGAATAAGTAACTATATGCTAAATTACAGTGACACAGACAATGATATACTATATAAACTGACAGAGGGATTATTTACAGAGAAATTAGGAATAGTTTATCCCCATACAAATTATGGATATAGGGCCCTTAATCTGCTTGGTCTATGAGCTCTTCAGCTACAAATAAGGTCATGACCGAAATAGCGAATGCTGGCTGACAATCAAGTCGACAAAGACAACAAAGTAAGAAGGTATTATGTATGTCTGTCTATATTTAATATGTTTACTTTAGTAAATTGGAATGACAACCAAGAAAAATATGTTGATATTATAAAAATAAAGTGCTTACGTATTAGCTTACAATCATATTTTTATCTAAGTAATTAGGGAAGTATCTATGTTGTACTCAAAATCTTTGTTTCTATAACAAATAAATTATTTAAGCACGAATCAGCGATAGATTCAAACAAACGTCCAAGAAGCCGAAAAGCAATAAGTATTTTGTTATGAATTTGAACAGTTATTATAATAATAACGAATAACGTAAATTCACGAAATGGATTAAGTATTTGTTTCCTACCGATCTACGACACCCAACTAGGACACGATCACATTCAACTCAACCTCTTTGCATTCAACAAAACAAAGTTGATAGGCAGCTTTTTGTAATAGGTGCACAACAAAAAGTTTTACAATACTACCCTACCAAGGAAGCGAATGAAGGATTAGGAATTTAGAAGGAATGGTATGGATAGGGTCCGGTGTATACTATATAAAAAGACGCATTTTTTTTAATAGGGCAAAGAATTAATGAATATTTTTTTAAATACCTAGGTAAAGTAAGTTAAATATATAATTTTGTGTTAAAACTAGGGTACTAATCTTTCATTATTAAATAATTAATTTCAGAAAAACGGACCAATCAGTGACCGTCTCACAATCCAACGACTTGCACATCCAGTGAAATTGTAAAAATATTATTACTTCGCAATATGCACTGTATGGGCTTAGTGAAATTATAATAACACTAAAAAGTCTGTAAAATTTTAAAAAATGAAGGTGGTTGACAAAGATCCGGCTTTGACAATATCCCTGCAACATAACATAAAATTTTAAGTATTCAATACGACGAAATTATACATACGTTAACACGTTAATTACTTTTGTGATTATTATTTATTTATCCTATGACATGTTATTTTAAATTGATTTATTTTGTTTTAGGTACTTACCTAAGTATTTATGAATAAGTGACTTGATGAATAGTAGGTAGAGTCTGTCTAATGAATCGTGTCATTTGGTTATTTTTAAAGTTTTAGTATGACAACATTTATACTGTCACTTTTATAGTTACATACTCTTTATATGAGGAATTATTAGGTTTGATACTTTCGTTGATTTTGGTAAATTCTATAATTCTGTATGTATGTATTATACATTCACCTGTATGTTTTTATTGTATTGTAATTTGTTATGCAGATTTATGAAGTTTGTTCAGTCTGTCAGACAATTATACAGTTTACAGTTTTGAAACAAATTTAAATAAATTTGGTAACTACTTACGGCCTTATTCATAAACGCTTATTAGCAACGTTTTTGTTAAAATGTGTTTTGTTTCTTTCTATTATTAGTAAAGACAGGTTTGTTAGAGAGTGACAAAACATATTTTAAGGGGCAGATAACACCTATATACGATTATTTAAAGAATATTTTAGCAAAAACAAGACAATTTCCAAGATTGAAAAAAATATATATTATTCTACAGGATATAATTGATATAATTGTCATTCTGAAAACGCGATTACACAATTTTCGCTCGATAGAAAATAATCCCAAAATGTGGTCTCTGAAAGTTTTCAAAAAAAGAAAACGGCGGTACTAGTGATTTTAGTACTATGACATTTAATTTGTTTTTGTAATATTCAATTACCCATATAATTGTCATTTGTATATTCAAATAAATTGTACAGTTATTTAAAAAATAATGATTATGTCAAATGGCGCTTACGATTTCTACTCTGAGCGGAAACGCTTTAGCTCTTCTTTATTCACACTCGCCTTGTCGGCAGTGACGGCTGAATCGTGATGCTAGACGGTCGCGGCCACTCGATCGCTCACAAGTTTTTGTATTATTTGTGTATTTTTTGGCTCAAATTTAATTTATTAATGGTAAACTTTATTAATATATGACATTACCGTAGCGATTAGGCAATATTTTCATAAGGAAGTTGCTATTTGTATACTTTAGTCTAGGAGTCAGCGTTGCTTTTTGTGAGCGTAATTATATTAAATAATTAACTCCAGTATTGGAAATAAGTTAATAAACAGCAAAGTAGGTAGGTAGTTATACATAGAAAATGCGTACGGGAAACATATTGCAGAAGTCATTGCAAGGCAAATAAAATTATGATATACTAGCTTTTCCCCCGTAGAAAAATTTAAAATGTGCCAGCCCCAAGGACTTCCGAAATATAAATTAGCTCATGTCATTATCTCTGTGCAAATATCACGTCAATCCGTTGCTCCCATGTTGCTCCGTATTGATTTGAAAAAAAAGGACAAACAAACACACTTCCGCGTTTGTAATATTTTATCCACGCACGCTTGATCGAAAACTTATGATAGACTAGCTTTTCGCCCCGGCTTCGCGCGTGGAAGTATTTGAAAAGTGACAAGCCCGAAGGATTTGTGGGATATGTCATTAAAATCAAGTCAATCCGTAGATTAATTAAAAAAAGGACAAATAAACACTCTTTTGCATTTGAAACATTACCTAATAAGGAAGTTAAAATACCTACCCTTTATCCAAGCTTGATGATAAAATTACGATAAACAATGTTACATACGTATTGGTTTTACATAGACCCTCCTACTAGCTATTCGCCCCGGATCCGCCGTGGAAATATTTAAAGAGTGGCAAGCCCGAAGAATTTTTGGGATATAAAGTAGCCCATGTCATTATCTATATCTCCAACTATCTCTGTGCAAAAAATCGAGTCAAACCGTTGCTCCGTATTAATTTGAGAAAACAAACAAACACTCTTTCGCATTTGTAATATTAGTAAGGAAGTTACAATACCTACCTATTATCCACGCTTGATGATAAAATTACGATATACTAGCTATTCGCCCCGGCTTCGCCGTGGAAATATTTAAAGAGTGGCAAGCCCGAAGAATTTTTGTGATATAAAGTAGCCTATGTCATTATCTATATCTCCAACTATCTCTGTGCAAAAAATCACGTCAATCCCTTGTTCCACAAAACGTGAAAAAAGTAAAAGAAGTAGAATTATAGAACCTCTTCTACATGGTTGGACAACGCCGCAACGCCGCTGGTCAGCCAAAATTTTAAATTCGACATTATACTAGATTTCGACTAATTTTAGGGTTCTGAATTCGAATTTGATATCGATTTCAAAATTCAATATCACGACATCTGTCAATTTCTTAAAATTCGACATTATACTAGATTTCGACTAATTTTAGGGTTCTGAATTCGAATTTGATATCGATTTCAAAATTTAATATGACGACATCTGTCAATTTCTTAAAATTCGACATTATACTAGATTTCGACTAATTTTAGGGTTCTGAATTCGAATTTGATATCGATTTCAAAATTCAATATGACGACATCTGTCAATTTCTTAAAATTCGACATTATACTAGATTTCGACTAATTTTAGGGTTCTGAATTCGAATTTGATATCGATTTCAAAATTCAATATCACGACATCTGTCAATTTCTTAAAATTCGACATTATACTAGATTTCGACTAATTTTAGGGTTCTGAATTCGAATTTGATATCGATTTCAAAATTCAATATGACGACATCTGTCAATTTCTTAAAATTCGACATTATACTAGATTTCGACTAATTTTAGGGTTCTGAATTCGAATTTGAATTTGATATCGAATTCAAAATTCAATATGACGACATCTGTCAATTTCTTAAAATTCGACATTATACTAGATTTCGACTAATTTTAGGGTTCTGAATTCGAATTTGATATCGATTTCAAAATTCAATATCACGACATCTGTCAATTTCTTAAAATTCGACATTATACTAGATTTCGACTAATTTTAGGGTTCTGAATTCGAATTTGATATCGATTTCAAAATTCAATATGACGACATCTGTCAATTTCTTAAAATTCGATATTATACTAGATTTCGACTAATTTTAGGGTTCTGAATTCGAATTTGATATCGATTTCAAAATTCAATATGACGACATCTGTCAATTTCTTAAAATTCGACATTATACTAGATTTCGACTAATTTTAGGGTTTTGAAGATATCGATTTCAAAATTCAATATCACGACATCTGTCAATTTCTTAAAATTCGACATTATACTAGATTTCGACTAATTTTAGGGTTCTGAATTCGAATTTGATATCGATTTCAAAATTCAATATGACGACATCTGTCAATTTCTTAAAATTCGACATTATACTAGATTTCGACTAATTTTAGGGTTCTGAATTCGAATTTGATATCGATTTCAAAATTCAATATGACGACATCTGTCAATTTCTTAAAATTCGACATTATACTAGATTTCGACTAATTTTAGGGTTCTGAATTCGAATTTGATATCGATTTCAAAATTCAATATGACGACATCTGTCAATTTCTTAAAATTCGATATTATACTAGATTGCGACTAATTTTAGGGTTCTGAATTCGAATTTGATATCTATTTCAAAATTCAATATGACGTCATCTGTCAATTTCTTAAAATTCGACATTATACTAGATTTCGACGAAAATACTACGTGTGAAACAACTGAAACGTCAGATTTTTCATTGACAGAGTAAGTTTCTTCGTACGATACATAAAATTGAGAATTAATAGATTTACAACACACTTGTTTTTGGAGTTATTCTTTTACATCCTGTACTTGTCGTGTAATGTTTATAAAAAATTTGAAATTTTACATATAACTGTAAACTTTATTACAGGTTAAATAATGTGTCACTAGCAGAAACTAAAGAAAATGTTACCCTTCTTTCTAAATCTACCGATGACGTTCCTGACCTTGAGGTTATATTATAATAATAATGTAATGTAATTTAATGTATTGTAATTTAAGGTAATGTAGATCCGAGATTCACCAGAAAGCTTCAAATAAGAGAACCGATTGGAGATAAAAATATAGTATTGCAACAGCAAGACTGAATGTAATTGCAAGACCGACAGTTGACAAAGATTTTCCCTCCAATCAACCTACATGTTCACGATATTTAAGTTTTAACAATTTCTAAATTTGTACATATTTTTATTTTGTTCATCATTTATGTTTAGATTAAAGTACTATTTGAATATTATGTTATGGGTTAAAAATGTGAATACTAACTTGTCTATGCAATGTCAAATTTCGACTAAATAAGTTCAAGCCGAAGTGGCTAGGTGGGAGGCACCGCGCTGCTAAATCCCATACGTTGCGAATATTATTTTGTTTTGATTTATATTTTTACGATTTGAATAAAATGCAGGTAATTTAAAATATTCATTCACTATGGAATTTTGATGTGAGCAGCACATATTTATATGGAAATTATTGTTATTATAAAGAAAGTCACTATTTTGTGCAATATTAATGTGTTATGAATGTTAAAGAAAACCTTAAAATTCGTCGAAATTTAGTATGTCGAATTTAAAAAAATTACAGATGTCTTTTGAAATTAACGTCAAATTTTAAGAAGTTGACAGATGTCGTCATATTGAATTGTGAAATCGATATCAAATTCGAATTCAGAACCCTAAAACTAGTCGAAATCTAGTATAACGTCGAATTCAAAGAAATAGACAGATGTCGTCATATTTAATTGTGAAATCGATATCAAATTCGAATTCAGAACCCTAAAATTAGTTGAAATCTAGTATAATGTCGAATTTTACGAAATTGACAGATATCGTCATATTTAATTTTGAATTCGATATCAAATTCAAATTCGAATTCAGAACCCTAAAATTATTCGAAATGTAGTATAATGTCGAATTTTAAGAAGTTGTCAGATGTCGTCATATTGAATTGTGAAATCGATATCAAATTCGAATTTAGAACCCTAAAACTAGTCGAAATCTAGTATAATGTCGAATTTAAATAAAATATTAGATCTCGCTTGTCACATTTCAAACATTTCCACGAGCAAACCCGGGGCAAAAAGCATCATTTTATCATTAAGCGTGTAAGAGTGATTGTTTGTTTGTTGATTTGTCCTTTTTAACGTCAATACGGAGCAACATCTTATAAAATATTTTTTGACAGATTACTAAACGACAACTAATCCCATACAGTATGTATGGTATTAGGAGACAAATAATCATATGCAGTCCTGTGTGAGACGACAATTACTTCTTGTCTTGTATTAGACGCCAGACGGCAACTAAAAGCGTGGTCTCTCTAACTATGATAGTCTCTCGCAGGCTAGGTCGGAAAAAGGGCGTGACTTAAAACATCAAATCGTCAAGGACGCTGACGATTATCAGCCCCTTAACAAAAACGTTGCTAATAAACGTTTATGAATAAAGGCCATAGTGTATAGTAAATATGATATAATAATAATCCTTTTGTCAGAAAATTTTAACATACCTTACATATATATTCAACATTTTTTAACTCTAAACAATCGAAAAAATAGGGCTAAAAAATATGGTCTATGTCAATTATTGGGTGTGGCCTGTAGTCTTTAATCTGAGCCTGTAGTTGACTGGCAAGCTGAGTTGTCTTTGTATGGTCTCTATATGTATTCTTATATTAATAAAACCTCTGCTAAATAAAAGTATTTTAAAGTACCATCATAAAAATTGAAAGTATCAAGTCTAGCAATTCCGTGAAAGTCAGTGTTTACAGCTTAAGATTTTTTAAATTTGCCGCTCTTTTGAAATTACACGATTCACTGGACAGACTATATGTATGTATTATTGTAATAAATATTAAATGAATAAAAATTGTATTATAGCAAATTGTACGCCCTCGCAGTTACCTAAGTACAACTGCTAAAAGCCAACAAATAAATCTATTTTCATTTTAGATAATAATAAAACAGCGAAGTCTACGTTATTATCAACTGCAAGTCTAATCGAATCTGCTTTCCATATATCAGGTGTAATAGGTATTTGTCAAACAGCGAAGTAGGAACAATTTATATAAGTAGTAACTGATAACGTGATAATTCCGATTGTAATAAAAATAAGTAGGTATAAGTACTTACTTAGATAGGTAACTTGTACGACGTACGTTCAGCTTTGAGTATTTAAGACTTAAGTAAGTAGATGTTTAGAACAATAGAACATTTAAAAAGTAAATTGACGATAACAGAACGAAGGAACAAGCAAAATTCTTTCGTGTATTAAAAAGGACCGATAACACGGTTTTGGGAGCTGTAAGGCAACCCATAAAGGAAAAAAAAACAAAAAATATTGGCTAAAGAATTAAAAATGTCACTTTCACTATTTGCCTGTCTTTGTCTTATTCTTGTTTTGCAGATTTTTTGAAACTTTTTGGTGGAAGTTTGCCGGAAATGGAAATAATTATGTAGAAATAAATTTTGTAGAATTTAAATTCTCTACAAATAATGCTACCTACTACGTGTACAATTTTATTGTGTTTTTGTATGACCATTTTCATAATTGTATCCGGGCGGAGCTTGGGCCTGGCTATACCAAACTGTAGGTGCCTCAAGACTTCAAGAGCTGTTTAATTTTTTTGTACTTGCGGATATTCTGTGGCGTAGTCGAGGACCTAAATGTTCATAAAATAAACGCCAGTGATGGACGCAAATTTTAATTTAAAGTAAAATTTAATAATAGGTAGAAATAAAATAATAAAAACCAACCAACTTAGGTAAATTATAACTATTAAAATGTCAGTTCATGTTTTGGTTACAAAACGTTCATAATTAGGACTGGGCGTTCAACTACAGGGGTAAACCGTTACTTTTTTTTTACAAAAACTGTCATTTTACCAAAATATTTAAAGCTAGATAGTGTTTTTTTTAATAAGTTTAATCTTGAATATATTATGGTATCATAAAAAAATCTGCCAAGCATCAATGTTCCGAAATAACTGAGAAAAAGCTATCCAAAGTTGTCACAAACGCTTAATCGTTCATAATTCATTTATTGGTGCCACTACCCTAACAATAACTTTTCATGAGATAACATTCTTTGTGAATAGTTCTATCTGTCGAAATTCCAAGGCCATTTTGATTGAAAAAAAAATTGATTGAAGTAGATTAAATACGTTAAATTCTTGATATTAAATATTATTTTATCTGTTTCTTAGTGAAATCGTTAAGGAGGCAAGTAAACAAATGTACACAAATATTATTTTTGCCGTATCCATACATTTGAAGTTGTTATGCTGAAATTTATACGCAGAAACTTATAACATTTAGGTATTTATATTGTTTATGTTATAGGTCACGGTTAGATTACTGGGCTCAGACTAAAGGAATTCTGAGTTACTGGGTCTCTTAAATTCGATATATCCAGTAATTAATAAGTTTTATTTGATTAATTTGATTTATTAAATGTTTACGTGTTATTAACAAAATATAAATCCATTAAATAAGTACCTGTACATTTCGTCTAAATTTATAAATTTCTATGAAAATTGGCATAAAGAATTATAATAATAATACTTAATAAAAGTTCTAACCTTCTTTATTCTCGCTATTACTGATAAATTCCGTGTGTAATTTGAATATTATTACATAAATTGTAATTAACACATTATGTACCATTGCTGAAAATTCAATACATGGTGTGGTGATGTCCGTCCATTACTGTTATTACTGGCTCTCCCATGTCCATTACTGGAGCAAAAACGTAATTTTTTAGGGTTCCGTACCCAAATGGTAAAAACGGAAACCCTGTTATCCACGCTGTCCGTCCGGTTTGTATCTCATGAACCGTGATAGTTAGACAGTTGAAATTTTTACAGATGATGTATTTCTGTTGCCGCTATAACAACAAATAGGTACTAAAAAACAGAATAAAATAAATATTTAAGTGGGCTCCCATACAACAAATGTGTTTTTTTTTTTGCTCGACGACGATAACAACTACAGGTACGCTTGAAATATTTAGTTATAAGTATATTCACTTTAAAAATAAATAATTAAGTAAATTAAAATAAAACAAATATTTAAAGGGGGCTCCCATACAACAAACGTGATTTTTTTTTTGCCGTTTTTATAGATAATGGTACGGAACCCTTCGTGCGCGAGTCCGACTTGCACTTGGCCGGTTTTTTTTATCTTATCATCATCATGTTGATATTATTGAAGTTACATTAACTTTCCCTACCTACTCTGTGGTTACAAACTCGCAATCATATTATAGGTAGAGAGATGGAGACAGAAAGTGGTTGTAAGCACTTGCCGGCAGAAAACCTCTGTTTCGTGTAGTCTGAGCCCCCCTCTACAAATTCTTGTAGACGAGTAGGGGTCCAGCGCTTGTCGGTACGCCGCTGAGCCGATTTAGAAGAAAAAAAATAAAAAAATAAAAACCTCTCCTACCAGCTATCAGAAAATTAGAGAAAAGCATTTGTGGGGACCGTAAATTGGCAGAAAATATTTTTCCTACAACCGAGAGGTCCCCCCCCCCCCCCCCACAAATGCTGTTCACTCATTTTCAGCCAGCTGGTAGGTTTTATTTTTATTTTTTTTTTCTTCCTACTGGTCTACATGAATTTGTAGAGGGGGGCTCAGACTACACGAAAAAGAGGTTTTCTGTCGGCTGAACCCCTACTGGTCTACATGAATTTGTAGAGGGGGGCTCAGACTACACGAAAAAGAAGTTTTCTGTCGGCTGGACCCCTACTGGTCTACATGAATTTGTAGAGGGGGGCTCAGACTACACGAAAAAGAGGTTTTCTGTCGGCAAGTGCTTACTTACAACCACTTTCTGTCTTCATATCTCTATAGGTACTAATAGTTACCTGTCACTATGAGACAATACTTATTATTATTACTTACAAAGAATACACGTATGTAATTATTTTGAAGAGTGTGGTCGTCGGGCGCAAGGCAAGTTGCGGTCGCGGGGAGCGGAACGTGGCACGTGGACGGAGCGCCCGCCAGTGGCCGTCTGTAGTCCGCTGTGTAAAGTCGCGCTCCAGTGCTCCACAGTCCGTCGTCGCAGTACTAACCGAGTAGAGTACCTCGCCTCGCCCGGCGCCCCGGCCCGCAGTACCGCCCACAAGTCGCGTCGCCGACGGACGTGTCGACGTCCCTAGACCGCGGCTGCGACGTTCCGTGACCTTGCACGAACCTACCCTACCTTGCATTCTTGTCGCGAGTATAACCTCAAAATGTCGGAGAGCGCCCCGGATATAACCAGTGAGAGTGATGGCTCCCTGTTCAGCACTTTGGACATTATTATGCTGGCGGGATTGTTGGGCGCCGCGATCTGGTGGCTTTACAGTTCCAGAAAGGATAATAATAAAGATGACGTTTTACTAAGCAAATATTCTATACAGTGAGTATCTATTATTATATTACTATCTTCTATTGATCTTGTATCATAGGTAGGTATTTGTAATGTAATCCATTGAAATCCGACATTGTTTTATGACTGAGTTCAATGCCTTAGAACTTTACTTATTGTAGGTACCTATATCTAGATACAAGGTAAAAGTATTTGATATGATTTCCCTACTTACTTATATGGTGTGTGGAAAGAAATAAATATGGTCACTGGTCGTGGTCAATGACATGATCGTGGACGGTGGAAGAAACATGTTTGCGAGCGCCGGCCGCACTCGAAATTGCTCTGTGCTCGAAAGTTTGATACCTACAATACGGCAGAATACGCAAAGATGCTTGCAAAGAGACCAAATCAAAATACCTACCTAGGGATAGTACATGGATAGTATTTAATTATGTTTTTATTGCAAGATGACAACAACACAAACTTTTCTAAATTTCAAACAGTGTTGCCAGTTTGTCTGATTACTTGACTGTAGATAGATTAGATACAATATCGGAAATCCGAAAATATCCTTTTCCCCACAAATATACATTTTTCGTAACTTTTCTTTAAAACAATTTTGTTTATAAAAAATATTAAAAACAACGATACTACAAATGTTAACCAAGGTTTTTGTTACGCCAAAAATTTTATAATTCCCATAATTGTATTATATCCCTCAACCAAATCTGAAGACACTAGTGTTACTTGCGTTACCTATTTATTCAATCTCCCCGATTATTGCTCAACTTTGGTTCTCCATTTACATTAAGAAAGAGCCTGTCGTTATAGTCGATTAATTAACATATGTACGTATTATCATACTCAACTTGATTCAATTTAATGTTCAAGTTGTCGCACATAAGTAAGTGTATAGGTACTTATCAGTGACTTGCGCTAATTTAATGCAAATTACGAGTAGTAGCTACTTATGAGTAGGAAAGGAGGTAGAGGTAGGTACATCAAAGGTAATTGTTTTTAAATATTATTCTATATGTGAACAGTGTATCCAAATACCTAAGTTTAGAATAAGTTTGTAGGTAATTATTTGTTTTGTAGATAAGTAGGTATTAAACATCTATGTATATGTAGGTAAGGGAATTAACTCTTGTAAAAATTACCAGTGTATTGTTTCTATCCACAAACCTTTGTTTGCAATGTTAGCAATTCAAAATCAACAGCAAGTCAAAAAACGAGAAAAATTATCAATTTGTTAAATCACAACCGACCCTGACATAATACTTAATTAACTGTATTACTTTTATGAAAACTCGTTAATTGACAAGAAATACAGTAGGTACTACCTAAATGATATTGCAGAAATTGTCATGTATTTTCTCGTCGACCTCGAGCAACAACATACAGGCTACAAATGGATGAAACCTTATAAAATACGGAAATCAGAAATAGGTAAAAATAAATAAGTATGTGGCAGTTTTACAATCCTGATTACAATTAATTAGGTATCTTAAATATTATCTGTATAATACTTTGTTATTTACAATTCCTATATTATTCGTATGTTCAAAAAAGAGCAAACGCTGAGACTATGCCGTAAGGTTAGGGATCCAAATGCACTCCACAGTCCACTGTTATCCCCACAGAAAGTTATCCCTCAATGGCCTGCGTGGATCCTGTGACACTTCAAATTGCAGTTTTAGGTACATAGGATTTTTTAAATGTAAAAGTTTTAAACAAGCATAATATCGAACTTTTTTATACTTTAGTTAGCCCATATGGTACTGATCAGATGATGACGTTGGTTGAGATTAAGAGCATTTAAGAGTAAATCGTACTTTTGGATCCTAAACTGTACTATTTGAACCGTAGAAAGAGGACACTAGTAACGTAGTTTTTTTTAGTCTAAGATTTGAACAGTATAATTTCCATGAAGCACTTGAAGAAATTACCTGTTATTTAGGCACATATAGAGAATATTGTTATCTAAAAATTAATTGAGAAAACTTTTAAATTAATAAAGAATTTTTGAATTATAACAAGATAATTGAGACGGCTTTTCTCATTTTCGCTTTCATCAACAAGTTCATCAAACTCCTAATATCAGAAATCACTATAAATATCCTCAGGAAAATAGTTATCAATAAATATATTATTATTTTTGTTCTTTTCTTCAATAAATATATTAAAATCACAATCATATTAAAAAAAGTAAAAATTGTAGCCCATAAAATTGTTATTTTCTCTATAAATCTTGCTTCATTTTAAATGATAATTATTTATTGTAATAGAACAACTTCTTCTTTAGAACTTAAGCGTTAAAATTACAATTATAGTATTTTTGTAATATTTTTTAAATATTTTAAAAAAGTGCTATTAAAATCAGCGCGCGATGTGTTTTATTTTGAAATTAAACCTTTATCATACTGGAAACCAAAATTGGTTAGTCCAGTCCGACTTTAATGACAGAAAATACATTATATACGCACACAAAGACATGCAGTCCATGCAGGTGGACATAAAAAAAACTCACAACTGTAGTCGTTAACCGTCTTACGCACGGGAACAGTACCTTATGGTAAAAAAATTCCGCCTCCATATTTCGGACCCGGGTCATTGACGGTATGATATGCATTCGACTTTTTGTGACCGTGTTGAGTTTATCTATCCAATGCGTTTACAAATGGTTTACAACGATTTAATTCCAGTAACCTCTCCCTCAGCCCGCACCATGTAGGTATAAGAGTTTAGTGTAATGAGCTTAGTTTTTCTGGTTTTTAACTAATACTATTTTGACAATGTTCATTGTACGAAGTTATAAAGATTTCAAAGTCTAAAACGTTTTGACCCACACCTTGGACCGAAATTATTTAAAATGTTTTCACATCAAAAATTTAAATATTGTCTCCAATACCTATTCGAATTCTTGATTGAATTGATACATTATAAATTTGCAAATATATGAACGCCAGTAACACTGCAAATATAATATTCATAGCCTGTCTACAAATGCGTGCTGAAACCTGTTATTCCAGTGTAAATTATGTACCTACCTACCTGTACCTTACTCTCATCTTATATATTATTATACTTATAGTAACACATCTTTATTTCCTTTACTGTAAAGGGCATATTATATTCTTTATGTCATTCAGAGGTACATGTTGAGGATACTAGACGTATTCATTATTATAGTACCTACGCTACCTACATAAGTAAAGGTACATAATCTAATTAAAAAAAAGTTGAGATTATTTACATATTCGGCACTTATTTAATAAAAAAAATGAGTTACCTATTTGTACAATCAGTGTCCTAGAAAAACGGAATATACCTATGTAGCAAGTACATACATACAACGATAAACAAGGAAAATAGAGGTGGAACTATGAGAAAGTTATTTAGTACGACAAACATTATATGAAACATTTGTATTGGCAAAATGCACAGCCGTGACCAGTAGACGAGCATTCACACCAGATAACATGAGGACGGTTGATAATATTTAATTATCTTTTTACTTACACGTAGGCACAGACAAACGTTTTTTAACAATGATAGTAGCATCCGGGTTTGTATACAAAAAATTTAAAATAGGAAAAATAAAAGTTTACCCAGGCGACTCCCAGGCTCCCAGGCTCCCAGCAGTCTTTCTCTATAATATGAATAGTTTGATAATTATATTAACGGATACTGCGGGACCTAAGGTTTCATAAATTGATGTTAGTACGTAGTAGATCAAATAGTACGTCATAATCACGTCAAATATTTGGTTAAGTATTTAGAAACTAACAAACATAACAATAATAAAACATACCGCTTACGACTTAAGTTACGGTAGAATTGTTATCTGTCTGTATGCTTGTTCACGATGACTGGAATAAAATTAATATTGATAAGCATACTTATTGTATTGTTTGTCTATTATACGTTGTTATATCACACTATATTTTAATAGTTTGCGTTGCGTCGCCCCAACGATCATTGTCGGATGCATAGGTACCTACCTATACGGTGTCAGCTGTATAACAGTATTGCGCAAGCTCTTCCTGTTTATTGTCCATGATGTCTCTAATCTTAAAAACTACATTTATGTTTTATAGTAAGACAATGATTTAAAGTTCGATGTATACCTATATGGTTATATTTTAATCTCAGTATTTTGTCAAAGCAATTACTTGTGTTAAAGCAACATGCATAAGTTTACAGTGCTTGTATATATTATATATATTAAGTAGGGGGCATCCATTAATTACGTGAGCCCAAAATTTCCAGTAAAATCTCATCAAATCTCACTTAAACTGAGGAGGGTACGTCAACTTTGAATAAATATACATGCCCATGCAGTGAGTAAAAAATTAAGGAAGGTGGTGCTTGTCTATTCTTACTTTTAATTTTATTAAGTACATTTATATTTTATTTTATTAAATTTAAATAACTTTTTTGTAATACACCTAAATGTTGTATTATATTTATAGGTACCTATTCTATAAAAATAAATGTAGTTTTTAACATACTGTAGCGGAAATCTCACGTATAGGGGTCTCATCTGAGGGTCTCACTAATTCTCACTCAATCTCACCAAGGGGGAGGGGGGAGTCTAAATTAAAAGAAAAATAGCTCACGTAGGTAATTAATGGATGCCCCTAATGTCACTAGTCTGACTAAAGTAGTCTGTCCTTCGCAAACCCAACTGGAATATATAGATAAGAAGTTCAAAGTATCAAATCAAAGTTTAATAATCGTATAAAATTCCTCTATTTTAATTATACCATGTAAGTACAACTGAAAGAAATGACCAAAACAAGTTTTTTCTCATAAAATTACGTTGTTACCAGACCCGCAGGTGCAATTCAAGTTACGGAAAATTCATTCATAAAGAAGCTGAGATCGTCGGGTAGAAGTTTAGTAGTTTTCTATGGATCACAAACTGGCACAGCTGAAGAATTTGCAGGTCGACTTGCCAAAGAGGGAATTCGATATAAGATGAAAGGCATGGTGGCAGACCCTGAGGAATGCGATATGGTTTGTTTAATTATATTTTTACATCAGGGACATCACAAACTGACAATGGTCGTTTCCACCTACTGTAAAAAAGAAGCCAAAATTCATGTGCCTTTACCACTCGAGAGTAGTTTATAGTTTTGCATTTTCGTAAGTAACAATAGAAGTTACAGCTGTATCTTGAAATCTGTGATCTATTTATAAATATAATATTTAAAGGACAAAAATAAATGGTCATTTCTATTTTAAGAACTCGATAATAATTCTACAATCATTGTATTGATGAGTATACCAAAGTTTAATTCAATTCAAATAACTAAGTGAGTCCTTATAGTCTTATGGCCATATTCATAAACACATTTTAGAAGTTTTAGTTAAAATATGTTTTGTCACTCTCTAACAAACCTGTCTTTACTAATAATAGAAAGAAACAAAACACATTTTAACAAAAACGTTGCTAAAATACGTTTATGAATAATGGCCTTATACCTAGTCTCCCTTAATAATTTTGAACAACAGTTCGGTTCAGTGATTGAATGACAAACCGTCAAATTGGTCATAATTGCCCATATTCTGTTTGCTAAATCATTGCTATATAAAATTTTAATTATATCATATTTATTTAGCGTTACTTTTCAGGAAGAATTAACTAAATTGAGGGATATACCCAATTCGTTAGCTGTCTTCTGTATGGCAACATATGGAGAAGGAGATCCTACAGATAATGCCATGGAATTTTATGAATGGCTCAAGAATGGCGATAACGATTTAGGTGGATTGAATTACGCCGTAAGTGTTATTATAATGTTTTAAATACCCATAAGCACGGTGTCTTCTATTGGGTATTTCCCGTCGACTGTGGTTGAAAAATAGGGTTTCATTCCCGCGGAAAGAGGTTGATACCTGCCAATCCATCACCGGCATCACCATCACCCATAGAGTACTAAGCCTATGGAGGGGCTCCCCCTTTCGCCAATTTTTTCCCCTTTGACCAGTTATACTGACCAGGTGCGCAGTAATAAGTTACCTTAGATTTCGTTGGTATCGTTTTGTGTCGCGAGACAGAGCTCTAGGAAAATAGTTAATTGTGATGTTTTAAACGGGAAAGGCGATCTAGGAAGTCAAACTTAGTGTTTCCAATCATTAATTATAATTATTATGTTTGCATTTTAACATAATCATCATATAACGTAAAATCCGTTGCGACAATAAAACGACAGAAAAATACAGTGGTACAGGGGCTAGCTAGTACTAGGCGTTTACCTCCCCCCTCGCCAAAAGTGGCAGAAAAAATTGTTCGGTGATTTATACCCTTCACGTCTCCTTTGGTAAATACTCAAAGCCATCACCCCTTTTTAGGGTTCTGTACTCAAAGGGTAAAAAACGGAAACCCTATAACTATTTACTAAGGCTCCGCTGTCCGTCCTTCTGTCTATTACCAGGCTGTATCTCATGAACCGTGATAGTTAGACAGTTGAAATTGTCACAGATGATGTATTTCTGTTGCCGATATAACACCAAATACTAAAAAAACCAGAATAAAATAAATATTTAAGGGGGCTCCCATACAACAAATGTGATTTTATTGCTTGTTTTTGCTCGATATTGATAACGGCAACAGTAGACGCTTGAATTATTCACAGAATATTTAGTTATATGTTCACTTTAAAAATAAATAATTAAATTAAAATAAATATTTAAGGAGTGACAACAGTGATTTTTTTTTTGCTGTTTTTATAGATAATGGTACGGAACCCTTCGTGCGCGACTCCGACTCGCATTTGGCCGATTTTAAATTATTATTGTGTTGTCATGTTGTCATGTCACTGTGTTGTTACACTTGTGAAAATCTGACAATCAGCTGTAGCAAGCGTTCCAAATATTCGTCTATCGAACTATTGTACTAATAGCGCGAATACGGCTCAGTTAAAATGTACTGCTGAAAAGAAGTACTTGTATGATTGTGGTGTACTATTTAATTTTGTCATATTGCAGTGACTTAACATGGCTCGCTCGAGTTTCTATATTGAAATTCCTTTTCATTATTTCACGGTTAATGGACATATCATAGTGTTTCATAACAATTATTGTAGTTAATAAGTGAAATGTTACGTTTTACGTATAAAGATTAAACTTTTATTTTCTAAGACGTCGATTATAACCTATAACTTAACCGTAAAATGTAAATATTAGTTAACTATTGTAATATTTTGTGATAAACATGAGTGTATATATGAAGTTACTTCCTCACGTTATTAACAACAGTTTCACAAGAAGAAACCTCGCTCTTCCCTCTTTATTGAAATTAAAATTCATGGTAGGTTTGTTTCCTATTTTAGCATGTCTATATAATTTTCCAATAAAGTCTAGTTTCAACTTACTTTTAATAATGATATTTATAGGCAAAATTGATTACATACCTACTTTGATTAGATGAATGATTAGGTAGATTAGGTACCTAATTTTTTTATAAGTAATATAAATGATGTAATAGTATGCAAATTTTGTACCTATAACTGTATGTAATAACTAACTAACCATTGTACATTAATATTTATACTAACTACTATTATATAATGCCATTTTTAAGTGACTCAAAAAGAAGAGAGATTTACAATTTGATTCAAGCTGTTCGCCCGTAGGGCCCATACTAGCTTTCATCCCCTATTATACTTCAGGGGTGGATTAAAAAAAGTATCCTATGTCCTTCCCTAGGGTTCAAGATCTCTGTATCAATTCTCAACTTAAGTTTGCAGTTTATTCTAATAAGTCTAATTTCTTATAGGTGTTTGGACTCGGCAACAAAACATATGAACATTACAATTCAGTTGCTATCTACTTAGACAAAAGGTTGGAAGAACTTGGTGCTGCTAGAGTTTTTGAGCTTGGACTTGGTGATGATGATGCAAAGTGAGTTTAAAAGTTTTATATACTTACCATATTTTGTTTTCTTGAATTAATCATCTGAATAATGTATATTTATTGACTTTTCCTTACCTATCTCTATTTCATATTTAAAAAAAAAAATTTACAGCATTGAAGATGATTTTATCACATGGAAAGACAAGTTCTGGCCAGCAGTTTGTGAGAAGTTCAATATTGAAAGCACTGGTGAGGAGGAACTGGTTCGTCAGTTCCGTCTAGTCACTCATGCTCCAGGAGATTTAGCAGCAAATGCCATTTTCACTGGTGAAATAGCAAGATTACATACTCTTCAAAATCAAAGACCGTAAGTATTATATAAAAAAAATCTAACTTAATATCATAAATGAGGAAGTGGGTTTCTTTGTATGTTCTTGGGCCGGAATATTGTCACATTTCTAAAATTTTCCAAGGGCGAAGCCAGGGTGGAAATCTAGTAATAAATAAATTCAAATACAAGCTTTTTGTATTGTCACCAGCACCAAAAGTGTGTGAAAAATTTCTCAATTGGTTGGCGGAATTGGTTTAAAATTCAGTTGCAAGATTTGACCCATACATACTTACTAACAAGTGAAGTTAAATAAAAGCTTTGCATTTTATAAAATTGACACTTATAACATTATTTCAGACCATATGATGCTAAAAATCCCTTCCTGGCTCAGATTAAGGTGAACAGAGAACTGCATAGAGGTGGTGATAGATCATGTCTGCATGTGGAGCTTGACATCTCTAATTCTAAAATGAGATATGAAGCAGGTATGTAACTCCATAAACCATTAACTCACTTGTTTTCTTGGAAACATCCTTGTGTATTATTTTATGATGGCATAGATTTAGGCTGAACTTAATTTTATTGATATCTAGGGTGTTAGTATTGATTGTCATAGTCCTTCAGAATTACAAATTGCTTTTCAAACTGATGTTTAATCCCTTTTTAAACTGAACACAAAACATATCTAATAAACACAATTATGTTTCCTCACTGGTTTGTTTAAAGTTCAATTTGTATTATTTCTAATTTTTTTGTATATATTATTAGCTGATGCCCGTGGCTTCATTTGTGTGGCCTACAATAATGCGAAAAATAATAATTGTCTTTATTTATGTGACTTCCTGTAGTCATATTGTCATTAAACATGGCTCAAAATTATCTCTGAACTATTTCAAAGAAATAAAAAAGCTGCATATCTATATTCTCAATATCTTCAGTAGTTTCTGCATAACAGATACAGACACAAAATGAGTTAAGATTTTATTTTATAATATACTAGCTGTGCACCCAGTAATGATTACTGCTCCACTCCTTTGGGTCGTAGCATTATATAGCCTGTAACCTTCCTCAAGAATTGGGCTATCAAATCCAAAAAAAAAAATTTAATCCAACTGGTAGTTCCAGAGATTAGTGCATTCATCAGCTTTATTATTAGTATAAATAAATTATATGCAGAACTTAGAACTATTAAATGGGTCTTATGACCCGGTCATAAGTTATAGGCATAAATATTTTTACTACCAGATAATCTGATTTCCATTCCATGGTTTAAGGAGATGCTTCATAACTTTTGCTTCATACAAAAACGGACTTCAGCAATTCAAGTATTATACAAAACTTATAAAAACAGCAAGTTCTAGTTAATGGATCCATAATAATTATCTATACTTAATCAATATGTAAAAAATATGTCAATATCAGCTATCAGGTTTCATTAAGCCCTGAAAGTCATCAATTTCACACATATTTTTAACAGACTTTATGCAAAATTTTCGAAGACATGCGTTTTTTAGTTGGTTACGCGACCAAGAGAGCTCTTAAAACTAGTGGATTTATCTATATCCCTTTACAGGTGATCATGTGGCTGTATATCCCATAAATGACACAGACTTGGTAAAACGTTTGGGTGAACTGACTGGTGCTGATCTGGATGACGTGTTCTCACTAATCAACACAGATATGGAGAGCAGCAAGAAAAATCCTTTCCCATGTCCGACGACATTCAGAACTGCTTTGTCACATTATATTGAGATCACTGCTCTGCCTCGTACACATATTCTGAGAGAATTGGCTGAATATTGCTCAGAAGAAGAGGTATGATTTGTGAAATTACAAAGGCACGTAGATACAAAGTTGAAACTAATGTGACCATTTTAAATGTAGCTCTTTATTAATAATTTAATTACAACTTTAAAAAAATGAAAGTCCAGAATGCAAAACTATAAAAAAATTATAAGTAATAATAATCATATAAATAAAAATGAAATGTTGTTCGTTGTAAGCGCATCACTTGAGAACGGCTGGACCGATTTGGTTATTTTTTAAATGTTCGTAATAGTCCGAATCAGGTTTTTAGCGAAAGAAAAATGTAAAAGTTGCCTGGAAAATTCGGAAAAACTGAAAGTGTCTTTTTCTATGCGATTTTGGGCGAAGCCGGAGTGGAAAACTAGTTATAAATAACGAATAGTTAAAAAATAATATGAAGACATTTTTTCCACTCAGTATGCCTAGGTATTGATTGATCAAATCATCTTGGTCGGTGGTATATCAAATCAAAGATTTTTTATTTTGACATTTTTTAAGACAATGTATACTTTGTACAGGACAAGAATAAGTTACTACTAATGGCGACGAACTCTCAAGATGGAAAGGCCCTGTATCAATCTTTCATAGTGGATGCGTGTAGGAACATAGTGCACATCCTAGAAGACATCAAGTCGTGTAAACCTCCACTGGATCACATTTGCGAATTGCTGCCACGTCTTCAACCAAGATTCTATTCCATATCTTCCAGTCCTAAGGTAAGTTTTTATATTATAGAACATATTTTAATAATTGCAAAGTCCCATTAAAGTAGGCAATATATGATCATTGGTTAGTGGTATTTTGTATACTTATTATTTCCCTTTTTTATATCATAGAGGCGACATTCTAGATATCTCTTGTCTATACTAATCCATAGAAGCATTCAATTTACCGTTTTTATCTATCACACAATTTTTATCGCGACATTTACCAAGTACATATGGAAGTATTATAAATATTGTATTCATAGATTTAAATGTAGCTATGTACTTCCAATTACAATTTTTTTACTGAACTAAAACTAAGTTTTACTTGTACCATATTCCATCAAAACCTTTAATTATAATAAATTGAGTGAAATAATGACTCGATCCGCGTTTCACTGTGTATTTGCTTACAACTTCTAAACTACAATACGGGTTTCATCACCATTTAGAACATTTCACGAGAAAGATGCCAAAAAACCGCTCTTAGGGGGCTTAGATGGTTACGCTGCCTTAAGAGGATCGTGTAGCTCAGCGTACGCAGCGAAATAGGTATTTAGAAAATCATATTCTATCTCAAGCGCGCTCTTCCCCCGGGCATCAGTGCGACAGAGAGCACTGCAGCTCGTGAGTGTTTGTAGGTATGTTCTTCGTTGAAAATTGCGTTTTGGGGGAAAACGATTTACACCTACTAAACTATAACGAAACCTTATAATTTTGGTGTCAAACGTTTTAGCAGATTATAATCTACGTACGTACGTTTTGCTTTTTTTGAAATTTTGCTTTGTTTCTCAAATACAGACGGTTTATTACGAGCAAGTTATGAACCAAAAAAACCGAGATTTGAGGGGCTTATAACTTTTGACCTATTACGAATTTTGAAAAAAGGAAAAAATACGTACGTAGTTTTTCACTATGTCAGTAACATATTACAAAATCGTTAAAATTAAATAATATTTAGGGGTAGTAAAACGTTTTCTCCGTTTGTATGGACATGGACGCGGTACACTACACTCTTAACATCAATAATATTGGCCAAGTTGAGAGTACTACGACTTGCACGCTGAGGGTTCCATACCATTTTTTCGGTCAGAACTTTATGAAAGGATCTTCGTTTAGGTTCTCTTGTAAACTATAAGAAAGGACATATGTTTCCTATTTTTTCTAAATTTTAGACTCAGTAGTTTCGGAGATAGGGGGGGGGGGGGTATTTCTTAAATTGTATTCCTTATAACGAGCCTTTTCATTTGAAGCACTTTTTTACGTCGTTTTTGCTCCAAAATCGAAATTCCATAAAAAAAAAAGCTGATATTATGTATGTTATCTTATTTTTTGATAACAATGTATTCATATTAAAATTTTATTTCATTATCGCCTTTTCCAATGTCGCGACCTTAAACCAAAGAAATAATGTAAAAATCTTGCATACATTAATCTTAATGCATTATGTACATTACATACTTACATTACATTCCATATATTACAATTACAATAGAAACTTGATGAAAACTAGCGTTATTATATATAGTTACAAGTTACCTACTATTCTTTTGAATTGTCGACCATTTTTCTGCGTTTACTGTTTCTTGGGTACCATTCTGTAACATCTCTGGTCCATTTACACTTCTTGTTCCTTAACATATGGCCCGTCCATCTCCATTTGAGTTCATTAATTTGATGGTCCGATGACGTGAAAGAAATTGCGGGTCCCTTGTGTATGAGACAGGCCAGAGACAGGGGACACTGGAAATCACTAGAGGAGGCCTATGTCAGTAGACAAACTGATAAATCAAATCCAATATTATGCTAAACAAGTGCACATATTATAGAAACTAAAATAAAAGTGGGTTATTTTTAATAAGAAACAAAATTGTTTTGTGTAACTTAGTTACAATATTTAGATTGTAAAAATTGTAATCAGTTAATAAAGGCTTTGAAGCTAAAGCCATTGAAGATATTTGGTACCTATGTAAAGTAAAAACTAAGGTAGGTATGTTTTTATTTAAAAAATTAAGTTATTTTAAGAAACTAATTTGAATATTTTTGTTTTTATACAGTACCTACTTAGTTTTTTTGTTATAAATTTTCAAAGTTTTGTAGACAGACGACAATGTGACGTTTCTGTCCCGTGGTGGGCCGTGGTACTAGTCGTTTGGAATAGAAGTAGTACCACGACCCTTAACGTGCCCCATGGTAGTAACCAGATAGACAAATGAGTTGAGAAATGGGGGGAATATCTCTTTTACTACGTAAATAACAACTTTAAAAAAATAAAATAAAAAACTACCTTAGTTTTTACTTTATATACCTACCAAATTAAGTCGGAGGGATGCCCTTTCAAAACTTAATTTCTGTCTACCTGTCCAATTACTGTCTAGTGTTTTTTAGTTATTTTTCCTGTTGTTATTAATAAATTCAATTTGAAATTAAAGTTCAAGGCAAGTGTCAATGTGCTTAATTACTGGTACATCTTTACAATATTTGTTTCAAATTACTATTATTTATTTTAAATATGGTAAATGTTTATTTAAGTAAAGTGTTTTATTTAGTCAAGAAAATTGATTTGGTAAACTCCACTCATCATCACTACATTGTCTGTCTGCGGGGATCTCTTCCGCAACCCCTCCTAAATCTATTAAGTAAGTATAATTATTTTTTACAATAATTATACTTAATAGATTCAGGGGGAGTTTATGTCTTTTAAAAATTACTCTATCAGGGGGTCTCATTATTGTATAGCCGCCTCAAAAAATTACATCGGTTGGTTAAAGTACTTTATCCGTGACATTATTGTTCGTAATAATATTCTCAAACGTATCTAGCTAGGTACTAAGGTCAGCGCACACTAAGAAGAGTAGTTTCAACAGTCATGATCCAACAATAAAAATAACAACAATCAAATATTATATCTATTATTCGACCTATGACTCGCATTTATATTAGTATGGATATGGATAACATATTTTATTTACATACATCAAAATATAGGTTAGGTACGTTTTTTATTATATCAATAGTAATATAATAAAATAATGCATTAAAATTTCTGCGGCGTGACCTAGGAGATTTCAATTCAAGATCAAGGACGTTTTAATTCAATTTTTATTGCGGCCGTACATAGTCTATGCTTAGCTAAGTGCGACCTAACTCGCATAATTTACAACTTACCGTCATTTATTATTTACCTATTGTATGAGTTTAGGTAAAGTACCTACTATATGAAACTACACATAACTAGGTATTAAAACACTCGTGTGATACTACCTATTAAATTAAACTCGTGCTTGTGTTTTATTAAGCCCCTATTATGCACCAGTTTCTTAAACTAGTATTATAATTCCAGTTGCATCCAGAGACCGTGCACATCACAGCGGTAGTTGTGCAGTACCGCACACCGACTGGGCGCGTCAACCGCGGTGTGGCTACCACGTGGCTCGCGGAACATAAACCTGAGCCGGACCAACCGCTGCCTCGTGTGCCTGTCTATATACGGAAGTCACAGTTCAGGTAAATATTGCCTGTTCCGGCTAGAACCCAGCCTATAACAGGAAGCACCGCGATATTGCTTCATATTTTTCCGAAATTTCGTCTTTTATTATGGCTCCAGTCTACCAAGTTTATCGGTGATTTGTCAATGTCAAGTATTATAGCTTATAGCCTTTATGATTATCCCGCCGACCGCGATGTGTCTTATTAGTCGTCGACTAATCACAACCATCACAGTGGATTCCACATCACGCCACGACGAAAACGCGAGCGGTCGCCGCCATGACGGATGTTGAATCCGTCTTTTTATAGTCTGTCCTTCATCTTCTTTCAAACCACAGACGCCAGTTCTTTATTTCATGAAATATTTCTCGCTTTTAAAATACATAGTCCCATGTCATGTCTGGTCGTCACAGAAAAGATAACAATATTATTTTCTCTGAAATTTTTGAGTGTTTAAACCATATGTTAGAACTTAGCTAGCCAAAAAAAAACCATAAAATTCACTCAACAACAAAACTGTAACTCAAATTAACATTCTGAAGAAATGTCAGTAGTTGCCTGTTGCCTAAAATGAATTATTGATATCCACAGACTGCCCGTACAACCACAAACCCCTATCATCATGGTAGGGCCCGGCACTGGACTAGCACCATTCCGCGGGTTCCTTCAAGAGCGCGCACACATTCGAGCGGAAGGACGCACTGTTGGCGACAACGTACTTTACTTCGGCTGCAGACATAAGTCACAAGATTATATCTACCAAGAGGTAAGTCACCTCGGCACCGTGTCAGTACCGTACCCATTGGGGGTCGGGCGCAGGACCTTGGACATTGGAGTAAACCTAAAAAATCTGTTGTCAAGCCTGAGCATGATAATTATGTATATAAATAATGTTATAAAGATTAAATTAATACACTCATATACATATGTACTTATACAGCAGTAGGTAAGTATATAACTTCATAATAAAATAATAGCCTGGTAACAACTTGAGTTGAGCTTGAGTAATTCTGCAAAACTCGTGAAATATACATTATCACGCGAGATAAAGCGATACCAGCACAACCCGACCAAGATAACTGAGGCACGACTAATATGCGGCACTAATTAATCTTGATCGGATTATACTAGTATTGCTTTGTCAATAGCGATAATGTATATTTCGGAGTTCAGAATCAACGTGCAGGCTATTTGTTGATGTCTATGATGATTGATGGTTTGATGATTTTCTAATGCAATTCGATAAAAATTACCGCTTGTCGCTCAACTCAGAATTACGTCAAAAATAAGCCGCAGTATGGTAGCTTTAGAAGCTAAATTGTTTTACTGTCCATGGACAGTGGACACTGGTAGCTCGTCAGCGCTCTTTATACGTGACGTATTATTTCGTTGATTCCGGTTATTTGGGGCGCAACCTTCGGAAATGTACAAGGACACGGGACATTTCGCCTAATTAAAAAAATATAGATATCTCTATATGATTATCACTTCAATAATGTTAAATATTATTAAGCACTTAAACTGCTAAGTGGTTTGACCTTACATACAATGCAAGGTTTACTTTTGTTAGATGTCAATTAACTGAAGTACAATTTCAGACATGATGGACTTAATGTGTGTACTACCAAAATAATCATGAGCAAATATTTTTGGTAGATAAGATAAAAGTGTTTAATAGTTATTATAAACCAAGGTTTTATTTTTGTAAAATATCATTTCATTGAAATGTCCAACTCTTCCGGGTGGGTACATAATTTACTAGATAAGATAATGGCAATTATAATATTCTATTTGGTTAATTAACCGCCACTCCACCCGCGTAAAATAAGCCAAAATTATGTATTACCTTGCGGTTTGCACAAATGGTTACTGCCCTGCTTCTTTGGGTCGTAGCGTGGTGTTTATAGCCTATAAACCTTCGTCAAGAATTGAGCTATCTAATGCAATTTTTTAAATTCGACTGTTAGTTCCAGAGATTAGCGCGTTCATACAAACAAACAAATTCTTCACAAATCTGTGTCAATACATTTTAAGTTAACACGGCGCTAATTCGTGTTTATTAAAATGTGTTAAAATGGGCAAGGTACCCGGTAGGGGCAAATCTACACCCATATTATTATGTGTTAATCAGTTGTCCATGACTGGCATATAAAAAACTTAATGCTGGCACTAATATGCCAGCGGTGACTACATTCTTTAAATTATTTGACATTCAAGTGAAACAACAATACCTATACAATAATTTAGGAATTATTGAAATCGGGCAAAAAAGATTACGAATCTTTTATATTTTTTTATATTGTTGTATTGTTTGCTTAGGAATTGGTGGAGTATGAAAAGAATGGTGACTTGAAACTGAACTTAGCGTTCTCGCGCGACCAAGACAAGAAGGTGTACGTCACACACTTGTTGGAAAACAACGCAGACGAGCTCTGGGATATTATTGGGAAGAGGAATGGTCATTTCTACATTTGTGGGTGAGTTTTAGCTTCCGGGTTCAATTCTCACTCGTGTTAAAAATTATTTATGCTTTAATTGACTCCCTATACTTCGGAGGGTACGTAAAGCTTAAAAATTACAGATATTTACGTCTGTTAAAGAAGTGACACATCTAGGTCAATTGAATGCAGCAACAGGCTTGCCACATGTTGTTTAATATGGACAACAGGCAAAAAGTGGACACTGTTACTGGTGCCTCTGGCCATATCACAACCACTCCACCACTAACGCACATTGATATTATTTTGACTTATAATATTGTTTTATCAGAGACGCGAAGAATATGGCTGTGGACGTAAGAAATATACTATTGAGAATATTCCAAGAGAAAGGTGGCCATAGTGAAGCTGAAGCTGTGCAGTTCCTCAAGAAATTGGAATCCATGAAGAAATATTCCGCTGATGTATGGAGTTAAGGACGTCGTAACAATACATTGGTCTATAGTTAAATTTTATTAAAACAATGTTCAAATTTAACTATCAAATGTTCATGATTATTGTTGTGATAGGCACAAACAACACAACTACTTAAAGTGGTTAAGTTAGGGTTCAATTTACAATAATTGTTCTTAAGACAATTTATATACATTTTATATACCTACCCACATTTCCTTTTTAATTAATAATTTGTACTTGCATTCCAGGAAAGTTTCAATATTATGATTAATAGCATTGTGAAACTGTCGAGCTTTTACAATGATTTTAAGATTTATTACACGAATTTTTCAACTGTGATTACAAATGTTAATGTGTGAACAAGTGAAACATGACAAATTTTTTGAACAAATATTCAAGTTGTTTGTTGTCTAGTCCAATCTTACATAATTGCTATAGTAAATACACAATAATGTGTAGTTAATTTATCGTTATAAAATAATCTTTTTTATGTAATTAAAGGAATATTTCATTAATATTTTTAATATATATATTTTCTAGTTTTCTTCCTTTCCTTTCAATATTTCAGTTGTTTCTTTCTGTTCTGTATTAAGAGTCTACTATTTTGTAATATCTTTCAATATTTATTAAGTTTTTGTTTGCATAATAGCAGTTGCATAGGACGGACACCTCTGTTTTATAATGCACTATTTTTTATTTCATTGAAGTTGTATGTGTGAATATGAATATAGTTGTTGGTACATAATATTTTTATAAGTGGACTGGGTGTAGATTAATATGAAATAGAAATTGTATCTTTATAATTGAATATTTTCTATATGCGAAATGGAATTTCTATAATAAATGTATGAGAATCTTATTTTTCACTGTTGTTTATTTTAATGTTGTTACATCGGCTATAAAAGCTATGACACTACCAGTTATGTTATGGGAAATTTTCATTATCGGTAGTGTCATATACTGCTATCAGCTATTTATAACGGGCTTCAAAAAAGAGGGTTTACAATATTAAAATAGGTAAGTACTAAAAATCAAAATATTTTTCAAACAATAATTTATTGATTAACCGTAAATATATTTAAGTTTATGTACAAGAAGGATGACAACAAAATGCAACCTATATAAGCCAGTTGTTTGTAGTAGTAATTTATGCAAGTTGCATTTCAGAGTTCGGAGGTGACGGATCCAAAAAGCAAACACTGGCTAATTTAAAATTAAATATTATCACTAATAAAGGTTGTTTAATAACCAAATTCTAAAAAATAATCTAAAAACTTTCATTCTAAGCTTCCCAATTTCCAAGATCACGCTACATTATATGTACTCAAATATCATTCTAAGAAAAAATCCATAAACATAAAATTTTCCATACATCAAACTATTTCAGATGTATAAACTAAGGCAAATATAATAGCTGTTAGCACAAATGCTACTTTATTAAATGTATGTACAGTTATAGGAATAAAATTCAAAGAAATGCTTATTGCAATTTTGAAAATAAATATAAAATTTTATAAATTACTTCTGGCTGACTTGTAATGTAGGAACTCACTATAAACATTGTTGATACTATAATAATATTGCTTACTCGTACACACACAATACAAAACTAGATGTAAACATTGTTCGTAAGGCACACATTGAACTAGTCTGCCAACTTCACACAATATAACAAGTGATGTCAACCTGTAAGAGAGTCCCTACATAGTATGAGTTGTTACTTCTTCTATATCTAAATTAATACCTTCAACATTAAAGACATGATAAAAATGCATCAATTATCGTTGTCGTAACATGTGTATAATTAGTCTATTTTCAGAAACGAGTGCAAATTTGAATCCGAAAACGAATTGTGTAAACAATTGAACAACATGTTTATAGTGCCAATCAAGTTACCCGCGACACTTCAATATATATCTACACAGGATCATTCATCTATATGTTCTACTGAGAGTAATATAGCAGACTATTGAAACTGCTGGAAGTAGAAGGTAGAACATATAGATCAAGCACCTGTACTTCATACAAACAATATGTACATTCTAGACTACAAATAACAACTCATTGATCAGTCAACTTTAAATACTAACTTTAGTTTCAACACAAATTGTTCACCACGTCAGTAACGCGCGCTCTGTTGCTAATAAATATTATTGCAATTTTACACAATTTCATACAAAAACACATACATATCGTTCACAATTGAATCTCAAATAAATGACGGCAGCCAGGCACATCACACATATTAGTAAAAGCAACACTGAATATGTTTACATAAATAAACATCCATTTAAGGTATATTGTATCTTGTTTTATTAAATAAATTTTGTACTATCTAAATGTTCAAGTATACAGCATCAACAACTGGATAATTGGCATTTACCGTCGATATAACGTTAACGACGGAGCAAGTCATACTCTCCAATATTGTATATCAACAAAGTGCATTGGCAGTGTTGTGTGACATTTAAGTAAAATAATATTAAACTTTATTCAAATTAGTCTATGAGGAGCGGCGTAAACACAACACAAACCACGTTTATTCTATTAAATGAAAATAATATTAAATGGGAGCTTAGAAAAATATACAAAAGTATTAAAAACGAAAGCATATACTCAATATGCGTAAAAGAATCGTTATTAATAGTCAATTTTGTTTCAACATCTATTTACTAATAGACCGTTTCATAAAATAAATGTTATGTCAGGGTAAACTGTCACAAAAACAATTTTATGAATAGCCTCTGGAAATAAAGTAAATATTCAAATAAATCAAGTTGGGTAACGAAACTGTACCCAAAAACATAATGTACACCAATACGAGAGACTGCGTTCCGGATGCTTCACAAGGCATATAGCAACTACGTATTTCGATCTATGTTAAGACGCACTAGACAAGCCGCGAGCAGTCTACGTAGCCTACTCTAACAAGCCGTGGGCATTTCTGTCCGAGAACGCAGCGTCGAACCATCACGTCGGGTCGCGCCGAGCGAGACAGTAGTAATGCGCGATGTCCTTTTGCAACTTTGACTTAGAGTTTCATGTGGTGTATGTGTGGTGCAGATAGACGACCCTGGGCGTGATGTAACTCTGAGTAAAGTGGCTAGACGCGGGCAAGGTGTGTGCGGCGAGGCGGGGGCGCGGACCTCGCCACGAGCCGCGACGGGGCAGCGCTCACGACTCGGCCGGCATGTCCCACTCGGCCAGCCCGCGGGACACCAGCTCGCGGTTTATGAAGATTATTTGCTGGAACAAACAGAGACCAATTAAGGCATGAGACAGACTTTGCAAGTAGCATCGCCAGTATTTACTAGTGACATGTCACGTAATGCTAATACGAGCTGTTTTTTTAATTTTTTCACGGGTTGCCTTAATTACAGCTCCCGAAACCGTGTTACGCTTCCAGGGTACCCAGCGGAAGACCAAGTCTCCTAACGAGTGGCTTGTTCTATTGAGGTATATTTAGATGGAAAAGCCTCTATAGTAGTTTCGCTGAAGCATGGTGCGGGTGACGTTTGACTAACCGTTCCGTTTCACGTGTGAAAGTTACTGCTATCTAAGATATTATAATATAATTCAACTACACAATAAATTTTATCAGTATAAAATATATATAATTATTAACTGTATTAAATCAAATAAACTTAACCTACCACAATGAAATTTATGTTATTATTTAAAAAAAAAAATTATAAGTTTTATGCGTGTAACGAAACGTAACAGTCTCGATTAGTGATGGGATGTCATAGGATGATGGATATGTCGATATTTATTTTATAATAGGGTAAAATAACGTACATCACGTCATTTAATTTTTATTTAAAACCGCTTGTGTGACTTGTTAATTTATATATTTTTATTTGTATATGTTTTAGAAGTCATATTTTGCATTAACCTATAACTGTAGGGATTTTAAATATTATTGTACGGCAATAATAGTGTACTTAGTTACATGAACAATTATTTGAAATAAAACATAATTTTAAATTCATGATCATCGATATTTTTATCGACTTTTTAATAATTGGTTTGTACAATATCACCACACTAGTAAAGTCAGACTGACAGCCGTCATGAGCTGTCACCCGCACCATGCTACAGCGCAACTACTATAAGTGTGGTTTGTCTAATACCTATACTTAAGTATAATAATAATTTACTTCCCATTCTAGCCAAATAGTTGCAACTTCCCCTTCCCTCAAGTTTTTCAAACAAAGTAACCTTCATGGGTTGCCTTATGGCTCCCAAAAGCGTGGTATTTGTGAGGCTATACCTCGTTAGGTGTTACTGTTGAGGTATATTTAGATGGAACAAAAAATTACGGAAAAACCTTTTACATTATCATAAATAACTGACAAAGGCAGCACATATAATTTTACTAAAAGCGACCCACCCCCAAGTTTAGCGATAAATACCTGAATCCTATCTAGGTCGCCAGAGACAAGTATAATAATACATAACTTTCACAAGCCTCGATTTAAAAATAAAGGAGTTGCGACTTTTTACTTTCTAAAAATTGCAACGTTGACATTTGACAACTACTAGGTCACATTTACTTGGCGCTCGGGGTGAATGCTCGGAAGGGGCTACTTCATCGCTCCGTCGTCGCGTCGTCCAAACTTGCCCTGTATTGGCAGTATCTTTAGGTACTTTAGTAAGTAAATTTTTTTTACATTTCATGTCACAGCCGAGCTTAGTACGATGGCAATATAAATACCTGGGCGCCTATAGCTAGGTAGAGGTGTACAAGAGGTATTCCGTGCTCGTCATAGCCGGCAACTTGCGCTTGTAGAAGCTGTCCTGCAGTCATTCCAGCCATGATGCGCAGGGCCTCGCCACTCCATTCTCCTATATTACAATTATATATTAATACGTCATGATCTTGAGAACTATTTAGGAAAGAAAAAGGTTTGTTGAATCTTAGATAGTGAATGATGTGACAACATTACTTCTGCAGCGGTGCTAACTATGAAAAAATATTTAATAAAAAACCACCACCTTAAAAGTAAAAATGGAAATATTTAGTGAACTTACCATGTGATTTATAAGTGACCCCAATACTGATATCTGATTATGTAAATGACATATTTACAAGTAAATTAACTAATTATGGCCTCCCTTATCAACTTTCTTAGTAGACTAAATAAATAATGACCAAATTGATTGATAAAGAAATTTTAATTTAGGTAAATAATTTATTAAGCATTAATGAAACCTATATATGTATTAAAAGCATGAATAAATAAGTTAAAAAGCCAAGCATGAAATGATTATACAAAATGCAAGAACAGATAAAGAAAGTAATAGAAGTAAGATGATATTTAACCATTATTAGTAGGTTTGACGAAGGCCAGTAGAGCTTCCGTAGCCTGGAAGGGCAGTGTCATAAAGTCTGAGCGAATCTGCTTGAGCTGGTCATTCTCGACAGTGAGGTAACCACCAAAGTCTACAAGCTTCACTACAGATGTGTCATTCTCTTCTGAAGTGGAGACGACTTGTGCGCGGTACCAGTTGTTCTCAGTGGGTGCGGCGCAGATTGTGTCAGCTGTACAAACGAATATCAATTTATTATTATGTACTATCCAGGAAAAACTTAGGTAGGTAATGTTAGTGCTAGCAGGTAATACCAAGAACAACTCTTGAGGTAGCCTACTACTTATTATCTGGATGTTTACAATACATTAAAATAAAACAAACAACAACTTAGATTAGACTTTGTTCAGTCTCGACTCTTGATGTTCAATCTATATACATATTTAACTTCATTAAGTGCACTATTTGTTTTTATTACCTATGTAGATGCAGATAGATAAAGATAATACATTTGCGACGCCCTAAAAAGACAACACGGGCATAGACTAATCTCCGATGTTGATATGCATATGGTGGCTACGCATTAATAATACATTTCAGGCATCTTTTTAACCTTTATCTTATGTTTAAATATGTCGTCATTATATTAAGAAAACATTATCTTACGGTTGATAGGCCTGGGCAGTGAGGGCACATCAGGATTCTGGTAAGTGTTGGCCATCAGACGGTGCAGGGCGTGCAGCGAGGGGAAGGTCGGGTGCAGCGGCTGCTGGAGGAAGAAGTGTCCCGCGCTCACCAGGCACGTGATTATGGTTTCGTTGTTCACGGACTCTACTAGCTGTAACTGAATATTATACTCATCTTAATATAGACTAGAATAATATGTTTAAACAAACACTTATTAGAGTAACTAACTGAAAGTTTGGTCTTTAGATAATATATGGCCATGATCGGCTAGCTACGGTTTTGTAGTGTCGTCTCTGTAGCAACGTCACATGACAGAACACTATACCATAAGCGCATCACTTGAGAACGGATAGACCGATTTGACTAATTATTTTCTTTAAATGTTCGTAACAGCCGAATCAGGTTTATAGGAAAAAAATTAGAATAGTTGCCCGGAAAATAGAAAAATTCGGGAAAAACTGAAAGTTTTTCTATGGGATTTTAAAGTTAATATGGCTTCCAAGGGCGAAGCCGGGGCGGAATTTATAAATTTCTTTATTTTCCTCATCTGATATTATACAAAACATTATTATCAATTTTGTTTAGGCACCTACCTTCTCCGATTTCTAGTTTCCGAGATAAAAAAACAAAAAAAATGTATGGGAGTTTTTTTTTGTATGGGAAAATTTTTTTTTTAATGCATTCGCTAATAGGAACATATCCTAAACATTATTAGTTTCGGCAGTTTCCCCCTCTGATTTGTAGTTTCCGAGATAAAAAACAAAAAAAATAAGGGGGGTTTCGGATTTTTCTGGTACTCACTGGGACCCCCTCTATATGATCCCACAAAAAGTTTCCCCCCATCACAACTCTTTCTGGGAGAACAATGATGTCAGCGAGTGAGTGAGTCAGTGGTAATCGAGCTTTATATAGTATAATAATGGAAAAGCCTCTAAGTGTGGTTTGTCAGATTATGTACATAAGTTTTTAATTAAAAAAACCCATTGGTACATGGCCGGGATCTGGGATCGAACCCGGGTCTGTCTAGTTAACACCAGACGTCTTATCCACTCGGCCACCGACGCACCTACTCGGTGCGTCATAATATTATCCATTATTATGATTACATTTTCATTATTTATGGGGGAAAACCTGTAATTCGTCCTAATCTTTATGCAAGGATACAGTATATTTTTAGTATAAATAAAAAGAAATTAAACCCTCTGTATTTTGTACATTCATGGTTTGCAATGATATAAACAAAAGCACCTATAGAACAAAAATTGATAATTTTTTTCCTTTTCTCTTAAATTGGGCCTACTCAACCAGATTGACGTGGTAAATGTTCAATAACAAATTTCATAGTGTACTATTAAGACGTATTCTTTGGTTACACTTACCTGGAGAAATTCCGGTACAAGTGGTATAAGTCTTTGATATAATTCAGCACTAATCTCCTGTATTGAAAATGTAGGAAACCTTTTCTCCGGGAACTTCTCCTTAATCATTTCTAAGGCAGCCTCAATCTCACCCTGAGTTCCTGAAATTTGTACATTCAATTTGATACTTTCTTTCAAGAGTTAAATTTTGTTAGTACCTTTCTTCTAAAATCAAAGATACATTTTGTATCGTTGCAGAAGTTGACATGACAGATGACTAAAAAGATAATTTTGGTACCTCATGAGGTTTGACTGCATTGTAGATATCAATTTAAATTTGGCAAATTTAATTTAATTATTGTTATAAAATTTTGTCACCCCAAATAGATACTATGTTTATATTTTACCCTCTACAATTGGTTATTTTTGAGTAGATTATATGGGTGAAATACATACATGTATGTACATGTATGTACATACATGTACATAAAACTGTTGTCAGTGACATATACATTGTTTTGATTCCTAACCAACATTACAAATGAGTAATAAAATAATAAGTAGTTTGTTTTTACCTTCAACAGCACATATTTTGAGCTTCAAAGAATCTGGGTGCCTCTTCACGCACACTGTGGCTCCAGTCTTAGTTTTAATTTGAGTAACAAATGAACCATGTTTTCCTATTAATAATCCTACTAGCGATTGCTGTATAACAAACTGATGAATTCTCAGCCCACCATCTGTGGGGATCAAAGTGGCAGGGGGTGGGCTAGCGGCCTCCGAACATCCCTTACCACTGTCACTTGAGCCCTGCAAATTGTCATTTTTATTTTTTAATATCAACAGGCAAAATAAAATTAATTAAATGCAATTAAGCAAGATAATGTTATATATAATAAGTCCTAGATATAAATGCAATTGAATTAAAAAACAGTGACTTAAAATGCCACTTACGTGTTCATGTTTATAATATAAAGTAGATTAGATATGAATCTTACCTCACTGTGGTTATCAGAGAAGTGACACATGGAAGGACTGGCCAACATGGGATCCATGGGACTGTGGTTGGCAGAGTCTCTCTCCAACATGTGTCTAGATTGTTGCGAGGAAAACCCATTTGAAGTGCTATCATTATTACTATCACTAGGTTCATTAATTAAATTATTATTTAGTTCTGTATTATCAGCAACTGGAGTCACTTCGATGACTTCTTCCATTTCACTGTTTTGTCTGTCAGTCTGAACACAATCTTCTTTCTTCTCCATTTCACTATCAAAATTTTCTACTAAAATACTCTGAGAGGAGGCACTGAAGGAACAAGATGTGCCCGCAATGTCCTCACACTTCTCAGTGTCATTAAAGGAATTAGTGGGTTTGGTGGGTGAACCAGTCACCTGGAAGTCCAATTTATCATTACATATTTCCAAACTATTTTCATAAACTGTTTTTTTCTCCTTTTCAAAGGATTTCTTTCTGTATATTTTTTCGATCTCTATATCAACTTCCTCATCTGTAAGCTGTAAAGGTGAAGACCTCTGGGAGCTGCTACCGTTGGGGACAATATCAATGGGGGCAGACTTGATGACCGCTCGGTCTACCTTGCCAACAGGAGACAACATTAAAGCCTCTGCCTCTGCTTTAAAAGCTTCAGCAAGCTCTTCTCTCAAATTTTTCATCCTTTCTCTTCCCCCGGGGTCACATTTGGCATCTCTCTTTTTCCTTAACCAAAATATACCCAAGATGACAGCTATAGACGGCACTGACCACATGAGCATTTGACGAGAAGGTGTCATTGTAGTTAGCCACTTTTGAACCAAATCTAAAACAAAATTAGTAATAGGTATTAATCACTATTATTTTGAGTTTGTAATTAGATATTATAAATGAATTATAAAAAAAATATTACCATTATAGTGTCCATTGGGCTAACTACATTTACACAAGCAATATATTAGTATGCAACATAGTATTATGTGTGCCAACAAGTATGCAAATATGTATTACCAAATATAATGTAATTATAACCGAGATGTTAGACCCAGAACCATGAAAGCATGAGACTTAATGTATGAATGTTTATATCAATGTGTTGTGATTTACCTAAATATCACAAGAAATATACGGAATATTTTTAAGGTTGCAGATACGATTCGCGGTGTGGGGTACAAGGCCACGCTACACGACTAGCGAACGACCACCACGCACGTATCTATTTTGATATGTGGAGACATGTGACTAGCGACGATATTTCAATACACCTCGCGCTTCAGTATTATTTAATAACATTCAATCTTCAATTTTCAACATGTGTTGGACTGTTCGAATCAACATGGTCGACGACCTAACTGTAACCTAATATTTTTTATCAATATTTCTACATCCTTTTAAAATAATATACATTAATTAAGACTAAAGTAAAAATGCACTGCTGGTGCAAATGCTACGTGGTAATTTATATTATAAAAGAACAACACGTAAGCAAAAAATAAGAAATGTCGGAATGTGCCGTAAAAGGTTACGCAATTATATTAAATGTCATTGCTATAGTATATTAACAACCAAAACATGTTTATCAAACTAGAATATTACTTATAAATAAAAAATTAGATGATTGTATGTTAGAATTTGCGGTGTCGTGGCTGCCGCGCACGCCTCGCCGTCAAGCTCCCATCACCAAGATGCACCGCTACAGCCGGTACCCGAAAAAACAAGTATACTTACTAGGAAAATGTTATAAATTAAGCGTCACTATTACAAAAAATAGCTAATATTAAAGGAACACCAACTTTTGAGAATATTTACTATCAATTTCCAGTACACATAAAAATCAGAGCTATCCACGTGCTCACAATGTTTTTTCACGAAGCACAACACAATTCAATATGGCGACATTGGCGACGAAAAATATAGGGCAACTGTTAATGTTGCCAGACGCAATGATTACAAATTATATTCTCTTTGGTTGCCTTATTTTATTGAATCTTTTGAGTATATATCTAAATACTCAAAGGCTTCATTCAAATCTTCGTGACGCAGTATCGCTATTTTTCGCATTAAAATTAACGAGCTAAGTTGTCGCGATACAAGGCGCAGTTTAGGCTTCCCAGAGTACTCTATGCTTCCCAGCAAGGAATATACTATTTCCTGGCTTCCCACATCTGCGTGAAAGAATTACGCTGATTTGTCGCGCTAAATAAAGGCGTATTCGTATTTTAAATATTTTTAGATGCTCGCACGGATGGTAAAATCAAATCTTTGCCTAAAAACAAAGTGACGCCCCTGGTGATGATTATGGCGAGCCCGCAGATCATTCTGAGCTGAGGTACCCCTCTTTGATCAGATACACAAGGGGTGACTACCTCTCGGGGTCTGTCCAGACGGGCACAACAATAAAAGTTCGGTGATTCCAGCACGGACCAACTGCTCCGCAGTCAGGCTCGCCACATCTCTTTGATATATGTATATTATCCGTCTTCGAGGCCGTCGTTATATATGGTTCTACTAGGCATATATTACTTCTAGGTTGTATTCAAAGTAATAATGAATACTGATAGGTAGGTCCAGTTTTTTGCCGTATCGTGCATTTCATGAAAGATTTAATTTCGTTTTTAATTAATTATAATATAATGGTTGAACTGATAGTTTATCATAGGATTGCAAAACCAATGAAACTATTTAGGTATAGTGAACTTTCTATTTATGTGGCATTATGTTAGGGTGAGCCTTGAACTTCCTACGCCTATGGTTTTTCTGCTGTCAGACAGTTCAGTAAATTTAGGAAAATATCATTAAACAAAGTTGGTTGATTGATTCAAACATCCCATATTATGAATATAAAGCCAAAAGCACTACATAACCTGTTCTGTCTGTTCACATGTTTGAAATTTGGAGGGGCAGGGAACACAATTTTTCAGCTCCACTGAGCCAAATCCTGTTTTCTGCATTTAATAACCATAGTCCTGTGTATACCCTCAGTTCCCAGCCTTATAAAACCTTAAATCCTTCATACAGTTACCTGCACTCAGTGGCGGACAGTAGTGTCACTTGTTTCTCTTACAATAATAACAAGTACCAGTGTTTTATGCAAAATAGGCACCTATTAGTCATTGAGTTGCGGATACCGAGGCCAAATATCAAACCAAGACCATAATAATTGTACTGTTGTTGTTCTACCCTACAAATTATGTAAACCCACCACTCAAGGCCCATTTACACTTTGGTAAGTAGCAAGTCCAACCGTGCAAGCATGACAGGTAGAGAAAACTTGACTTGTGACCTTGACACATATCTCTTTATATTTCTAATGGTGATATCTACATAGTAGCAGCATGCTAGCTATAGTAGATTTCGTCTTCATAGAAAGATTTTCTCTATGATGTCATGCTCGCAGGGCAGGTGTTGAGAAATTTCATAAGATTGTACTTGCTGTTTAACAGTGTATATTGTACATATTTCATTGGTAAAAATAATGGCACTGGATTGCATAATATTATTTAATATTTTAAAAATGAAGACTGAAATCAGTTTTGTTAAAAGTACAAACTTAATTCAGAATAATGAAAATTTCAAGAGCAATTTTTTTAAATTATAAATAAATTACAGCAATATATCTAAATAATATAGTAGGTATAACTATAGCAGGCACTAGGAGAAAGAGGATTCCAATACATTTATCTCAGTGACAAGACAGGCTGTGGAACAGGTCATGTCAATGACCAAAATTCCTCATTTCCGTGGCACTTGCTTTAATACAGTTCAAATTGTAAAATAAAAATGATAATAGTATACATGGTTAATGGCTACATTAAGTAATTATCTATTGATAACTAGGTATGTAGCACATGATAATATAATACTTAAGTTAAATAATTACTTATACAACAAAACAAATCTATGTCTACATATTCGTGAACAAGCTTATCATGATGTGCAAATGAAAGGATGAAAAAATTACTTAGAAATTTATTTTGCACTTAATGAACTATGATATTATACATATACCACCCTACTTTGAGACAAAACTTATTTATTACCACAGATGCTAGGACCTAGAAGATATAATTATGTTTTAGATAAAACAGTTTTTGAACTTTTAAAGAACATAAGAATTATTGTACTGATAATATTTAAAAACAGGTGAGCAGGGTTAGAGAAACAATCATGGAGTTTGTTGTGAACTTTAATTTATATACATTCCTTATTTTCATATACATACATGATCAGAATTTCAAATACACACCAAGGAATGTCACATGATAATTTGTTTTTATCTAGTAATGATGAAAGAAAAGTGAGTGGAACAGATAATAGTAATTGGAGCTACAGAATTTATACATTTTATGAAATTGCAAAATAATAGTCATAAAAAAACACTATTTCATCTAAAATATCAAATTATTATTAAGGCTTAATTTAGGATCTCACATATTAACTACAGTAACTTAAGTCATCGTTTTTTTTATAGTATAACAGCAAAATAAAATTTACAGACTTACTGTAGGTATTATTAACAAAGTCTAGATCTAAACATCATCTCATATAGCATCCACAGCGTCCGCCTCGTCCTCTGAGCTGACTTCGTCGCCGAACTCGATGTCTTCGTCCAGCCCGTCCACAGAGTACACCACCGTCTCGTTGATGCGCACGGTCTCCGGAAATTCTCCATAGGTCTTCAGATTCCTCGCCTCATCAGGCGTGTACTTTAGGATCACATCCGCCTTAGCGTCTTGGTAGTCTCTCAATCCGATCAATATGATATCACCTTGATTTATCCATACCTTTTTCCGAAGTTTTCCACGAATATGGCAAAGTCGTTTGATGCCATCGAAGCACATGGCCTCCAAGCGGCCATTACCGAGCATTTTCGTTACCTGTGCATACTCTTGTCCATCTTCTTTGAATACCAATTCGCGCTTTTCAGTTTCATTCTCGTTCTTACCCCTCCTCCTATTTTTACCTCCTTTTCCTTTATTTTTCGGCATATTTTATTTAGTCGTAAATGTACACATAAACAATTAAATTAGCATAAATAAATTCATGGAGTATTGAAATTTTTGCAACACCCACAGACTATATCTATAGGGATCCAAGTCCAAAAATGACAGAGCATCAGCAGGCAGTAGACAAAAGAACGAATGAATGAATGAACGACGAGGAATGTAACTCCTCGGCTTTTTGAGGCTTCTTTTGCTTTTGGCTCAGAAAAGTAAATTTCATACTTAATAAAAAAAGCTCAGATCAAGATCTGAGAAAAAAAGGAAACTAATTTGTTCCAGTCTCAGGTTCCAGTAATAGTTTTACTTGCTCTGTGGTAATAGTACATTCATAGATTAGTATAATATGTAAGAGCTGGGTCGTTTCGTATTTTACGTGAAACGGAACGTAACCCGTTTTAAAAATCGACGTGAAATCGACAAACTGCTTCGAAAAGCAGTGCTAAAAGAAACGGTTTTTTATTCCTAAGGCGTAAATCGTAAATACTATATTCATTCATTTAAACATTGATTCGACAGTCTGTACAATATCAGTCTACTGTATAAACTATACATCGTTATGGTCCATTTTAAAAGAACAGCAAACCAGTTTCTTTTTCAAAACCGCCTCGGAAATATTTTTGGTAGAATTTTTATGGTTAGCATACATAGGACCCCCGCTACATCTTTTATTTTGACCAGAATGAGGAAACTTAGAACAATTACTTTAGCAATTTATTGTTCGCATAGAGACTACTGTTAGTGCAGTCATTGAAGCGAAAAATGCGGTCTTACCTCCGAATTTTTTAACTGTGAACCGATTTGCATGAAATTTTGGAATTAGGCTCATCTTACCCTTAACTTCAAAAGTGAAAATGATCTGAACTCCGCCTATTATTTTTAAGGAGTGTAAACAACCCCTTAATGGAAAAATTGACATTGAGCCATTTAATTTTTATCGCTAGAAAACATGTCTAATAGTAAGTGGTGAAATTGTAAAGTGTTTTCTAACACAATTACCTCATATTAAAATCATTTTCAACCCCTTGAAAATCTTACAACCCTTGCAAACAACCTCTAAATTGAAAAAATCACAAAAAAATACTTTGGTATGACATAAAAAGATGTAAGTATAGAGTAAGCAATATTTTATATTCTCTATAATAATTATCAAATTTTTAACCCCCTTTCAACCCTTGAAAAGTACCCCTTGATAAAAAATTGTTAAAAAATTTTTTTTGATAAAATGAAAAGGATTTAAATATTATTCCACACTCTCGAAAATGATTATCATATTCTTAAGCTTTTCTACCCTTAAAACTACCCCTAAATTAAAACAGTAAATATATATGATTACATATTTAAAAATAATTTAATTTAGAGTAAAAAATTCCCCCCCTCACTCAAATGTGTTATATATACATATAAGAACGTTGGTATGTATTCATGCCTACGTTTCCAAAATATATGAACCATATTATGTATATATATACACATTACAATAGTTTTGGGTCTCTATTATACTGCGTACTTTCACATTGCTCCAAATATTCACACTCCGAAATTTTCAGTTACTAAGTAGAAAAAAATATGATAAGTTTTTGGACCATAACTCCTTCAATTTTCATGCTATCACAATTTATAAAAAACCATTGTAAAGGTAATTAAGAGAGCTACAACATCCTTCATTGCAATATACAGTAAAAAACCTTTTTCTAAAACGGTGAAGGGTTAAAGGGCTTAAGAGAGGCTGTGATTGCGCTGCCACGCGCTCTTTAAACAATCATATCTCCGTCAATTTTTGTTTGACAGAAAAAACTAAAAAACCAAATTGTTTGTCAGAAAAATACCTAAATTTTTCATCCCTACACTTATATACGTATCTGTCGTCATTTTTGAGATATTATGAAAAAAAAGGTGGGTGTTTTAAAAATTTGATTTTTTTTTTTAATCGTGACTTTTTTTTAAAATATATGTCCTGAAGCAGCCAAACTGATACAATCTATTTGACTCTTCATAATAAAGTTAATTCTAGGCGGAATACGATTAATTTTAATTTTGGTGGAAATGGCACTTATGAAACCCATTGATTTAAAAGAAAAAACATTAGATGCTCCTCTTATTTGCAATACAGCTCACTTATTTTACGTGCAAAAGACTTTTAATAGTACTCATTTTAAAGCTTATTTCAAGCACTACAAAACCCTTAGAATGCATAAAATGCATCTGCTCGCCGCTAGATGGCATTGACCACATCGATTAAATTTCAGACAAAATAAAAAACGGCTTTGATCGTTAATATCTAGCTTAATATTGCACTTAGAATACTTTATAAAAAACCAAATTGTTCATTTTTTTACCTGCTACAATTTTGTTCTTTATAAAATTTTCGATAAAACGTATATTTTTGGAGATATTTGCAAAAAACCGATGAAAAACGTGAAAAAATTGCGAATTTTCAATTGTCAAAACTTGAAAAGTATTGGATTTTTCGGAAAACTTTATAGATGATTTTTTGCTTAAAATTAGGCCTTCTATCGATATCCGAGGTTATTCACCCCCGAGAAGGGGTGGCAACCACCCCTAGGGTGGTTGCGGAGTTCAAATTATTTTCACTTTTAAATTTTGAGGGTAAGATGAACCTAATTCCAAAATTGTATGCAATTCGGTTCACAGTAACAAAATTCGGAGCAATAATGCTTCAATGACTGCACTATGTTATCGGTGATGAAAAAGGAATGCACGGCCCGAGAATGTCCAACACTAGAAATGCCGAGCAAACTGCTGGGTCGGCCATTATGCTGTTGGACACACTCGGGCCGTGCATTCCTTCTCTGGCTGGCCATGTATGGATTCGTCGGTTAGGCCTTCGAGTCGAAACGAAAGATGTCGCGGTTCTAAATATGATAACACGGAACCCCAAAGCATGTGTTATGCGTGCATGTATCTCATCTATACTAATATTATAAAGAGGTACAGTTTATAAGATTTGATGTAGGGGTAATCTTTGAAACTACAGAATCGATTTTAAAAATAGTTGAATCGCCGAAACATGTTTTTAAAAAAAACTGATTTTCCTTCTGGCATCTAGAAATAGTTTTCTAAAGTAGTTTAGAAGATTCTTATTATAATCAACAGTATTGCAAAATATTAATCACAAAGTATTTTGTACTTTTTTGTTAACCCAATAATAATAATTATAATCTAAATCAGTCTGAGATCGAGAACTTGAAGTAATCTGAGATTAACATAACAGTGTCTATTAAATCTTTAGAAATAGTTTTCTAAAGTAGTTTAGAAAATTCTTATTATAATCAACAGTATTGCAAAATATTAATCAAAACATATATTATTTTGTACTTTTCCACGCTTATATCTTTTATTCAAAAATCTAATTATTTCTTTGTACTTCCGAAACGATCCTCTGTGCAGAAGTCACATGTATAATCTTCACAGTCGTCACTATCGAGCCCTGCGCATGCTTCGTGTCCCCATTTAAAACACTTTACGCATCGGACCCAACCTTCTCCCATGTCGTCTTTCGAATATGATTCAGTACAGATCATGCAGTCTGCATCTTCTTTTTTTTTTTTTTTTTTTTTTTTTTTTTATTTATAAAAAGAAACTTACAGCTATACAAGAAATTGGCATTAAATATGTAGGTGTAATCCGTAAATAAAGCCAATTAAAAGTTTCCCAAGTTAATTGTATAATATAATTACTATATCTCAATGCATGTGTGTGTGTGTGTGTGTGTGTGTGTGTGTTTGGAGAAGTGGGGGTTGTGTATTACACTTATCATTTTGTTTAATACTATTTCATTTAAATTTTTTATTTATCATTTATTGATCGAATAATTTTATTTTTAAATGCCTGCTTAGAGCAGCAGAAGAGATCGATGTCATCAAACATTTTATTATATATCTTCGGGAGCCTAAAAAGAACGGAGTTATTAATATAATTAGTACCGTGGATCTGTTCATAAAACAGTGAGGGCTTCACTCGTTGGGGACGGCGTGTAGGTATTCTGAATCCCAATGCTGCAACAAGCGATGGACAACTCAGATGACCATTGGCAATATCACAGAGCAGACCCATATCTGTCACCAAACGTCTCTCCTCCAAGGTCAGTAGCTGGTACTTTCTGCAACTATCTGCATAAGTTGTCATGGAGTTGCGGCATTTGTAATTTAAGCTTTTGACGAACATTTTTTGTACACTTTCCAGTCTTGCCTTATGCACAATGTATTGCGGTGACCATATAGAGGAGGCGTAATCCATAACACTACGGACATAAGAAAAATATACAATTTTCAGGCTTTCAGGTTTTGTGAAGGGTTCGCACACTCGCAACACGAAACCAAGATTTCTATACGCTTTGTTTGTGACAGAGTGTATGTGGTCACAGAACGTCAGTCTATCATCAAGAATTACACCAAGGTCTCGTACAGTATTCGTCCTTTCTATGGGGGTGTTATTAAATGTATAATTAAAGATGACTGGATTTTTGCTGCGAGTAAAACTGATACATTGACACTTCTTGATGTTTACGGTGATTCTGTTTTCATTATAGTATGTGTGCAATGCATCTAGATCTTCCTGTACTCTATGACAATCCTGAATATTAGCCACCCGCATATACACCTTTTTATCGTCTGCGTATAATAAATGTTCTGCTGACTTCATGCAATAGTGTATGTCATATATATATGCATTATATAACAAAGGACCGAGGTGCGAACCCTGAGGAACGCCAGATGGGATAGTCACATAATTTGACTTGTATCCTCCCAATACAACCGCCTGGGAGCGATTAGAGAGATATGACTTGACCCATCTGAGGAGATCTCCATGGATGCCCAACTGTTGCAACTTTGCAACAAGTATAGCGTGGTCCACACGATCAAATGCCTTTTCAAAGTCTGTGTAGACCACATCCACCTGTCCACCTTTTTCCATGTTTAGCAGAGCATAATTTGTGAACTGACTAAGATTTGTTACTGTTGAGCGACCCCTAAAGAAACCGTGCTGTGAGTCCGGAATACCACGTGAAATGACCACATAAATACTATCATAAACTAATTTCTCAAAGATCTTACTAAATATGTTTAATATGGAGATTGGTCTGAAGTTTTCTATTTTGGTACGTGAGCCTTTTTTATGTATTGGCACGATATGGGCCCGCTTCCATATAGAAGGAAACACTCCCTCATCTAGAGATCTTCTATATATTGTAGATAGGGGGACAGCCAGAGATTCCGCACAGTTAGCAATATATATAGGAGAGATTCCATCACATCCAGCACTTTTCGAGACATCCACCCTGGACAACATATTTGTTAAAGTGTAGCAAGAGAAGTCAACGTTAGAGATATCATCCGTACAATGGTAGGGTGATGAAGAAATAAAAGTATTGGTAGCGGGCGGAGAGAATACGCTTTCAAAAAAGCTGTTGAAGGCTTCAGAAATGTCTTGACCGTTGCTGACTGTTACATTACCCAGAGTATAACTATTGGAATAGTTGGATCTACCACGTTTTGATTTAATATATGACCAGAAAGTTTTAGGTGAAGTCTTAAGTAAACGTTCAGTTTTCAAAGTATATTCAGCCAAACATGTACTTTGTACTCTGTTCTGTCTCCTCCGCAGCATTTTGAACTCATCATAGTCGGAAGGATTTCCAAATCTTTTCCATCGTTGGTGTGCCTTGAATTTTTCGCGTATAATTTTTATGAGAGCTCGACTGTACCATATTGGGTATTTATGATTGCTGGATTTTTTAATTTTGGGTATAAAACGTTCCATTGATTCGTATAGGCAGTCATAAAAGTACTTGACTGCGTCATCAGTGGTACCCTGTTGTAGGACGTCCCAGTTGGTTGAGTCAAGGAATGTATTTATTCTTTGGTAATCACCCTTAAAATAATTAAATTTTAACACGGGGGCTTCCTTTAGTGGCTTAACGTGTAAGTCTAGAACTTCTATAATGATCGATGGATGATGATCATCCTCTTTTAATAGAGGGTCAGCCCTAGTGATGTTCAAAGGTAAACTTCCAAATACGAGGTCCAGCACGTTATTACTTTTATTTTTGTATCTATTATATTGAGTCAATCCGAGTAATGTCAATTGTTCGATTAGGTTTATTCCTGCCGCCTGTATCTCAATTGAACCCTTTTTCAAATAAATAGGATTATCACTATTCCATACAATTGCCGGAAGATTGAAATCTCCTACCAACAACACATTCTGCATTTCGTCATTAGCGATAGAACGGGTCACCTCAATAACACTTTCCAGATGTGCCGACTGTTCGCGTGGATTCGGCGGTATGTATGATACACAGACATGCAAGTCAAAAGCGGACGCAGCGGTCGCACCGACGCCGCCGGCCGGCACCGTCACCCACAACATCTCAGTCGGCGGGCGCGCCCAGCCGTCCCGCAACACGGCCCGCAACTCGCGACGCACACATATCATAACACCGCCACCCATCTTTCTGCCCGTAGCATTCTGATCCCTGTCACAACGGAACAAGTCATATCTGTCGTCACATAACTCCGCATCGAATATGCCGTCATATAACCAGGTCTCGGTAAATAGCAAGATGTCATATTCATTAGAAAGAATAGCCTGATATATCTGTGAACATTTTGTTCTCAGCCCCCGCACATTCTGGTAATATATATTTAGTTTTAATTTTTTATTATAATACGTGAAGTGTGTCTCCAGAAGTAATTATCCATAAATTTAGTAGGTACAGGTGTGTAGTTTTAAATAGACAATAGATTAGAAAGTAATACAGGTAAGATGTACTCATTATGAATATGTAATGATAAAAGATAATTAATTTGAAAATATTTGATCTGAAATGGCGAGACGCTTGGTAGGTATTAGATGATGCAAGGGATGTCATTACGATAAACGAATACATAATACAAATACAGTCAATCAAATGACACTGACAATGTCGAGTGGTATAAGAAAATAATGAATTGTCGTCCAAATGAGTGCTATACAACATTAGGTATTTAATCTCTTCAACGCTATTATAATATAATATGTACTGTATTATATGTAAAAAAAACAAAAATAATGAAATAGTACAACTCATGTTTGATGACACCGATCCGTAATCGTAGTTATTTAAATCATTATACCCTGCACAGATGACACCTACATTTTTCAATATAGGCCTTTTGCTATTTATGGACTCTGTTACCACCATACCCGGCCGTGTCGCAAAGCAAATAGACCGCGATGGCATATTCTGTTCCGCTCTATACAAAATGACACTATGATGGAGACCATTGGATATTGAGTTTGGGTATATGATGAGTACGAGCATTATTGGCGGCAAAGTGGCGGTGTAGTATTTATTTACAAACATATGCCTGTTAACCGTAGGTAAGTTAATATAATTGTATACTTCAATAGTTATTATCACGAACAGTGCAAGCAGGTAGATAACATTACAAAAATATGATATCACTTTCTTATAGTTTTTATAAAAGATATCGTGTTTAAAATACAAAAACACACAACCACCCGAGTCAGTGATAACGTTAAAAACGGGTGAAGTACAACGCGCTAGAAATGCCATACAGGTTCGATTCCCAGTGAGAGGGCAGGGGTCGAGGATGCAATCAATAACAAACATAACAATATTATTCACCTGATTATGAACTGTGTTCAACGTTTCTAATTTTACCTGTTTTGCTTGAATATAGTTGATATCACCACATGGTGGGATTATAAAGTTGTTCCCGTAGTTACAGGGTATTGGGCCACCACAAGGAGGTCTATGGATAATTATATAAGTGTAAATATTATTGTATTTAGTATGTGTAAATAGGTATGTGTTATGTGAATAATATGTGTGTAGGTAAGTACATATAATGATAGTAGTAGACATGAAGTTATTAATGTATAAGTATAGTGTGTTAGTGTTGCGTTTGCGTGTTGCGAGTGTGTGTGTATCGTTGCTTATGCGATTGAGATATGTTTTACAAGTGTTATAACAATTGCATAATGGTAAATATAAATGTAAACAAAATCTAACAGAGTGATTTGTATCTAATGCTGAGACATTTTCTTTATGTCCTCTTCGTTCCTTATTGTTATAGCCGGAGATACGTCGTTTTTTCTGACATAGATTTGACAATTCTTCGTCCACACATATTGATATTGTTTAATTTTAGCTGTGTCTTTCGCCATCTTCATCAAATGTTTATTTTGAGTAGTTAGGTGTTCGTTGACGTATATTCGCCGTGACTCGCCAGAAATCAGGATATCTTTAGTTGTCACTCCTCGAGTTCGACGTAACCCGGATATTATGGAGTCCTTTTGAAGTCGTGATTTTAATTTTGCCACAATTACTTTAGGTCGACCAGGAACACTCTGACGAGGTTGGACCCTGTTAACATGCACTATGTCGTCTTGAATCAGGGGCGCTCCAGCATGTTTTGATATATTAATGATTATGTCAGTCAAGGACTCATTCTTTATTTCTGGAATACTTACGATCTCGAGATTTAACAGACGCTCCCGTTGTTGCTGCCTACCCAGTTCTCTTCGAAGTTCATCTATGGAAGATTCGGACTCGACACTGTTCCTTGCTCTCCTTTTTCCTTTTCCAATTTCTTGTTTTTTATTACTTCCCCTTCCATTTTCTTGTTTTTTATTTGTTGTTTTCTCTTCTTTTAATTTTTTTCCTTTCCCGACTCTTTTTCCTATAGTTTTCTTTTTAGGGATCAGTTTTTCAGGTTTATCTTTGCGTGCCCTTTGCTTTTCTTCTTTTTCTATTTTCTTCTGCATTTCCTCTTCTAAATAGTTTTTAAAGGGTGTACTCGTTAATATTGATGTGTCTATTTTTCTTTTCTTTATATTATTATTTCTTTTTCCTTCTATCTTTGGCAAAGGTCGAATGTCTCGCGGTGAAAAAACACCAAATGATGTGGAAGGTAAATCAATAGACGTAACTAAAGTAGAGGTTGTAACAGGATCACTCTCTTGGGCTTGCGTAGTTTTTGTGGGCGTAATCTGATTTGAAATCAAATTATAAGCTTGGTTTTGAAGAGATTCACACGATAGAGCTAACGAGGTATCAATAAGGGTATTCATATGTTCTGTGGACGGCATAGCGGGCGGTTGGCATTCATCATTACTATGAATGGATTCGCTTGAGGATGGTGCTAATGTCGCATTCGAGTTTATGATTTTAGGGGAAGGTGTTTCTTGAATAACCACTTGTGAAGAAGCCCTGGATTCAAATCCATAGAATCTTGTACAGTGGCAACAGCACTTATTTGAACAAGCCGTGAGGGTGCATTGTCTAAAATAGATAGTGAATCGGAGGAGTTTTCGGCTTCAAGATTCACTTCCATTTCAGTTGTTTCAGCAGCCACATATTCCACATCGGTGAAAACGTCTTGATTTAAAGGATAGATCCCACATTTTTAAAATCCATTGATGGCATTCAATGGCACCGCTGCCTTAAGGTAAGCCTCAGCAAACATTTTTGCTATTTGAAAGACCGATACTACTATTCCTGGATTATTGTTCATCCACTTTTCTAATGCTTGGTTATGATATATACTGAGAGGATACATGACTCCGACATCCAGCGGTTGGAGCTTGTGTGTGCAGTGAGGTGGCAAGCATATAATTACGACATGATTGTTTCTTGCTTTTAACACCACACTCAATTTTTTTGTGTGTGAGAGGTGGCCATCTAATATCAACATAGCTGGATCATCAGCTGATGGTTTCACGTGAGCTAAAAAATGATCAAACCATTGCTCAAACACTTCCAGTTTCATCCAACCACTTGAGTTGCATGCATAAACAGACCCTGGAGGTGCACCATCCATCAATTCGATCTTCATTCGCAGTCTGCGAAATATAAACATTGCTGGTATAAAACTTCCAGCAGCGGAACAACAAATAACTGCTGTTGTTGTGTCACCTCTTTCGGCCGAAGTCACTCTGGCTACCTGCTTACGACCAGCTTGAGCGAATACTTTTGTATTTTTAGTTGGGACAGTACATAAGCTAGTCTCGTCGACATTAAATATTCTATGCGGCGGGATATACTGTTTCTCCTGCATGTCTTTTAAAACAGAAAAGAATTTGTCAACAACCGGTTTGTTGAAAGCTCTTGCTCGAGCAGCTGATGTTGATTCCGGACTACGAAGAGTTATATCGGAATGCCGCTTCCGAAATCCTTTCAGCCAATCAACACCAGCTTTTTTTTTCTCACCTGAAAATGGATGTTTAATTTGGTTTTTTTCAGCCAACTGATAGGCCAGAGAAAGGATGTCCTGCTTTGTCAGTCCATACATTCTGGATTCCATATCTTTAATATGGTCAACCAATTCCTGTTCCTGTTCAAGTGTAAATACTGTTTTTTTACTGCCCAGGGTCTTAATTATACCAACAGAGTTTTTATTTTTACCTTTAGCTCTTCTTTTCAATGCCATAACAGGTACAGAAAACTGTCTACTGGCTGATTTATATGGCATTCCGTCCTTTACTGCATCCAGTGCCTTAAACATTGCATCCTCGCTCCAATTTTGTCGAGTAGTTTTTCTCTGATATATACGTGGCATGATCTGTAAAAAAATACGGACATCATGCATACAAACATACATATAGGTAATTATAGGTATAGGTAAAACAAATCACTCAATTTAGCATTCTTTTTTGCAAACTGACAAAATGTTATGGGTAAAATGATCCCAGGGATCATTTTATACCCACAGAAAGGGATCGTTTGACCCCAAATGTAATATTTGCAAAACTTAGTCAAAAATAACCTCAAATATTATCTTAATGAGTATCAAAACGTGCTTGAAATGTTATTGAAAATCAATAGAAACCGGCACTAAAACAGCCATTAACAAAAAAGTAACAATATGGAAACAATCTAACATTGATTTTAAGCTTACCTTAGATCAAACACAGCGATTTTCTTTTTTTTATCGTTACACAACGCACAGTCATCACAACGCCATGACACTTCGCCGAACAACTGAGCGGGTGGCGGGGTAGACGTTAGCGAGTAAATCAGATAGATGGCACTAACAGTTTGTTTAGAACGATGGGGAATCGTTTTACCTCGAGGGATCGTTTTGTACACCTTTCCCCTATATGTACTTTGCTGGTCGCGCTGATGATGCCCGACAGCGCAGCTCCAGGCCGACACAGCGAGGACAGCAAGGGCTGCAATGATGGCCAAGCTGGAAGGCCTAGAGTGTAGCTAGGCTAGCTCGAGGCAATCATAGCGTGACCAGCGAAGCAGTCATAGTGGGCCAAGGCTTGTATAGTGCTTTACTCAAAAATGCAAGTACCTAATCTAAATAAAACCAGCGAGTAATTTAAATAAAATATATATTAATTAACTAAAAATTTAATTAAAATTACAATTATGAAAATTACTGCTGTATTATTTCTTCATTTATTTTATCATTTTTTTTTCTTCATGTTCTTGAGCAGATGTTGAAGCTTCCTGGAACTCGTAAGACGTTGTTCGTTTTAAGTTTATACCTGACCGATTTTTTGTGTACCTAATTCTGTTTTTATTCTCTACCGATTCTTCTATATAGCTCTCAGCAACTAGATCGGATTTCCATCCTCCATGCCTTTTCAGTGTAATAAGATTGGCCCCAGTATTGGCAAGAATAGTGGCCGATGAACGCCGGAAATAATGACCTGTAAATTGTTCCGGATGGGGCAGTTCTAAGTATGTAGCAATTATTTTGGGCATTTGAGCAATTTTGTTCCTCCCTATCACTTGTTTGGTGCATTTGCAGTTTTTATAATTTAAAAAAAATCGGTCCGTTTTTACGTCAACTGGACGTAGTGCGTAACTCTGCAGTATGTAATATTGGATATTTGCTCATATCGTCCTATTGCAATGTCATCTTGTTTGGCAAAAATTGCTGAACATTTAGTCAAAAATCGTTTAGAATGGTTCATTGAGTTTCATAATATTTTATCACCTTTCCAATTTGGTTTTAGGAAAGGTAGAAGTGTGATGGATAATTTAGCAATATTCACTACTGATATAAGACTTTCTTTTAGTAGAGAAGAGTCTACTGTGGCAGCATTTTTGGATATAACCGCTGCATATGACAATGTCTTAATTCCTTTATTAGATAACAAAATGAGAACTCTTAAGGTTCCTGAAAAATTAGTCACATTTGTTATCAACATGTTATTAGAAAGAACAATTCAAATTAATTTACAAGATGATGTTTATTATTCTAGGAAAATATATAAAGGTTTACCTCAAGGGTCGGTACTAAGTCCTTTATTATTTAATATTTATACATATGATTTACACTATTCTGTTATACCTCACTGTAGAATACTTCAGTATGCAGATGACATATTAATTTATTCTGCTAACAAGGTAGTGTCTAGTTCTGCTGATAGTATTCAAAAAGCCTTATTGTCCCTTAACCAATGGCTAATATTACATGGTTTGGGTATTTCTCCAGCTAAAAGTGTTTTATTAATATTTTCTAGAAAACGAAATATTCCTTTAGTTAATATTTCTATTGATGATGTTTTAATTCCTATTGTCAATGAACATAAATTTTTAGGTCTAATATTGGACAGTAAATTGTCAGGTACCTCTCACATAGATTATATTGTTAATAAATGTGAACGTAATATTAATATTTTAAAAACATTATGTGGAGTCTGGTGGGGTGGTCATCCTTATTATTTAAAAATTTTATATAACGCTATTATTCGGAGCCATTTGGATTATGGTTCTTTTCTTTTAATTCCTGCCAATAAAAAATCACTTAAGAAATTAGATCTTATTCAATCCAAGTCTCTTAGAATAATTCTTGGGGCAATGAAAAGCAGCCCAGTTAATGCTCTACAACTAGAATCTGTCGACCCTCCCCTTGCTTTACGCAGGCAATATTTATCTGACAGATTTCTATTTCGTATTGCCATATTTAAGAAGCATGCTATTTTTCCTAAACTTTCACTATTAACAAGATATTGTGGTTCAAATAGTTATTGGACAAATAAAACGATTCCTTCCTTGGTTAAAAGTTATCAATATTTTAAAAATATTAAATATCCTATAGTTAGATTAAATAATCTCCCTTTATACACACATTCTTTTGATACATGCATTTTTGTTCCAAGTGTAATTTGTAATATAGGAATAACAAAATCTACTTTAGAAGCTAATAAAGAATTTTGTTCAATTATTGATTCAAATTGGCCCAACTATCATTATATTTTCACAGACGCCTCAAAACTTACTGAAAAAGGTTGTGTTGGTATTGGAATTTTCCATAAGAATTGGAATATTGTCCAAAAAATCAAATATCCTCCAGAAACAACAGTATATACAGGAGAATGTTTGGGTATCCTTGAAGCTATTAAATATATTTTATTATTTAAATTAAAATCTACAGTAATTTTCTCAGATTCACTAAGTTCTATTCAATCAGTATGTAAGTCCCCGTTTTATTCAAAAGATCATAATATCATATTATATAATATTAAGTCGGCTTTACAAAATTGTATTGATAAAAATTTAAATGTAATTATTGTTTGGATTCCTGGTCATGCTAATATTTATGGAAATGAAAAGGCTGATAAATTAGCCAAAGAGGCAGTATCATGTGGAGATGTTTTTCCTTTTCAAAATTTTTGTCATGATCTTATTAATTTACCTAGATTATCTCTGTTTGAAAATTGGAATAAATCATGGAGAATTTCTTCTAAGTCTAAGGGTACATTTTATAGAAAGATTGTTGAGCAAGTTCCTGCTAAACCCTGGTTTTTTAAAATTCATTATTCTAGAAGTATAACATCTTCAATTAGTAGATTACGCTTGGGTCATACCTGTCTTCCTGTTCATCTCAATAAAATTCACATCAAAGATTCATCAATTTGTGAATGTGGGCTGGATATTGGAGATGCTAACCATCTTTTTTTTTCATGTGAATTATATAATCGGGATAATTTTATGAAATCTTTATTAAGTAACAATATTCAGTTTCCCATCAACATAGTGAGTCTTCTACATATTATGATGAATTCTAATATTTTCATAATATCATGCATATCTAAATTTTTATCGGATAATAACATAAAAATATAAGTCTATCTATATTTTAAATAAAGCTTTATGTTTATTTATTATCATTCTTATTAAATAATTTGTTAGTTTCAGTTATGTATCAATTTCATTGTTCCTATCTTAAGTTGTATTTAGTCATGAATTATTTAATTTAAATATTATTTTAATGTTGAATAATTTTTTTTTGTGTATGTAAATAGTTTTAATTAATTTAGTTGTAAATATAGAAGTAGTATTGTATTATTTATTTCAGATTCCTGAAAGTTTCGATACTAAATTTCGACAGATAAATGTAACTGAATAACGACGTGACACTGGCAGAAATGTACTTATCTTAGTACAATTGCCATCCAATAAAAAAAAAAAAAAAAAAAAAATATTTTTGCACCACTGCAAATGAGGCGTCACGAACAACGAAAGTACGATCAATCTTCGTTTTTGTATCTCGCAACGTAATTATAATTATCATTATGTTGATGTGAGTTTCAATGACATTAACGGTGATATTGGTCATTTCGATGCATCGACATGCACCGTAAATGCCAAAAATAAGAACCACCTGCAGTACAAATTTGGGTTTTTAGATATAAATACTTACTTTCACCGCTAAGTACTCAGAGTCGGGGGCTTCATTTATAAACTTTTCTACATTTTGTGATGTCAACACTTTTGATTTTTTACATTTATATCCGTTTGACTGTCGTTTTAGCATACTCGTTAAATTGTGGTAATTTTTAATGTTCAAATCATCGATGTGTTCAAATTGTGCTTTATCAGAACCATACACTTTAACATTGAATAGGTATTCCAGAGAGACGAAGGCTTCATTTTGTTGGAAAGATCATTGAAATACGCAAGAAAAACATTTTTTGATAAAGATTTAGATTTCCTAATGATTTTCCACTGCACAAATTTTTCATATGCAAGCTTATATTTTTCCTTTGAGTTTCGCGGTATTAAATTTTCAACCACCAATTTAGCTTCATCTTTAATGTCTGGCGGTGTTAAACACATTGAATCGGAAAAATTTTCGCTTTGAGAGCTCATTTTTAGCAAAAAGTCACTAAATAAAAATAAAATGTTCGCTGCCGAACCGCGCTTTTGTTTGTTACTTCTTTGTTTTTTTTAAGCAATGGTAGTTGAAACTATACAGCCAAATATGGAATAAAATCTTTTTGTACCTATCTCTATAAATACAAACAGCTGTGTTTTAAATAAAATCTTTTTGCATTTGATTTTTTAAAATGTTGAAACGTCAAAATATCCGCCGGCAATGTTTTGCCGGCCTGTTAGAGCGACTAGCAAAACTTTGCCGGCCGCTCCTTGAAACAGAACGGCAAGGTCGACTTTGCTCAAACAAGGTTGTCAAAATAATGACCACATTACATGCATTTTTGAGTAATAGTACATTTGTTAGGGTTTACACGTAAAAGGAAACATCTTATACACAGCAAATAACTTCTATATATTTACATAAATATATCTACATACAATCAACTTGAATGTCACAGGCAAGTAAAAGATTGACAGATAAACATTCCAGTCACCATAGAGATGAGATGACAGACGATAGAGCTGTGCCACTGTGCCAGTATCACACTCCTCTTGTATGCTCAAAAACTAAATTAAAGTCTTTTTATACATATGGTTTTAAAAGAATAGTGTCGCCATCTGTTGAGGAATAGTTGAACAATAATAATATTGTTCATTATGAGCTATTAGTATAAAATTACGATCATAGATTGCGCTGTAATATATACTTTATATATTTTATTCGGATATATTATGTAAAATACTTTGATAGTATGAAATAAATAATACGTATATCTTAGGACTAAAATAAACATGAATACCTAGCTAGGTAAGCTATATATACCTATATATAGGTAGGTACCTACACGTAGGTACACATACACTAGGACCTAGTTATATCTACCTTTAGGTATACTTACCTACTTTTTTCTTCGCGGGTTGCTTTACGGCTCCCGAAACCGTGTTATCTGTCCCAGTCTTCCTCTTTTAGCCGATGGTTTTTGTTAGGCTATTTGTACACCTAACAAGTGGCCAGTCCCCTGACAATGTTATTCTATTCTCTCGTAACACTAAAACATTATATTATGAAGAAACTTATAGCGAATTATAATTATATGAAAAGTATGCGCTACTAAAAAACAATAACCAGGCGTATGGAATAAACGTAAAAATCAGCTGTTCGACCAAACCTTTCCAATTTTTTTCAGCGTTATCAATAGTGTATGAGCACGCTAACTTTGCGTTCACAAAATACGCTAACTGTAGTCAAGATTACGCTTCATTTTGTCCAATGAAATCTAATACTTATAACAATAACAATTACACAATAACTATAACTCCTTGGTTTCGTCAGAATCACAGAGTACCTTTTATATGAACCACAGTTTCGTTAGGTCACGTGACGTAGTTGTATTTCAGTCGGTAGTTCTGTTGAGGTAGGTATACCTATAGTATATTCTATTATAATTATCTACAAGAATATACCTACATGCCTATTCAAACTTATAATTGAGAAAGACTTGTCTTCAGCTGGCAGGCAGACGGTAACTAGCTTTCATCGACGAATTTGCACGCTATTTCCCCAGCTAAGTAGATCGAATGGGAAATTACCAATGGTGAGTCTGGGGCGGAGAGCTATAAAGTATGCATTTTTCCAGCCACTCGTCATTATTTTAGATATCGAAAGTGGATTCAGCTCATATAAAAAGTACGTAATAACTAATCTATTGCAGACACACTGCTCCTCATTGGCTTTAGAGCGGCGAGTTTGGTTTCAAGTTCTTTAGTGCACAGTGGAACATGGCCAGGCGTCGACGACCGATGCAGGGGTTGCGAACGTTAACCCTTCTGCAGTTCATTCGCCGTCTGGCCTCACCCCCTTGTCACCCACCCCTATTACAGTTTCAACCTGACTGCAGCATTTTTAGCAATTTTTTTATGGATTTATGGGTAATACGTATTATAATTTGTGTAACTAATAGATTTTTAATAATTTTTTGAAAATTGAGACACGTGTTGAAATTAATAATAAAATATGTGTATAATATTTCTAAGTCCTACGAGTGCGTCCGAGTCTTATACTTTTAGCGCGGATATAAATATATTTTTGTGATTTACTTATATATATTTAAATATTTATTTTAATTTATCGTAGATAAAATGTTTCAATTAAGATAGGACTAGATGACCTGAGCGAATACTTCGCACCGTTAATACACAATATACTTTTCACAATACTTAAAAATATTCACTCAATCTGCACTTCATATCAGACTCCATTATAAATTAAAATAATACAAAATTAAATTGAATTAAACCAAATCAAATAAAGTCAAAATATATCAAAGAATATAAATTAAGTCAATATACACAAGTCAAATAAAATAAAATAAAATTAAGTCAAATCAAATTAAATTATTTTATCTATAGGTCATCCCATTGCTGAGCAAAGGCCTCCCCTATCTTCTTCGATGCTTCGTTAAATTTTTCTTTGAGTTATCTTTAGTCGTTTTGTTTCAGCTTTTGTTAGTGCCCATGTTTGTGAGCCGTAGGTAAGTAGTGGTAGTAACCAGAGATATAAATATATATATCCATATACAATACAAAATTCATGGATATACAAAAGAAACCACATACCTACTCCACACAAATCCGTCGGGGTACTTTGTCGGGGACCGCGGATATGAATATTGAACAAATCATATAGTGAACCGTGAACTATCACATATGTAAGTATTTGAATATAAATGTATAAATATTACAATTGATTTTTTTTATTTAGTTATGGTGTATTATGTGATTGTCTATAATTAGATATATACTTACCACTTAATTTTAATGTAAATACACTAGAAATTGTAATATCTGTTGGCAATCCTTTTAATAAATAAATATACCGACTCGTACATATAATGAAGCTAGCATACAAGACTTAAGTAAGTGAAGATATATCAGTAAGGATTTTTCGGGTGAATGGGGCTAAATCACCGAACTTGTATGTAGTAGCTCGGTGGGCTAAATACTAGTGATCTACCGACTATGGATTTGGCCGACTAGCCGACTAATCGGTCCCAAAATGACGGACTATTTGCCGACTACAATAGTGGCCGACTATTAATTGACAATTTGGGATTGTTTAAGACTGATTGATTTGCTACTTTAGTATGAAATTGGAACATAGTAGGTAAGTTTAGTACCATTTATTTCCCGTTTCCTGTGCCATAATAAGTGCCAAATAGTCGGCTTTACAGACTAGACAGACTAGTCCGCCAAGTTTTTCTTTTTATAATATAAGTTAATATTTATTATATAATATTAAATATATAATAGTGGTTAAGACGTCTGGTATTAACTAGGCAGACCCCGAGTTCGATCCCGGATCCCGGCCATGTACCAATGGGTTTTTTAATTAAAAACTTATGTACATAATCCGACAAACCACACTTAGAGGCTTTTCCATCTAAATATATCTCAACAGAACTAGCCACTCGTTAGATATAGCCTCACAAATACCATCGGCTAAACGAGGGAGACTTGGTCTTCCGCTGGGTACCCTGGAACCGTAACACGGTTTCGGGAGCTGTAAGGCGGCAACCCGTGAAGAAAAAAATAAATAAATAAAAAAAAAAAAAAAAAAGTTAATATTTTGATAAATGTCTTTATAATTTATTTAGTCTTAATTTTTTTGCTAAAGTAGTTTTTTTATTTCTAGCTATAATTAATAAATAAATTGTAAACAATATTGTATACCTAACTTTACAAAAAGAAACCATTGAAGTATTTCTGCATTTACAATGGGTATTTTCAGTTCGATTTGCTTCGATTCGATTGAGTTCGATTGATAGAGATAGAAATATTATTTCAATTATTTGAAAATAATTACCTCTGATATCTACATACTTTCTGGAGCATAAAGTTAAAATTCTCGCTAGGTACCTTAGATGAGATAAAGGTGATTAGGTGAGTACAGAATCACCATTGCTTAGCTAAAATCTAAAATAGATTAGAGGCGACCGTGAGTTGGCTACAGCTACAAGTGTCGAGCCACTGAACCCTGCCAATGCACCCTTAAGGCCTGCACCTCCTTGCCCCCTCAATCCCCGTCATGTCTGTCCGGCGTACCAAGCCGCGCTACCGTCGACGACCTCTGCATCCCACACGATGTCTGTCTACGTTCTTAAAATTCTGTTTCACGAGGATTTCATTAAAAAATATAACTATCTAAATGTCATTGTTGCAGTTCACTGGAGTTGAAACTTGAAAGCCAAGAAGATTTAAAAACTGTACTACGGCCACAGAATTTGACACGTCAGAATTTTTTGTGACATGATAACATATATACTTCATGAAATGGCAAATGTCTAGATTCTTGTTAGCCCAACCTGATAAGAGTCTCATACATGTTACACAGCATATATATGGAACCCAGGATTTGTCTTGATGACGCACATATATAAGTTTTCAAGTGCCATTTTATTAGAAGTAGGTGTACCTTCGTTACATGTTATTGTTTTATAGAAGTTTATTTTTATTTTTGTCACTGTTTGATTTTGCATGCACGATTTTTTAAAAGTATTTCAGTTGTTCAGTTATGTTCTCCAGAAATACGAGTTATAAAAAAATTTTGTTCCCTCCCGTCACATCAAGTTTTTTTCTGACGGCTTTGTCTTTTTTTTATTCAAGGAGGTTTACCGCCAGGTGGCGCCAGGCAATATTTCGCAAGTTAGGCTATACCCGCTAAGCATGAACAATTGAACATATCCTATCTTTCCCTTTGCCCCTCAAGGCTTCAACTCTACCCTCCCGCCCCTCCCCTAAATCTAAACTCCTTAGTTTGTCAGTTTGATTATACTTTTGCATATCAACGTCGAAAATTTACACCATTGATAGAAAAAAATTATTTAGACTATTTTGGTGACGCATCAAGACAAACAACATCATAAGGAAAACTCTGAGTTCAGCAAATATTCCTAGTATATTAGAACCTCTCGGACTGAGCCGCGACGACGGGAAAAGACCCGACGGTATGAGTTTGGTGCCGTGGGAGCGTGGTCGACCGTTGGTTTGGGATGCAACATGTGCTGACACCTTCGCCGTCTGCCACATATCCGCAACTTCCAGAGATGCCGGAGCCGCAGCCCTACATGCCGAGAACACAAAAAAGAGCAAATACTCATGCCTCTCAGCGGACCATTTTGAATTTCTGGCGTTTGCGGTGGAGACTCTGGGTGCGTGGTCATACCGGACGCTATAGTTTTTGCAAATAAAATCGGGAAAATACTTCTAACGGAGACCGGCGATCCACGCTCCAAAGCCTTTTTCATACAACGCATAGCGCTAGAAATTCAAAAGGGTAACGCGCTATGTGTTTTAGGCACTATGGCAGCGGATTCGGACTCTCTGGAAGAAATTTTTAATTTGTAGTTTTGAGATTTTTTAATTATTAAGTTATATTATTATTGTTAAATTATATTATTAAAATGTACTCTAATAATATTACATAGAAAAGAGATCAATCAAAGTTATTAATTAATATCAGACTTGTTAATGAAATAAGCTTTCAAAAATCCGATTACGTAGAAAAATAAAAGATTTTTTGTTGATACCCGGGTTTTTCGTCAAGTATTTCCCAGGTCCGAAAACCCTACTCGTAACATATCTTGCTCCCATTGAAAAAAAAAAAAAAAAAACCGGCCAAGTGCGAGTCGGACTCACACACGAAGGGTTCCGTACAACCGTACTATATTTAACACTACATTAAAAAAAATAGTTTTTTGTTATTTTCATAGTATATATTTTGTTTGACGTTTGTATCTATATTGCAATCGAGCGAACGCCGAAAAAAAACGTTTCTTAGCAGCGGTCAGCGCTCAATCATGTTTTTTTCAATTATCTTTAGTAACGTGGTAAATTAGAGGGGGACACATTCGTAACGACTTCAGGGAAACTTTGCGAAATAATATCTTGAAAACCTCTATGACTATTACATAAAGAGATATTCAACAATATTTCACGTAATGGACTATACGAAAACAAAAACTTATACCTAAAAACATATTACTTTTCACATAAGACATCTTTCTGTGAATTATCATCAGAATTAATGGTTGCGTTATGTTATATTATTAAAAGCCTGTGATGTGACATGATGCAATTATAAGGACTACCTATGTTTTAGCTATTTGGCTACGAAACCCTAAACAACTTTTGACTATTTTCTGTGTTCTGATCAAAGACATTTTGGTTCTGATTTCTATCATGATTCGAATACAATTTGTTTCTAATTGAAAAGTGAAAAACTTATTTTTTATTTTACTTTATTCGGTTAACATTTCTTGATCAAAATAAAATACCAATTTCTTGATTTTATCCAGATTTTTTAAATCACAATTTCTAAAAAAATTGAAGTTTTATGCATGAAAAGTAATAAATTATGTGTTTTAGTAATTTTAGTAGCTTGTGGAATTGGAAATATTCGAAGAATTTCCGGGATAAAAATTAGCATATGTTTATGTGTAGTCACTCTACGATCCTCCAAGTATATTTTTGACATAAGTTTTGACATAGGTATATTCGCAATTTTCAGTTTACATGCTTTTCGACATAAAATAATTCACAGAAACATGTCTTATGTGAACCATAAAAGAATTTTGTAGTTGCGAAAATATTAGATTGTTTAGTAGGTAAATATTTTGCGAGATATAAGTAATATTGATATATTTTTGTTTGTAATTAAATTAATTAAGTAATTATTAAAAGGAAAGTGTATGAGGTTTATTTTAGTAAACCCGTAGGGTTGCGTCGGGGCAGAGGAATGTCCTTGCAAGGGCATTTCAAAGACGGCCTTCAGGTGGCTGTCGATGCCCCCGCTTCGCCAAACTTTCATCTAGGTACAGAATTCAAGTAAATTAACAGTCTCTTTGTAATTTCAACTTAAACCAAGTAGTACCTAATACATATGTATATCAAGGCAACATAAAATGGGTTCGTATTTAGGTATATAAGTAAAATAATGTGTCCCCAATACAATAAAAAGTTTTATTCTAACTTGGGTCTCTGTGCTGTGGGGATCGATACTTTGGGATTCTAGGAGTTAGAATTTAGATTATGTATGATTAAATTGAAACAATAATGCATATTCTAGGTATTCTTTAAAGAAAATAGTAGTTATGTACTATAGGTATGTATGTAGGAATGGTTTTTAGAGTACTGTGTAATCTGCCACTTTTACGTTGCACAATTTATTCCAATTTATTGTCTCATACCTTGATTTAATAACAAGGCTGAACTTCATTATATTTATTATCTTTCTAGGTTTGATCGCTAGTAAAAATATATAATTTAGATTAAGTAAGTGTAAAGTGTGTGTTTAGTAAGTACTAATATGAATATGAATTTCTTGAAAAACATATCCCACACATATCACACATAATTTTTATTTCTACTTTTTATTTGGTAGATGGGCCCCCTATCCCGTCGGCCTTGTGGATGGACGTCGCTGGTACTGTCGATGACACGACGAGGACACCTCTCACAAGGTCGTTACTAAAAGCTTGGTTGGGTTTTAGGATTCCGTATAAAAAAAGTCACTGGGATAGGAATTTTCAACAGATTTTCTATTTCAGAATACTTTAGAATATGAATGAAAGGGTATCCTAATTATTTAATAATACTAGCAGTTGCCCGCGACTTCGTACGCATTGTATTAGGAATATAATGTTTACACCCCATTTGAGCCTCTTAGGCTAGATAGCGTGATGTTAAATTTTGGAAAATATAAATCCTATCGAGATGAGGTAAGTACCATTTTATAGTCTTTATTGGAGATTCAGATCATCGACAATTTTCTCCTAGCTCTGACAGTTTTGTGAAATATCAGAAATGCCGCTGTTAGAGACATATTTAGGGGGACCGACACTTTTTGAGGGGATATTTCTAAGATCCTAAGGAACATGTGTGCTAAAAATAAAAATTATTAGTGTCCCAATTGTATATGTCATATACTAGCTTTTGCCCGCGACTTCGTTCGCGTAGAATTGGAATAATGACGTAATTTATGTAAATACGTACGGAGAGATTTCCCTTAATTTATCTTTTACCCCCGTAAATTCCTCGTCAGTCAGAAGTTCAAAAAGTATAAATTCGGTACCTATATATGAATATCTTCCCAGTCACGTAAAAATATTTCCCCATGCCCTATCTAACAATTTCTTAAGGGTTGTTTTATGTTTTGAAAAATATTTGTACCAAGTTTCAAGTTAATACACGCAGATAATACGATTTCCCTATACAAATTTTACACCCCGTTGCACCCCTCCTTAAGGGTCGTTTTTAAAAATCCAAAAATACGTGTTTTATTATTTGTTTTGAAGAATATTTGTACCAAGTTTCAAGTTAATACACGCAGGTAATACGATTTCCCTATACATTCTTCTACACCCCGTTGCACCCCTCCTTAAGGGTCGTTTTTAAAAATCCAAAAATACGTGTTTTATTATTTGTTTTGAAGAATATTTGTACCAAGTTTCAAATTGATTACCCGTAGGTAATACGATTTCCCTATAGAAACTTCTACACCCCGTTGCACCCCTCCTTAAGGGTCGTTTTTAAAAATACAAAAATACGTGTTTTATTATTTGTTTTGAATAATATTTGTACTAAGTTTCAAGTTAATACACGCAGGTAATACGATTTCCCTATACATACTTCTACACCCCGTTGCAACCCTCCTTAAGGGTCGTTTTTAAAAATCCAAAAATACGTGTTTTATTATTTGTTTTGAAGAATATTTGTACCAAGTTTCAAGTTGATTACCCGTAGGTAATACGATTTCCCTATAGAAACTTCTACACCGCGTTGCACCCCTCCTTAAGGGTCGTTTTTAAAAATCCAAAAATACGTGTTTTATTATTTGCTTTGTAGAATATTTGTACCAAGTTTCAAGTTGATACACATAGGTTTTCCCTATATAAACTTGTACATCCAGTTGCACCCCTCCTTAAGGGTAGTTTTTAAAAATCCAAAAATACGTGTTTTATTATTTGTTTTGAAGAATATTTGTACAAAGTTTCAATTTGTTACCTACACGATTTCCCTATAGAAACTTCTACACCCCGTTGCACCCCTCCTTAAGGGTCGTTTTTAAAAATCCAAAAATACTTGTTTTATTATTTGTTTTGAAGAATATTTGTACCAAGTTTCAAGTTAATACACGCAGGCAATACGATTTCCCTATACAAACTTATACACCCCGTTTCACCCCTCCGTAAGGGTCGTGTTTTAAAATCCAAAAATACGTGTTTCATTATTTGTTTTGTAGAATATTTGTACCAAGTTTCAAGGTGATACCTACACGATTTCCCTATACAAACTTCTACACCCCGTTGCACTTCTACTTAAGGGTTGTTTTTAAAAATCCAGAAATATGTATTTATTATTTGTATTGAAAAATATTTGTACCAAGTTTCAAGTTGATTCACGCAGGAAATAAGATTTTACATACAAACGTATTTACCCCATTTGACCCCCTTAGGGTTGAATATCGAAATTTCCTTCCTTATTCCTTGTCTACATAATAAAGGGAACTTCTGTGCAAAATGTCAGCTTCATAGGTCCAAGGGTTTGGGCTGGGCGTTGATGGTCAGTGAATCGGAACTTCTCTTTTTATATATATAGATGAGATTTGATGCAAGCTGTATATAGGTAAGTCGAGAACCGATACAAAAATATCATAAAAAAGGAAAATTAAACTAAACTAAAACTATTTATTTATTTTTTATTTCAGAAACTATATTTGTCTTAGTGCCCGTAAAGGAAAACTTAAAAGGAAGACTCCGTTGCATAAATAGGTATGTCTGCAACATGCTCAGTAGTGTGCCAGATTTGTTCTCAAGATGATACTAATGTGAAATAAAAATGTTATTAATTTAATTTCTTTTTGTCGGATTATGTAAATACGTTTTTAACGTTCAATAATTACTTACATAAAAAAAGAATATAATATAAAAACCTTAAAATAGACTTAATACAATTATAAAATCTAAAACTAAATTTATAAATAAAAAATTTGTCCCAGGTCCCCAGACAATGGAAGTGTACCCAATTTCTTTTATTTCCTTATTTTTTAAAGTATTTTATGTTAATTCTAAGAGTTTCATTAATATTTAATTTTTTATTTAATTAATATTTTAATATTTTTTAAGATTTATCTGGTTTTTCCTAAAGACTGGTAATAACGTTCCTAAAAATGTGCCATTGGTTTGATATTGCAATTAAAAGTATATTTAATTAAAATACTGTTGTTTTCTTATTTATTCTCAATCTATAATAATTTATCTTTCAGATAAACTAGGATTATAGTTATTATTATTTTTCAAAATCTAAGAAAATACCGTTTAAATTAGGGTGTCACCGTGACGTAACCTCGGCAATTATGTACCTACCTAATAATAGGATCGGTAACTTAAAGTAAAAAGTTACGGGCGGGGGACCACTTTGAAGCTTAATTTCTCACAAACAAAATATATAAAACCGTCGTGTCGCTGACTGACTGACAATCAACGCACAGCCATACAGCCTAGACCAATGAAGATATAAATTTGCACTAAATGGCGTGGAAATATTGTATTTCCTAATACAACGCGTATACGAAGTCGCGGGCCAACTGCTAGTTCATTATAAATGCGAAAGTAACTCTGTCTGCTACGCTTTCACGGCTAAACCACTGGAACGATTTTTATGAAATTTGATACTTTTGAAAATTGAAAAGAAATGCCTTTTTGTTTTAATACCACCTTTTTAGAGTTCTGTGCATCTCCGATGAAAAAACGGAAACCCTTATAGGATCACTCTTGTGTCTCTCTGTCCGTCTGTCACAGCTTATTTTCTCTGTATCTACTGGACGAAAAATGTTGAAACTTGGTTCATATATAGAGTTTCATGACCCAATCACGGACGTATAGCGTAAATAATCGAAATTCGATTTTGGGAGGAAAATGTAAACGTAAAATGTATGTAAGGAATACAAATATATATTTTTATAATTTTAAAATGCATTGTTTAAATTATATTAAAGAAAATATATGAAAATTGACCGTTCCCCCTCCTTATCTCCGAAACTACTGTGTCTAAAATTTTGAAAAAATAGGGATAGGGCCTATCTTATAGTTTACAGGAAAACTTAAACGAAAATACCTCAGCGCGCGAGTAGTAACTCCCAACTTGGCCAATTATATTAAATAAGGTATAATAGGAGATGAACATTAGTCGGGCCCGCGGATAGTTAGTTTATTATAATATAAACCAGGACCATTTTCCAGGCTGTAGAATTGAAAGTTTAGCTTTTATAATACGACACAGGATACGACATATTAATAATTGTTCTTTGTCGACTATGACGAGTGATATTTTGAAGACAAATTTAGTACCTGCCAGCAAAGTAAACTTGGCGTAATTCTCACGCAATAGTCGTTTCGACCCGTATATTATAAGGCAAACAACCTTTGACCGTGACTTTGGTGGCATGATATTCAAATTCACCTTGGTCTAACTTAGATACATTATTATACAAAGGAAAGTTTTGTATTTTTGGATTGAAACTTTCAAAATATGATAAATATTGCATATTTATGTTGTACATAGAGATAGATAGATTGCTTTGTTTGTAAAGGTTGTCGAACTATTTTATTATTTACTAGCTTTCCGCTCCCGGCTTCGCCCGTGGATATTTTCGATCAAAATAAAATATAGCCTAGTGAAATAATTTTCAAAATCGGTTTAGTAGATCTAGAGATTACCCCCTACAACCTCACAAACTTTACGTCTTTATAATATATAATATATATATAATATAATATATAACCAGGCTATCACCATAACATTACTTAACACCGTAAGGGTAGGGTTTATAGAATCAATTCAGTATAATAAAAATATAACGGTGATGTGATCAATATGTCTAAATATGAAGATAACACATGAAAACGCCTAAAAATTCCACCTATTATATCTTTACCGTTTATGAGTTTTGAAAGAAGTTCTTTTTTAATTCACCCCCTAAATGGAGGTATAATAGGGGATGAAAGTTAATATGAGTCCCACCGGTGAAGCCGGGGTCAACGGCTAGTTCTCATATGTATGTCATAATAATGTTCTAGGTAAGTATATCTGTGTCTAGGATCGGTAACTTTATAGTTCCCGGATGCCGTAACACAATAGTACAAAAGAAAGTCCCCTGCGCGCGTCTGTATGTCTGTATAACTGCGCTAATCTCGAGAATTAATGCACGGATTTGGATGTGATTTGCATTGTTACAATTTGTCTCGGATTTTTAGCGCAACATAAGTACATTGTGCGTACAAATTATTGGCGAAGCGAACGGTTGCTAATTTTATTATATTTTCATAGATAACCTCTCTACATTATGCGTAGTCTGACACACACTTGACCGGTTTATATGCTCATAATTTATAAATTAATAATATTCTTGTAAATAACTTTATGATATTAATAAATTCCAATCAGTGAAGGGGTAACAAGCCTTGCATATTAATAACTGAGTAGTACGAGGTCCTGTAAGGTCCTTAACGTCAGGTTCAAGGATTATTGGCAATAACTTTACTGTTATCGTTGGTCCGTGAGTTAAAGAACAAAACAAACAATTACTGTATTACCTACCTATTTTGTATTTTTATGGTCCACTTTGTTCTACCATTCAGAATTATGAAAAAAGTAACTTTTGCCAACGGGTTTGGCCGAAATAAGTCGTTCTGGTGGCTTTAATATGTTTAATGAAAATAAAAATAAGTGGGTCTATTGGTAATTTATATCTCAAATCCGTTGGCAGTTATTCAAGTCCTGTGTTTTGATTTTCATAAAATTTACGGAAATGTTCTTTGGGGCAATAGACTAGACTCAACTTTTGTTTAAGTGATCGGTAAAGGTCCAGATTATCTAATCCTGAGATTTTCGTGTTTTTTCGACTTTATTCAATTACTGCACTGCTTTATTGCATACTTTAACTATTTTCAAGTCTCGGTAAGGTATAAGTTTTTGCAGGAGGTCACAGGTTTTTGCAAAATTAAGGTTAGAGTTTTCATGATTTTGAAATTTTTTTACTCCATATAACACTCATTTTTTATGATGCCATAAGATGAAAGGCGTCACAAGGAGCAACTTTCGTTCAGGACACCAATCCCGAAAACCCCTCCCGTGACCGCCAGGTTGGTGAAAAGTCTTCAGACACGATCGAAATTTTTTTACTCCACAAAATAGGTTAGCGAGGAGCGCAGCGACGAGCGTGGTTCGGATGGTGTAAAAACAAGGCGCAAGGTGAGCGAGCGAAGCGAGCGGTGCCGCGGAAGCGGCCGCCGAAGCGCTGGAAACCTTATATTTTATTTTAAAACACGAAAATCTCAATTTCAGATTTTGAGGTTAAGTTTTTCAATGTCAATTTTCTTATAAACTAGTGAACACCGGCGAAAAGTGGTACCTTACCGAGACTTCAAAATGGTTAAAGTATGTAATAAAACAGTGCAGCAATTTAATAAAGTCGTCAAAACACGAAAAGCTCACGATTAGATAATCTGGACCTTTACCAAGTGATCTACTGACTATGGGTTTGGCCGACTAACGACTAATCGACTCCAAAATGACCGACTAGTCACCGACTATAAAAGTGGCCGGATAGTCGGCTTTACCGACTAGTCGCAGACTATTGGGTCGATAGATCCTCTTAATAAGTACTGATTAATTGACAATTTGAGATAGTTTAAGACTAGTTGATTTGCTACTTTAATAAAAAAGTAGGACATATACCTACTTAGTAAGTACTGGCGTTTCAGTACCATTTCTTTTCTATTTCCTCTACAATAAGTGCCGAATAGCCGACATCTTTTCCGACTAATCGCCGACTATAAACGTGACCGAATACAATGTGATTAATATAGACAAGCCAAGCCACCTATGATGAGTAGAAAACAATGTGGAGTTGAATTAAATTGCAGAAAGGCCGACTAATTTGTGGGTACTGCTAATTTTTTAACTTTTCATTTTGTTTACTTTCCCATATCAGGTCAATAGCATAGTCTGTAAAAGTTAGGGGTTGGTGAGTACCAACCCAACTCCCTAGTCTGAGTAGACTAGGGAGGTCGGCGGCACGGTCGGTTACAAGGAGGAGCGGGGAGAGGTTACTACGGTGCATCGGACGAAAGGGCAACTGCAGATAACGCAGGCAACAAGCAGGGCTCAGACAGTCAATGTCCCGGTGTTCCCACCCTCTCGCCCCGCACTCCAGTCATCCTACGGGAACCCGTATCCGCGCCGACTTCAATCCATTCCATACTTATAAGTAAAACGTAAAACTTTTAGTTTTATTTCGACGAGTACGTACTTAGTTAGTTCAATTTATTTAATTATACGCTTCGTCTGGGACGGGCGATGCGATTTTACATTTCGGATATTTTGTGGGTAAAATTGATGTACTTCAACTAAGTATATAAATAATGTATGGAAATGACAATCTGAAACAAATTTTGTAGCCCTCAAGTCATCACTAACCTTATCCTTATAAAACAGGAGCAATTCGTTATCGGAATCGGTTCATAAGTCATCAAGATATTGCGAAAAATGGATTAATAAAATCTATTAAAAAATAAAATGGGACAAATTCGAAAATAGACTCTGTCAACAAGAAAAGGAAGATTCATGGCGGTGAATTCACACATGAACCTATATATATATATATAAAATACAGTCGAATTGAGAATTTCCTCCTTATTTTGAAGTCGGTTTATACGAAGCTGGCATTCTTCTGTGTAACTAAATAGAAACTTTGTGTCTAAAATACCTAAAAATACGAATTAATTACTAGCTCAGAAATTTAATTACGATGAAAAAGATTGGATTTCCATTATGACTTTATTCAGAGGAGGGTTGTTAACCCTTCAAGTGAGCGACCTTAAGAAAAAGCGCGAGGGAGAAGTGAAGGTGTTTCGCGCATGCGCCAGAAAAAAAAAATTGTATGCCAGCATTTCGCACACCAAATATTTTGTACCTAAATCTTTGTGATGTATTTTTAAAATGACGATATTCTATGCTCGTTAGCCCTTATGCGCGTTTTTATCTGTAGGTATACTCGTATATTCTTATATCTAAGGCAGTGGCCTGGCCTGATTTAAAAGCTAGTATGTATTTATAACCGTCTTTAAATTATTACTAATTAGGTACCTACTGAAACTCTACATAGTTAGTAATTTATATAACAATATCAAAGAAAGTGAGGATTTGTTGTAAGTTTTTTTGATGGAAATTTGCCACTAACTTTTAATAGTTTTCTGTTGCTAAATGACAAAAAATATCGGAATACTTATCTATACTAATATTATAAAAAGGTAAACTACTGAACCGATTCTAAAAAATATTTCACGAATAGATCCCTTTTATTTTGTTCGAAAATATGTACAGACAAAGCCAGGGGCGGAAAATTAGAACCTAACATTTAGTCACCCTGATGACAATTTTTTGAGAATATATTTAAATTACGGTTGTAAGGTTATTATTTATACTAATATTATAAAGAGGTGTAAGTTTGTAAGTTTAGATGTAGGGGTTATCTCTGAAACTTCTGATCCTGAGTCTGAAAATTATTTCACTAATAGGAAGCTACATTATCCCTATATCTTATTTTGTACGAAAATAACTTAATCAGTGACTATAGTTAGTAATCCGTGTTTATCTATTTGAAATTTAGATGATAGTGACGTCACATTCCGTTTACGGTCACGTGATCGGAAGTATGAATTATTATAGATTATTCATTTAGATATAAAAAAAGATACATTTCTTAAACAAATAAATAACTTTATTTTCAGTGATTATACCTTATAAACTATGTATATAAAAAAGATTATTGTGTATTTATTTTCTTTTACTGTCAACAGAGCCCTATTGTTCATGAAAAACTCTTTCCCGGGATAAAAGTAAACTGTGTCACGTCGATTCGTTGCTCTGTGTTGACGTGAAAGAAGGATTTAAACATGTTAAAAAAACATGCATTTATATAGGTAGTTAGGATTTTACTCAAGATTCAAGAAGGAGACTTTTGATCCGAATGGGGAAAAAACCGCCAATATGATAACGCTGCTGCAGGAACCGAGGGTGCTGCGGTGCCACTATAGAGAGATCGTACAATCTTTATCTTTGCCATAGGCAACGAAGCCATCTGTGCATCCAGGCCTCAGATCAAAGAAACAAATCCAGGCCTCTAGGGGCGAAGCCGGGGCGAACAGCTAGTTAATTATAATCTAATTACAAGATTATTCTTGATAACGGAACATTTATTGAAAAAGAGTGCGGCTTTAGGAACGTACATATCTTTCACGAAATAATTTCCAAATCTCTTAGGAACCTCAATCTATACTTACAATAATACCCCATATAATGGAGTACCAGAGTAATTTTTTTTCATCCTCCAGTATAGAAAGTTATTTTTTTATGGTTAGACTACAAAATTCTATGGCGGTTCACATAATACAGCATTTTGTGAATTATTTTTGGAATCGATGGAACGATGAGTGACTGAAAATTGCGGGTAACTCAAAAACTTTTTACCGTACCTTACTCAAAATAATTTTCTTTTATAAATATAATAAATTAAATATACCATAGTCTATCATCATTTTTTTTTCAGAATTTTTGTTTAAAATATTTAGGTCAGGGGACACAATGTTAACGATTTTAGGAGCTTCTATCTCCCAAAATATTCACCTAATGACCTACAAAAATATATTTAGAAACCTCTAGCATTTCTAGTATTCAACACGATTGGATAGCAATTTTTTTTATTGTCAAGTTCTATGTATGTATTAAGAGCCACCGCTAATAAATTGTTTTTTATAATCTGACAACAAAAATTTATAGCGGTTCAAATAAGACACCTGTAATTATCATAAAAATCCATCTAAAGTGGCTAACTTTAATAAAATAAAATAAAAGCCAACATTAAGTGACATACGGACGAACTGACATGATGAACTTTTTTCCATTTGAAAATCTAGACAGATTTTTTTATCTCACTGAAAAAGATATGAATGTTAATCAAATCACTACGGTCTCAAAATTTATCCGATTTTGGTATTTTTGATGCAAATCTGTTGTTACTGGATATGCGATTTTTTTGCGCCCTATGAATATTTAAAAATATTTAAATCTTTGCCAGATCACTACGGCGTCAAAATTATACTGATTTTAGATTTTATTGATGTAGGTACTCGTATATCTGTTGTATAAATCTAGATACGCAGTTTTATTTGTAATTTTTTTTTGCCTTATGAAAAAAATTACTCTGTCGATAATAATACGAGCGTCGACCAATATTCCACAAAAACATCTTTATGTTATATACATATGTATTTTGTAAAATAAAATTAATTTATAAGTACGGACAAAGCTTTCGCAGAATAGGTAGCTCAGATACAGCGTGGGGCGGGAGCAGGGGAAAACAGCGAACGGAGGCTGCGCGGTCCGTGTCAAGGGCACGTCCTCGGCCGTGACCGTTTACACGCGTTGGCGCCTTAACATCCCCAAATTGAATCAACAGGAACAATCCATTTTGATTTAGGGAAATTAAAATTACCTTTTATATGGATATTGTAATACATCTATAATTTCGTCCATATCCATAATACTTACTTCCCTTATTTTGTCAACTGTTTTCTATGATATAATATCTATAATTTGGCTTTTAAAAAAAGTGTACCGACTTCAAAAATTGCTAATGCTCAAGTCACTATAAAAAAAGTACCCAAATCGCTTCAAGTGTGCCTATAAAATTTGAAGAGTTCTCGATTTCTCCAGGATCCCATCATCAGATCCTGACCTAATGACCATGGGACCACATGTAAAGTATACGGTATAATATAATTACAATTATAGTAAGTATAAGTATAATAAGTATAGTTCAAGTAGTCATGGAACATACATAAAAAAAAATAAAGATTCCGACGAATTGAGAACCTCCTCCTTCTTTTTTGAAGTTCGGTTAAAAACACAGTACACAAAGTAGCAGAACACAAATATTCCGATGACATTTTTTGAAACTATCTAATCGTCTAACCAATTCTGTTGAGGTATTTTGAGATCATGAAGCTATAAAAAATCGTGGGGCTCACGCGGTTTGTTATGGTTAGAGAGATGGAAAGGCTTACGCACTTGCCCGCAGAAAACTTCTTTTTCGTGTAGTCTGAGCCTCCCTCTACAAATTATTGTAGAGGAGTAGGGGTCCAGCGCTTGTCGGTACGTAGCTGAGCCGATTTAAAAAAAATAAAATAAAAAAAAGGATTGCAATCCCCCCCCCGCCCCGGGGGTGCCCGCCTTGTCGTGGCGGGGGGGCTTAGTAACCGTGGTAGTGCTCGTCACACTATCCACGGTGAAGCTAAGCGGCACCCGAGGTGGAGCCGCTGCGCAGGGGTTCTGTGGATTTGGCAGGGCTCTTCGCGCATGCGGCTGGAGGCGGACGCCGGTGACGCTTGCGCTGCCGGTCGAAGCATGACCCGACTGCACTTTCCATCGCAGTCGGGTCGCCGCGGTCTCCGGTGGCGGTTGAGGGGGAAATCAGCCGCTGCTCAACCGGGGACCAAGGTGGAAGGCGCAGCAGTTTGTACTCGCTGCTGCGCCAGCTCTGGGTAAAACCAGAGCGAGATGGGGCCTTACGGCCACCCGGCGGCGGGTCGCGGAAGAATGCTAACGCGTCCCCGTGGCCCGCCGACTAACCGGCGAGATGGAGTACCGTGGGGTTTTAGTGGGTTAAAGTCCCACATAACCCGTTCCCTCACCCCGAGGGCGCGGGTATGCATGATGCATTTCCCCACGTAAAAAAAAAAAAAAAAGGGATTGCAATCCCCCCCCCGGGGGTGCCCGCCTTGTCGTGGCGGGGGGGCTTAGTAACCGTGGTAGTGCTCGTCACACTATCCACGGTGAAGCTAAGCGGCACCCGAGGTGGAGCCGCTGCGCAGGGGTTCTGTGGGTTTGGCAGGGCTCTTCGCGCATGCGGCTGGAGGCGGACGCCGGTGACGCTTGCGCTGCCGGTCGAAGCATGACCCGACTGCACTTTCCATCGCAGTCGGGTCGCCGCGGTCTCCGGTGGCGGTTGAGGGGGAAATCAGCCGCTGCTCAACCGGGGACCAAGGTGGAAGGCGCAGCAGTTTGTACTCGCTGCTGCGCCAGCTCTGGGTAAAACCAGAGCGAGATGGGGCCTTACGGCCACCCGGCGGCGGGTCGCGGAAGAATGCTAACGCGTCCCCGTGGCCCGCCGACTAACCGGCGAGATGGAGTACCGTGGGGTTTTAGTGGGTTAAAGTCCCACATAACCCGTTCCCTCACCCCCGAGGGCGCGGGTATGCATGATGCATTTCCCCACGTAAAAAAAAAAAAAAAAAAAAGGGATTGCAATCCGGTAAACAGGATCCGGTAATCCGGCGGATCCGGCATCAATATACACTTACCGGATCCAGTACCAATATACCGGATCCGGTTACCGTGATTGAAGATTTTGGCAAAATAACCGCGCTGTTGCATGAGTAGGTATTTTAAACGCGTGGTACTACGCGAATAATGCCGACAAGTGTAGGAGCTGAGATAGCCTTCTCGGCCGCAGGCTACATTTGTAGCTCTATTAGAAGTTGATTGATCTGAAGGATTATTCTGCCCCCGCTGTCTCTTTCATAATTATTTTAAATTTTCAATAAGCTACCAAAAACTTTTATATATATAATTGAAGGGTAATGGTATAACAGCGCTTTTAAAAAAAAATAGAGTTTTGTTATAGATTATGAAAGAGACAGCAGGGGCAAAGTTAAACCACCCATATTTCCTATTCAATAAAACCCATTGAAAAAATAAGAGCTATTTAACTTAGATATATTCAATAAGTAACTATATGCTAAATTATAGTGACACAGGTGGATTATTTACAGAGAAATTAGGAATAGTTTATCCTAGAAAAATTCCCAGTATAGGACCTTATTATGTTATGTTTGATTAATAATATTGATCTCTACTATATCTTTAAAATCTAACTAATAAGACTGAATCACCAGTTACTTACGTTACGTTAAAGATAAAGACACTGTTTTTTTTTTGAGATTTTAATTATTTTGACTATTAATTTATGATTTTATTTGTTTTGAGACTGAGAATTTAATTGTTTTCTCTTTTTAAAATTAGTGATAATAAAGGTGATTTCGTATACGTATCGTTTTTTACACTTTATTAACGGTCCATGTTGGAACTAAAAAGGAGTTTAGGATAAGTTATCCTGGTTAGATCAATCCGGCCGGATCAGTCCGGCCGGATTGATGGAACGGGTCCGGTTTGAAAATGAGGCCGGATTGCAATCCCTACCTCCTACTAGCTGGCAGAAAATGAGTGAACAGCTCTCGGTTGTAGGAAAAATATTTTCTGCAAATTTATTCCCTGCAGTTTTTTATATATATATTTTTGCAAGTAGCTGCAGGGAGTAAATTGGCAGAAAATATTTTTCTTACAACCGAGAGGTGTCCCCCCCCCCCCCACAAATGCTGTTCACTCATTTTCTGCCAGCTGGTAGGAGAGGTTTTTTTTAAATTTTTTCTTTTAAATCGGCTCAGCGGCGTACCGACAAGCGCTGGACCCCTACTTCTCTGCAATAATTTGTAGAGGGGGGCTCAGACTAACACGAAAAAGAGGTTTTCTGCTTACAACCACTTCCTGTCTCCATCTCTCTAACATTACATTCAAGTTTGTTAGAAATCGAAAAGATCTTATTATGCAGATTACATATTTTTTCTTATTTAAACAACTGGCCGTTGCGATGTGGGGATCGAACTTAATGTGTACCACTCGGTCGCCGACGCTCTGAAATATCGGATCTGAGATGATATTTTTTAGGCTATCTAATAAGGCGAGTATTAAACTAATTCCGTTGAGGTACTTTGAGATCATGAATTGTGTCACGAAGCTATAAAAATCGTGGGGCTCGTGCGGTTCATTAGGTTGCGATCTATGAGATCGATAAGTGTGATTAAAGAAAATCCTGGAGTTTGCCGACTCACTAAAACGATCGCAATCACCACGGTCGCAAAAATAATTGTTTATACCATTTTGAAGAAATATTTCTAATTATTTTTCGTTTTCAGAAAAACATCTTGTAACACTAAAAAAATAGGTTGTATTTTATTGTCGTAGGCGTAGGCAAAGAATTTAGAACTGTCTACGGGCGGCTTGGAAAATATTTGTTCGTAGCGTAGGCACGGAATGTATAATAATAAGAAAATAATCTATGGCAATAAATCAAAATCTTAACACTATTGCGGCGTAGTGATTTTTTAAAGTTTTAAAACCTATCTTCAATGCTGAAGTATTTTTCAGTCTATTTTTTTGAGGAGATACGTTCTAAAGATTATTTCTAAAGATATTTCTTTAATATCTGAGTCAACACAATCAAAATCGGTCGTATTCAGGTATTATATGTTTTTGATTGTAGGTAAACTTCAGGGTTTATAATATAAAAACGGGGACACCTGGCTACGTGCCTGCTAGAGGCTAGATACCTACTCTATAGATAAACCAATTTCTAGTGTAATTTATGGTTCTGTTACGAAATGGCGAAAACGGAGCCCTTATAAAATCATCATATTCGTCCGTCGGTCCGTATGTCCGTCCATCTGTCTGCGTTTATCTCGGCCATTTTTAGCTGCATTCTTGTCTTACGATATTACGATAAGGATCCGTGGCTCTCAGTCATCTTGTATCTGTCAAAAATATGGCAAATCTCAGTTAATCCTGGAAACGTGAGTTTATTTATACAACATTTCCTCACCACACAGTGATAGTTATTATTTGAAATTGGATTGAGCCATATTATTATTATTCAGGGTTCTAAAGAGCCGTAGTTTTCAATACGAGCAGTGTCATTGCGTTTTGGAAATTATGGCTATTTAGAACTCTTAATAATGAAAATATGGCTCAATCCAATTTAAAATAATAACTATCAACTGTGTGCTGAGGAAATGTTGCCATATTTTTGACAGATACAAGATGTCTTTGACCACCGCCCCTTAATTTACAGAAAGGTATCTTATGTGAACCACCACAGATTTATGTTGTCAGATTATGAAAAAATAATTAAATGGGTAGCTCTCCATACATAGAACTGTAGACAAATGTTTAGTGAACCCCATCGTATGGGGCATTGTTAAATAGCTCTCTAAAAACGCTGTAGATTCCTACCTTCTTGTTATATTTATTTTAGGTAGCTACAAAAAATACCGTGGGCTAAAATGAGGACAACTTGATTGAGATCAACCGAATTTAGAACCTTTTTGAAGTCGGTTAAAAATCTGGCGTATGTACTGGTAGAGCAAACACAGTTGTTAGTGGTTACATTTTATATACCTAATATTTAATTACAGTTTAGTAGTGTTATCAACCTTATATGAAATTTGATTAGAGGCGTTGCCTATTACTAATAGGTCTTCTGAGAAAACAAAATGTCTTTGATGTTAAATTGGTTCTAAAACAGTTGGTAGGATACAACCTCATTTGTGATTAATCTCTTTTGGGACGACGCAGTTCCTTACGTAACAGAACAGGGTCAGGGTACTGGGTAAGACTTAGGGCGCTTGCGCGTGTTAAGGTCAAGGTCAGTGGTCCTGGAAGATTTCCACCAAGGTGAACGACCCTGAGGGCTTGTATTTCAGGGCCTCGAGGATCGATGGAGCTATGTTGGCCTTCACCGCGTTTTTGACCGCGCGAGCTCTTTGGCACGTGTACGGGTGCGTGGGTAGCGCTTGCTTTCCCACCGGCTCAGCCACTGTTTAAAGGCGCATGCTCCATGTACGTAAATAAGCTATTTTTGTTACACAAAGCTATGTATCGTTATTAAAGTGTTTATACATAAACCTTTAGATTACATAATTTATACTTAGATGTAGATTAGGCCGGGGGTGTGACTTAAGTTGTGATATGGGGCTATTCCATAATACCTCAATTTATAATAGCATATTGCTTCATTACATGTAATTAGATTTTAGGATATTTTGCTTTAGCTTTTCAATTGCGGAGGCCTATTAATTTTTTTTCAAAGTGGTCAGTTTGCGATTGCAGATTTATACGTTTTCTTTACTACTTTCTTCGTTGTGGCACTTCAAATCCCACTATACACATTTTTGTTCAAGAAATAGGTAAGTAGTATAATTTCGAACAAAGCCTTGAATAGTTTAAATAATGTTTAGCATATTCATCGTCCAAAATAATGTATGATCAAAGAGGACGGGTCGCTACGACCATGACAGTGACATTGCGCTGCACAAGGCCGTAACGTGTTTGCAGTGCAATAATCACACAACAATACTGACTGTTTCATAAATATGTACACAATAACCGTATTTACATTATTCATAATACGGAAATATTCATACCAGTGGCTCGATAACCTAACTTTACCGTACCAAGTTCGATTCTAGTATGCGTTTGTACAAAAAAGAGACACGTTATTATTTATCTCAGAAAGGATAATTTTGGCGTAGTACATTTAGTAGCGTAGTCAAACAATTAGAAATAGGTACTACTTTCCGTCCGTATTTTACTTATCTGTTCTGTCATTTAAAGTAGTATTTAGTATATACGAGTAGTAATAAATGAGTAGGTACTACGTACTCGTGGTTCTGTGGTCCGTACGTATCTGAAGTCAAGCTTATAGTAACAAATAAATTATTAAGTAGGTACTGTAAGCATAATTTGGCAGTCCCTGATCTTTTTTGTACATGTTTATGATTCGATGTGAGATATTCCGGATTTGATATAGAGCAACTCGCAACTTAGTAATGTTTTATAATCTCATTCCTGTAAGTATGAAAAATGTAGCGAAGTTTCAAGAAATTTGTGATTTTTAATGCCTACCTAAACTTTCACTGCACTTGGCCACTATTTTTTATACACAGTGAATTCGTTTCACTTCAAGGATTTTATCATGTAGGTAGGATACAGGAAATCCATATTGTTGCATAACAGTTACCTTCATTCATAGTAGACTAGACATATATTTAATTATGGTTATCAATAATAAGGTGGTGATAGAGTTTTGAATCAAAAACATTTATTATCACTGCAATCTCTGAAAAAATATAAATTCTAAATACCTATGAAAATCTAGATCTTTGGCTTCGGTCCTGACCGCATGAAAAAACATATAAATTAGTCTTTCCATGGCTTTACCGTCTCCGACGATGGCTTTGGAAGCTATTTATATGAAAATTATAGAAAAGTTTACAAAACAAGCTGAAGTAAATAATTATTAGATTAAAGCAATCGCAAAATTCCTTATAACGAGTGCTTTCCTTGCGGGCATGAGCAAGGAAAATTAATTACCCCTCGGCAATAGACTTCAAGGTGTGCACATTTAAAAACAAATTAAAAGAATATCTAAATTAAACGAAGACACGTATGTCGTATATAGATCAAAGAGCAGAAATACACTTGCTGAAATTCTTTCAGCTGTTACGAAACTTATTCTCGATAAACAGACTGACAGAAAAATATCTTCAAACTTATATTTTACAATTTTTGAAATCACAGACAGATTTATTTTTATTTCTATGTAGGATGTACGTAGGTAATATTCTTAACCTTTATTGTATGAATTTCAGAATAGACGTTAAACAATGTACAATTTTAAATCAGTTTATATACTACATTTTGCATATGAGATTGTCGCACGTGCCAAAACTATACGTGTATCTTTCACGTAAATTCAATGCGTCCACTCGGTTAGACAATTTTCGGTTTTCATAATGATAAAACCTGTTATCTATTGATATGTAAAAATGATAACGCAGCTTTTTTCATCGGGAGTGGATTTTGGTTTAATATGTACCTAGGTATAAAGTCTATAGACATATAATCTTATAAATATTATATAAGCTTTGTAATCTATTACATGTCCTGAAAAATTTTGTAAACCATATTTTTAGGCTTTATTTTATATACCGACAATATTTTATAATATAAAAATCTATAGTAATATATATTTGTTGTATTAAAAAATACTAATATTATAAAGAGGTAAAGTTTATAAGTTCGGATGTAGGGGGTAATGTCCAAAATTAAAAGTGCTGAACCTATTCTAAAAATGATTTCGTGAATAGAAAGCTATACGATATACCTGAGTAATATAGTATAGATTTTATTTTGTTTGAAAATATCCACGGGCAAAGCCGGGGGCGGAAAGCTAGTATAAAATAAAATAATATTTGAATGTTTTACTCAATTAGAGGACGGTTTATCGGATTTGGATGAACGTGGCGTGGATGGAGCCGAGGGCAAAGTTATTGTCGGTATATACGTTCGATCTTGCTCGAATGAACCTAAAAACGTCGAGCTTGTATTATAAGCACGTGTAGACTTACCATTATATTAATTGGAAATGTCATCAAAGAACAAAAAATGTAAGATGTTTGTTTGTATGTTGAGATACTTAAAATAAGCGTAGAAAAATGTGATAAAAAGCGACCTTTGAATGAGTTTTTGTATATTTAGAAAATTGTAGACAATAGAACATCATAATTTCATGTATCATAAGGAACCAATAATGAATAATGTAACCAATAAATAATACTCTTCAGAAAATATATTTCTTGTAATTTGTCGGAATAAGTACAATTTCTTTGTATACACATACTTATATTTTGATCTCAGCGTTATTCATCACACTGCTTTAATTTGGGTCAATTTTATTTTACGTGACTATTGAGTCTTTATTAATACACTAAGTAGGTCCCAAGTATTTTACGGAAGTAGGCAATAGTACGTGATGCAGTTGGCAGATAGTGGATCCCTAAATTGCTGATTTGCAATTATAGTGAGGTCAGTCGTCGTCAGTCGTTTGTCTACAGAAATTAAATAGTATATTAAACGATTGGAATATTCGACATTCGACTTTGAGAGAATGTAGAGGTGGTGGACGGAAAATACATTTTTTATTACTTTGTGTACTTAATGTACTTTTGTAATATTTGTCTCCCTACAATTGTTGTTTCTCTAAATAAATAAATAAATATTCTTCGGTGGTTTCGTGAAATAACTAGGTAGTTCGCGAATTCCCTAATTTCCTCATTACCTACGACATATACTAGTTTGTTTTTAATTTGACTCGTGTAATTAAGAATTTAAAGTAAGCTGAACAGAAATATTACGCCCGCAGTGAAAATGTTATGTCCTTTTTTTATTTTATTTTGTTTATAAAATATGTTAAAACCTGAAGATGAGATTTTCGCCGGCATGTCACTCGGATGCAGTGGCACCGTCGTATGTCTATACTAATATTATAAAGAGGTAAAATTGGATTTTTTTATTTTTGTTTGTAATGAATACATATACTACTCTATATACTATCTACTATAATACTCAAAACTACTGAACCGATAAAGCTACAATATCCCTGAGTGACATAGGCTACATTTTATATTGTTCGAATATATCCACGGGCGGAGCCGGGGCCGGAAAGTCTCTCATATAGTGAAGCGCTGAAGGGAGTTTAGTATCCAAAATATGAGTAACGAATATAAGAATATGAGCCGCGTCTGATAGATAGGTCTGGAGGTGGCGTCCGAATATAGCCGGACATGATTAGGCTTTTTGAACGCTGTATCCGTCTAAATTAGGCGGTGTTCGGCTTGTCCGGTTTTTATCAATCTGTATCCTAGCGCCGTTTCCTACCGAGTTTCATGCAGTGGAGCGGCGAGCTCAGCTTGAAGCCGAGGAGCAACGAGCGCAAGCGCAATTTGAAGCTGAGGAGATATTAGTATGTAGCTGCAGAATGAATTGACAAAGTAAAATTAAGTTGCGAATTAGCACCAATAGTACAGAAAAAAGCATCCGTAATTCCGTATACATATTGCTATCGAACAAAAGCAATAAAATAAACTTTGTGCTGATGTAAAAATTACAAAATTCCTACCTTTATGAAAGAAAAATAATTATCAGAAAATTGAACCTGCAATTTTCACGCCTCGTCAGTAAAATAGTCACAGTAAAAAATTTGGGTTTTAACTTGTTGAGCGGATGAGTACTTAGCAAAGTCAATGAAGCTGAACTTCTCCTCAAGAACAGGTTCCGATGAGTAGACGTATTCGATTATTCGAAATCAGAAATATCAGTTTTGGGGCAGATAATTTTCTGGATCATGTAATTTTTTTAAGTCTTTTAAATTTTAAGTGTCTAGGCATAAGTCACAGACTAAGAAAACATTGTGGAAGAAAGAATACTATAAAAATATATTTATGCTAAGGTTTCAAGAAAATCCGGCCAAAATAATTTCTGTTCCCATACATAATTTTATTCCAGTTTCCTCCCCTTTAGGGGTATTGATGTGTGTATGGAAGAAAGTAGTGATCCTCTCTGCCTATCCGTATGGGAGAAAGACGTCAAGGTATCTAGGGTAACCAAGTGTTGAAAGTAGGTAATTACGAAACTTACAAGTTCTCCCTCCCTAAGTAAAAATTCTAATCATGAAAATGAATACTTAGAAACAATTAAATATAATTTCCAACTAGTCTATTCCACAAACAAGAACTAGCCGTCTAGAGAGGACAGTGCACTGTAAAGGTCAGAGTTAAGGTCATTTTGCGACTTCGGGCGGGCAATGCAGGGTGCAGGGTATACCTGAGGGCGGGCGGCGGTGGTGGGCGGACGGCCCTATAGCTGCAGATTCACTTTCAACGGGCGCACGCCAGTCAGAGAAAGTTGGTCGCGGCGAGCGGACGAGTCGAGCGACATCTACGCGCCTCCCTCCTGCGAACGAACGATGCAATTATTTGAAGGCTATTTTTTTGACTGTGGTGTTAAGTTTTAAAATAAGAAACTTTAGTGAGTGTGCTGTAAATAAACAATATAAATAATAAACAGTTTCTGTTGGTAAATAGTGCGTGATGCAGTGTTACCCGAAACGCGAACCTGAAGATACGGGTTACGAGGCTGAAATGTTGCCTTCTATTAGGCGGTTGGAGCTACCTGCTCCTCCAGGGAAAGAATTTCGTGCACCGGTGGTAATGTCTGCGCCCGCGCCGCCAATACTTACTCTGCCAGCTCACTCCGTCATACAGTGCATGAGACCACCACCGCCGCCGCCGCCACCACTGCCGCCTCCGAGACATCACAAACCTCCGACCTTCGAGGAACCGTCCAGTTCCATTCCAGATCTAGGTAAGTTTTAGACTTTACGAGCCCGGTAACACTGCCAAAATAATCACCCTTCGTCACTGTTTGATAGATTTCAAGGTTACCACATATTGAACAACAACGGCTCTGAGTACTTATTGAATGATACACTTGTATGAAGAGCAATAAAACGGATATCTATAATAATATGTACAAAATATAAAACATAATTTTAATATCAAAAATTGTATTAAGTATTAGTAAATAAGGATTTTCAGGTTTTCAGGATCATAGATTTAATAAAAATACGAACTGACCTACAGGGGGTCAAAAGTAGCTGGTAAACGGTTCGTGCAAATATTAAAAGGTGTGCGTGCGAGCGGTCGGTGATTTAAGAATTTTATTATTCTTTGATCGTGAGTTTATACTTTTGATACTATATAGATAGAATAGAGGTTTCCACGCTGTAGACATTTTTTGATTAGGCACCTACTTACAGTAGTTTGGTGCCACACTTGCCTCAAAGTGAAAAAAGTCTGATAAATAGCAGTTGAAGTGTTTAAAACATCGTGCATTTTTTTCTTTTGGAATCGGGACAGTGAGTTGATTGCAATTTTATTGTAGTAAATGAAGGAGCGGTAAAGGTTCAGATTATCTAATCCTGAGCTTTTCGTGTTTTGACGATTTTATTAAATTGCTGCACTGTTTTATTACATACTTTAACTATTTTGAAATCTCGGTAAGGTATCACTTTTCGCCGGTGTGCACAAGTTTATAAGAAAATTGAGATTCAAAAACTTAACCTAAAAATCTGAAATTGAGATTTTCGTGTTTAAAAATAAAATATGCGCTTCGGCGGCCGATCCCGCGGCACCGCTCGCTGCGCTCGCTCGCCTCGCGTTTGTTTTTTCACCATACGAACCACGCTCGTCGCTGCGCTCCTATTTTGCGGAGTAAAAAAATTTGATCGTGTTTGAAGACTTTTCAGCGACCTGGCGGTCACGGGAGGGGTTTCCGGCATTGGTTTCCTGGACGAAAGTTGCTCCTTGTCACGCTTTTCTTCTTATGGCATCATAAAAAATGGGTGTTATATGGAGTAAAAAAAAATCTTTTTTAAAATCATAAAATTTAAAATCGTATAAAAACGGTTAAAAAATATTCTAAGTTTTTTTTCTTAGTGCCCCGTTTCCTCCACTCCAACCTTAATTTTGCAAAAACCTGTGACCTCCTGCAAAAACTTATACCTTACCGAGACTTGAAAATAGTTAAAGTATACAATAAAACAGTGCAGCAATTTAATAAAGTCGAAAAAACACGAAAAACTCAGGATTAGATAATCTAAACATTTACCGAAGGAGCTTCTACAGTACTGTCTACTTGTGATCCTTTAAAACTGAAGTTGTTATGACACTTTTTTGCTTCTATTTCTTTTATTTGCTCGTTTCGCCATGTTTATAAAAAATGTTTGGTCTTAGTTGCACCCAAGAACCCAGGACGATTATTTTCAACCTACTGAAATAAATCACGCTACTTGTAGGTAGGTATATTTTTTTCATCAGGCAATCAAATGCGGCCCATGCATGCATTAGGAAAATATGCACATTTCGTTACTATGACATGTAGATCAAACGCGAGAATCAGCCACGTGATGAATAAATACTTTTAATTTACCTTGACAATACATTTATTAATACTTCCTGCTTTGGAAAATTGTTTGAGTTTGTGCTTAGATTGCAGTGTCACGAAGGCCATCCTTGCAATTCCAGTAACTAATATGAACTATAATTTATTTCCATGCAACTAGCAGCTGTTTCCTAAATGTGTTAGTGGAGAATTTCAAAGGGCTGTGGTAGGACTCAGTACATTTCTTGGTAACATATCTTTGGTAATCTCGGTTACATTTTAGTACCTCCAATCAGTAATGTTGTTTCATTGTGAATTATCGTAAGATATCCACTTTCAAATATCTCTACACTGCTATCAGAAAATGCTTTGTATGGTAGTCTAGATTAAGACCTCCCCTCATAACGTTAGCTCCATACTAATTACATCTTGGGTTTGAAATTAAAATAGCTTTCGATAGATATAAATACATTAAACTTAGAATAATCTCCAAAAATTACAATCAGTTACACCTAAATTTTATGAATGCCTAAAAGTCTCATTTTTCACGCGTATCTTAAACCGACTTTGCTATTCTCGTAATATATTTACTAATCTACAATTTTCTTGAGTTTATTATATAGATAAATTTACATATTAACTACAACTTGCTTTTTCTAATAGTTTTAGTACAATACTTGAATAACCAAAGTTCGTTTCGTGCATTTTCGCAAGATCGATTTTTGATATATATATTGTTCTTTCTCATTATTATGTTACGTGAATCTAGTCTATCTTATATTATTCTTGATATCTTATTAATTCTAATTGCAGTACATATCGCTCACATCTTTCTAAAGAAATATGGACGTTGAGTTCTTTCCATTATGATGGTCATCTTGAGATTTGTTTTTTTTTCTTAGCTTTTTTGTATTCTGTACCCAAAGGAACCTATACTGAACGAGTTTATATACCGCTGTCTCTGTCTGTGAGTAACGGTAACATGTAGCCAGTAAAATTTTTCAGGGATTGTGTATTGTAATATGAATCTTGGAAAATTCCAAAAAAAACCCAAATGGTAATGAATCGCACTTGACCAATGTTTTTGTTTACAAATATGACTAACTTATGGCGTCACGATTTTTGAATGAATTGATCCTTACATGAAACTGGAAAATTTTGTTTTTTTAAGAAAAGTAGCTACGCATTTGACCAAAGAACAAAGTGTACCAATTTTAGTTTAAGACAAAAAGAGCTGAAGTCCACAATGAAACTATGTTTAGTAAAGTTTCTATATCTTCTAGGAAAGTAGACTGTCAGAGTACGTATGTCTGTCTGTATAACTCGACCTGACATTCGAACCCGAGATGACAACCTAGAATGTATGAAGTATGGTCTAATCTGTTCAGCATCTGATTGACAATATTGCATAGGTACGAAATAAATAAGAAATAGTACGAACGAAGATTCAAATAAATATCTAGATATAATATAAATAATTGACCGATCTGAAAATTATGTTCAAATTATAATTGATATTTGAATCTTTTTTCGCTAATATTTACACGCCAACTTTACAGTATTTATTTAGTTTATTATGAGTTAACATACAGGCAACATTATGTATCGATATGACACTGAGAGGTCTGCCTACTCTGTTATCAGAACGAACAATGTACGTATTATTATATTAGCACAAAAACCATTCGACCTCTTCCTTAATCCGCGCATTATTTTTGCGCGCATGTGATTAGATAAAGATCACAAGGTCAAAACAACGTGTGCTGATGACACGTTATTCCGTGTCATTAAGGTCAGTGTGACATTGGACCGATAGCGGTGACAAAATAATAGCCATATCTTATCAGACAATGTCAGGACGAATGAGCAGGTGTAAGATATATTTCTGTATGCACTCTCTCTTGCATTCTGTAGAGCTCTTTTATAATATAAACAAAGATATCATATTATTATATTATCGCGGCATATAATGACTTGCGGTGTAGTCTGACTATAGATATCACATTTAGACAGTTGCACGTATTAGACGATTTTATTGTGTTTACACCATTAACGTGTCATTTTAAAATGCATTCTTAACTAAGTTGGCCACAATTTAACCTCCAATCTCCTCGTCAAAGATTTTAAATAACAGCTTCATTGGTTCGTCGTTACTCAGTGTGGTCGTTACAGGTAAACGGGTATTGATGAAATATGGTAGTAGGTATGGAGCTAGCCTATATACTGAATTGACACATTAAGCCTAATAAAATATTGTATCAGTTTTTTTTTTTATTTTCATAACTTTGACCATGTGACATTGGAAATGATTAAATTTGACTTTTCATTAACATTATTTGCTGAATTCTTAATAAATAAACGTTTTACACATTTATTAACATCATAAATATACAAAAAGGATTTTATCGCTTACGAAGTCGGCTAATATTTACTTGAGTTAAATGAAGAGATCAAGTTTATGATGAAGGACACAACTGTTTATGAAGACGTAATGCACCTACCTATATTATAGTCATAATATTTTCGTTAGTTCGAAATAACCTAGTAACCTCGTAACATACAAATAATTTATAATTATTTGCAAAAAAAAAATTGTCAACAAGTGAATGATGATGACCATGATGTTAGATTCGCGCGCAGAGGGATCCGTATCATATTTATACCATAGTATTTAGTTATCCAAATTGCCACTAAGCTACTACCTTTTTTTTCTTGGAAAAATAAAATAAGAGCTACTCGTATTTCACTTATGAATACTTTTTCTATTCACTTCTAGTTATTTTTTAATTTTAGAATATTCACTTTTGCCTCAGATTTTGTATAATTTTCATTGAAGCTACTAATCAAAGGCTATTTAAAAAAATCTCATCAGTTATATTATTGGGTCCTATATGAAATCAGAAATCAGAAGATTGGAAGGCTGTGAGATACCGACGGATGGATAGACGGAATACTACAAAGATTCCTAGTTACCCACGGAACCCTAAAAATGAATTGGACTAATATATAGTCATGCTATTTAATTTAAGAACCATTTCAGCGATAAGTGAGAAAACCACAGAATAGTAAAGTTACAGTTGAAATAGAAAAATTATAATAATTTTATAAATAGATAACGTTCATGGTATGGGACGCTGCAACATATGTGGACACTCTCGCTCCGACCATGCACAATAATCCACATCTATGGAGGCTGAGGCTGCCGCTTGCAAAGCCGAATCTGCCAAACGTCACAAATACGCATCTCTTCCTGAAGAATACATATTTGAGTGGGGACCTAACGCACGACACCTCTGCAAAGAAATAGTCAAAAGATTGGTAGAGGTGTCCCACGACCAAAGAGCTGGCTCATATTTGGCCCAAAAAATAAGTATCGCTATCCAACATGGCAACGCAATCAGCCATATGAGCCTTATAGGCACTCTCCCAGAAGACAGCGATCTTGATAAAAAAAAAAGTTTATTTGTATATAGTAGGTATATTTAATTGTATTTTATTATATTTTTCTAAATATATAAATAAGTTTCCACACATAATTTTATAATGAAATAATATTGTGTTACGCAAATACGTCTTTATTAGCCACCTTTCTGTGAGTAATCATGAAAATAACACTTGCTTGTATCTAAAGTAAATTACACAAGTTATAAGATTTCCCTTGATATACAACGTTATAGCAGATGATAACACTATCGCCATGACCTTCTCTATGTGCAAATTACTTCCCGGTGTTACGTGTGTGTGAGTGAGGTAGCTCTATCAATCTAAATTGAAATAAAAATAACGTTACGTGGCTACTTAATATAATATGTTAATGATTTTGCAAGGACAGATAATATTGTCGACTGTTAATCGAATATATTTTCATATTGATATTAGAATGTCACTAGGAGGATTCTTGACTATACATTCCTCTTATAATTATTAAATATCATTGTTGGAAGTAAAGAATTATGTTAAAAATATTATGCCTACAAATTAAAATTCATACAGCAAAAATAAAAAGTGAAATAAATAAATCTGTAATCTATAAACCTAAATATAGATTTTCATAAATATAGATATAATAGGTATTTTATATTGTACGAAACCCTCGGTGCGCGAGTTTGACTTATGTAGGTTGTGTTGTTTTTTGAAATCATACAAAAATTGAGAGGAAAACTTGTAATAAAATTAAGAAAAATAGAAAACCCACTGGACTTGTAAACTAGTAAAAATAAAGAATACTGATTTTAGGATTTGTTCCATAAGTACCTCCTCAGTCCTCATCTCCTTCCTGAATTTCCACACAATCCTTCTATTAAAATAAAAATATTTTTTCATATCTAAATTGCTTAAATAACAGCAATATTTACTTTGTCCTCAAAGATAAACAATACTTAAACAGTTTTTATTACTGAAAGACCTAATACTATGTATTATGTATATAGTTTAAAACAATGACAGATGTAGTAGCATAAAACAAGGAAGTTCTCGTTGACAACCTTGAGCGAGGTCGAGCGGTCACCGGCGTCACACGACACAAATGATGGCGTAATTCCAGATCATCAAGCAAATAGCCCTTATCACCTGTTCAATCCAAAAATATTGTCCCAAGGTTTGCGATGACAATGTTCACAACTAGCCAGTCGACCATGTCACACAGAACAGGTGGCAAGCCTGTCGCTGCACTTCATAAATCACTTTAATATATTGATAGCGATTCGTCTGTTTAAAATTCAAAATATCATTGTCTCCTTTGTAATAAGGAGTGGCGTAGGGTGATAATTCAGTGTCACCTACAAAAGCGTCTCGGAATATAAAACGGAACATATTTATTTACCACTATATATTTTTTACTTTACGGGTTGCCTTATGGCTTCTGAAACCGCGTACGGTCTCAGTCAGGGTACCCAGCGAAAGACGAAGTCTCCTACTTTTAGCCGATGTTATTTGTAAGGCTATAGGTAAGTAGGTATCTAACGATTGGTCAGTTCTGTTGAGGTATATTTAGATGGAAAAGCCTCAAGTGTGGTTTGTCGGATTATGTGGCTATATGCCATAAAATCTTATTTTCCTGAAAGTTGTTATTTAGGCACAGATTACTTACATTTCAAAAGTTTGTAAAAGATTCATGCCTATTTTATAGTTTTGTAAGTTCTTTCAATATTCCACGCCACAATAATATTTTGTTTTTTTATTTTTGCGTTTACTGAGTCATTCTACGTTATAATTATTTTGTAACCCAATTTTTTTTAAAGAATGTATCATTACGTGATTTACATTAAATTTTCAAGTAGGCACACGTCTTATCTCGAATTAAAATAAATTAATCTTGTCCAGTGATCGCATTATTATCATGTGGATTTGTGACTAATTACATTTTTATATTCTCTTTGGCTTATAGCTGAACACATTTTGTTAACCCTCATAAAATCATTAATTTACTAGAACTACCTACGTAACTATTGTTTGTAAAAGTAACATAATGTTGTTACATATTTTTTACATAGAGAGAATGGAACTACACTTCCTTTGATTTCGATATTTCTCTTGCTTCACATACACGTTTATATTTAATACTGTATACTTATTTGACTTAAAAATGTACGAGTACTAATGTTTTTTTAAATATAAACTAATATATAAAGCTGAAGAGTTTGTTTGTTTGTATGTATGTATGTATGCTTGAACGCGCTACCAGTACGATTTGAAACAACATTTTGGCGTTGAAAGCCTGTTTATTGAGGAAGGTTATAGACTATATATAACATTACGTTATGGCCTAAAGAACCGGAATAATAACCATAAACGTCAACCAATGAGAAATTTCCGCAGGCGAAGCCGGGGCGGAAAGCTAGTAGGTATATAAAATCGATATTAAAAGACCTAAGTTATTCCTATTTAGTGCCAAAAGAAACTTGCGAAGTATCAGAAAAATATGTAGTTAAGCTAATCATAATAGCTGATGAAAAGCTGTCAAAGGAAAGTCGACTCAGTTTGCCCTCGCCCTTCTCCTTCCCTCTTCGTTTCCCTCGACAGTGACCGAGCACAGGTCACGGCCGCGTATTCGTGGATAAGTTAGCTTAAAAGCCCGAAATGTTCTTAATATTTCTTAATAATTAATATGTCTAGATATTTTCAATTTATAAATTTCTTGTAACTCGTGAGAAGATGTATAAGAAGAAACACAAAATATAACTAAACTATAGCTAATATTTTTGCAATATATAAAATAAGCTTTACCGTCCGTAGATGTTTTTCATAACTTTACCCGGTCTCCTTATACGGGTTCAAATAAATAAATATTTTGTTATTATTTCAAAGCACCGCACTTTAATTACATTTAACATTAAACTTACAGTTTTATTATATTATTAATTTTATTATTACCTACACACAAACAATTTCTGAAAAAATGTAAGCAATAAATATATTTTTTGTAGCGTAATAAACTTCATTAGGTATTAGTAAATACGTTGTCACTGTTAAAAACGTAGTCATTATCTGGGTAACTTTAATATTAACTAATTCGGGTAAGTAACTCTAACATTTTGAATTTCGGTGGCACGTGCTCCAAGTTACACGCGTCACGGAAACCAATAGCTCAGTTTGTATTACACGCTACTTTGTATGAAGATTTTGTTTTCTAATTCCGGTTCTTGATGCTGAAACATTTAAAATTAGAACTTTGCTAACATTCTCTATTACTGAATTATTATTGAATTAATTTTAATTTAAGGTCATTCCACTTTTTAATGGCTTACAGACTAACCGAAGGTCTCAACAAATCTGTGGTCCCAACCTTACTCGATCCAAAAACTCTACGCACCAATTTTCTTGTAGACGCAATGAAGGCAGCGTTAGATACCTATAGGTACTTACCTACTTTTATTTATGATTCCCATTTCACCAGTTCCGTTGAAAATGGGAAACTAGTGCAAGTATTAGTTTATGGTGCGATTTCTAAGTTTGTGTGCATTTTTTTCACACTTAAAGTACCTACTATTGAAGGTCACCTATCAAATCAAATTCCTTTATATAACATAAGTGTGAAGAATCGTCTCGAATCAGACTGGAAAACGCGTTTAGTATCATTTATTCAATTCTAAGGTGCATATAAATAAATTGAAGAAGATTTACAAGTACAATTTCCATATTAGTGAATGGAGAAGTTAGGTTAGCTACAACATTAATATCGCGTTATATCAGAGAACGCAATACTTGTTTGTAGAGATCATGCAAGACGGGCTAAAATGCATTGAAGGTCACCTGATAAGAAAACTGCAGTACGAACACACGACATTCACGAGCACTGGGTTATTTGATAACGCGGCAATTGAACGAAATTGAGTTTTTGTTATCTCGAAACTAATTTTTCTTACTCTTTTTATATTAATAATATGCTTATTTGGGAAAAATAAATTACTATAATAAATATTTTATTTAATATGGTCAACTAGTTAAATGTATTGATCGATGGAAATATTAAAAGTACACACAATCGCCGAGCATGTATGAAAGGTATGATGAATATAAAAGAACCGAAAGAGGTATGTCAGGATCGTAACAAATGGCATTCGATTGTCTCTACCTACCCCTCTTGGGCTAATAGGTTTGATGATAGATAGATGTATTCTTAGTGCCTACCAAACCTATTCTACTTTCAATCTATTCTATCATTCAAATCTGTTTTGCTTCACTTATTATGATATTTTTGTCACGCATCGTTTTCTTTATGTAAGTACTAATATGAGTACGAAGTGAATGACATAAATCAAATGCAATGACATAACAATATAAAAAAATTACAAAAATAAACCAATCACTCAACAAATAAACAAGACCAATAACATACATCAACACAATAGATCAAATACATTCAATAAATCGTAATAAAATAATTTAAAATATGTCATACAATTAAATAGGTATAATATAAAATCAGTAATTAAAATAAATCAAATAATTTCAATAAATCATGACGATACGTAAATCAAATACTTTAAAATATATCAAACAATTAAATAATCCAAAATCAGTAATTAAAATAGATAGATAGATAGAACTAGTTAAATGTGGACATTGTTACTTACCACGACGCAAAGTTTAATGGCCATGATGGTACAAAACATATATACCTACTTACAATACTTTTAGAATTTGTTAAAACATAAATAAGTGCTGTATTCATCTTTAATGGTTGTACTTTTAGTTAAATTAAGAACTCATGTAATTATATATAAGTGTATTACTGTAACAACTGGTGATGGATCTAAATAAATAAATAAATAAAAACAACAAATATTTTGAACCTTTTTGAATAATTTTGTATTGTGTTAAAAATATCTTTACATTTTCTAAATTGGGAAGGTCTTATTTTATTTGCACAATCTGAAAAAAATAAGTGATTTATTGTGGTGAAATATCTACCTCTAACTTCATTCCAATGGAGCAGAAAATAAATAAATTTACCTTAGATTAACCCTCCAATATAGTTCTCGGGTCAATAGTTCAACCCGGGCACGTGGGCAGCCAAAAGTAAAAAGTAGGAGCATGTTTATGGGTTATTTTTAATTGCACATCAGAAAACTTATCACCCATCAATTTATAATTTTACATCAAATAAATTATTGAAACGACGACCCTGTTGGCACGTAGAGGTAGGTAAGGGTTTTTATTTTATAACCGCACATAAACCCACCATACGACCTTTCACGTAGGGGTAGTGCAATACGATAATAATATTTTGAGGTAAGTATTTTGTTGTGTAAGTATTATATAAAAAGTATTTGATTTGCAGTTGCATGGTTAGTTTAGTGATAAACAGTCTTGGGTTAGCTAAATTAGTTTTTTTTCCTTCTTCACGGGTTGCCTTATGGCTCCCGGAATCGCATTATCAGTCCCAGGGTACCCAGTAAAAGACTAAGTCTTCCTCCTTTAGCCGATGGTAATTGTGAGGCTATACCTAACGAGTGGCCAGTTCTGTTGAGGTATAATTTTGATGGAAAAACCTATATAAAGGCCACACATTCGTCCAATCCAAGGCCGGTCGCCGTACGGTCCACCGAAATCGACCAAAGACTCGTCCAATTCTTGTACCTGCGGCCCACCATCCGTTTTCAAATCGTTGTATTTGTGGTTGATTTCGATGACCGGAACGATCTGTCACACACACATCCACACGCCTTGTTTAATCGAATCTTGTGTGTCTGTGTGGGTGAGTGAATTGCATGTGATCTAGATCGTATGATATACATTGCTAATGTGTGGCCTGTCTTCAATCTCGATCATACGGCGGCCGGACCGAAAATTTTCTGTGAGATACCGGACCAATGCGTGGGCTACTTTAGTGTGGTTTGGTGGATTTAATTTTTTTTAATTTAATTTAAAACATCCAATGGTTCGCCTAGTAAATACCAGAAGTTGAACCACTCGGCCACTGACGCATACACAATTTACACAAGATGGGTAAGACTCTCCTGTAGAACAAACGTTTGCAGGCTGTCATGAATTGTGATAAAAATTAAATCATCAAAATCGGTTCCCAACATAAAAAAAAACTTATTAGCCTTTGCTAGCGTCTCCATCCGCTAGGTCGACAGCTAGCCTGTAATCTTAAATTTGATGATGTTCTGCCAAGCTCAGAAATTGGTTATCATATATTACGTCCAGTTATGGCGATATTTGGTTTATAATACTATTAACTTAGAGAAGTTTCCTCTATATTAGATGCCTTTTATTTACAAAATAAACCATTATAGATATAAGCAAGAATTAGGTATACATACAATAAGCGTTAATATACAAACACACAAAGCGATATCCAAAGGTCGACGGCCGACGACGTAAAAATAAATGCTCCCTAAAGTCAGCCCTTGAAGGGAGTGTGCCCCATCCTTCTACACTGATGGAACGTGGACTGGGTGTAGGGTGAATTCGCAGAGCACTTCAAATTATTTTCTCAATAACCTCTATTTCTATTCTTATTGGCATAATGGTACCTACCTATTATTAAGTTTGATCGGAAAATTATCTGTTTTGATTTTATTTATGTCCGAATACTTTTTAAGGAAACTGCGTTTGTATTTACTTGTTATAGGTATTATAAGTATTTACATAATTATTTTCAAAACATTTTTATACGAATTTCTACGTTATAGAAAGTTTTTCGTTATAACGAACGACGTTATAAAGAGTTTACACTGTATTTATAAAATTATACTAATACGTAGATACACATTATTTTTTAATTATTAAAAAATATATGTTTTTTTATTATCAAATGTAAGTAAAATATCTACCTATTTAACAACTAAGTTGCATTAGATACCTATCGTCTACGATTATAGTTAATCTTGCACAATAGAGTCAAAACAATGTTTGGAAAGTTGAGATACTTGAGACACCTGTATTCTGAATTTCAGAAAATGGAATTTGCGACTATATATTATTTGTTTCGTGCAAAAAAAGTTTGCTGTTAACTAATTCAATTGAAATAACATTTTTTAACAAATATGCTTGTTTCTATATATAAATGTATACAAAGCTTCGCTTCCCTTCCTATCGTTTTTTTTTCCTCCAAAAAAGAATAAGTGCAGTCAGTGCACAAATGGCGTGTTTCGTCTTCAAACTTGTCTGCTCGTCAAGAGTGGGTGCACATTTGCAAACAATGCAGAGTTTTATATGCAATGGGTAAGGGAATGTCAAGGTTAAGAAGACTTGCGAAGGGTTGACTAAAGTTGCAACCTTATTTACTAGGAGTTCAGAAAATATGAGCAGTTAGTCAGAGAAGTTCTGAATGTGAGGGAATGCACACAGCCACAATCCCCGCCCGCAACATGTTTTACAAGTGCATCGCCATTGCGAAGTGGCCGTCTGCCAACCAATGTAGTCCCCCGACTCAATTTTAGCGTAAACTCTAGTTACTGTTTAACTGCATAGTCTGCAAAAATAATAATTAGTATGCTTACAAAATCTGGTAGTGCACAGCTAATGAAACAAAAAAATGTTATAAAAACGGCTTAGCACGAGTGGAAAAGTTGTATGAAAAAATATTTTATGATATGATGAATTTCCTGGGATAAAAGTAACCTAAGTCATTCCCTCCAACTATCTCTGTGCAAAAAAACATCTTGATCCGTTGGCCCGTTTTGAAAGAAGGAAAAACAAACACATAGGTAGAAGGAGTTTAGTAAGAAGATATATTAAGTATTATGTATATGAACTATTTTGTTGATGGAGTACGCCAGGAGTGGCATTATGGAGTGGAGTCATTGACGGGAAAGTTAAATTCAGTATCAGTTAAAAAAGTTGAAGGTGGGTTTCTTCAAAGCGTATTGGCAAATTTAAATTTAAATTCATAGGCTTCTCTGTCTACAACCATACATTGTGTTAATTTGATTTTACTTATTTATTATTTAGCACAAACAATGTAGGGTTATGTAACACCCTCAATCGCCTTATCTACAGATACAATATACCATAACTCACTTTTGGTACACAATCTATTACCATTTATGTTCTCTTATTAGTAAGAGGTACTTGTGCTAAAATGTATTCCTCTACACGTCTGACTTTCTGGTAATTTCGCGGTGTAAAAGTGCAATATGCATTTTGCTCTCTTCCACGTGGTACGATGACGTAGAAACCCTTCGACGTAGCCGTACATAATATGTCTATCTCTGTCACACTTACAGCAATTTATATTAACAATACACCTCTGTCTCTCTGGCAAGATGGTATGCATGCACCTCCTTGCCAATGCGGTCGCTTGCGATTCGCGCACATATTTAATGTTACAGTGAACTCTTCGTATTTACTGAAGCTCTGGTAACATTCAGTACTGTGTGGCAGTTCGTCATTGAAAGGAAAAACTACAGAAAACAATCTGCAGAAATAAAATATTTTGTGCGTATTAACGTAAAGAAAATTGATCGGAATACATCTACAAAAATTGTGATTATTGTTAATGTTAGTTATTCTAAAAAGTTACGTATTATTACTTTTAATTGTACGGTGATACAATAGAACAATGGTTAGAGCCCCGGAGCCCCAGGTTCAACTCGACAAAACTACATACACACATCTTCACGCCCTTTATCGAACTCAAATGTACGGTGTACTAATTTCTTTTAAGAAGTGACAGCTGTAGTTCCATAAAGTGCAGCGAGAGGCTTGCGACTTGTCCTGATTAATATGGGGCATTTGGCTAAATGTGAAAATTGTTACCAGAGTCTCTGTCGACGTCGCATGACATAAAGGTCGTGACGTAACAAGTTTACTTATAATTAAATATCAAAGTGAAGATACAAAGTGACAGTAGGTACCCACGTACGATATGCGACCGATAGGCCGACGACCCGACTGGCGGCGGTCTTCTCAATGTCAACCTCGCAACGCAATGCATTTTATTGGAATGCTTTTTCTGTATGGATGGGTACGTGATACTCTACAAATCTATTTATGTAATCTAACCATAGTATACTTTTAAAATACATGAAAATTCACACTTTTGCTTTTAAAAATGCATTACGTTTCATTAATCCTCATGTTTTATGATCCCCATTTGTCCAATGCTAGTTCCTTAATGGCTACATAACGAGTGCATTTTTGGATCGAAAGGCGTTTATTATTTCTTTTACAAATTTTCATATAATTCTAGGAGGTATTAGCTATTCAGACTCATGGGCGTATATAGTCAGGATTAGATTAGTCTCAGAGGGAGCAAAATTTGGTTCAGGGAAATCCCTTGATTTTGTAGGTACCACCTTGTCTGTACCTGGCTATGCCCATATTCAGTTGCAAATCCATTAGATACTATAATAATATAAATATTTATATAAAAAATTGTGTGCCTTAATATGAATTAAAGCGACTTCGATAAAGATACGTAGAGTTACTACTGCCATCTGTTGAGAAGTGGACGGGAGGCCCCTTGCATTTGCAACGTCGCAAAATGCATGCTTGTACCAGGGCAGTAGCATTCTAGTGGACTAACTTTGTATGCACTATACAGTGTACAATGCACATTTCAATATACGCAAATAACTGCGATTGCGGGTGAAGTTCATATAAGTAGTACTAATTGCAAATAACTAAACCAAAATTGTAACAATATTATTGAAACACTTTGTGGGCATTCTGGCTTTTTCTATATTTTATCAATGAACATATGAAATTATTAATAATTTATTAATTACTATGCCAGCGGCCTCCACCATATGGAACGTCTAAGATTTTTTAATTTGATCCAAAACACGCGTCAGATAATTTTCTTTATCTGTTGTGTGTTGATTATGGTTACAAAAGCTCGTAAAGAGGGCTTATAAAATGTCTAACATAACAATGAGGTAATGAAATCCTTTTTTGATGTCTTTTTCAAGAGAAATTGTATTGTATCACTAATTACACCTTTATAGTAACTAACTTGTAAGTACCTACGCTGACGGGAAGAGGAAGGTGAGTGCATGGGGACTGTAGTACAGAAAATGTTAGTATCATTGTAATTATTTCTAAGTTTTTATTTATGAAGTACACTTCTCTATTTTATATCCTTGTTTCCTCGTTAGTTATGGTGAATTTAGTGTATGCATTTATTTTATACTCTTGAGGGCTATAGGTACACTAATATTTTGTATTGTCTGCCCAGTTAAATATTTAGGTAGTTTTTTTTGAAGGATTAAAAATATCTTCGAAAGATCTCTATGCAAAAAAGTTACGTCGATCCTTGGTCTGTTTTGATGTCAACGAAGAACAAACAAACAAACAAACGAACATGCTTTCGCATTTATAGTATTAGTTAGGATTGTATTGAAGATAAACAATACTTTTAAGGAGCTACAGAACCGAATGGCACCCGCGCCAACAACATGATTTCTATTACATAAATCAACAGATAAGTTCCTAGTGAAAACCGTCAAACCAGTCATAAGCCACCGCGTTATCGACGTAATAGAGAACATATTTACTTTCTATCTAGTGAAGGTGAGATGCAGTGAGCGTGTGCAGTTCAAGTTTAGCGGCCGCGAGCGATAATTGCACTGGGAGCGATGCACTTCTAACGCGCGACGCCGGGGCAACGAACGCTAGCAGCTGCCCAGGGAAATAGATCCTGTCTTACTATTTCAGAGCACTATGCACTATTCCTGTGTCTTACATGCGGTACGCGTCCAATCTCACGTATGCACTAAATAAATCGACAGTTCGATGCGTGTTTGTATCATGCAACGACTATTTAGTTTTAATGTTCAATCTTGTTTTAAAGATAAGTTGGTATACGAACGTGGTTTAAATTTAAATTTTACGTACATATCAGAAACACCGCTTTATTCATTTTTTTGTGTTTCATGTGGCACGTATATATAATTTAAAAGGGATTTGGCTAAATTTTAAGCAGCATTGGTGTTTGACTTTTCCCCAATATTTACCGAAAAATGTCTTATTACCGAAGTTTTTACGCAAAGATCAAATACAATTTCCACTGAATATATATTTTTATTACCTACTAGCTTTCCACCCCCGGCTACGCTCGTGGTTATTTTCGAACAAAGGCATAATATAGCTTTCTATTGGTATAATAATTTTCAGAATCGGATCAGTAGTTTCAGAAGTCTACATCCAAATGTTTATAAGAGAGACTTAATCCTGAACATTGATCCTATCGATTAGTAGAATAAAATAGCGAGGTTTATTTTTTGAATTTTTAGCTGGTTCGATTCCCGGGCGAGGTAAGCGAATTAAGAAAATCTTTGAATGCAGTTTGGTTCTTTTTAAAAATAAAGGAATGTTTCCTTTAAGTAAAATAATCCATCTTAAGGATTTAAAGTGGTTTCCCTTCAGGGCCCATTGATTTTTTCCACCCGTATAATAAAAAAAATCCAGATTTCTATAGAAAATTGACACTTTTATTTACCCCACCTTAACCCCTTTATTTTTAGGGTTCCGAACATGTATGATTAAAAAACGGAAACCCTTATATTATTCGCGTTGTCTGTCTGTTCTCCTGTCACAGCTTATTTTCTCCGAATCTACTGGACAAAAAATGTTGAAACTTGGTACATATATAGACTTTCACGGACGTATAAGCGTAAATAATCGAATTTCGATTTTAGGGGTTAATTTTGAAGGAAAAACTAAAACGTAAAAATAATAATTTTTTTCACGTGCGTCATGTGACATATCAAATGAAAGGGCTCGTTATAAGGAATACAAATATATTATTTATATGATTTTAAAGTGCATAGTTTAAGTTATATTAAAGAAAATATACGAAAATTGACCGTTCAACCCTTACCTTTAAAACTACTGAGTCTAATTTTTTTTTTAAATTGAGAAATAGGTCATTTCTTATAGTTTACAGGACTAAACGAAAATCCTGTCCTAAAGTTCTGACCAAAAAAATCGTACGGAACCCTCAGCGCGCGAGTCGTACTCGCAACTTGGTCAATTGGCAACGAAACGAAGGATACAGGAGGGTGTGAGTAATTATTATAGTAAGTATGTGTTTTAAACTTTCCAACGCAAATCGAGCGCGACATTTTGTGAACTTATCGGATAAATAACTTTTTCTTTTAGTAATTAGAAAAGTTATTGAGTTATAGTTTTTCAGGTAGAAAAATATCGCTAATGATATATACGATTTTTTACAGCACATATGTTCTCGCAATTTAATTAGTGCACAATTACGCGTGCGTCTTCTATACTGATTGTTACGTGTCGGTTCGTCCCACTTTGTAGCGCCAAGTTCAGCGGTTCGTTGCACCCGTGTATTCTTATGCGCTCACACTGCATCGTGCGTATATCTAGATAATTACATTGATTAATAACCTGCGATTATAAATGTGGTTAACATTGTGAAGAAAAGCAAATATGTTTATGTCTGTCTTTACATTACAAACACCTGTTGCATTTTATTCATTTTGTAAATAGATGTTGTTGGAGTTAAAACTAGTGGAGGTCCCGGCTTTAATTTAACTAGAGACAATAATTAAAGTTCCAATTTTCTTTAAGAATAATAATTTTTATCGAATTATCATGCTTCGTAGAGCACGTAAAGCCGACCGATAAATGTAATCGATACTTCTATTTAAAAAGTGATAGTTCAGACACTCTAAATCACCTGTTAAATATGAGTAACTCGCTAAATGTGAACAATGTGAGAAGTGTTTCTGGCCTTCCTGCAAGTTACAAAGTTGTTATTTTTTCCCAAATACTCATGAAATAATAAGGCTCCTGAATAAAACTAATGACATTTTTTTAAATTGGTTTCTTTTTGCTAAATAGTTCAACCACGTACAAAAACAAAAATAACCGACATGAATCTCTAAGCAGTATCTCGTTATAAGTACATAGGGTGCATGCACCTAAGCCTTGATGTAACCAACCGCTAAACTGCGTTGCCACAAACGTGTTTGGTTAGTTTAGTATACAGGCATTAGAAAAAAACGTAATAGAGCGCTAGTCTTAGAAATAGGAACCCAGGCTGAGGCGATGGCGACGCGGACACTGCACCGAGCAGTGCCACTGACCCGATACTACAGATCTCGTAGCTCGTAGCGCTACGAACTTAGAAAAGCTTCAGAAAATGCACTTTCTAAATATTGTACATTATACACTTGCTGCTAGACTGTCTTGCATAATCGTGTTTAGTAATAGTATTTTTACTTATTTACAAGCAATAAACCCCCATACTTCGCGCGGATTTGTTGAAAGATAAATAAAATGTTCACGAAATTCGGTAAGATATCACAATGAAACAAAAAGTAAAATATTTTATTTAAAAAATCGTGTTGAAGGCCGATTTTTTAAAATATCTATTGTGTACTCTGTTAAATATTTTTTATATTATAAAGTTTGTAATATGATATTCAACGAATATAACATTTAATATAATGAGTTTTCCATCGACTCATCTATCCTATATTTAGATTCAGGAAATACCAGACAAGGGAGGTTTTACATCGACTGTGAATCACATAGGGTGGTCTCTGTTTTCGTTATATATTTTTTGTGACTCACACTTGCTTATCTGGCTTATAATATAAATACTCGTATGTGTCATCAATGGATTAGATTATTCAGAGGCTAGAATTTCCTAGATCATAGTCTGAGCAATATAAAGATTTTTTTGTATAAATGACACTGACTGACAATTATTTTCTCGTTACTTATACAATTTGTTAAAGTATAGTAGATATTTGTATAGATTGCTAAACATGAAGAAGGAAATACCTAATATATTTTTCATTTAACGTTTTTGAGAAAATTTGAATATTGAAACAAAAGTTAGACACAGATAATTCACATACATTATGAAGCTAACGATGCAAGTTATACGAGTTGAATATGCAACAAAATAAACAGAGAACAACATTTTACCAGCCAAGATCCCTCGTTAAGTTAGGTCAGGCCATTTGAAATGCATCAGCGCAGGAACCGGCGAGGTCACCGCTCCAAGTCATGGCCCTACCTTCAATTACAATTTCTAAGTTCACCGCGCAGTGGAAAGTGCGAGTGAAATTATGCAGCGCTCGGCGTTAACTGGTGAAACTTCAGAGCTACCTTCGTCTCGCTCGTCGAGTTTCCCCGGAAAAGTTCTTAACCCAACATTACACATAATTAGACACATTATATGGCTCAGTGTCAATTACACACAAAGTTATAGATCATACGAGGATGTAATTATGAAGGTAATTGCTGGTCACTTATTAGGCGGTAGGGTTTAAATGGAAAAGTTTACAAGTGAATTCACCACCGCTTTATAGAACTCAATGGAGCCATGTCAATACGGACAGACCTAAGAAAGATATTGAGTTGTAAGAGCTTACAATTCTACTTTCAGTAGTTTTTTTAACCGAACTTCAAAAAAGAAGGAGGAGGTTCTCAATTCGTCGGAATCTTTATTTTTTTTATGTATGTTCCCCGATTACTTGAAGACGCCTGGACCGATTTGTTTGAAAGGGTATACTTCAGAGGTTGTCCCATTATAGGCAAACTTGAAGCGATTTAGGTATTTTTTTTATAGTGACTTGTGCATTTGCTTTCGGAAAGCACACTTTTCAGTGCATAATTTTTGAAGTCGGTACACTTTTTTTAAAAGCCAAACTATTTTGTGTTCTGCTTGATTTAATTGTAAAATGAATGAGTTATTTTACTGTATTCTGAATTTGAATTATAATTTCCGAAAGCTACGCTGGTAGAGCTACGAGAAGAAGCTCGCACAGTATAATGGGATTTTCGGTTGATTTCAATTTAATACTGATTTTTGGTTTGTAAGATGCAGCAATCGTATGATTTATTCTTACCCACTGACCAGATTTATAAAACAAAAAGTTCGACATATCCAATTTTAGTACTGGACTTCTCATTTGGTATATGGAGCGAGTGATTGCCGGGCGTTGTTGCATGGTGAACACTGAACAGTGCAACGTGCATCATGGTCGCGGACGACGAACTCGCGGCCGGAGCTTGACCTCGCACACCCGACCTCGCTCCTGTAAATGGCAAGCACATCTATTGACTTTAACTTGGAGATACCTACATTAAGAAAACTGGACAAGCATGAGTACGTACTAGCAATGAAGTTTTGAAGTAAATTTTTTAAACTTAAATAAATAAGAATTGACCAAGAGCGAGTTGAATTCGCGTGGAGAGGGTTTCGTGCCGTTTCTTCCGTGAGAAGTTTAAGACAGGAATTTTGTTTAGGTTTTCCTGTAAAATATGAGCGAACTTTAATTGATATTTTTTTCAAAATTTTTGACTGAGTAGCCGGAGATAAGGGAGGGGGAACGCTCGATTTTAGTATATTCTCTTTTATATAATTTAAACTATGCATTTTAAAATTAAAAAAAAAAAAAAATTGTATTTCTTATAACGAGCCCGTTCATGTGACATGTCACATGATGCACTAATTTTTTTTTTACTTTTAAATTTTTATTAGGTACCCAATATCATAGGTAATTCACGCTACTCGCCGGAGATAAGGGAGGGGGAACGCTCGATTTTAGTATATTCTCTTTTATATAATTTAAACTATGCATTTTAAAATTAAAAAAAAATAATATATTTGCATTTCTTATAACGAGCCCGTTCATGTGACATGTCACATGATGCACTAATTTTTTTTACTTTGAAATTTTTATTAGGTACCCAATATCATAGGTAATTCACGCAATTGACACAAAATAAACAGCCTATCATGGTTCTATGTTCTAATTCCGTTACAATTGTTCTAAAATCTCGTGTCAAGATTAACAAGAGCATAACTACATGATTTTTTCAAGTAAGATTTACACTGTGACGGTTAAAAATGGAAAAATGAAGTTGTGATGTGATATGTAGAGATCTTCCCTTGTGCCAAAATTCAAGGAGAGTATGAGATAAAGTTAAATTAAAATTAATTGTTTTGTTAATTAATTGACTATTGTTTAATTTCATGAATTTTTTAACCATTGAGTAGAGTGTCATTGAAAATGTCCTTTAAAGTTTCCTTATGCAGTTTTGTTTACTAGTTATGAAGGTTCAAAAGGCCCCCTTTAACTATTTAATTCCTTTAGATATCAATGGGATGTGGCTTGGGACGAAACAACAAATGTGCAAAGTCGTCGCCCTGAGCGAGCCCCGGGAAACGGTCAGGGACACGTTAAGGCTAGAATACACTCAATAACGCGATAATAATATTTTAGACCATATTACAAACACCAGAGTCGATAGTGTAATTGGTAGAATAAATCCCTCGTGCTAAAAATGTTAAGCACCACTTTTCTTTAAGATATGTGCTTCAATCAACTTTTCGTTCTATACTTAAATCTGGTAAAGAAGTAACACGTCTAGGTTCATCATGTTCACACGCTTGTCATCTGTTCTGTTTAATATGGCCAACTGGCAAAAAGTGGACACTGTTACTGGTGCCTCTGGCCACACCACAAGGTATAAAGGCCGTGAAGACGTGTTCTGTTTGTTTGTATATAACAAACACTTGATGATTGAATAACTCACAATCTCTGGAAATGTATAGCAAATATCATTATATTAGGTATATTGTCTCTACCTACTCCTCCTGGGATAATAATAGTGATCTCATTACCTCTCTCTCTCTCTTCAAACGTGTATGGCGAAGTATAAATAACCACCTTATAAATATACAATGTTAGTTATAGTTAACTTCTTTCTTATAGGTAATGTATTTTGTGGGTCTCCTACATAATCTCTAAAATGTTTTGATATAATTTTAGAATATATAGGTACATAAGATATAAAATTACATTCTATAATTATTCATTTGCTATAATTTTTTTTAAACCTAAATACGATTTCTGTAATTTTCAAAATCACTATTATCAAAATATATAAAATTAAATTCTATAATTATTCATTTGCTATAATTTTTTTTACCCTAAAATCGATTTCTGTAATTTTCAAAATCACTATTATCAAAATATATAAAATTACATTCAATAATTATTTATTTGCTATAATTTTTCTTTTGTCTAGAATCGATATCTGTAATTTTCAAAATCACTATTATCAAAATATATAACATTAAATTTGCTATAATTTTCGTTTTATCTAAAATTGATTTCTATAATTTTCAAGATGTCTAAATTATCAAAAGGTACAACATTTAATTATCTAATGATTAATTTGCTATATTTTTTCCAGTTTATTTGCGAAATATTTATTAATATATAAAAATCTTCCTTTCTTATTATAAATAATATATATATAGGTATCATATCCGTTATCAACAAGTGATGGTTGTTTAGGTATTTATGAGTTTCTGGCGCTTCGCCGTCCGCTGCCGCGGAACGCTCGCTTCGCTCGCTCGTTTCGCGCTCTGTTTTAGCACTATTCGAACCACGCTCGTCGCTTTGCTCCTCGCTAACCTATTTTTATTTACAAATTAGGGGAATAGGAAAAATTACTGCAACAACATTAACAAAATCTACTGTAAATTTTTATAATAGTACTTATTTAAATTGATTACATTATAGAAAATTATTTTTTATGATTATATATTTGTAAATTTAAATAGAATGAAGTTATACGTTTAAAAATATAGTGAGTACACTTATTTTAACAATCCATTAGAGCAAATGATATTATAGATAAATAAATTTATAGAAAATGAATTTATATATTTAGAAAATTATAATAACTGAAATTAGAGATTATAAACATTATAAGACTTGAGATTATATATTTTCAAAATTATAGTAACAGCAATTATAGAAAAGTAGCCATTAGTGCAATTGAAAATAGACATTATAAAAATTATAGGACTTGAAATTATAGATTTTGAAAATTATGGCAACTGCAATTATAGAAAACAATACGTTATAGGAATTAATATTATAGATTTAAAAAATTATATCAAACAAATTTATAGATTTTTAAAATTACAGGATCTAAATTTATAGAAAATGAATATTTATAGCAACTAAAATTATAGCTCCTGAAATTATATATTTTTTTTTAGAGCATTTGAGAGGATACCGTATTTTGTCTCTCTTTGACAAATCTGCCATATCATATGATAAAGGGATACAAACATATTATTACTAAACAATTGTTTAGTTAGGTTTATTAGGAATACATACACTACCACTCTTATTAATAAACTCGAAGTAGCGACTTAGTAACTAAACTGTGTTTCGTCTCCGTCTATCATAATGAATTGCAGATTTGTTAGACGGAGACGAAATACAGTTTAGTTACTACGTCGCTACTACGAGTTTATTAATAAAGGTGTACAAGTATAACATGTTCGGCGATGTATACTATGGAAAAGTATGATGAATATAAAAGAAGCGAAAAAGGTATGTCAGGATCGTAGCAAATGTCATTCAATTATCTCTACCTACCCCTCTTGGGATAAAAGGCGTGATGATAGATCGATAGATACAAGTATAATATCGTATAATACGTTTATATATCATGAAGGTACAAATCAATACAGTTCTACATAGTGAATATTTAATATGCATCTAAGAATGGAATAGAGGGCTGCGAAAGTGTATAGATAGGTTTTATTAAAGCTATACATACATGGTAGTGTAGGTAGGTATAATGCCTTTGTCTACATGATATCTATAAGAAAACATTTTTTTTTAATCAGTGATTTTGTACCTATATCCTTCTAGCGCAGAAATCTATTTTGCTAACTATGTTTTGTGACTGAAAACGATTTCTTTATTTATAACAAAAGTAAATTTCGGCACGGTGGAAATTTTTTGAAATGTGACCTGAACTCTGAGATAAAACTACTCCAACTATTTCAGTATAAAAAATCACATCAATCCGTTGCTTTGTTGGGACGTGAAAAAAGGACAAACAAACAAAACACAATTTAGCACTTATATAGCTTTACTCTTTCAATAGGCTTGGCGAAATCTCTCTGATCACGCACGAATGATTGAATTAGTGTGGATTAACTCGGATTATTTTGCATTACGGAAAATTTAACCGGAGGAAGACCAATGAAATACAAGTACAATATTGGTAGAGCCTTAAAAAATCTGAGTTAAATTTTCACGCTACTTTAAAAACTAAGAAAATTAGAATGTCTAATCAAAGTTGTTCAAAAAACAATTTCTTTCCTTTCATCAAATTCCATTTTCGTTGCGAGACTTTCCACCAGCAACCACAACGAGGGCAACGAGCACCCTCCATAAAAAATTCAATGGAATTGCGACTTTCTTGTATGAAGGGGCTCATCGCGTACATGAGCAGACATTAAGGTTGCACGTAGCGGGTGCGGAAGCTAGGTGCGTGGTATATACTGCCTCCCGTCTGGCCTCAAACCCGGACACCACCCTGTCTGCGCCCGCTCAGCCCGCTGACTCAATCCCCTCTTTTAAACCCTCGCCCCTTTGACGCACCACCGCTGCAATTCACTCTCACTAACCCACTGCAGTATTCTAAAGCCCTATAGATGCTTTTATATCCGATCGAACAGTTCCAGACATTCTTGTCAGTGGCACATTAAGTAGGTACCTAGACCTATTATTTTTGAGTGAATAACGTTTCATTATAGTAAATATATTTGCCAAAACTTCGCCCGTGTTATTTTAATATACATATAAGTACGTTCGCTCACTTATATCAAGATAAAATAACCAAATATATAACTATATAATAAATTGGGACTGTCTGTACTAATGTTCATTTAGATATTTTAAATCGTTCCGTAAATAAAAAAATGTGTTGCCCCATATATGGCTGTTTTAATGTTGAGCAGTTATATCAAAATTCTATGGGCGAATTCTTGGCGAAAAGGTGATAGTTTAATCAAAAACAATATAGCCGTTAGTACATAATTATATTCTGGACAAATATTCGGACAGATTAAAATTTTAAACAGTTATTTCTACTAAAGTTTAACCTTACTTATATCAAAAATTTATGAAATTACTGAACTCGAATTTTAGGGCTAACGAACTATGTCTATTGTCTATGTGTCTTCGTTTTTTAGTATATTTTTCGTCAATTTATCATATAAGTATCAAAAATTAAATGATTTATAGATTAATATCTTAGAAACCACAAATCCGTTTTGGTTTCCAAATTTCAAAATTTGCAGATCGTGTATCTTATTATTCGAGTAAACATCTGGTTTAGGGTGATGTTCGTAGGTAAAAAAATAGAAAATAAACCTTTTAAAAAAAAGTGCACCGACTTCAAAAATTTGCACTGAAAAGTAAGAAATAATAAATATTTCGTCATAGAATTTGAAGACGGTTGGTGCCAAATTAGGATACAAAACTAAGTAAATATCTAAGAAGATAAAGATCTGTTCAATATTATCTATGTTTGTATGTTCTGATGATCGTAGGTTCCTAATGAATTGTCTAGATTAGTGAATTTGGGAACTAAGTTGTTTCTAATTTGGCACCAACCGTCTTCAAATTCTAAGACGAAATATTTATTATTTCTTACTTTTCAGTGCAAATTTTTGAAGTCGGTGCACTTTTTTTTAAAAGGTTTATTTTACCCTTTTAAGTGATTTTGCTGCCTTGAGAGACAAATAATAACGCAACTAAAAAAATATTGATGGAAAATAAAAAAAAAAATACCGCTGTGGATGTGATTTGAACCATGTGCTTGTGCATCCTATGCACCCCATTACATACCGCTAGACCATCGTCACGAAAATTAACAACTTCGTGTCAATAGCAACCGTTGCTAAGGCTTTTTCTGATACATAATTTTCAGCCGTAAACAGAAATTAATTACTGAATTTCTGAAAAACTACTAAACCGATTTTCGTCATATGTCTGTGAGATAATGTCGAGAAATTATTATGTCTTAAAAAAAATAATTCGTCAAAATCATATTTTATCGAGATATCAAGAAAAATGTACTTATAAAGTCAGTTTTTTTTAAATTTCTGAAAAACTAATGAACCAATTTTTATGAGATAAAAATGGGACCAATCCGGAAGAATTATCTGTCGATTAAAAAATAAACCATCAAAATCGGTTAACAATTAGCGGAGTTATCGATGTACATACATACATAAAAAAAAAAAATACAGTCCGAATTGAGAACTTTCTCCTTCTTTTTTTGGAAGTCGGTTAAAAACAAATATTATGTAAAATATCAACGAAACATTTACAATTCAATACAGTTTTATAAACATCAAATGGAATATTATTAAAATATAAAATGAAATAAACATTTGATTTCTGCCCAATATCACGTATATTTATCAAGAAACATGACCTAGTGTGGACAAATTTGTTTTTATTATTTTTTATTGTTGATATAAAATATTGTATGATAACCTTCCAATAATATTTTTGCGAGAAAACACAGATTGCAATTACCTACTGCTCATATTATTATTATTTTTAGATAACATGACATGTGATTCATATTTCACCTAGTGGCAAAATATGTGGCTCAGATAGTACGCGAGCATATCCAGTGGCCACAAATCTTATACTAACCACGTATTTGAATTCTTGGTCGAGCAATATTGTTTTATTATTTTAATTAATATATTTTTATATTTAGAATGAAAACGGCCATTCTCCCATCCGGGCATTATCGGGCCGAGCATTCTCAACAATTGGAAGTACACGAATTCCTGCCCAGACATTCTCCTGCCCGGACATTCTCGGGCCGAGCATTCTCAGCAATCGCTCAACGCGCCTAAAGAAATTGTCACTTCAAAAAAGAAGTAAACAATGATTTCAATGTATTATATATGGCAAAGGGACGTAATGTAAAGAATATTTTCAATTTGACAAAAATAAACAAAAGGTACCTAATCTCTAGTTGGATATTAATTACTTCACCACGTTCACCAAAGAAAGTCAAAACAGCGGGGTAATTAGTGGAGGATTAATCTCAACTCAACACTGTACTTCACAAATGAAAAAGCAAAGTTTATCAAAAAAATGTATGAGCGTTTTGCGACATTCTGTAAAAAAAGTTTGTTTAAATTTATAAAGTATAATTTTACATTACAGATGCATAATCTGTCATTGATAGTAGGGTACAGCCCGGTCCAATTAAGCGGATAGATGGCGCTGCTATAGCTGTGATATTTCCCTGATATTTCTTTGTTTGCACCAATTATTTATGAAGAAAAGTATATATAGGTAGGTATATTTTTATCAGATACCTGGCAATTATTTATGTTGTATACACAATACACATGTAAAAAACACTTAAAACTATGAATAACAGTGGTTTTTAGTTAGTAAGTATATATATAACGTAAAATAACGTCATCCAGTGATCATTAAATGTATATATGTCCGGCCCGAAGAATTACCGGCTAGAAATGCGCAGCCAAAAATGCCCGACCCAGGCGTACGTGAAAGCCAGTACACGTATTCTTGCCCGGAGATTCTCGGGTCGAGCAAACTCGGGCCGGGCAATCCATAGTCTTGTTCGAAAACATGTCGCGAACGCATCTATAAGATTTCCCTCTACCAAACGCGACTAAAGAAGTTTTCACTTCATAAATTTACTTTTAAAAAAAAAGTGTACCGACTTCAAAAATTTATACTGAAAAGTAAGAAATAATAAATATTTCGTCGTAGAATTTGAATTATAAATTAGGATACAAAGTAATAAACATCTAAGAAGATAAAGATCTGTTCAATATTATCTAGGTTTGTACTGATGATCGTAGGTTCCTAATGAATTGTCTAGATTAGTGAATTTGGGAACTAAGTTATTTCTAATTTGGCACCAACCGTCTTCAAATTCTAAGACGAAATATTTATTATTTCTTACTTTTCAGTATAAATTTTTGAAGTCGGTACACTTTTTTTTGTTAAAGTAAATTTATTTTTCCCTTTTAAGTGATTTTGCTGCCCTGAGAGACATATAATAACGCAAAAAAAATATGGAAAAAAAAAAATACTGCTGTGGATGGGATTTGAACCATTTGCATCCTGAGCTGCACCATACCATACCATACCTTTAGCCGGTAGACCACCGTCGATACAAAAAATTACAACTTCGTTGCTAAGGCTTTTTTTTGATACATAATTTTCAGCCGTAAACAGAGACAAATTACTGAATTTCTGAAAAACTACTGAACCGATTTTCGTCATTATGTCTGTAAGATAATGTCGAAAAATTATTATATCCTTAAAAAAATAAGTCTTCAAAATGGGTACATATTTCATCGAGATATTAAGAAAAATGTACTTATAAAGTCAGTTTTTTCAAAATTTCTAAAAAACTACTGAACCAATTTTCACTAAAAAAACTGGGAGGCGTCTTCAAGTAATCGGGGAACATATATAAAAAAAAAAGATTCCGACGAATTGTAAACCTCCTCCTTCTTTTTAAGGAAAAATAAAAAAAGGGCAAAAGATCAGTTCAGTATATTTCGGATTGGTAATTTTTTATTAGGTACATACTTACTGGAAATGGGAAAAATAAATAAACGTTAAAAACAGTAAAACCGCTCAATTCAGAACTTGTTTTTTCTATACTAATATTATAAAGAGGTAAAATTTGTATTTTTGTCTGTAATGAATAAACTCAAATATGACAAACCGCTTCTAAAAATTCTTTCACTAATAGAAAGCTACGTATCCCTAAGTGACATAGGTTATATTTTATATTGTTCGAATATATCCACGGGCGGAGCCGGGCCGGAAATAATGAATAAACTCAAAAACCACTAAACCGATTCTAAAAATTCTTTCACTAATAGAAAGCTAGATCCCTGAGTGACGGAACGGAAAGCTATTACTAATAAAACTAACCGCCCCTAAATTGTACTAAAAAATATCTGACTTTTTTGAATTATGTATTGATCGAAGCTTTTTAGAAAGTATTCAATAAAAAACTGTTGTGAATCTAACCAATACAGAGACAGTAAACTGCTACGAGTTTTACAGTGTTTTAGCTTCTGGATAATTTCTGGAGTGTGTTTGCGGTGTCGGTGAAAGTCACGCCCGTCGCTGGAGGGTGTAACGAGGGGTTTAGGGGAAATGCCCCCATGTCTAGACTGGGTCGGTAGTTTTCCGGGATTCGAGCGGTACGATGCAGCGAACTGCGTCACTTTTATTATACATATAGATATGTCGAGCAGTCTGCGAACTCGCTTTGTACGTCCCTCCCTATTATTCTCTATGAATGCTTTTGCCGTCCAGACTCTTATAAACACTACAGTCCTAAATACAGACGACTTCTTTGAACGCTAATTTTGAGCGTCTGAAGGATATATTCATTTTTTTAATACTTTCAAGCGGTCATAAGTCTAGTGGCTTTGTGACTTTTAGATCGATAACAGTCAAGGAGGTCTTTCAATCTCAAATACAGAATCTCGTTTGGAGTTTTGTCAATCAATATGAATTTAATCTGAATTGGTACAGAGATAGGGGCGGGGACGAGGCCGAGATATTGCCTATTATATCCTAATAATAATTTAATAGAGTTGCGAGAGATGTATAAAACTACATTTTAAAATATGTTATCGCAATTCAGTCAATAGTAATACCCTACACTTATAGAATTATAGAATACGTACATATATGGTACGAATGGAAAATTAATGGATTGGATTGTAGCCAAAATAATGTTCCGATTTATTAGCAATAGATTATTTTGGCAGGATAACAAATTTAGGAAATTCCTGTTATTTCCTCACATAACTTCATTGTGTTTCGTCATATGACAGGAAAATTATTTTCTTATTTTTAAATTCAAATTCATATGTTTTATTTGCAAGAATTTGGATTTTATTTCAACATAATAACGAGATTAACATTTAATATTCCATAATATTTATTAAATTATATAAATTATGAAATATTATTATAAATCCAAGTATAAACGAAGAGGGAGAGAAGTCTGGCTGAAATACATTTCAAAATAAGCAATGACGAATTTTCCAACGATTTTCTATCATATAACTTTTTGCACTATATTTATTTTATTATACAACTTATTTTATCTAAACAATCTCAAAAATCTTAGAAAATAAAAAATGTTGTTCATTGTTTCGTTTTGAAGCATATTCTAGGTATTGGGTATTACGTTTTGAAATCACAACTTTTACTATAGCTATTTGTTAGAGTCTTGGTAACATAGATACTGTATCATTTACAACAATGTCCAAACAAAACAATAGAGCATAAGACTCCTTATATTCTAGGATTTCTAGGTAGTCCTAGACTAGGTCTCTAGTTTCGTTATACTGTGTTCTAAACATTCCCCATAAACAATAGATCATATGCATATATCCGTTCTGCGTAACGCGCTTTTGTAACCTCAAACTATAAATACTCATTAATTGACGGCGTTAGTCTTTAAGGAAAATTATGTCTTAGCATATTTCCTTCTATTTCTTACTCAATCATGCGCCCTTACGAGTTACGATTAGGTATATATATATATAAAACAATATATTTATTATATTTTCATTGCGGAAAATGAGAAAAATATAATTTTCAAGCCGGCTGATCCGCTTGCTTGATCCGATGCATACCTTCGTTAAAAATGCCCTTCACCAAAACAACATTTTAAATATTAGAAAAAGTACGAAGTCGCATACGTCTGCATCTTATCAAAGTAATACAGTAATCTTTCCTTTTCTTGGTTCAAATTCATTAGCTTGTACCACCATCGGTGATATTGGTCAGTGGTACTTGCGGAAATGAATGTTTCATTTGTGAATCTTCTATTTTGGATAAAATGGTATTCGATTGTCTCTGTCTACCCCTCTTGGGAAAAAGTCGCGATGATAGATAGATGGATAGGATAGGATACCTAACTCTTTGTCATTACTTGCAGCTCCGCCAGCAGTGATTTAAAATGAGAAATTGTGAGTAAATCTCATGTCGGTATGATTGGTTTCATTTAGAAACTGTAGGTGTATTTGTAGGATCGGAATTTGATTATACGTCTGTTCTGTCTGTAAATATCTTTCATAATTCGCTTGTTACGAACATACCTTTACGTCAGTGTTAAATAAGGACAGGACCTGACAGGCAAGCAGGCAGATGGACTATTCATGTGTTTTATTTATATTATTATAATATTTTAACAAAATGAGTTTAAATAATATTAATATATGAAATTAAAAATGACATAATAATTTATTTTCGTTTTAGTAGGGTCATCAATAATAATTATACTTGAAATATAAAAAAATATACTGAATAATTTTAAATTGCTCGTTACGGTTCCCCGAGGATCGTCTTACTGGAACCTAGGCAGCAGCAGTAGATATAATAAAATTAAGTAATCCACATTATCCAACGATATCTTTGAGACTACCTCGAGTAAATGCTTGTTTCGGTATTTAAAGAACTATTCCGAAGATACTTTGTTTGAATACCAAAAGTTAGTCAAAATAGAAATGCATACAAAAATCTCTTGAAATATCATTACAATAAACCCGCATATTTGAATCTGTCTGACATATTTGCCGAGCTGAAACTGCTAAAGCTCCATTATTTTTTATAACTAGTGGCTATCCACGGCTTCGCTATTTGTATTTGCTTTTATATCTAATCTCAATAACAAACAGTCAGGCAGACGGATAGATAGACAGGCAGGCAGACAAAATATAATATATAAAAGATTTTTGATAATATCTTCGAAATTATAATAATTTATTTATATAGATTTAGAGATCCTCATTATCGGATTTACTTGAAATTTATATACTCTTTTTGAAGTTTACCCTGGAACCTATTTTCCACGAGCGAAGCTAGTATTTCTAGTATTCTATAAAAATCAAATAGGATATAAAATCTGAATTAATCCAAACTTATTCTAAGTTTATTAAAAAATTTTTTTAGAAATCGAAAAGTCGCTTTTATCACGGATCATTCAAACAACACATCTCTTAACAATAATATATTACGCAACTCTAGCATATGCATTTAATAATAATTAGTGAACAATCTCAAAATAGGCGGCTAATTCAGTTTCATAACAGCTTGTAGAGAAGGGCAGACTCGGGGAAACGAGGTATATTTAGGTGCGTCTACAGAGCGAGCGGGGTTGTAAGTGGCAGAGGGGAGGGGGAACCGGGAAGCATGTAAGCAAAATCTACGAACTGAGTTTTAAAAGCGATTTCTGATTTGTCCAAAAAAATTTTTGATACCGGTCTCTAATGTCCAGTTTCTGAAAGTTTAGTTAAAGTTATATTAGAGATTATATAAATATCAACTGTCAAATCACTCAAAATATACAAGACCAAGAGCTAATTTACGATTAGTAAGTTGTCAAAATGTGAAAATATATGATTTTGACAGTTAATTAACTGATCTCTGATTAACTTTGACTAGACTTTAAAAAACTGAGCGTTAGAGATCGCTATCAAAAGATGTTTTTGGACAAATCAAAGATCGCTTCAGTTGATAGATTTTGCTTATATGCTACCGGGATAGAGGGGGTGACGCGGAAGCTCAGGGCGGGCGGAGGGCGATGACCGTGAACGTGGGGCGGACATCGATCCGAGCGTCCATACCCTCGCGCAACGCGGGAAAGTGCACGCTTGTCTTGATAGCTGACAGGGCTGCCAATATAATGAGAAATACGCACAGACGAAGGTTGGTTTTATGTTGGGAAACATAGCAAACTATTATGGAAAGAGTACCTATCAACTAAAAAAATATTTTGCGGATTTTACATTAAATTTATAGCAGAATATATAGTACTAGCGACCCGCCCCGGCTTCGCCAGTGGAAGTTTATTATCACTGCTAACACGATGCCATTAACACACTCGTCGAATAAGGAATTTTGCCATAATTGGTTACTCTTCGGATCCCAAAATCCCGTGGCTGTAATTTGCCCCTCCCCCGCACGATTTCGCGGTATAAAAAATAGTATATGTCATTCTCTGACCCGTAAACTACCACTATGCAAAAAATCATGTCGATGCCGTGACAAACAAAAACAAATCTATCCTACGGGAACCATACATTTTTCCGGGATAAAAGTAGCCTATGTGCTATTCCAGACAATAATCTATCTCTGTGCCAAATTTCATCCAGATCCGTTCAGCCGTTCTGGCGTGATTGAGTAACAAACATAGATACATCCATACAAACTTTCGCGTTTATAATATTAGTGGGATAAGATATGGCGAAGACACGTTAGAGAGATGGAGACAGAAAGTGGTTGTAAGCACTTGCCCGCAGAAAACCTCTTTTTCGTGTAGTCTGAGCCCCCCTCTACAAATTCTTGTAGACGAGTAGGGGTCCAGCGCTTGTCGGTACGCCGCTGAGCCGATTTAGAAGAAAAAAAAACCTCTCCTACCAGCTGGCAGAAAATGAGTGAACAGCATTTGTGGGTTTCTGCCAATTTACTCCCTTCAGCGACTTGCAAAATTCTTTCAAAAAACTGCAGGGAGAAAATATTTTTCCTACAACCGACAGGTCAATAAATGCTGTTCACTCATTTTAATCACAACAAATTTTATACACAACAATATAAAAACCTTAAAATTAAATCTAAACATTAAAAATAATTAAATAAACCAGGTCCGCGTGGAATAGTGGCAAGAATATTGGTTATTTCCCCGCTGAATCGCGATGCTGATTCGTTGAACGAGGAAGGAGCCAGCCTCTTGTCACCAGAGGAGACGATTAGTCTTTATACCATATTTAATAAACTTCTTGGCATTTGAACCCCACGAACCTAGAGCTTCTACACCAAACGGCACCAATTTGTTGTTTTCTATAATTTACCTATATGTAGGCCAGACATTGGTCCGGCATCACACCGAAAATTTCCCATTCTGGCCGCCGGATGATCTAGACGGAACGTTCCTTATAAGAATTGGACGAGTCTGTGGTCGGTTTCGGTGGACCGTACGGCAACGCGCCGGGGATTGGACGAATGTGTGGCCACCTTTATACTGTGAGATTTCCGCCGCAGCTCCCGCTTTGATTACTGTTTACCTGAGATGAAACGGGGTAATGTGTCCACGCAAGTAACATCCCATACAAGAGCCTGACCTCGCTTCAAGGGAATCAGAGTCATTCCATCGGATCTCTTGCCGTCTTCCCGTATTATTCTCGTTGGCTCTAGGAGAGCAGGGACTACTATTGACGCAAGAGTCCTTTTGATGGTATCATTGAGAGAGATGAGGCAAGAATACCTGCCTGCACTTTTTATGCAGGAAAGTCTGTGAGTTCCAAATTGTTCGTCCTCCATTCCACACGGACATCTATGTTCGTAACATACTGGTGTTCCCAACCTTAGGCGTATACTGATCCTAAAACTTTAGATATCCAAAAGTATACCGACGTTTCGAGATGGAAGGTAGGTAACCAGTAGCCAGATTCCTTTTTCAGATGAAGCTAGGAACCGAGCGCGGTCGTGATCACTATATAGTTCTATTTTGTGTCAATTTTTTGTGTGTTAGTTGTAATAATGGAGTGTCCTAAAGCTTTGTTTATTTATTTCTTGCATGTTAATTCACAAAATATTTTTCTTTCTTTCTTCATACAATGCAATAACTTGGAGATTCGGAGAGGGGTAATGCAGCGAGCATCCTAGGGACTACTGACTTTTAGGCGGAACTGAAAGAAATATTCCAGTTACAATTTACATAATTTCCAGATCCAGACTACATCCGCCACCTTATTTTTTACCATTTCCAAACCTATGAATCAACAATCATTCTTATTTTGTAAATGTTTTCGCACCGTTCTTTGTTGACAACCCTACTTGTATTATTACTTCCCCGCATAGCAAACGAAAATCAAGTTTTCTTCTCTTTTCTAATCAATACGATTCATCTGATTGAGGAAGAAATAACATAGTTATGTTCTAATGGAATAAATATAATGATAATTTATTATCCGATAAATAAAAAATTGTAGGTAAAGCCTTAAAGGTCCTGAAAATAGACTTTGTTTTCAGAATTATTTATAAGCACTTTCATGATACGAGATAACTAACAGTGGAGAGATGGGTATTGATAAAGTAATTATATTATACCTTTCTACCGTTTACCTCTTCCCAAAAATCATGCGAGTAAAGCCGTTGGCAATATTGTAGTAAAAGATAAAGGATGAAAGCTAAAACAAAAAATGGGGATTAGATGATTATCGTAGATGTAAATGCACCTATCCCAATGTAACACAAATATTTTATCTATTTTAGTTCACAGTATATGGCGTATATTTATAGAGTTCCTTAAAAGTCACGGCCCGTATAAACTACCAATATATATGTCTCTAGGTAGGAAAGTCTTCGTTTAATTCGGGCGACCCCTCGAGGGTTGAGACAGGCGCACCGGGACACAGGGAAGATCCCTCCGCACTCTTTACTTCCTTTATTATAAATACATTTCAAAATATAGATATACTCGTATACTATTTATAACCAACTTGTATTTTTGGTCCGGATTTTGTAGGTTTATTTTTTTTGTTTTGAAAAGAACTTCACTTTGGTGAACATAACCGATAGAATTTCATCAAATTGAAAAATTAAGGAATTCCTCGTTCATTGATTATTTTTTCTAGAACCTGAATCCTCGAGTATATCACTTTGTTCTCAAATTTTAAGTAATTTATTTTTAAGTGAGCATGAAAGACAGCTGATTCAAAACTGTCGACATCAGGATCGTGTTAAACTCTTATATTAGTTCGTACAGAATTTTAAACGTAAATTCCAATAGAATCGCCAACTTTTTTAGGGGATGTAATATTCCATAGCTATGCAGTGAGGGTTGCAGGGGACGCGGTTTATAGGGGAGGCTGGGGAGGGAAGGTAATATCGGGCAAGGGCGGCATGAGTCACGGCCGCCCCAGACCGATCAATACTGCACCCGGATATGCGTACACGTGAACGTGAAATACATTTGTGAATTTCCCCCGAAATGTTTTCCGTCTCTGGGGTAGTAGAATTGCTTTTTAGCAATTCCCATTTTAATATTTTATATGTAGTTTTACTAGGATGTTGGCTTTCATGCTATATCTTTAATATTTCTTAATGTAGCTTTGGACAGCGGTTACATCTGCATTGATATTACTCAAAAAATAAAGCTACAATATAATTTCCCACTTTCCTATTATGAAGGAATCGTGTATTTTACACAATTCCTGGTGATAACTATTTGACTTTTTAAGTAAATCATTTAGTATATTAAACAAGCTTTCCGCCCCGGCTTCGCCCGTGCTGCCCATATGCGCTTACCAACTAATAGCATTTCCATTTTTGTTATATGTGGGGTTGGCTCCCGTATAGATATATTTTTCCATTATTTCTATTACTTTGAACACCTACTACCTGTAGCAATATTGCTTTGTAGATTACTCTAAACACAATAAAAGTGACAAAAATGGAAATAATGGGAGTAGCCAGGATTTCGTTCAATTGGGCAAATGCAAGGAACTCTTGTTTTGGTTGTAATTGTAAGTTATTGAGCTTCAAAAAATATAAACCAATAAAGTAACGCTTGAAGTTTAAAATTTTAGGTGCTTTAATTTTTGTACTCCACCTTACCCTACAGAGACTATAAGCCAATAATAAAATTTAAATACTTGTACTACCTGTTATATTATTTCCAAACATTGTATTACAACTCAGAAATAAATACTACTTCTTCTAACCGAAACTTTAATAAACAAACAGTTGTAAATATATTATGTACCTACATTTCCCGACAGCACCTTAACCGAGGTCGTGGTGTTCTTGCCGCACCTCCCCCACCCACCCTTTCACCCCGACAAGAGATATAAATCAATTCAAGAGGGATAGGAAATTCACCGGATATCGTCGCACTATTTCCCCATATTTGTTTAGTTTATTTATTCAAGATCACAGAACGTATTAATCGCAAATTTTAGGAAGTTTTAAATAGCAACGGCTGAACAGATTTACATAAATTTTCGTCCAACAAACGGAGCAAGGGATATTGTCAGCCCTGGGGAGACGAGGAAAATTTCTAAAACGAAAGAGATGGGACATATATATGTTTTAATATTCTCTGGATGAGAGTACCTACGTTTAGCTGAAAAATGAGGATATATTGTTTTTTTAATCTTTTGGAATCTCTTCTGTGGTAGAGTTAAAAATATATACTGTATGTGTAGATAAGTTTTCAATAAAACACACAATACCATTATCACGGCATTATACCTTGCAGCGTGAGAGACACTATAAGGTAACAAAGTCCACATTTTGTGAGTTGTCAATTGAAAGTAGAGTCTATTCAGAACATAACCTGTAGCTACTGTAGCTAGCAAGGGAGCTATTGATATTATTATCAGCGATTCGTCAAGTCAATGTCAAACTCGTCTTTTCTTCGTCTCGTGTTCTCTTTTCGAACATATTATTCAGAAGAAGCTCGGACACCGGCTTTACGTGCATTGCGAAGCCTTCGTTACCCGTGGCACAGAAAACAGAAAAGGGTGAACCACGGGACATGGTCTGGTGGACTACGCGGGTGGACCACGGGTAACAAAGGCTTACGCCGGAGTACGACATGTTGATTACATTTCAGCTGCTTTGCTTTTTTGGCGTGAGAGTGAGAATTGAATACGCGCTATCGACGCTCTATATAAACTAAGTCGAAGCTAATGTGAAATCATGTGTTGCTAGGTAATTCAAGGATTTCAGATATTTCAGGGAGGCCATTAGCTAGTTTTTTTAACAAACATGTTTCCGGCAGTAGAGTTGCGAGCAGTACGTTCGCGTGCGTTTGGTGGCATTGAGCTCTAATAATAGGTGAACTTGACATTGAGATCTGAGGCTCGTCATCCTAACTGCATATTCTCTCCTACTCTAACCAATTACTTCTCTGGTACGCTGAACAAGGATGACCACATCTGACAAGATGTGTTCGTTTGTAGGTCAGTCATGATACTCGTATTTATTCCGGACGATCGTCGGAAAGTCGGCTGGAGGTTATGTTACGTAGTCATTGACGTTTCAATTTAACAGAAATCAACACGGAAAGAGCACACCCGGCAATCTTCAATGTCGTATATTTTAAACTTTTATTATTTTATCTGAAGGAAATGATCACCAAGTTTACAAGTATAATACTAGACTCTATCTATAGGTATATCGTTAAGCTCCAAAGAGATTCAATATTGAATATATTTGTTTAGCTCTATGAAAACTACGCTACTCATGAATCTCATCGATCACAATATATAAGACCTGAAAAACTTCCATACTTATACATACATAAATCATCACATTATAAATTAAATTGTCTATTTCAATGTTATAAGCAGTTGTTTGTTATTTAATATTTCAGAAATGTGTATTTCAGATACTTTTCATAAAATATTATAAAGGCGCTCTCTAGTAGCAAAGATGGTTTACAACGTGTTTTCAACTGTGAAACTTCAGTGGTACAACGTACATTAAATGTTGTGGTTTCGGAAAATTCCGCTAGATGGCGCCAATGGTCACGCTTTTCTTAACTTTCTAAGTTCCAACGTTCGCTACTAGGTGGCGCTCTTATAAAGTTTTGTTCCTGAAACTACTTCAATATTTTGGTAATAATAATGAGAGTTTTTCCTCTATAATATAGCTATATATTATATTAATTGCTACAACTCCATAAGTGATTTCTTTACCAGATCATCCAACCAGGATTCTCAATGGCGAATTATTTTTGATAACTTACATTTTCATTTACCTTTATCTCCATTCTTTGTTCAGTACAGCGAACTTACTTTATTGTTTACCTATAATATCATTTTTTTAAGACCACATCATCGCGGCCTTATACCCTGCGGCATGCCCAGAGACACGTGTCCAGTCCAAGTTCACATTTAGCGAATAGGTGCCATATTGTCGATGAAGAATGGGACCATGCATGAAAACAATTTTACACTAGGTAATCCTAGTCCGGCTGGTTTCATGCGTTCGCTTCCTCTAACTAAATAGATTCACAGAATCATGGAACAAGGTTTTAGGTATTAGTTGCTTTTATTGACACGTTTAAATAAGCTTTAAATCGTTACATTGACGTCAAGGCGCATGTAATGTGTGTGGAAATACTGACGAGCTCGCGTCAGAGCGGTCGGGGCCGGTCGTCGTTCCGTTTTAACAAACCTATGACTCATTTTGTTTACCGCCTCAGTTTCTTTTACATTCATGGTGGCTGAAATTAATGTATGAGAGCGATTCATGTTTCAGTGTAAACAAAAATCAATTTTTACAGTGAAATATAAACTAAATAGGTAACTTCATTACAATAGTTAGGTAAGTTAGGTTGCATAAATAGTTATATTACAAAATATATGTAGGTATATTCGCACGGATACAATTTGGGTTTACAACAATTTGAATACCTTTGTAAATACGCTTACTAACTTAATTATTAAATTATCTATTAGACATAAATATATGCTACCGCGCATCTTTTTTACATCATTATTCATTTTGTTATATATCTGCCGGACTAGACAGCATACGCCATAATAACTCGCTGGGGCTGATAGATACTCGTAAACCTTCTGATCCTCGCACCAAAATCCATTCAGTAGATTTTGCTTGAAAATGTCACAGACAGACACGGCGGGGGACATTGTTTTATAATATGTAGTGATGATATTACTTCCAACTTCAAACGGGTTCATGAGAAAACAATGACAATAACTTACTTTGAACCCCTTCGAGATGTATTCTTGAATTTATTTTATTCAATTTCAAATGTTCATCCTAAAATCCTGAATTTAATTTCATTGCGATAACAACAACAGTGACAATTTTATTTAAATCAAGTAGCATACGAACAAACTCATTTAAACACATTTCAATTTCAATAAATTTGTCGCCATCACAACGAAATTAAACGCGGGATTTTAGGATTAGGATTACAATTTACGTCAAGAGTTACCCCTCTGATTGATGAAATCATATAGGAAGGTATCTTACGAATAAATAAAATATGTGTATTGTGTACGAATCACGTACGAGTAGATAGGTATGTGTAGCGGATTTTAGTAACAGAACATTGTGATGAATCGAATCATATCTCTCATTAGTGGCACAAAATTTAGTTGATAACAAATTGATCTATTCACATTAATAATGTTTATATTGTTCTAATTAGGTCATTATTATGATGAATGGTAGAACAATTACAACTTTATTTACACTTAATTTAGTACGTATTGTGCGTGGATTACTCAATCTTTATATATTTATGCATGTAGTTGTGAGCTACTCATCAACAGATGGCGCTGCCTGTACCATAATTTGTGAGTTTTAAATATTTATTGACATGATATTATTATCAAATTTTTACTTTGAGTATATAGCAAAGGAGACGTGAAGCGTATAAATCACCGAACAATTTTTTCTGCCACTTTTTTTTAGGTAAACGTCTAGTACTAGCCCCTGTCCCACTGTATTTTTCTGTCGTTTTATTGTCGCAACGGATTTTACGTTATATGATGATTATGTTAAAATACAAACATAATAATTATAATTAATGATTGGAAACGCTAAGTTTGACGCCCTAGATCGCCTTTCCCGTTTAAAACATCACAATTAACTATTTTCCTAGAGCTCTGTCTCGCAAAACAAAACGATACCAACGAAATCTAAGGTAACTTATTACTGCGCACCTGGTCAGTATAACTGGTCAAAGGGGAAAAAATTGGCGAAAGGGGGAGCCCGTCTATGGCCTCTCCATAGGCTTAGTACTCTATGAATTTTTATTATTATTATTTCCAAAATGATTGACCCAATTTTAATTTAAAGATCACAACAAACTACTTATAATTAAGTTTGTTATTGTGATTTTAAAATGTCTTTTACAAACAATATGCTATCTGTCATGATTATTACACTTGTCTGTACTGTATGAAGTAATAAAAGAATGTTAATTTATTAAATGATATTTCAAAGATACCTACTTATATTCATACCGAAAATTGCAGTTTCGCACGGATTCAAATATTTTCAATTTTTCAGCTGAAACGTTAATTAAACTCTCTCTATTCGATCATGTACAGGAATATTCAATTGTCCTTAGCGGCTGTTAGTAACAAAGGGATTGTGCAAGAATGATTATTATTTAATAATATATTCTATGTATAGCGTTAGAGAAGGGCGTTAGACTCGGTGAGGCGGGCGCGCGATAGTAAAGTCGGTCGTAGTTGCAACCTTGCAGAGTTTATTGCTCCGAGATCGCTACACGACACAGTGGGCCTTTTTGTACAATTTTCTAGATCAATCGATATTTTATGACATTAGTACTTTATTTAACTAATATTGTTCTCAATGATAATTAAACTCGGATATCCTTCGTTAGAAGGAAAATTAAGAATTGTAAAGAATTATTTTAGAAAATGTTCTTGTGTCAGTAATATGTCAAAGATGAAAATAGACTGGAACCACGCAACCAATATAATAAATAAATAAATTGTAATATCCACATAGAAATACCTTGTTGAATAAAGCTTTTCTTATGTAATTCGTAGATTACAGAATGTTTATCTCTATCCTTTTTAATAATATAAAATTATAAAAATAAAAATATTTTTTTATTAAAGCATGTTTAGTAAGTTTCATATTTAATAAACAATATTTATTATACATTAAGTTAAAGAAAAAGAATTTTGTCCAAAATAAATAAAACCAAGACTACTGTGCAGTGCGGGCAGTCCCTCGTAATCGTAACCTCAACTGTCATCATGATCTGCTACTGTATCTAAGCAATATTGCACTGTTGCTTATAATTATACTACTAGATAGGTATAGTTATGATAATTAATAGTTATTAGTTATATAATACTGGCGATCTCTGGTTTCGTAGGCATGCAAGATTTGACTGGAACCGTCATGGCTACGACTGCTACGAATTTTAAAATAACTTAGGTAGATCTTAAAAAGGGTTGTTTATTAGCTACACATTAATAATTATTTAAATATTTCTATTCTCCAGCCAGTGTTGTTAACATAACAAAACGTTCTATTCGCCTTCAATTCTCTTTCCGCAGCAAAGACTAACCTTATCCTAAAATCCCTTTTAGTTTTCTTCTGTTCAGGATCTGATAATACGTGTTCCCTGCAATTTTTCCATCAGAAAACTTTTATAGACAGGGTCATGAATACACACGTTAGCTTTTAATTTTATTAATATGTAATACTTAAACCAGTGACACAGTTTGCGTTTTGTAAAGCATGCCTACTAATACTTCAAGGCGACTGTAAATATTAAAGAATGTATTTACAAAATATATACGTATACCCGTAAGTACTACGTTATGAATTTTACGTGTTTCATTATAATTAAAAGAAATCCAAGGTTGAATGAAATTGTAGTGCTTGACGGTGACAAATTATATCGGTCGATATTTTGTTTGTTGTAGAAATATTTTAACACTATTTTGGGAATTCGTGAGATTTTCAATAGGTTGGTTGATTTGAGTTGAATATGATTTCTAGAAGGATAAAATAAATATCTCAAGTAAATAGGAAAATACGTAGATATATGGAAATCTCTGAATGTAAGTCGAGGTGATTTACCTATCTTACTCTATAAATATAAGTGAAATATTGTCATAGTGTATTTATTTAATATTTTGATTATTTAATGTAACAAATGAAGCTATCCTAATGTAATTAACACTGTACCAGGTACCTATATTTATTTTCAATCTTTTTTTAAAAGAACTTATAGTTAGATAATATAATAGATGCATGGGCTTATAAAATTAAAGCATTTTTTAGCCTAGCTGTTGCTGCACTTAATGAACGTAGATGTGTCATTTCTTTAACAGAGGTAAATATCTTTTATTTTTAGAACAAGTGCGGACGCCGCTGTACGTGCCCTCCGCAGCACAATTTTTTTATTAAATAATATAAAAAATTGTGATACGTTCCAGTACGTTCTATAAAAGGCTTTCCAATCCAGTCTTTGTACGTCTTGAAATGGTGACCACTGACCAGATACACTGTTAATAATGAACACGTTTAGCCTGTGTCTGTGGACAATTTTATGTTTAAAACTTTAAGAACCTTAGTTCGTCATTGTTTTTTTCTATTTGTAATTTTTATGTGTGTATATTTTTGCATGTGCAATAGCACTTTTGGTCAATAAGATTGCATTTCACGTAGACTCGTGAGGGCGATAATTTCGAAGGTCGCATTGCATCTGGAGCTGTGGTTGCCGTCAGTCGGCCCACTCCTAGCAAGATATGTATTAAAATAGTTACAGAGACGATATAGCCATCAACATTTGCTACCCGATTATAATACTAAACGTATAGGTGGTAATGCTTATAGTTGCATAACTTAGCGCTCGGTCGGTGGCCTTACCTCGATAGAGTTCGTAGACCTGTGCGAAACTAGGGCGAGCGCTCAGTACCGCGCCGCCCGCCTTATCCCGTTTCTATATAAGCTTTTCGTTTAAATATCACCGTGCACACTACAGAAATAGAAACGAAACTCTTTAGAATGTTTTCAGGGATTTTCAGTAGCTGTACCAGAGTGGTTGTACGAAAAGTTTCTAATAATATTAAATGAAACAGTGCTTTTAACTTGAAGTAGGAATGTATTTTTTTATTCAGTAACTAAAATTGATCTCAATGTTAAAATTATAACGAGAACGTGTGTACGCACATTAAAAAAAGAAATTGTTTACATTAAACAGAGCATTAATAAAACACAAGCGAGCTGACAAGCTGCGACGAGAGTTGCGCAAGCGCATGACGTGAAAGTAATAGTGAAAGTTGACGCAACACAACGCGTCACCCGCACCTCCCGCACCTCCCGACACACGGACGGACAAACCTGTAACATACGCTATATAGTTCCTGATTACTGCCAGTTCGTTGACATAATAGATTAATGTTATTACTTGATATGATTAAACTATCTCAGTAAAAATTCCCGCTTAGGTACGTGAATGAGTTAAAGCAAAATGTAATAAATTCATCAATAATTATGTATGAAAATATGTTTAGTATGATGGTTTTCATTGCAAATCTAGCTTTTAGAAATACGCAACCGTAATAAAACTATGTTTTCCAAATTTTCCTTAAATATTCAAAAATAACTTCAGAAGTTAAAAGTAGTTTCAGAAGTATATTTAATTAGGTATCTTCATTTTATTAGATCACATTTAAATAACTTAAAAATATTTAAAAAAACATTAAAGTTAAATCTAAAAAATAAATGTAACTAAGTAAACCGCGTGGAATAGTGGCAAGAATATTGATAGAATACCGAATACGCGATGCTGATTTGTTGAGCGTGGAAGCAGCCAGCCCTCTTTAGAAGTTAACATTCCTATATAGAATAAGTATAAGTATATCCTGGTCATAAGTATTGCTTAATTTTCATATTATATTATAAAGCCATTTTGTCGTCAGTCGGCAAAACTTTGAAAATTTAGTATAAAAAACTACTGTATAGAAAACAAAAATATATAGCTTAATCTTTGAAATAAAAATGTCATGCTGAATTAATATTATCTTAGTAATAACAAGTTTATGTATTTGTTACTGCACGCAAACTGAACGGATTTGGATGGAATTTGTTGAAGAATAATGGAAACATTGAAGGATGAAGGACCTACACACTCCCTCGTTGAACACATTATGCGGTGAGGCGAAAGGGGTAGCAATGCTATTTGATTTATCACTGCCAACCACTCCTGGGATTAATTGATATAACGAATTAACCCATAGTACCTACTCGGTAAACTGATGTAATTGCCTTCAGAGAAAAACTACGAGCATCTCAAACGAGCATAGTATAAAATCTAATATTATAAAGTGAGAATTTGACTTGTTTGTTTGTAAGAAGTGAACTCGGCGAGTAAGTACTGTACAGATATAAAAAATCTTCCATTTTTATAAAGCTAATGAAAAGCTACATGTTTCAGACATAGCTACTTAAAATGTTAGTGTTCTGTAAGATATACTCGAAACACTATAACTAACAAGGACCAAAGGCGCTAAAATAGACGTTGTTATTTTGTCGCATTTAAAAAATTTCCACGGGTGATGCTGTGGCGTTATGAAGCTGTATGTTAGTGTTATCTATATCTATCTAAATAAATAATAATCAAGTGCTGTTCGTTGGTAAGCGTATCACTTGAGAACAACTGGACCGATTTGTATAAGGTTATTAGGGAAATAAAAAGTTGGAAAAAATGCCCGGAAAATTCGGGAAAAACTGAATGAACTCAATCCCATAATACGGGGTGGAAAGTTAGTTAAAATATTTTTATATTAAACTCCTAAAACTGTTTAAATAGGTATCAAATGGCATACATGTAATCTTTTACTAAAAGGCAGTTTCAACTGTGTTAATTCCAAGCTCTACCATTTAAAACTTTTCAAGCAATATTTCAAAATAAAATATCATAGAGCGACGCCGAGAGCTTGATATTTGGTGCGGGGTAGCGCACGATGGCGACATAAATAGGGCGGCGAGGACGCTACAAGGCTGCCCTGGTTGTCGGGCATTAACCCGCCGACTGCCGAGATACGAGTACCTAGCTCCCTCTTGCACACTGCATTTATGCACTATATCGCATAACAAGTCAATGCTCGCGACTTCGCTCGCATTACCTTGGCGCTAAATATCTAAAATGCAGTTTAGAAAACACATTTTTAACAAACATACACATCTTCACGGCCTTTATACCTAAACTAACAGTGCCCACTTTTTGCCAGTTATCAATATTGTAATTTTTTATATACTTTCATAATTATCTTTGAATAAACTTTATTATTTCATGCACCATACAGGTATAAGCAGATTCGCCCTGGCTTCGCTTGTACCTTTTACAATTTATCTTTTTGGTATTGCAAACTTCGTAGAAAGACAGGACTTAAGTTGTGACAATCTCCTTCCAAAAACCAGACTTCAGTAATCTGTAGAAAACTCGTAGAAAAATTGTCAAATTCCTCATCTTAAATTAATAAAATTATAGTATAAAAACAACATTAGTCAAAAATTATTATTCAGTAGCACAATTAATTCTTCATTTAAAAAACTACACTAACGCCATCTTTTGCCAAGAAGTGTAAGCCACTCATTCTTCCCTCCTACCTCCTCAATCCCCCCTCTATGATTACCCCCTCTACCTTCTCTCCGCCCCGCGATAAGGGCATGAGTTCGTTGCCCCAATACAGAGTGACCTCAAAAACGAGGACACTGCAAAATTAGGACGATGACAACGTAATGACTTGAGCGCCTTATACGCTACAATGGATTTTGTGCCCTCAATCCATAGGCATTAGACTAAAACTTCTATGTTACATTGAATTTGAACTATATTTGATCAATTAGTCGATACGCTGACTCTAGAGTGCAGAGCTTACTTGACATTTTGGATTTGGTATCATATACAAACCTATTTTATGAATTCCACTGTTTCTTAGTGCGAGTAAAACTTATATTTCTTTACTACATAAGTTATTACTGAAATAACATAACTAAGAACAATTTAAAAAATAAGAAAATATAATAATAATAAATAATTGTTCACCCTGGAGACGGTAATGCAGTTTTTAGAAGCCTTCGTTTATTGAAACTTTCATCAAAATCTACTAGACAGATCTATCAAACAGACAACAATTCTAAAACCCACTTTAATGCTTCAGCATATTGTAAATAGTATATCCCACACAGCCACTTTAAATTTATTTATTTATATAGACAAATTTTGCTTTCATTAGCCATTTATGAAACAAAAGGCTGTTAAAAACCGACATTCGGGACAAAAAATAGATATGAAAATGTTTTTAAAAGAAGTGAGAAAGAATTGCTCTGTGTGGCCTCTTTACGTATTTCGTGTGACCTATATTTGTTGACCGAATTTTGGTCGACACGCTGTTGCCTACATAGCAAATGTGTAGGTATTTATTTTTTAAATTGGAGTGTGGTAATTTAGACATGGTTCAATTCCCGGGTGAGGTACAGTACATTGTAGTAGTTATAATATTCATAGAGAAGTGTTTGTACTTGTAATATTATTCCAATCAATGTAGATACTACTATAGCAATAAGAAGTATATCTTAGGTGCGTTTTTTAGACTTGTCTTACTTAGTAAACAAACTTTGCATGTATTTTTTGAAGAAGTTGTCATTTAAAATTCTAATAATCATATTTTTTAAATGATTATTTAAAATTGTACATTAAAAAGACATGCAAAGTTTGTTTACCAAATAAAACAAGTAAAGAAAACATACTTTATCAAACTGTGATAAGGGTATCATATTCAAGCTACGTCCTTAATTCGAAGCGGCAACTAGGTACTTAATGTGCCATTGTTTATTGGTTATGATGAAAAAACAACTCAATTTTGTACAGTAAACTTTTTACTTAACTAGCTTATGTCGGCGGTTCCACCCGCGTGGAAATAGAACCAACTGTAATATGCCTACCCCCCCCCCCCAACATTTCCGCGGTAAAATCTAATCCAGGACATATAAACTATTTTTCGTCAGGTTTCATCCAATTCCGTTCAATCCAAACATCTAAACATCCAATCTTTCGCAAATATTAGTAAGAGGACATTTTCATTAAACTTTGATGTCCCAGTAGAAACTGGGGCATCCTTGTGTGTCAAAGTGACATGACATGACGTCAAAGGTTGTATAAGCTGAACAATAAATCCTGCGATGTTAAAATGTACTGAAAACATTCAGCGATTGGGTAGAGGAGGCTAAATATATGAAAAAGTACGACATTTAAAAAAAAAAACCTGCTACGAATTCGAACATATCTATTTCTCTAACTTTTCCACATATTAATTTTATTTACCTACTGTTGATTACTAATGTTATTTTTTTTTCTTGATTACAGGTAAGAACTTTCGCACATTTTCAATATCACGCAGTTGTTTGGAGCAAGACAAGGTATGCTATAAAAACTGGTTTCTAAAATACATAAAAAAAATATATTATGTCGATATTTTATTCAACACTAGTTCCTCGCTCCGGCTTCGCCCGTGGAAATTTTTGAAATGTATACATACATACTTTTACGCTTGTTTCCCAAAGGAGTAGGCACAGAGTATATATATATATACATGTATATATGCACGTCTATTTTTAGTACTACGTATTTGACATCTGATTGACATTTGAATTACATTTGATTTGATCAATGAAAGCTCGTCTTGGTCGTCCTTTACTTATTGTTTCTTTCAGTACTAAAGCTTTTTTAGTCTCAGCATTCCTCTTTCAATTTTATATACAAAACTATAATTTTTCATAGAAATCATCTTGGAACAACCAACTTTTATAACTAAATTACGTATTATGATTTTAAAAGTAATTTAATCAAGTTAAATGAAACATTCATAATATACAAGCTTCGGTCCGCGGTTTCACCCGCGTGGAAATAGATCCTAACAGAAATAATCCCGTGGCTGTAATTTGCCCCTACCACGCCCGCTTTCACGGTATAAAAAGTCATGCAAAAAATCATGTCGATCCCGTGAAATACAAATCTATCCCACAGGAATAATACATTTTTCCGGGATAAAAAGTAGCCTATGTGCTATTCCAGACTATAATCTATCTCTGTGCCAAATTTCATTCAGATCCGTTCAGCCGTTCTGGCGTGATTGAGTAACAAACATCCATACAAGCCTTCGCGTTTATAATATTTAGTGGGATGGGGTAAGGTACGTATTCGCTGTGACCTGGCTGGCCCGGAGTTTGCCGGAGTGCAGGATGCATGCACCCTCTCCCCGAGAAAGCTAAATATAACTTTGGGTCGACGTCCTGAATTCAGGGCAGGTCTCTACCTCGCTCTCCCCTCCCTCCCGGCAGCGCTATGATTGATGTCCCAATGACAACTTGAGTTAATCACGTGACCTATATTGTTGTGTTAACTGACAATCATATTTACACTACGAGTTGATTATATATTATGATTAAAGACAAAGAGGATATGCCGCAATTTAAATGTCTTTGTAACAATTATTATTACTTATATTAATTTTACAATAATTATTTCATAATCTCTTTTCTTAATATTTCTGCATTATTTAATTACTTGTTGCAAATTAGTGCAGTTTTTGAAATTTAAAAAAGTTTCCTAAAATTTATGAATGAAAGTGATAAATACAAAAGTTTTAAAACTATCCCTCAGATAAATTTGTCATTCAATGTGATAGAGGGAGACGGCAACATTTTATAAATTTTGTTTTATTATTAAGTAATTACACTTTATAATAAAACAAAATCTTCCAAAAACCCTCCCTGTGGCATGGCATGGTTTTCTTTCAGCGTTAAAAAAATGCAAATAATAGGAATAATTAACTGACTATTCAATATTACCCAAAAACCATGTTGTCCGCACTTCTACGAATATTATATCTGTTTATCACTTATCAGTAAGCGACAACTGCTATAATCCCATAACTTCAGTCTGTTCATCGCCTGTCCTGTTTAATATGGTGGATATCGTTACCGGTGTAGGTTAACTCTGAAGTTATGATGATTGAAAGGAAAATCAGAATCAGGGAACTATCTCGTAACACTTGACGACATTGTCATCGATGGTTAATACCGGTTTGATAACTCTCTCTCATACAAGAATTTGTTACCTGGCTTAGCTCTTGCTTTTATATTTTAAGTACCAGCGTTCACTCTGGTACTAACTGCTGTGAATTTACCTTAGCCATTATCCATTAATTTAGTTCACCGAGCAACGATAGATATTTGTACCACCCGACAGGGGCACCGCGAGTCAGTGAGGCTTGAGGGGAGTGCGGGGCAGGGTGTCGCAAGCTAGCGGGTGCATGGCCGGGCGTCGGCACCGCGGCGACCCTGACTGACTTATCTCCGCCAGCCGAAGCCAGCAATGCACACAAATAGCATTCTAATGCCTACGACAATAGAGCCCTATTTACATCGGAAAAAGTGTAACCTAGCTTAACCCGCCGTATACAATTTTGTAATTATATTAAATACCACTTAGCTCAGGTATTCATTTATTTCAACCTTTCAGACCGATCCGATCAAAGTTAGCACTTAGTATAGCATACCTATACCATAGATTAAATAACCTATAGAGCTAAGATAAACAATATGGCGCCTCTGTTCTGATATCCTAATGAAACAAAGGACGCTTGTGATACATGTAACCCATATAAATTTGTTATTTTAAATAATTTTCCTACAATTTTACTACATACTTATCTTGATAATTTCAAAGGTTTAAAATGTGTTTCTATATAGAACAACAGTATTTTCCAAATTATTTTTCTCACTTTTACTTGATATACGAAATATAGTAAATTCTTGAATGAAAACAACTGTGGCAACTATTAATCTTCTGAAAACTTCTTAATACATACGTATTTTTCTTTCCTCATAGAGATGAAGTTGTTGGTTTGTATTTATTGGTAAACACGTTTAATTTTTTAATTGTTAAAAGCTTCATGATTAATCGTTAAAAGTTTTATTAATTTATTCTATCAAATCTAAGGCAGTAGAGAATAGACGCAGGGAGGGAATGGTCGCGGCCTACTCGGACTTTGTAATACCTACGCCCGTCCTAGTAAGCGTTCGTTGCCCCATGTCGCTCGAGGTCGCCCCGCTCGTAGCAATACCCGGACTCACCCGAATATTCTCGAAAACAACCGAGAGATAAGCTAATTTACAATTTTAATGAAATATTTCTTCAGAATACTTTTGGATGGAACTTCACTCTCTACTTAAGTAGATGGAAATTTCATGAAATTATATTGAAAGTATTTGAGTTTAGACTCAGACGATGAGTTGTCAATATATAACCGACTAGCGACCCAGCTCCCGGATTCGCACCGGTACAATATGGGTTAACAATAATTTGAATACCCTACACAAATACGTTTATAACTACTTATCTACCGCGGATTTTTTTTATAGATAATTTTATTCTAGACAATTCTTTCCTACATCATCTTGTTATATATTTGACGGATTAGACAGCATAAGCCATGAAAATGCTGGGGCTAACTTTTTTCACGGACTTATTATTCACTTATACTGTTAATGCTCAGCTCCTAAACATGCGTAAACCTTCGCAATTAATCAACCTATCTAACTATAGTAGATTTTGCGTGAAAAGGGCACAGACAGACGGACAGGTGCCGCGGGGGACTACGTTTTATAAAATGTAGTGAAGTGATAGTGATATTATAGAATAAAACATTACATATACCTCAACACATTTAATTAGTTTATTATTTACATTGCAATAATACAAACAATATTTACAATAGTTAGGTATGTTGTTATCAAGTTAACTATGCTTACACATTTGTATTACCATATTAATGCTATAATTATAGGTGTTTATCGTAGCCTTTAATAACAACACTATATAACCATTAATTAAACATTTTGCCTTGTTAAAACAATTAAAAGGACTTAGATCACTTCTTCACTGCATGGTGCCTTTCATATAAATTGTTTATTGTTACCCCCTTTCCTTTATTAAAACTCAAACTTTGTAACAAGTTATACCTAAGTACAATATTTTGTCTACTTTTATCACATTGGTTGTCTTTGTTAGACGGAGACAAAGCATTGTATAACTTTGTACAGCATTTGTTAGTAAGGGAATTAATGTTGTCGGTGCTTGAATTTTTGTAGATTTATATTTATAGTTTATTTATTCAGAATACTTTTTAGGTATTTTTCTTAGTTTAACACCTAATCGCCTTCTGAAATTGTTAATCTTACTTCTGAGCCCATATATAATTGATTCCGCCATTATTGGGAAGAAGAGTTCAACATTTTCTAATAGTCTAGCGTGGCTTAGTATTGTGTAAGCTCAGCCAGCAATCTATTGTTAGACAATTTTAACTTCAAAGTGCAAATAACGTAATATAAGCAGTATAACCATCTAGAGTCAACAGCCGTAACCTCGTTAACATGATGGAGACGTCTTACAACTTTTACCACTTTCACTCTCACCGCCATAGCATACGTTACGCAATGGAAAGCCGGTAGAGGCACTTTACTCTGTCATGCAAAACGTCATATCGCTTAGGGCTGCTAGCTGCAACCTATAATCTAGATTTGGGTTTAAAATTCAAATTTTGTATTGTTTGTGACAAAGATTTAATCGGTAGATAACCCCTAACAATAATGAGCGCACGAATAAAAATGCATATTTATCTACCGTACCGATTTAAATACATTTTTATGTTTATTAGTACATTTAAAATATTTTTGAGGTCTGATAGATTGAAAAATATTGTAGCTTGAGCTATAACTAGGGCATTATCTCTAGAACTTCTCAAATTGTTTTTAACTATACAAAGAAGGCATTGATTGACCCCAAAACGCAAGATACCTTACAGTCTGCACTGTTAGATTTAAGGCTAGTTTTGAGATCGGATTTCGAAATGTCCTAGACACAATGAAAGATGCGTCTAATGACAGATTGTACAAAAATGAAAGTGAACAGAGTTTCGGTTAGGTATAGTGGGTCAGCAGAGTAGGACATGGGGGTCGACGGCCGAACAACCTCGCGAGGTGAAAGTGGTCCCCGTAAAGGCGGCAGCGCTTGATTCCACCAATGGCGACGAAGCGTGCCATCGGTTTGCCAGCGCACGCGCCTGCTTTTTGCAACTTGGCCATGGAACCTATTACGGGAACTGCGAAATAACGCTCGAGCTGCAAATTTAAAGGCCTTATGTGTTCTCGATAGTTGTATTTGCTTATATCTACTATATTTATTATTATTATTCTATTTCTATTGTAAACTAGATTTTGCCCACAGCTTCGCCCGTATTATTTTAATATAATACTTATATTAATGACCAACTGAATACCTTAATTCTATATAGGGGATTGTAAGTTTTATAAAAATCTATTCAGTCTATTCTGGACAGACAGACAAACTGACAAATATTCTAATAACAGTTAGATTTATGCTTATAGACATTTAAAAAAACATTTAAAGAGGTCTGTCGACAATTGTAGACTTTGTGGACAGACACAACATGCAAATATACATAATATAAAACAATGAACAACACAACGCTAAAACTATTATACATCTAAACATTTTTTTAAATAATTAATTTTCTTATGGTGCTTACATGGACGTAAAAAAGTAGAGGACGGATCGCCGCTAAGACAAAAGTGAAGCACCAAGCGTGCATGTGTGCTACCGATTTTATTTATCTCTAATATATCTTTAAATTATAGAATAATTGGTAAATTACTAACTTACCTATGAAATGTGATTCCTTGAGATTTTTTATGAGTAATGGAGTTGTTTTTGCATAATTTTACTACACAAGACGGCATAATTGTTTTTTATTTTCTTAATAGCGGCTGATCAGCATAACCGGATGAGAATGTGTGCGTGAGACTCGTATTTACAATGAAACTGGCATAACTTAGTTGCTTCACTTTTGTCTTAGCGGCGATCCGTCCTCTCCTTTTTTACGTCCATGGGTGCTTATTGAATTTATGTTAATATCCACTGACGTGTACTGCTCATGTTGACCATCTTACAAGAGCGGGAAATTGAAGAGTTGGATCCCAAAACCGTCCGTCGCAGGTAGCAAGGTATAATTTGGTTGCGAGGGGAGCTCTAAAGAAAATCAGTTCCAGTAGTTGAGAACAATCGGTTTGGCCCTTGAGTAATTTGGAAATAAAAATAAAATCCAACATATTCCTTTTATTTCTCAGTGATGTGATGCCAAAGTAGTTAAGACATTATAGAATCTATAAAATTATACTGATATTATAAGTTTTAATTAACTTTTATAGTTATATTGATAAAATTTGGGTTGAAACCATGGGTCCGTGGGGCCTCGGAGCAAAGAAATTATATAAGGAACTACCATCTCGTCTAATCGACATTTCAGGTGATAAGACGGCTGGAGCATACCTAGGGCAACGTATTAGCATAGCTATACAGCGAGGAAACGCTGCTAGCCTTCTTGGCACTTTACCGCAGGACAGTGATTTCAAGAAGGTTTTCTACTTATGAGTATGTATCACTACATATTCATGATTAGAGAGCCACTGATGGGGTTCCCTGTGTTTAATTTATATTATATCTAAACTTTGTATGTAGATATTATATTATTTAAATATTGTTTTAATAAATAAAGTGAAACTTTTATAGTTTAAATTTATAACTAAGTAATGTATCGATATTTCCTAACAAGAAAACGTGTAGATATCATCTCTCTATATACCTACACTGAAAAACCAATAGAAAATTTGATTCCATTTTTACGTTGAAATGAATTCCATAGGTAATTATGATCGGACTGTCTATGAATTGAGTTGTAATAATGATGCTTGTAATTGTTTTGATATTTATTGGATTTTAGAAATAATAGAAACACCCTAAGAATCTATAAAATTTCATATAATATACCTAACATATAACTTATATTCTGTCTAATAGAAACAGAAGATGCTTCGTATCTTGTATAAATTTATGTCAAGTTGCGTCTAGAATTCTAAGTTAGAGATACACAAAGATACATAAAAGTGATGCACGTAAGCTAAGCGAACTTTCGCAAATTTTACTAACAAATACAAAGTCATTATAATAGATTGATGAATACTAAATAACGTCTTAAGTTTTAAACTCTACAAATTAGAAATATTATTAAGCACTTAAATTCATAGAGGCTGAGCATAGAAGTGTACATTTTATATTTATGCTTACTTCGCATAAATTCTTTATAATTATTGCTGTGTAAAAATTATAAATGTCTCTGTCAAATATTATATAGTAAAATTTTTGTTAGTTGATATCTATAGAACATTTTTTCTAAGAACATTTTGTTCATTTAATCGTTTTATTTTTTTATTTTTTTTATAATTAATTAAATCTCCATTCAAAAAGGCAAGGTTGCCAGCGTCTTGGGTACTATGCCGCATGATAAGTTAGAGGAGCTCTACATACTGTTATAGACAGCTCCGCCGTTGATATGGATCAACTATACTATTGTATAGTTATTCATTAAGGCTCCTATATCCATATTTTTTCTGGGATAATCTATTCCCAATTTCTCTGTAAATAATACACCGTAATTTAACACAATAAGTCACTGTAATTTAGCATATAGTTACTTATTCAATATGTATATCTAAGTAAAATAGCTGTTATTTTTTAATGACTTTTATTGAATAGGAAATATGGGTGGTTAAACTTTGCCCCCGTTTTCTCTTTCATAATCTATCACAAAGCTCTTAATTTTTTTAAAGCTCTGTTATACCCTTCTATTAAACGTCTTGCGTTTTTTTGTTCCTTATTGAATTGATTATTTATTTTTTATTTGATACTTAGATTACTAGTTTGTTATTATATTTTGTGTTATGTGTATTTCAATAAAAAATAATCTTTAGAAAAATATTTCATAATTTGACAATCTATTGAAGATTGGTCATAGAAAATTGTATTTAACAGTATCGGATACCCATATTACACATCCACTAAGGTATCGTCAGCGCTCGTCTCTCTGTCTGTATGTACGATATTACTACGCTAATGTGAATATGCATTGTTCAAGTAAAAGTTATGTGCATTAAAAATGGGATGCCATTAAATAAATAAAGCAAGAATCAGCATCGCGATTCAGCGGGGAAATGCAGCCAGTATTCTTGCCACTATTACACGCGGATCTGGTTTATTTAGTTATTTTTAATGTTTAGATTTGATTTAAGGTATATTTTAAGGATTTAAGGTGATAAAGCAATATAAGTATCCACTGAATTATGAAAAAAGTTTCAACCTCATAAATTTTCTTAAAAAATCTAAGAAATCAAGAAAATATAAAATACCCTTCAGTTGCTTTTTATTCGTGGTTTCGAATATATTTCATTAATACGTACATATAAATTGACCCATTTAGTAGTAAATATCACTGTGTTTTTCAGCGCAATATTATGTTATATTTATTGTAAAACTAAATTATATCCAGACGAAGCTGGGTGTCGCGTAGGAATAAGACAGCTTTTTCATAGCTTTACTTTTTGTACCATAATTTAAAATTTTAACAAAACAAGTCTGAGCACAGTCAAGCAAGATTGAATATTTAGTGAGTTGCGAAACAGATTGAACAAAGAAAGCGTCAGCGACGAAGGTGGCTGGCGGCCGGCCTTGCTGAGTTCGTCGACCGACTTTTGCCGCTCTGCAAGGTTTCGCCAATCGAGCGCCTCTCGCGTCGCTCCAGGATATTGCCAATTTTCGTCGATCAGAGCGCGAGCGTAACAACGGCTGCGGAGCCCTGTTGCTCAACTTGTTATCTTCTATACCAAATGTTATTTGACGACTTGATTTGATTTCTGTGTTATTTCAAAATTAATACATATTATATATTACTATGCTGCCATACTTTAGGAGGCTTTTCTATCCCTAAATACCTCAGGTGAGAGGCTTGTTGACCGCTACCGCTCCCGTTTCCATTACAAACGGAGAAAACCTTTTACTATCGCTAAATATTATCTAATTTTAAAGAAATTTTAGTATGTTTCATTTTCGACGTTTTTCGAAAATTCGTAATAGTTCAAAAGTTAACACCTCAAATTACCAATTTTGAAAAAGGAAAGCTATGGCTCTTTTCCCCAAGTCAATAATTTTTAAATATTTTTTTAAAATTAGATAATGTTTGTCGTAGTAAAACGTTTTCTCCGTTTGTATGAAAGCGGGCGCGGTAAACAATCCTCTTAAAGCTTACAAATATCTGATCGGCTGAATAATTTTTAGTGAAACTCTTAGCAATTATGATGTAGTTAGTTACTTACAATTTGTTTCAACTTGATATCTTGAATGGTTCCGAAGATATATGAAAAATAAACAATAAGGCTGTATTAATAGGACATAGGCTATGGCAATAGGAGCTAGCTTGACATTAAAATAACTTATATATAAGCTTCACGGCAAAGTCACAAATTCTATGTAATAATATAAATTAAAGAATATTTCAAAGAAAAACAAAACTGTGCTAATTGTTTTAACTATCATGAGGGCACCAAGGGATATCTGTATTTCCCTATTGAAACCTTGTGAGTCGAATCAGCATAGCAACTAAAATTTATTCTGTGATAGAAAATATATTTAGCATTATTGAAATTAGTTTTAACGCTATGTGGGCGATATTTCAAGTCAGTCAGACATCATGGAGCCTTTGTTCACATTATCGCACTCTTTTTTTAAATAGAAGAAAATTACTTTTCCACTTCTCATGCTCGTAAAGATGTTCTTTATGTCGAGAGAAGGCTGCATAAAATGGGTTTTTATGCTCTTGTGCATAAAGTAATTTCTTCTTTTAAGACTAAGGCAATTAGGCCTTACAGCCACATAGTACATACACCTTCATTTAAGTGATATATTTTTATGAGATTTAGGATATACCTTAATTTAATTACGACATATGTATTACTATCTAAATACAAATTTACGATTAATACGGGCGTCCATTTACGTAAAAAAATATAACGCAAATATTTATAAGGTGTCGGAAATAACTTGGCATTACGGCTCAGACCATAGTCGAACGTCACATAGTTGAAAATTTAAAAAAAATTAAGAAAGCAATTATCGGACCCGGTGACAGCGTCGCTGTTGTCGCATATTTTGCCAATAAAAATGTTTTTTCAATGTAAATTGGGTATATAATATGCACTTTGTAACGCTTGGCCATATTCATTTTAGGTAAAAAGAACAATACGTAGAAGAAACATAAATATTTTACTTATTTACTTATTGTATCATTAGTTTCACTTTTGGCCAACGGGTCAGATAAGTTTGTGGAACTATAACATTTTAATTACATTATAAAAATTAATTAAATTTTCATCTATATGCTTAATCCTTGTTTTATTTCCTTGCAATCGAAGTGAAAATCAGAGTGTAAAACCCATTTTACACTCGACGTGACTATCCACGGCTATCCACGGTAAAGTGGCTCGTTTTATGCTCTTGTTGTACAATCTACTATTTCTTTCAAAATTCTTTATATTCTTGTTAAACCTATAAAAGTTTGTACGAATTTTGTTAATTAAATCGTTTTATTAATTTTCATGTCATTTCCTGTGACACAGTTTGCTTACTGATGCATATGCAAGGGGAGTGATTGTTAAGGCCCGGAAGGAAAGTGTCTATTCATTTACATTGAATGTCGGCCCACCGACCCGACTACGTTGCGGTTGGGAAACACCGTCAATGTATGTAAATTGTAAATAAATTTATATAACACAGTTACGCTACATGAACTTCATTACGACAATCGAATATCCCCTGCGGACCTTATTTGGCCAAAATGGTTTATTGTGTTGGATGACCTTTATCATACTTGTTTCTCTTTCTTTGACTCAATTTAAATAAACATGAGATACAGACATTTTGCATAATCAACCCATTTATATGTAAACCTTTGTAATTAATATTAAACCTGTGAACTACTTCTACAGTTGTAGTTGTCAATTATAATAATTATTTCTTAAATTATTTTTAAAAAACGATTCATCTTAAAAATAAGTCGTTGAGAGAATCTCATTGTGTGTCATCCATGAAAGTAGATCTCGTGATATTTTAGTACAATACCATACTTAACACAATCACAATGCAATTAGAAAGCGAATTGAAGAGTGAACGCTCCGCACAGCCACGATCCGAAGAAAGCGCGACCGATCTAAGAAAGTCCGGGGGGGTATACGTAGTTGCGCGTACGCAGCATCAAAAGTGGTACACTTTCGATCTCGACGCGCAGTGAGAGTTGAGTGAAAACGAAAGTAGTGTGCCATTATGGTCCACTTTCCCAAGTGGGGTCGAGAACCTCGGATAGTCGTGTCTTTCTCAGATTTAATTAGCCGTCAACACAAACTGGTATGTTTATGCGGGTGTTACGCGGACTACTACTTGCTAATGCAATTCGTAATATTAGTAATGTCTACAACGCGGGTATTTTTGTATTTTTACTTACTTTTTACCACATTTATACCAGAATGTACCTGACATGGTCTTTAACTAATATGTATTGGGTTTTGGGTCCTCTCAGAAACGTATATTTAGACAAAATTTTATGTCTTTTACTTCTATGAAATGTCTACATTAAATATCTAATTAATTAAAAATAACGTATCCTCTATAAACTTACCGAACGCATGTACCCGCGTTTTAGAGAAGTTAACCACACTTAGCGAAAACTATATTTTATTGCGGCTAACTTACGAGTAACAAATTTGACTCTTAATGCATGGCCATACTAACCCACCTAAATACATTATTTTAAAATAATAATAAGAAAATTTAAATCAATTTGCTATTCAGACATTCGGATTACTATTGAAAATAGGAGGATAACGTTCGTAGCGAAGTGCTACGGAAAGTCGTAGCACCTTGCTACGACGTTATAAACATGAAATTCCTTTAATTTTTTTTTGTAATATCGAATTTTATTTGTTTTTATTTACACATATTTACGCATAAGCTCACGCCTTAATTCCTTTGAAGTAGGCAGATATAAATATCCTCTCGGTATATTTAGTTTTTTTATGTATGTGTAAAATGTGTCAGGATCGCGTAACAAATGGCATTCGATTGTCTCTGCCTACCCCTTTTGAGATGAAAGGCATGCTGATAGATAGATATATCGTCGTCGATTTCGGGTGTATTATATTTTCCTTTTTTCCAAAATATCACTGATTTGATCTGTGTTCTTTCTGGGGCACCTTCGACTATATCTTTCAGTCACACCTGCTCTATAATATACCTTTCTCTGTTTACATTTTTTTTTCATATCATATCTAACCATTTTCTATTTAATAAGTTTTTCTGTGACAAGTTTAATTGGCCAATATGTTAGTAATTTGTGCATCAAATTCATATTAGAGGATAACAATTACATTTTATAATTTCAAATTTTAAGGAAAGTGCGATGCTTTTGTGACTAATGACGATTATTATGAATAATATATATCCATTAGTTGATAGATTACGGAAATTTTCTGCATTAAATTCTTGTTAGGTAACTGGGTTAACTCCTTTTTATACCAAAGAGAAACAAAGTAGAGGGATTTACAGCGTAATATCGATGCTAACTAAGTAAATCCATGATGGATAAGCTAGATGCACCCTGCATTTTGTAGAGGAATAATGTTTTTCAATAAAAAGCTTCTGATCTCTCAATAGATTTATAGGATGTTTACCAAGCAAGTCAATATAATACTAATTATTTAATAGAACATAAAGAAAGGTGGCGAGATTTTTGGTCCCAGCTAATTCCCGTTTATAGAAAAATAGGTCATGTGAATACGTCTACTGCTGGCATTCATTATACAGTCATCGTTATTAAACCGACCTACATTCAAATTATTTTTTAATTGAAATTAAATCACTAATTAAGAACTCAATACGTAATTAATGTAAAATATGGTAGGATAGTAAAGATAATTAACAGCTTTTGGTAGTAAGAGGTGAAAGCGTGTTAATTTTATTATTTGATTACGCAATGGGTAAAATTGACTAAAGAGATTATAGTGTATGATGCTAAATTTATATGTATGTTTTATAGCCTGATGGTATGGCTCAAGATATTTTTAAAATTAGAAATGTTTAATCAAAAAAAACATTAGATCTAGAGTCTTCAAAATAGAATACAATCATAAGCAAGTATTTATATATATTTCAAAGTATGATCCAATTCCATATAAACCAATATCTTATTCCACAATAATTTAATTAACCTTAGCGTCATTTGTTAAAGCTTAGCCGTGTTGACTTGGACCGTTGTTCTAGATTTCTAAAACAATCCTATGTGGGTAGTAATATAATGCTAAGCCAATGCAATATAACTCGCAATGTGGCCAGGGTAGAGGGAGGTTCTGCGAGGTCGTTGTTCTCTACTGACGTCAGAGCCGACCTCCGAACGCTGAATGCACCCAGATGCAGGGCATCTATTCTGTACCTATACAGCTAGTTCATAGATGAAGTCATTGTTGAGTTTAGTAAACATTTTTAAAAAATTCTATTTTATTTTTCATATTCTCAATAATTTTTGTAGGTATCGTTTAACTTTTTTTTTTTTGAGACACTGATAAACATGTTTGTCAATGCTAGCCTTTGTGGTTTATCATTTTGATAACAAGCGCTAACCTAAAAGAATATACTAAGTACTAATATATAGATAGGCATCAAATTAACAACTTTAAAATGTTATTAAATTAATTTTGATTAGGTAAATACTTATTAAATTTAAAATACTTAAAACAACCAATTTTTTATTATTCGTAATCTCTAGATTGATGTATTCAATATAATTATGAATTTTATGACGATGATGTATTTGCCAACAAGGATAAAATGCAACTTTATTTTTTTAATTTCACTGATCTCTTTGAACAAGCCTAAGAATTCTGTCCCAAACTTTGTGTTCCCTACATAATAATCAAAAGGCTACGTGACAATTTCTGCACGGAACTAAACAAAGAACGTAGGCTATTGTGGAAAAGTTCGGGGAAAAGCTGGAGAAAAGTTAAGGGCGGGCATAGAGGGCGGGCGGCCGCCGCAGCGTGATTCTTGTTCGCGCGCGCCATTCGCTTCACCGACGTCGACCGCACGCGCCGACTCCGCGCGTCTCCGTTATAGTACACGCGGTCCATGCGGGTACCCAGCGACATGACTGTCACCGAGTGCTGCCAGGAGACTCAACTCCTGGACAACAAGCCACTACCAACCCAAGATGACTCTGATGTACTCCTGGGACGGGTTATGGCAGGTAAGCTTAGTGAACTTCATTCATTACTTATTGTTTTTAATTTTTATGTTAACAACTTTGAAAGAAACTTGAGATAACATATTTTTGTTGTTACCTTAAATTAATTCTTACCGTTTTGTTTTATTCATAATGTAAATAAGTCATTTTCATACATTAAAATTTCATTGTTTCACATTCAAAATTTGTATGTATGTATTCGTTGGAAATGTTTAAGAGTCGACGTCCTGAAAACTCCTTAACTCTTTTCACTTTCCTGAAATTTTTACGTGAAGGGGTGTGAGGTATCACGGGTGGCGGGGGGGGGGGGGGAGGGGTATCAGATCTGGGTCAAGCCGAGTTCGTTGCCCTCGGCCTTCCCAGCTATATTCGACGCTGCTAATCACCGAGCGCGCTCACCGCACAGGGCAGAACTCGACTCTAAACTCATTATTATGTTATTTTGTTAGTTGTATGATCTTTTATAATATAGGTTACACAAATCCACATACAAATTAGCTATATAGGTATATCGAATCGCTGCAATTTTCTTAAAATTATTATTATCATCATCTTAGGAGGGTTGTCAAGAAAATTATTATATGTAAAATAGTCAGCCATGTAAAAAAATGGTATTATATAATATACAAATAGGTATAGATCTAAGTAATGACGCAATATAAGTATAGAATTGATGTGATCCTCTTCAGAAGTCAATGTACAAATCAGGGCCGTACAATAGAATGTTGGTCAATTTGTATTGCATTATGTATATATGAAGAGTCGGTCTCTGTGCTGCCTGCTGCCATCATGGTCGAGTCTCGTTTCGCAAGCGGACCCATCGTTGAATGCCATTTTATTTTGGAGGCCGTGCGAGCTCGGAGGGCCCGCGGTCAACGGCCCCGTGCATATCTAGGTCGCCTCAGAATAACCTAGCTTCGATACTTTATACTAGTAATATAGAAGAGCCTTGGAACAGCTAGTCGTCCTTTTCTCTCTCGTCTATATCAAACCAATCGAGCGCTAGTTCTGTTTCATTCCCACGCGAACTGGCACCGTGCATATAGTGTCTCTTTTCTTCATATAGGCTTGCCTACCTACTAGAGTGGTTTGAGTAGAAGTTTCGAGACTTCTACTCATGTCACAATACTTCAGTATAAGTTTACATAACACCTGACTATTACTTTACTATTTGATCGTAATGACTTTTGATGCTGAGCCAAATTGATCCAGAACAATAGGTAATGCATCATTGATTAACTGCAATAAAATTGTCGTAAATTTGGAAACAGTTCATGGTCTCTACATTTTGTAATAAAATGTCTATTTTCAACTGAAAGTAGGTAACCGACACAAGACTAGAAGTATGAACCATTGATTTAATATAAAACAATTATTGATTAACAATAATTAATTTTTAAATATATTTCCTTTAAAACACGTAACGTACACCTGCTGGCATAGTAATCCTTTGAATATTCTGATATGAATAATATGTTATGTGTGTAGTTGTAAAGAGAGGATGGAGGAGGGAGGAGGGAGGTATTGCGATCAAGGCCTTCAGTTCGTCGACCTGCTAGCAAGTAGGTCACCTCGCCTGCCGCGCTCGCCGCAAATAACTGTTGCAAACTAATTTACTAAATTCGTCTCTGTCATACGTCACTAATACCCCAGTTCAACCTATTTTTTAATAGGGATAATGGTCTATTCACTTGTCGTACAATTACATAGTATAGGGGTTAGCTGGAATTAATAGTAATTTTTATTTATTAGCAATTTATCATACATATTGATAATGAAATAAATTAAGCTGGAAATTTAAAAAAAATAAAACAGAACATTATATTTATATCTACTGATATAGTAGTACACTTAATCGTTAGTGCTGAAAAAAAGTATTTTGTAGTTTACATAATTTGGAAATAGATATTGAAATACATTTTTTTTTTTTTTCAGTCAAGATTTTTTTATTCAAAATTTTATCTCTAATTGCTGATAACAAAGGAGAAGTTGCAAACGTACGTAGCTTTTAAATCACACAACAAAGCATTTGATTCTGTGGCTTATACGAGTAGAGCGCGGATGAACCAAGGGGAAGAGGGCATAGCTAGCGAGGGCGGCCGGGTCGACGTCCTCGCCGCCCTGACCCCAATTCAACATCGCGTTCGCGTCACACTGAGCACAGAACACTTCGCGGAAAATACCCATTGCAAACTCGAAATTATTTCAACATTACACAGAGTATGGCACCTCTACAGATACAATCTCCTTTGACATACAAATATCTCTCTGCGTTAATTATTTTCAATGACAATTTCTATTCCTATTCAAAAATATTGAAAATCAATAAAGTTTTTCAAAAAATTTTATCATATATTTATCGGTGAAAAAATTTACGTTACGCATCTGCACGCGAAACCTAGAAATATTTCTACAAATTAATTAAGGGACGTTGACATTTTATTAATGAATTAATTAATACCAATTGATAAGAAAAACAATTAGCCAAGTTACCAAATAACCACACACGAGGCGGTACAACGACCTTACCTAGTTGATAGGTTAATTATTAAAACCATTTACCTTAATTCACAATAAAATTGGTGTCACATTTTATTACCTGCAAAATACTTTTATAAAAGGAAAAGTAGCATCATACAAGATTGACTTTATAAATTCATATTATATACAAAACAAACATAATGTAATACAAAACGAACTAAATAAATATTTATACATATAAAAATCCGCACGAAACCGCAGACAATATCTAGTACATAAAAACCACTATAGAGATTATTTCCTCAATAGTTTTCCCGGTAACCCGCTAACCTGCCAACGGCACTCAAACTGATGAAGACCAACTTATTGCCTACTTTTTCGGAAGCGAGTGTGTTCATTACCTCAATTTTTTTGTAACGTAAACTTATGTGGAATCCGTCGTGAACTAGTTCATAGCAATCAGGGACTGACATTCCTTTATTATATGCATATTTTGGGGTTCCGTAGTCTCATGACTTCTGTATGTTCAACAGGTTCAACAAATCCGTTTTAATTTCCAATAGAACGTAGTAGAAAAAGAAAATTAATGAAACTAAAAATTTGTACATTATTCAGTCCCGTGGATGCTGAGCTAGACTAAGCTACCCTTAAATTAATTTATTTTCGTAATTTTTAACTTCAAAGTTAATTCATCGATTGACGGACAGACGCTTTATTAACTTCCGCTTTTGCCACTTCTGAACCTCAGAATACAGAATAAACCAGATTCATTTTTTAAACTGAGGCTAAAAATAGTAAACTAAAATAATGTAAAAGAAAAATTAATAAGAACATAGAATAAGTGTTATTTTTTATTAATATTATCCTATCTCTGGATAAGAAATTATCCCAAAATTGGTAAATGGTGGCAAGAGGTATGACGGGTGCTGAAAATCGCGTATTTTTTGGACACATGACGCTTTTATACTATGTGCGCATGCGTATTCTGGTTTGTTCTGTATTCTGAGTTCTGAACCCTAAAGATTAGGTAGCCATACTTATTATAATAATAACAAAATAAATTCAACGTAAATGACTAAGGAACCCAACATTATACTTTACGCACTTGGCTGATGTTTTTGTAGTTCTAATTCCGGTTTACTAATATAGTTAGTGACTTCTATAGATCCTTTTTACGTAAATATATTATCGTACATCGTGGCTCGGGTTATGTAAGGAACATTGTATATGCGTGAGTTACATACATTGGTTGCATCGCTCGACGTCACAGCTCACAGCACGTTATATAATGAAAATTACTCTTCGTGGAGCTTAATGATTAATGCCACTTGTTAAGTATTATAACCTACAACTGTCAATAACAATTATGAATAAGGAAACATAAGGGGTTCTATTGATAATGATTATTTTTTTGAAAAAACTGTAGACCTTTCGAAACTTTCATTTTCATGAAAACTTTGTGGAAATGGAACAAAGAAATAATCTTTTGGCCTCTTTTCAAGCCCCTCCCTGTCCTGTTTTATGGGATCAAATGTATGTAACTACGCTGTCTAGTTTATTCACTTGCATTCATTTCATCCACATGCATTTAGATATTTAGGCGTAAATGAGTAATAATTAAATATTAACACTTACATTCTGTAAAAATAAATATAAAACTACACCTGAGTTGTATTCAAATGCCTCAAGCACTAAGCTCTACCAAGTACCTAGAATAATAGTATTTTTAATATAGTAAAATTTTTATCGGTACCTATGAAGATTTGTTGAGGCAAAAAGTAGAAAACAAAACCGAATTATTATGTCGATCATAAAAACTGGATAGGTAGGTAGAGTCACTCATAATGATTACGTACTCGAGAGTTGCTCATCGTGAGGCGAGGTGACCTAGATGGAAGGCTTTATAGGAGCTATATAGGAACAACCCTCGGAGCGGCCTACGTGTTCCAAATAGGGCTGAGAGTAGGTTAGGGAGGAGAGCAACGACCTGAGCAAGGCTGTGCCCCCGCCCAACTTTCCGGGCCGCAGCCGCTGTGGCAAATTTTAGATTCTACCTTCTTATAACCTTATTTCAATTTAGTACAAAAGATCAAATTACTGTTTTTACTTTAACAGTTTTAGTTTAAAAAAAATTAAAGTGTATAAATAAGGAAATTGTTATTTGCAGAATATAATATAGTCAGAGAATTTAAGATTTTTAATGTATATTTTAGATTTTTGTTTGTAGTGTCAGAGAATGTACATGCAATTTTTTGCAAATTTTAATGCTGAAATTAAATTTTCACATAATAATAATATAGTTTCTAAATTTAAACAAGCTTGATGGCTATTCATTACAGAGTTCTATTTCTATAGTTCTAATAAAACAACATTAAGCTCTACCGCGCCATCTAGTGTCGAGTAGAAAAAGTTGTAGCGGCCGGTAGATGTCGCTACTACCCACTTTATGGAGCTAATGTTTGGTATCAAAGAAACTATTTTAAATAAAATAAAAATAAATATTGTTATTTGTTTATAATAAAAGATTAAAATGATATAGCTTTCATTGCAATTATTAAAAATTTTACAATATTTTATTGGATTTTCAGAATAGGTGGGTATTGTTGATTTGTGGCCGGCCCTCGGAGATTGTATAATATAGAAAAACTCCCGCGCGCCATTTTAGTTGACGAATAAATAGTCTTTTGACGGGGTTTATTTACAGAAATCGCTTAACTTAATAAAAAATATATTTAATTATTAGGTACCTAAATAAAAATAAGCTAAAAAATCGAGATCTATCGCATTTCACCTGACGCGTGTACCCATACGGCAGATTGGTGACTTTTTAACCAAACTTCAAAACAGAAGGAGGAGGTTCTCAATTCAAAATAGTGGCTAGAATTATCAGGTTCTTCCTCGTAGTCAAATTATTTTGTAAAACTGATTTGACCACAAGGAATTGTTTGTTCTTCCTTCAAATTTTGGTCAAATTGTTAGCTTAGGTTAGATTAGGTTAGGTTAGTTATCTATCTAAGAAGTTTGACTTACAGGATTTTTTTTCCAGTTTGACAAAATAATTTGACTACGAGGAAGAACTGGAATTATCCACTTACGTATTTTCTAGAATCTAGATATTATGCCATAAATAATTAAGCTCTCTTTACAAACTCTAGTAACAAGTTCAAATAAGTATATTAAAGAAACCTCTTTGTTAAAATTGCGGGCAAATAAATTATTAAATGGACCGTATAAGGTTGAATAGAGGTGGCCCGTGGGTGTAGTAAGTTGGTAGAACGAGGAGGGCATAACATGACCGTGAACTCTGCGCGTTCGTCACCGCGCCACTTCCCCCCACTTCACCACGATAGACACCCTCCACCCCAACGATTCTATAACTATTTCCTTCCCATATGGTCAATTGGTTTGAACTTTAGTAACGTTATATCGATCCATATGGTAGGTACCTAGGTGAAATAATTAGTTTTTGTTCAGTTGAAATTTGAAACGAATTTAATTGACAATGGGCAATATTGTTTACTCCTTTTAATTTTGTATTAGTTTTATTATTCATATGTCTCAATTTTATTAACACGTCTTTTTTAGATTTTATATTAGGTTTTTTTAATGGCAACAATTCAGGTAGGTTTGGTTTGTGATTTTTTTAACGTAAAATGACAGAGTTATAAAATTACATTATACCTACCTACTTACCTACTATTTGTAAATTGATTAGCTAGATGTTGAACAAAGTAATATTTATCTATGAAACAATAGGTTGGCGAACTAATGGCCAAATGGATATGGGGTGAATTATAAATGAGCAAGTCGGGGGTTGATAGGATTGACGTCACGCCCGCGCATGCGCTGTAAACTACCACGCGGTGTTCCCATCGCCGCGACCGCTTTTCGCGCCAACCGGCCGTCGCAACACCCGCTTTTCCCGCCCTTCGGACAGTTACGGAAAGTAAAAGACGCGATGACTTCACAACCCTACATCGAGTCCAGTGATGACACCGGTGAGATAAATAACTTTACGTTATCTAGAAAAATTGTTTCTGCTAAGATTTGTTCTAGAATTATTAATTTATATTCATGTCCATCTTTATTCATATAGGTATGTAACTTATACTAGTTATCAAGTTTTTGCATTTGATGAAGTGTAGGCAGACACCGCGAACAGCGCTCCAGTGACTCGGTTACATTTAGACCGGAACATATCGTTACCTCAGCACCAACCAATCACCACTTATTACCTATTAACTCAATATCAAACGTAAGACATAACGTAAGAGCATACTTATTGCTATATCCATTTCCTAGCTTATAAAATATTTCTAGGAATTTGAAACTGAATCTATACCCAATTTTGTTGAATTTTTATTGTTTTATTTCATAATTAAAAAGTTGTTGTATCGTAAGCTTTATCATTTATGCAAAATATATTTAATGTACTAAAAATTTTATAAAAAAGTTTAATATTTCATAAAAAAATCTGTTTTGTTCTAAAGTTTTTAACAATTAACCTAGGTATATTGACGGCAATATAACGCCGTTCATAAGGTGCAACAAGGTTTGTATGTTTGATTTGGTCTCTTGGTCGGTTAGATAGTCGTAACTCGTAAATAGCACATAGACGACACGGCACTCTACGTTACGCGGCACTCGGCAGTATGCACTCAGGGTGCAACGCTCCCGCCGTGTCGTCGCACTGCATATAGGCCACTGCACGCGAATGCCCGCGCCCTCCCCTTTCCCTCCCATCTCCCTCTATCGCCCTCGATGCACCTCGCGCTTTTCCATTTTCATCATCGTTGTACCCCGGTCGCTAATTCCAGCGCGTTGTCGTAACAGAGAAATTTCTCTCGAGCTTTCTCCGAGGCGAGAGTTCACGACTCGCTAGACGCCGCGGTAATCTTACGTCAACTGGGTTAAATATATTGCGTTATTGTTTAATTGCATCCCTCGTAGGTGCGATGTTGTGAAAGTCGTAGGTAATTATGATATAAACATCTTCAGTTTATGAGCTTACCTAAGTTAAGAAATTTTACAACTATGTGTTCATTTGTTCAATACTATTTTACCTTTGGCTCACACCGCTTGGAAATGCTACAAATAAATTTGTCTTTCCTTGGCTACAATATAATTAAAAGATTACATTGATATATATAATATCAATTATGGGCACTCGTAGCTATTCTATATCTGTACCAAAAGCCATCATCGAGTCCGAGCTCATTTAGTCCAAGTAACTAGTGATGTCTTGATATAAAAAGTTAAAGTTGCGATGTATCAATGCCCCGGGTTCTTTCAGAGGGCTGTCGCCCGCACCGGAGGGCTTGAAAGCAAAACGTGTTATGTGCGCTCACACTCGCGGCGGTTATGTCATCGTGGAACGGCGCGCCCGCACCGTACCAGCCGTACACTCGGATGTAGTTACAAGTTCCCGCGGTCGTTGCCCGCTCATTGCGTGCACGACTCCCCCATATCGTTAATGTGGCACGGAAGCTAATTCTCAACTAGCACTCGATCGTCGCACGCCCTCGCACACTACTAAAATAACCTGGGTCTGTCTCTTTTTTCAGAAGTACCCCTTAAATAACCCTTAAATAAAGCACAGTATTTATACAGCTATGCAATAATCAAGCTAAATATTTTTAGTTCAAACAATGCAGGGAGGAATGACTGCGTGAACGCGGAAACGGGCGGGTTCCGTTAGGTAACTGTCTAGTCTAGAACAATCCTGAACGTGGTCGGTGGACGCCGCGATAGGACTCCGATACAACGATAGGATCCTGCGACACTACGTGAATTGATTATCCGTGGGGCTATTGTATTGTACTTGGCATTTGGTCCTTCTTACCAATTTCCACTTGCAAAATTGTTTGTTCACCTGAGCTTCCTTAACATTTCACAAAATTAGCATTGAAGTAGGTTATCTATATTACTGAAATATTATGACTTAGAATTTATTCATTATCCTTATGATTAAGCAGGCAAGTATTTTCCCTTTACAATAAAATACGTTTTTCATTAGTAAAAGTAAAACACAAATGATGTTAGTAATTCCATTCCATCTCAAAGTTTTGAATACTTCATTCAGGGGGTGAGTGAGTCGTGGGGCGGGCGCCGCCCGTGGGGTGGACTTGGTCGGTGAACGACCGACACGCGACGAGTCGACGCACTTTGTTCCGCACTCTCCACTCTATAAGAACACTGATCACATATCATCGTGCAACATCAAAACCTGATGTTTACACACATTCATACAACGAGACCAAGCTCTTCTTTGTCTCAAACTTCAGAACACTATCACACAATATTCGGAGCGGTGTCGATGACTCTTAACATTCGGCTTAACACACAAAGCTGTTTATCTAAATATGCTACAGCTACAGCAACTTATCGCTTTTTTCGTTCGATATTACAGCAATAAGCGTGTCAGTTACCCTGTGGCTGACGTAAAAAATGTCCTTGTAGCGAATCTACAAACACATTTGTTCAAATATAGTTTGTAGCTAGGTCGCTCACCTCGCTATTATAGCGCGATCTACAGGAATGTATTATAGTAGGAACCTACATATTGATTACAAGTTACAACAACGTGTGGGCTGTCGGTGAATAAATGACATAACGTTACTGGGGATTGACTCGGATAAAAAAAATTATAATCAATTTCGAGGCTCTATATGACAAAAGAATGATAGATTAGACCATTTCCAGTTACTTTTGGATGGATTTAATTTGATGATGTCTGTCAAATTATACCTTATTGCAAATATAATGTTATTGAAGAAGACATAAAGATTTTTTTATTCAAATAAAAGCTAAACGATATTTATTTTAAACTAAATATTAATTAGGTAGATAATATTGTATTTTAAACATCCAAAAAATTGTTAATGACCATTTTGGATAACCTTTATACAATGGACACTTCCAGAGCTGTAACTTAGTATGGTCATGCACGAACAGGCGGACAAACAAGTACTATCTCTGACATACATACATAAAGCTGAGAGATAAGAACAGTGATAGCGTGAACAACACTGACTCGGTACATTGACCCAGAATTATATAAAAATGTCCTCGATTGAGATAGTGCTGGCAGTGACATTCTCCACCTTCTTATTAAGAACATTCGCATTTCGCACCCTTTATATAACATATTAACTAACTTAAGTACTCATTTTATTTTTAACGTTAATATCAACATATATTATATTATCTATTTTTTATGAAAACCTTCAGTCTGGGCTAATTCCAAAATGGAGGAAAATATTTGCTATTATTAATTATACGTATCATATTTTTGTTTTATCTCTCAACTATCACGATTTCATCCGCATAAACTAAAATTAGTCTTCTTATGGCGGTTTTTCGCCCCGTTTTACTGGCATTAAAGTACCTTACTTTTTTTGTAGTTGTCATTCAAATGACTAGGGTAGTAGCGTACAGGTGGCGACTGGCGAGATATAGTTTGTTTGTGAACGCGCAGTGAGGTCAGAGAAATTGATGCACGATGCGTTCTGAGGCAACGTCGACTTTCACAGAGTATTGCGTAATCAAAGCTTGCCGTACTCGAACATTCCGAGTCATCGGCCACCGACCGCTTACGACACACCCGGACTTTCGGAAACCGGAGGCTGAATCCGGAGCACATTCACACCTAATATTGTTCAAACATGTGCTGTGTAAACCACTGAAGACGTAAATTTACACGTTTGGCCCTTTTGACTTGAGGAAAGTTCGGTAATTTGAAGTTATTGGGAAATGTCGTTAATTTTGTTTACCAACTAGCTGTTACATGCGGCTTTACGTGAGGTAGGTATAATGTTTATAAATCTTGTATGTATCTTATATTTGTTCTCGAATTAAAAGAGTTCAATCAGACAACTATTTTATACTTATTTTTCACAATTAAAAAAGTCAACGATTTGTTACAAGCTATATAAATAGAGAAATGATTTTTTTTCATTTTTGATAACGAATAACATGTTTGCAGCGAATTTTATCGTTTCACCTGAAACAAAACAATTCACGCAATTATGTAGTGCAAATCTTATCAGAAACGACCGATAACTTCAGTCAAGTTCATAATAATTGGTCAAGTGCGACTCGTACTTACGAGTATGCACTCGAGGGTTCCGTATTATACCTAAGATAACCACTAACCTATACAATTTATTCTACGCTACGTTATAAGTAGGTACGATTAATATTTTTTAAGTGTCGTTATTTAGACGCTACATAGGTATATGACTGACAAACGACCAGAAGAACAAACATCGTTGCTTAACAACCGATCACGGACTTTCGGTCTACGAAACCCCAAATATGGTTTTACCTAATTTCCTTTGTTCACGTATCGAATTTGATAATACGCTGGTTAGAATAGATATCGAAATATTTCAACTAAATTTCATCGTCTAAAAGAAGGAGACTTGGTCTTCATAAATAAATACATATGTAAGTATTAAAAATATTTTTTATTTAATTCATTTTGTCAGACGTGACAATAATGTCAATAAATCATATCCAAAAGGAAAGATAATTATGTCAGGATCGTAGCACAATTTATATTATTGCCTTTTATAGTCTCTACCTAAACTACTTGGCTTTAGCCGTTTACTTTACCTATAGAATTATAAAGAATTTTGTGAAATTGACTTAAATTGATTAGGACTTATTGGGCATACTAAACGAGCATGGACCACAGGTCGGTGTTCGCTCGCGAGGTCAACGTTGCCGTTCACCACAAGCTTTCACATCCTTGCCTTGTGCCGATTTATAATTTACATATTTCTAAAAATTATTAGCTAGCTACTTGTTAGCCCTGGTACAAATTGTTTTGCTTTCCAATTTATTGGTAATAAATACTTTGTTTAAATTTCAATGAAGCTATTGTCCGATTCTATAATTTTGACAAAGCACTAGCTTTCCGCCCCCGGCTTTGCCAGGGGATATTTTAGAACATATTTTCCTATTAGTGAAAGAATTTTCAGAATCGGATCAGTAGTTTTAGAGATTACCCATTACGTCCAAACTTACAAACTTTACCTCTTTATAATATTAGTAGATATAGAATACAAAAACCTACCTTGAACAAAAGTTAAAAGGATTCATACAGTCAGAGACGCATACAGTCAGACAGACATATCTATCTATACAACTAATAAAGCTGAATAGTTTGTTTGTTTGGTTGTTTTAACCCGCTAGTTTGTTTTAACTCTTGAGAAAGGTTATAGGCTAATAACATCACGCTACGACCCATAGGAGCGGAGCAGTACCTAACCATTAACGCGGGTGCGTAAATGTAACAGTAGCTAGTAACATAATTATAATATTTAGTTATCATGAAAATTAGTCAAATATGTCTTCGATATCTAGTGCTCACATAGACATCGGAGTTTTGAGGTTTTCCTAGAAATACTTTATCAATGTTTGTCATTATCCTAGAAAGTTATCTCTTAATTAAATTATTTATTATTTGGAAGGTCAGTATCGAAATATCAAACAAACTTGTTAATTGGTTCATCATATATTTACTTACCCTATTTATCTTTTATCAGTCTATTGTTTTTAATTGTTTTTCTAAATGTTTTTTAAGAGAAATTCGTTGCATCTTTGGCAATTATATAAATAGTATTAAATAATATGTAATATATATAATAAGCAAGGGTCTCATGGTGGCCCTTTCACGTAGGAATCACATAATTGTTCTTCATAAAGTCATGACACAACGATTACGCTCATATAGGCGTCATTGAACCCATGCCCGCTGTTATTGCGAAACAACGGAAACTCGTTGGTGAACCTCCTCCCCTCCCTCTAAAAACGATTCCTCACATCCCCCCTCCAATATGTCAACACCTGCTGCGAATTTTTACCTCCTAGATTATAGTCATGTGGATTATTCACTATACACGTGATTTGCATTCAACAATGTTGACATGTCATCAGTTACAAAATGGTACAACAAAAACTGTTTGCATATGATTGGGTGTGCACTTCAATTTATTATATTCGTTTATCTGAATTGAAATATGGTATTTAGTTTAATTGTTAAGTAAGGTCATGGAATTAGAATCCAGTAGTTAGAGATGTTGTACGAAAATTTAAGAAAGTACAATTTAATTTTGGTAGAGTACTAAAAAATCTGCATATTAATCTAGTGAAGTTAACCACTTAGTTTCGTAGCTATTACTACCAGCACTCTTGTAACTATAGAAATGATTGTTTTGCCGACTGTACCTATCTACTAAGCTAGATGCGTGCGACCTATAAAGATATGTGCGTTGAGTGTAGAGCTGTCAGGGACAATGGCCGCTCTGCCTCATTTGCAGGTAGGCTATGGGGTTAAAGAACTCAAATGCACTATATCAAATACCATTGAACTGGCGTTGTCTCGCTCACACCACCATTGCACTCCCATTGCACTCGCGTGCGAATCCTGCGTGTAATGCGATGCGACTCGATCGCGAGCTTTTTCTGAGCGCGCAATGTGAATTTTAAATCGACATGGGTTCTTTTGAAAGGAAACCTTTGTTTATTATATGTATGGGGTATGGTCAAGGGTAGGGTACTTATATAAAAAATAAGAAATAGCAGCAATAAAAGCTCTTTAGAAAAGCTCTTTACAAAAACCCAGACATTTCGCCAGTTATATATATTTATTTATCTACTTTCATATCGTAAAAGTCGAATTATAAACTTCAAAACGAATTTATATTGACATACCTACTTTATAAACACAATACCGAAATAAAATTAAAAAATGACTTTATAACACACTTTCTTTAACAAAATAATGTTATAAAGTAATTTTTTACCATTTCTATTAATTTTTTTTTCTAATGGAACGCATATGCAGTTCGCGCCATTTTTATAGCATTACAAAAAAGTTTTCATTCCAATTTTTACTTGTCTATGACAGCGCCCGCTTTGACGCATGCACAGTGATGTGCTAGGTTTTGGCGCCACTCATTGAATATGTTTTGTTGTAGTTACTGAATTTCGTGGATATTTTATTTAGTAGGTTGAATCCCAATGTACGAAAGTAGATAAAGTAGTGTATGAAACTGCATATAACTAAGTATTAAAACACTCGTGTGTTACTATTAAAACACACACTCGTGTTTTAATACCCCTCATTATACAACACTTTCATAAACTACTATTATTGCACTATTAGCGAGCCTAAAACTCGACAAAGCGGTCAGCCGTCCTTAGTCTGACCATGCTGTACATCGCTTACAACCACAGAAATACAAAACCAATAACTAGAACCACTATATTTATTTCTGAAATCTGTAATAAATATGTTCAGTATTATTCTATGGGACTTACATCATCACGTAATATGCGGTAACTTAATCCAATGACTTCATAATTTTGCTCATCAGTTAAAGTTAAATGTGACGTAAAGATCAAAGATCCCGACGGGGTGTTAAACTGGCGAATAAACCTTTGTAGTGCGCCGAGCACCGCGTAGAAACATCCCCCGTTAGAAATACGATAGCTTCTCGTTGATCGGTGACGTGAACGCTCCATCAACTCTCCAATGAACAAGGAACATGCTGCCTGAACACGTAAAATGTACATTCATTTTACTTGGGAAACCTCTAATATAGAATCGGGAACCAAGATACTCCTCTATAATGCGCTGGTTTGGAGTATGCCAGCATAGTTTGGAATCCTCACTATGACATCCATATTAAAAAACTCGAGAGCGTTTAAAAAAGGTTTATCTGGCATTTGGCATACAGCTGCAATCTTGCGAAGGGCTTCCCGGATACAAGGATCGTCTGCGGTTCTTCGGCATGAGTTCTCTGCGGAATCGTAGATGCAGACTGGATGCCGAATTCTTCTGCAAGCTGGTCAACTCCAAGGTCGACTGTCCAAACTTGTTGGGACAGTTGAATCTATGTGCTCCTATACGAAATCCCAGAGCTAGCGCATTTGATCCCTTCCTGCTTCTCCTCTTAACCGTATAACAAGATGCATAAGCGACATGACTTAGATGTGCTTGGTTCTCGGGCCACTTTCCAATCCACGATTGGAAAAAAACGATTTTTTTTTTAGTGTTATTATTGTATTTTTTGTGTTATTATTATTATTCAATTACTTTTTTTTTCTTATCAATGTTGTGTTGTTCTTATAAAAAATGTTAATAGCCCTATAATTGACATTGCGTCTACTAAGTTATAAAAATGTACAATGCAAATATGTGGACGTAGGTGTTGTTGGGCTATTTATAATAAATAAATAAATAAATACACACAGACCTTCACGCCTGTTTCTCAAATGGGTAGGCAGACAAGCCACCTCTCTCGATGTTTGCATACTTCTCTTGCTTCATCCACATCCATACATCGTTTCATACATGAACGTCAATTTTTAGTACTACGTATTTGACCTTTTTTAAGGACATCAGATATTTGATAAATGAAAGTTCGTCTTGCTCGTTTTATTTTAAAATACCGCTGTCGATCAGCCAGATCTTAATTATTATACCTAATTGTTTTTCAAGTCTGAATGTCTGATGGTCTTATTTATGAACTACCTAGTTCTAGGTATACAAAATAATGTAACGAGACAATAAACTAGTTGTTCACAAATATAGACTTATTCAAAAACTGTCACTTACCAACAATTTGATAAATAATTCTATTAGATAACTCCAAGTAAAAGTTGTTTGTCAAGAATTTTATGATAAACACTTTTGCTTTAAAAAGTTTTTGATAATTTTCAAGGAGATTCGATAAAGTGTCAGTGACTTCTCGATAATAAACACGATTTTAAGTGTCGTCACGTACAACACAATTCTTATAAAATATTCCTTTGTTCAATATCGAACACTGACGTGCGAATATCGTCTGCTCTTTATCTCTAACATCTACAAGCGCATGTACGCATATGTTTTTATATTCATTTCATACCTACCTACTCTATAAAAATAATATATCAATAAATGTTCCACATGTCGAAGTTATATTTTTGCTAAAATTTAAGAAAATCAAACTTATGTTGATAAATAAAATACAAAGAAATACTTTTTCTATTCATTTTCATTCATCTTTCTTGAAGGGGAATAATACAAATACGTAATAGCTTCATAGATTTGAGTTACGGCTTCCTAATATTTTTATTATAATAAAAAACAAAATGTGTATGTATAGTAGTAGATATAAGCCATCTTAGCACTTTGTGTAAGTTACCTACGCTCTAAGTTCTAAAATTATTTTCTGTATTCTTCCATATTACATATCAAAGTAATTACTAATTAGTTTATATTAAATAAAACGAACAACACTGAATAACTAAATCCAAAGATTACACAGTTTTCGATAAGCAACAATCAAGTATGAACAAAGCTTAACGCTACAGAAATTCTTTGAAAGCTAGATTGAGGCAGATTTTATATTCCACGTCAGTTCAAGTAATCGTACGTGACATTACGACTATTTGAGACGGTCACAATGAAATAGTGGTTAGGATCGATATAGGGCACCGGAGTTCCTTAACCCGGCGCCCGCGTGCTACACGTCATACTCCCCTCCCCCACTTTCTCTACCCACCCCCCGCTAACACCCGGTGCATACGAGTGCAGCGCCCTGTCCTATTTCCGCTCAGTAACAACGAGTATGCACTTATTTTAGTCGTGCGGCCTGTAATTTAATCGTTAGTTTTTTATTTAATTACTTTGCAGTTTCTATTCGCTTATAGTGCTGATCTTCAAGTGACCTTCGACAGATTGCATAATAAATGTATTCATTTATCATCAGCATTATCAGTATTATACATTTAAAATCAACATGGTCGAATATGTAAAGAAATTGCATCATTTGATAACATAAAAAAATATAGGATACAGTCTGTCGCACACAGGACTTTTTCATCATCACTTCCGGTGTGTCACATTGTCACCCGCTGGGCCAGTTGGTCGTATACCTCGTATAACTAAAGATTATATTTTCAAGAGGACATTTCCTGTCTGTATCATCGATTCTCCGTTCCACATGTTGACAAAAATCAAGCTAACATGTCTCATAATAACATTGTCCTTATCAAAATCCCGGTTTCACACGCGAATACTCGTAATAAAATCTCTTTTTATTTCACCAACTGGAAGATATCATTTGAACTTGACTTAAGTGAATTGTGTAAACAACATTATCTACCTATTTTATGGCCATTTATTATATTCATGAATACACGAAAATGTTTCTGGTTTAAAATGAGGCCAAACATAACATATAGAATAATTTAAGGAATCGTTCATGTATATTACATGTCGTTACATTTACATGCGGTATCGAACTTTCGATGTCCAACGGTCTATTTTCAAGGATAGACCCAATAGACCATTGTAAATTTACGTTTATTGCGCCTTTCATTGTCACAGGTAGGTATCTAGTTACCTACTTCCTGGTCACCGTTTAGGTTTTATAATATGTAGGTAAGGTAAATATCAATCTATTACCTACTTCGAAAATTGTACTAAAAATACATAATTACAGTACTAACATTATACCTTACTTATGTCTCTATGACAAAGAATTAGAGATGCTTTGTTTATGTTATGTTGACAATTTGACATAAGATAAAATTAAATAATGTATTTAGAACTACAAAGCGAGAAACTCGTTCCAAAAGCTTGTCTGTCAACCAATGTCCTCTTTTAAAACTGCGCAAAATTTATCAAATTTTTTCAACATCGTCATTACGTATATGTGTGTTTACAATACAGATTTATATACTGTGTGTTGGTTATATAAGTGTGTGTGCTGAATTTAGTTGTGTGTAGTTGTTTACCGCGATGCTCGCAGACCTTGAGATTCGACAACGGTCAGTGGCCCGCAGTCTCTACTTCACAATATGTACACGTAGCTATATTATGTTAGGTATTGTGTGTATTATCTAGCTACAGTTGTTATCAACATGTAGCCAACATTTTTTTATTTTCGGTTATCAAACAAAGAGAGTTATCGATTTTCAGCGGGATTTTGTAGATATACAAGTATCTTACAGTAAGCAGTTTATTAATTTATTATATCCCATTAGGCAATAGACCTTGTAAATATAAAGGGATTTAATATCATACTTTCATAATGGTGGCAAGCCTATCGCCTATTAAAAGTGTTAAGAAACTCTGTTGTAGTCCACGAAGACAGACTGAAAATCTGGGAGTTACATAAAACCATTTAGTAAAACTTGTACCTTGTAGATCGTTATTTATTGGAGTCAGAAATAGATCGTTCGCCGGCCATAACACCCTATTTGTACAGCTTGGATATATCTAAACTCGTTACATAGCACTACCGCCTCCGGACTTGTGATCTTTTTCACACATCTCAATTATTCACGGCGCCTCGTGCATTGACTCCGGTTATTTTTTGAAACTTGCGCGCTATTAGATCGTAACCGTGATTGTTACCTATGTGTTAGTTGGTTAGTCGGCACTTGCCAGCCATTTTGGCATGAGCTTGTGTGCGTACAGAACAAACCTGAAATGTCATATTCTGTAATAACTATAATTCATTCAATGACGAGCTCGCCATTGAAATTATTTATACATACATAATTATACCTAAGTGCTTATACTTTTTGGTGAAACCAAGTATATCATTGGGTGAAACAGCTTCAAAGTGAGAATTGACGAATTGCAATTTAATGCGATTTTCAAGTTTCAAGCTACACGTGACTGCACGCTAATCACGGAGGTAGAAGTGTATGGAATGCCAAATGCAAATTCATACACTTTTGTTTCCATGATTGGCGTCGCCGCGCGCGCCAGTGAAAAAACGTCATTGACAAGCTCGTCGACAAACTCGACAACGATTTTTCACTGAGAGAATACTGTTTTTAACCAGCGAGCCTGTGTTGGCAAATTCGGTGGCGGTTTCAAGGACGACCACTCTGGGTTCAGCAGCCAGGGCCCGCTGTTAACGACACCATTTCGTGCGTTGACCCGAACTGTTTCCTGCGCAAACCGACAAAAATACCTTAATCGATCAGTTAAAATTCTTATTTACATAGGTTTAATCGAGTTTGGGTTAGACAATACAATTATTAGCATATAAAGTGTTCGTTCAAAACGCCCTTAATAACTTGAAATTCATGTTGTGTCCCCGACTTGACTGACATAAATGCTTATCAAAACATAATTCAATAACATAAATAATATAAGTACCTAAATGTAGGTCTGTAGGTAAACATACATTTTGACTTGTAAATTATTATTTACTAGCTTCACCATATTAACTTAGTACATACAAATCTCATAGAAAAAAGCTGTTCTATTCAATATGGACAACTGGCAAAAAGTGGTCATTGTTACTGGTGTCTCTCGCCACACCGCAAGGTATAAATGCCGAAAAGGTGTGTTGAGAAAGCACTTTCAGTTATTCCCTAATTTTTCAATTTTCCGGGCAACTTTCCTAAAAACCTGATTCGGACTTTTACGAACATTTAAAAAAAATAACCAAATCGGTCCAGCCGTTTTCAAGTGATACGCTTACCAACGAACAGCATTTAATTTTTATTTATAAGAAGACTGGCTTTCCGCTCCGGCTTCATCCGTGGAGCCCATATTAACTTAGTTCATACAAAATCTCATAGAAAAAAGCACTTTCAGTGTCTTCCGAATTTTCCAGGCCACCTTTTTAGTTTTTGTTTCCCCAAAAATCTTGTCCTGACAAATTACGAACACAACAAAAAAAAACAGCCAAATCGGTAGAGCTATTCTCAAGTGATGATGTTTCATACATGCGCGGCAATTGATTTTTATTTATATAGAAGATTAACATTGCATTTTTTGTTACAGGTAAGTTACGAGTTACAAGTAATTCAGTGTACCTAAACTCATCATATGTTTCGGTAATGTACAATACAATCACAACATAAAAACTCTAATTTGATTGGGAAGTGGTTCACGGAACCAATGGGATAGCTGAACGCGGTATTGGAAAACGATGTTCACGCGTTGCAGTTACATTGCATACCTAGTTGGTTGGTAGTTTTAGCTAAATTGCAGTATGGTTGGTGTAAGTGGTGCAGTCAAGTGCATTGCTCGACTCGGCGCCACATCGCCATGTCACTCACCTCGTGGCCTAACGGACCGAGCCTTAGGGCAGTCATCGCCTTGCAATAGCCTGAGACAATTATTTTCCGCACATGAACAATATCTGGTCACGAGTTGAATACTCTCTACAAAATGCAGTTACTACCTAGTACCTACCTAATTTACTTTTAGAAAATACACTGCCTGCATGGATGTTATTGGCCTGCATTTGGCCAACTTTCTTTCATTGTTAAACAACACTTTGTAAAAGCAATTCAAATTATTCTTTTTGGGTCAATGCATCTTTCTGATCGTTTTATGGTGCTTAATTTACTCTACTGCGTTTACGGTTGTAATTAATTATTGTCCAGCAATCCCGCTGAGTTTTTGACAGAATAAGACCGCAACTACGGTCCTTTTGGTCCCAAACGTAATAATGAGGGTCGAAATTTTGTACAATGTATTCGACTCATAATGAGAATACTTTGTCGTGGTATTCCATTGTTGGTCAGCTTTTGTCCTCGATGCACCGAACAGGTCATTGCATGGATTACTAAATTTGGCTAAAAATAACAGAATTGTAACTGAAAGAAAAATACAATAAAAAGAAATATGTTATGCGACAATAATTATTGTAGCAAAATGATAAAAACTAAGATGCGAACTGATATCTATCATTCGTGTAAAGTTAGTGCGATATGTCAGCGCGAATAGAAACTTAAATTATTAAAATACAATATTTAGAAAATATTTCACAGTATCCCGCTGATATTTTATCATTAAAACGCATATTTGAAAGGCCATCCCCTGGATGCCAGTCGCTTAGTACGGACACAATACCCTGCGATCTGGGAATGTCGGTTAGCAACGCATTTGACAAAGGAATCATTAAAAAACTCTTTCAATAAAAATTTCAATTCGCATTTTTTGTCATCGAAATAGTTTTTAGATTAAACAAAACTCTTTTAGAAGTTTTTCACATCCTTGCTTGAATATCGCGAAACACACGCGAAGATCTATTTTTGACAAAAAAATTGGACTTTACCTGTTCGTGAAATCCGAGATCTAAAGAAAGGGTAACTTTTTTTCTTAGAGTCGCTTTTGGGGTTACCTGGGTTTCTTTTGCAAAAAAGGTAAAAATTAAATCTTTAAAATGAAATCAAAGGGAAGTCGTTCAAGGGTTAGCAGAGTTCTTGGAGTCTTTGTTATATAATGGCAGATGGTTTTAAATTTGCTCGTTGCTCCCTGATCCAGTCACAATGTGGGTCATGACCATTTGGTCACATTGACGATTCAATTATATCACTTAACCTATCTGTCTGATTATAATATGTTATTTTATTGTTTGTCTCTGTGATGGTTTTTAACAAAATAATATGTTTGATTTGGAATGTGGTTGAAGTAATGTTTTAAATAGTAGTGAAGCACAATGGTTTTGCAGTTTGAATGGTGGAAAAGACCGCCACAGTTAATTGTGACAACCTTTCTTAGAACATTTCTATTAAACCAAACCTTCTCAATAGAAACAATAAATCTTGTAATAACGTCCTTTAGTGAAATATATTTCTAAAGGGAACAATTATTTGTACTCAGTAGTTTTAAACGAAACTTATCATTATGGTTAACACAAAAAATGACACACTTTAGTTTTTGTCACGTACCTACCTAGTAAAATAAAAAAAAATTAAGAGCAATATTTAGTTTTTATGAGTAAATTTGCGGTAGGTATGTCGATCCATGTCCTACACATAATACATCATATTAATACCTTTATTATGTAACATATATTTGCGTCTATAAATATTACAAACAACTATCAACAAACAACGTATCATCTTATGAATATTTGCATCAGTTTACGCGAACACTATACCGAAGCGCATGTATATAATATTATGTGCATCAAAAACGCGACTCGCTCGTTTCCTAAGCTCGCTTCAGCAAACCTCCTAGTCCTTCAACTTATTATACATTTGCGATTGGCATTATTAGGTACATTAGATGTAGGTATGTGCTTTTGTTGGAGGAAGTGTTTGCGCGGTCTGGTCGCAGCTCGCAGCACCGTTACGCGCACCAGCGGAGTTGATTGCACGCAGCCGAGGTCGCCGACACCGCCAAGAGTGCCAGCACAACACCCATAATCCGCCTCTCACAATTGTTGACTTTCTAGAAATTTCCTTGGGTTTTCCTCCGCCTAATTTATTGCTTTGATATACTCGCGTATGTATTCTGTTGGTTAACCAGTCGACCTGTAAATAAATCAGAAATTCGATCATAGCAGGTATATAATTCTTTTAATATTTATAGGTACAATGACCAATATTACAATAATATCGTAAGTTAATCGGAATAAACAGCGCGTGTAAGCCACGTGCCTATAAGGAGCCGCGTAAAAAATAAATAAAGAACGTATGTAAAATTGTTCGCCGACTTTTTATTAATAACAAGGTGCTGTGTTTTCTTCAACAGCTGGCGAACGAGGAAGTCCTCATACAATACCCACTAAAATTATCAAAAATCGAAACCGCAACTTAATACACATAAAAAAATGTATAGCAAAAAATGCACATCTGTATGAAATGACAATTATTTTCACATGTAGGTGGATAGATTATCGTTAAATCAATCACGCATCTAGACAAAGACAAAAATTAGACTAAATAAAACCTACACAATAATTTGTTACATTAATTACAATTGTGTCCTACGCACTTTTTAGTTTCAACAGTTTAGCGACCTCAATCTGTAACAGTAAAATCTTTTGTAAGATGATCTTTATCAGAAGCTCGCGTAATACGAAAGCTCATTAAATTTTAAACGTGGCTATAAAGTGAAATAATATTTAGCAACTATATTTTTTGTATTCTATTATTATGATTATCCTCCGATTTCTTACCGATTTGATTAAAACAATTACAATTAAATTAATAATATGGGGGTGTATATCACTTAAAGTTACGATTGCATGGAAAAAGCGAATGGAACCGGTTTGAGTTCAAATGAAAGTTGCTTCGTGTACCTTGTAGATACTGCTCCTACACTTTCTCTACAAAGTAAAGCTTCTCTCAGTAACCCTTTGATAATAACCACGAGGGAATGGAATTCGATGAGTTTTAATTTTTAGATAGGTAGACAATGACCTAGGCAAACGTAAATATAACTATTATTTGTAAATAATGCATTTGAAATAGTAACTGATAAAACTCAAACAAAGTCTGAATACAGTGCAAAAATTGCGCTCAAAGTTCTGTTTCGAGCTGAAAAGTTTTTACTAGCCAAGTATTACGGACGTGGCCGATTTAAATAAAGTCAAGGGGATCGTTTAGTCGCAAACAACCACGGGGTCAGTATACCCGGCGGTTGCCGAAATTATCGCGGGGCGGCGAGTGGAGGCTACACGAGCCTGCGAAGTGCGGGCGACGATCGCGCCAAGGCCGAGCTTCTCAACCGGCAACGTACATGGTGTAGCTTTTACAATATTAATAAAATACTTTGAATAAAATAACCCACATTTAAAATTAACCTTGGCCAGCTATATTACAGTATAATTTACAATATAATTAATATGTTCTTAGGGAACGCGTGACAATGCAGAAAGGTGTTTTTTTTTAAATCGGTCCAGTAATGTCGGTATTATTTGCATATTCCAACCAAATACGTACATAGAAACAAATATAAACAAATAATTATATTTATTATATATGTAATATTGTTAGGACAATTATTATTAATCTTCAGTTTCATACAAAACATACAATGTAAATATTGTTTATTTATGTACTTTATATTTGTTAGACAAGGTGAATACCATCGCAAGCAAAACTTCCACTGACGCAAAATTATCAAATAATAAATAATATGTTCATCTTGAATAATGTTGCAAATTGTGATATAATTAGCGCTAACAAGAGCAATAGGTTGTTTAGCACGAATCAGCACAAGGTTATGGATGTTAATAAAGAGGAGATGCGCGGGGGCGGAGCGAGGCGAGATCCGAGCGGCCGCGGCGTCAATGTGCGACCGTGAACTTTCTTCGGACACGTTTTCAGGAGTGCTGCGCAATATTCTGGCTGCGTAGGCCCCACGAACGCGCCCGCTTAATAATTATATACCTACCTCCTTTTTTTCCCGCCCTTTCTCACACCACACACATAATTATATAGGTACTTAACCTTGAAATATACTATCAACACAAAAATAAATTGAAATGTAGTCAGTTTTGAGTAGGTAAAATATATTAAGATATCTGGTAACACTTATACGATATCAAAACTAAACCAAGTCTAAAACTAGACCAACACTTATGTCTGTCGGTTCAAATACTAAAACAGATTATATTTTAATAACCGCAGGACTAACTATATAAGTTTTTATTCTATCTCAAACGTTTTTGACACCATGGGCATAATGGGCATAATTCGTAATTGTACACGAACGAAGTCGCAGGCAAAATAAGCAATAAAATTACTCCACAATATAATTGTCACTATCAAATGTACACAATATGATATATTTAGGTAATATTGTAGAAGTTTTAATAGCTTGTCGGGTTGTGGGGTAGCCAGGCCGGGTAGGTATCGCAGGAAAACTCGTAGTAAACTTTCACCATTCGTTTATTGGTCGAATTAACAAGGAAGGAACAAGCAGCAAAAGAACAACCAGTAAAAACATCCGTAAGGAGCCAAGGAGCCGTCAAAGGAGAAAGGAACCATCAAAGGAGAAGGAGCCGTAAAAGGAGCGCACTGTAATAAAAATGAACTACACATTACTACAGGGCGTTAAGCTATTGAAGTAACACAATACAAAGTATGATAAAAATACTTACAATACTTATTTGCGCTCCTTTTATATAAACATAGATATTAGTTCTTGAATACTGATTCAATACATTTTATATAGTTATTTACTTAGTTGATAAAATAGAAATATAATAAATTTTATAATTGGCAGAGTACTGCCTAAGTCAACAGTTTGTGAAGGAATGAGTAAAATTTTAATTTAGGTTCCACACATCGGATATTTGAAAATAACATACAATGTTCTATTGAATTAAAATGAACAATATCGTGTTCTAAAATCAAAATAAATGCTATTTATGATGGCCAGCTTGTAAGCGGCCAGGAAAATAAGGTCGTATCATCACAATACCGGGGTTCCCCCGAAAAAATCCTGACCTTAATGAAGGATTTTATTCAGAGAATTAATAAAATAAAGTTTGATGATGAGACTTATATAAAAATACTAATGAATGAAATGAAAAGATACATTTACAAGTTTTATTATAAATAAAACTAATTATTTTACAAGAGAAACGATTTCCACAATCACACAAATCACAAACATTCATCTTCATTTAATCTGTTTAATCTGTTATTAGTAAGTACAGTAAACTCATTTATAATATAGAGTAATTCCCATTTAATAAGGAATGACTCAAAAACGTTCTCGAATTTAGTAAGGGCTTAGTTATACAGTTACCATCCGCTGTTTTAAGTTTATTTATATATAATACAATAGTCGAAGGCTTGTTTAAAGAGTCGCAATCCGCTCATACGAACACCCATGGGAAATACATCCACAGATATAATAAGTAGTAATAATAGACGAAGGCTTTTTTAACGAGTCGCAATCCGCTCTAAAAGACACCCATGAATACCCTGATATTCATAGATATAATAATAATAAACAAATGTTTATTTAAAGAGTTGTAATTTACTCTAATAAACACCCATGGAAATACATCCACAGATATTAGGTATAATATTTATAATAGACGAAGGCTTTTTTAACGAGTCGCAATCCGCTCTAAGTAATTACAAGTATTTACAATAAATGAAATGATGAGAATGAAATAAGGAAAATAGTAATTATTAATCATGGTTATATATTTAACCTGTAATTTGTAAATATGTAAAAGTTTTAGTTACTTAGATGTTTACAACCAAATTGTGAAATTGAAATAAATTTAACCTCCCTTGTAACCATAAGGTTATAAATACAATTTAATAAATTGTTAATAAAATAAAGAAAAAATGTAAAATAATATAGATATAAAAAATTCCTCGGTTTAAGTAAGTGTAACTCATCCATATTGAAAGAGAAAAAAAATATTATGAAATAAAATCAACGCATGCGTTAAGGTATGCGCTAACTCAAACTATCCACGAGCAAAGCCAGTGAAAAGCTAATAATATAAGTATATGAAATAAAATAATATTTGAATTTAACCAACATGACTACCCCTAGTTGTAATAAGAGCGTAATCATATGTCTATGAAATAGACTTCATAGTAAATAACAATTAAAAATTAAAAGAAAATCGAACGTCGTCGATTCAAAATTTTAAATTTTGTCAATGACAAAGAAATTATATAGGATACATTTGAAAATCGAATATTCCAATGCAGTATTGCCGAGCAAAACAAATTGTGTAAAACAAAGAAAAATCAAGTGAGTTCAAATTCTGATATCGAGGTGCTTTTATATGTATCATAATTTATTTGAAATTTATTATTATATATTAAATTTATTCTCGGAAATATTTTAATATTTTAATTGCCTTACTTATGTAAACTGTAATGTAATATTAGAAATCATTAAAATAAGAATGGACAAATTGTTTTGGATATTTTAAAAATGTATTAAAAAAATCGCAATTAATGAAATTTTTTGAATTAAATAATATTTATTTATGTATTATTTTATGGAATTTTAGGATAAAAATAGATATTTTAGCAATTATAAGAAAAATTAATATATATTATTTTTCTTGAAAAAATTACAACTATAAAAAGAACCTTTTTCTATTAAGAGATATTGAATTGACGGGATATGATAATGGAAATTAAATTAATATCATTTACGGTATAAGTTTAAGTTATGGGAAGTAATCTATAGATTTCAGATATATATGATGAAAATCTCACATACAACCATACATTCAATGTGAATATATAATCTGAATTTACGAAATTAATAAGTAAATTTAGTGTAAAATGATTCAAGAATACTGCCTTTATATAGAAATTAAAAATATCCTCTTCAATAATGGAATCTGACCAAGATCATCAGACTTGTCAACCTCGAAGGTTTGCCGACATAACCTTGATTCAGAACCATCATCTCCAAGAAATATTCTACTGAATTTAAATAGAATTACCTTATATATTGAGATTATATAGACATTACATATCCTGAAATAAAAGTTTGTATTAAAATAAATATTATGTTCTCTTACTTCGTTATTCTTTCTTCTTTATTCCTTCTTCCTGCAGTATTTTAATCACGTTGGGCGCCATTGTCGGGTTGTGGGGTAGCCAGGCCGGGTAGGTATCGCAGGAAAACTCGTAGTAAACTTTCACCATTCGTTTATTGGTCGAATTAACAAGGAAGGAACAAGCAGCAAAAGAACAACCAGTAAAAACATCCGTAAGGAGCCAAGGAGCCGTCAAAGGAGAAAGGAACCATCAAAGGAGAAGGAGCCGTAAAAGGAGCGCACTGTAATAAAAATGAACTACACATTACTACAGGGCGTTAAGCTATTGAAGTAACACAATACAAAGTATGATAAAAATACTTACAATACTTATTTGCGCTCCTTTTATATAAACATAGATATTAGTTCTTGAATACTGATTCAATACATTTTATATAGTTATTTACTTAGTTGATAAAATAGAAATATAATAAATTTTATAATTGGCAGAGTACTGCCTAAGTCAACAGTTTGTGAAGGAATGAGTAAAATTTTAATTTAGGTTCCACACATCGGATATTTGAAAATAACATACAATGTTCTATTGAATTAAAATGAACAATATCGTGTTCTAAAATCAAAATAAATGCTATTTATGATGGCCAGCTTGTAAGCGGCCAGGAAAATAAGGTCGTATCATCACAAGCTCTAAGACTTGTTTACTCTATATAAAATATGCCATGTTGTTTTTCATTTAGTCGGCCCCTACTAAAAATGTATTTAGTTTGAGTTCAGGTCGGTCGGTGTCAATTGCATATGTATGGGACTTAGACGACGAAAATTCGGGACAGAATAATCTGTTCCCGAAATATTGAATTTGGGGACAAATAGAGAGTGCTTCACTTTTGTTACGTCCAGGATTTAACCTCGTTAGAAATGTTGCTGAAAGATGGCAAAAAATCGTAATTAGCAGATATGATCGCGCTATATAATACAAGGAAGCAATCTGCACTTCCTCATACCGAGGCAAAATGTGTAACGCAGGCAGATTGACGCACATAAACGGGGCCAGTTATACAATCTGTTAAGAACATCATCAAGGCAGATCAACAAAACTTACCTATTGCTATTTTATAATAGATCATCACGACCTTTATACCTTGCGGCGTGGCCAGATAAATTGGTAAAGCCTGCTACTAAAGAAATTAGTTTTTGAAGATTAAACACACCACCGGTTTCATATGAATTCAATGCTCTAACTATTGGTATACATTAAAGTATGCTATTAAAATACTGACTTAAAGCTCTGGAATCTTAAGCAGGTGACCGATTTCAATGCTCTGTTAGTCCGCTCGCATTGGCGTGTTTAGATTCGGTCCATATGACGCGGGAATCTTCTATTAGTATTATTTTAATTATTTTGCCGAGTTCTTTACAAGAAACAAGATTTTTCTCTCACCTTTGTGTGGGAGCGCCAGTGTCCTCAAATGTAAGCAGGAAGTAGTTCTGTAAATATCAAGGCAAGACGCTGTATTGAACGGAGAAAGGACTGCAGACACTGCAGACAGGATTCTGAATTCATGAATTGATCTACGTGTCTGACAATTTTGAATGTAGCAATAAATAATTCAATAATTTTCATTTAATTTCCTTGAGACCTTGTTGAAAGTACGTGCCAGACGCACCACTTTCGTATATTGATAATTGTTTGCAGTAGGTTAGTTAGGAAATGTAAGTTAAGCCAATCACTAAAATGTTAAGGACACCAAACAGGAAACCAAAATAAATATGTGCGATGTAATAGGTTACACAGTGAACTTCCTCGTGGCGACTCTACCTTGGTTTTGACATTGCAGCTAATTCGGGACTGGCATTGACACCTTCCGATATTTTAGAGAAGGAAGTATTTTTTCCTTTTGCACACTATCTAATAACAAGTTTAGTTTGATTTTTTTATATCACCATTTTGCGAATGCTGCAGATATTTTTCCTGCCTCTTTTGCATACATGAAATGAAATATAAACTATTAATAAAGATAAGTAGTGATAAAACAAATCCATCAAATAATATTTATTGTTTCTCGATTGACTAATAGAATAATAGATAAATCGAAAACCTTAGGATTTGCCTCGGCAACATACAAATTAGACTAGAGACACCTAGAAGTCTAAAATAATTTGGTTTTACAGTATCAATGATGTGGACTTGCATTTATAGTTATTTTATCATGTGTTTAAAAGGTAGATACGTTACCTACCTACATTCCTAAAGCACCTACAGTCTACACTTGTTTTATTCATATGCACTTATGAACAACAAGGAAAATACTATGTCATAATGTAACCTTATTAACAGTTCGAAGGTTCTTCCGCTATCGTAGCTACCTGTATAATGTATATTAATATTATGCATTTATTATACGAATTATTTTAACATTAAGTATAACTATACACTGCGTTTAAAGATCCTAACGTTTGCATTCATATAATAATAATATAAATGAGTATAGAAATAAATCTATTTTATAGAATATTTTTACGCTTTGGCGATATCACGCGACAGACCAACGCAGAAGCTCATTTTTATAAAAAACTAGCGGACCCGGCAGACGTCCTGCCCAAACGGTGGCTTGCCTGCTATTTACTTTCCTTCGTCCGTGAAAAACAACTACCACTACCCCTACCCCTACTCCAACCCCTATCACTACCTCTACTCCAGCCGTTCTCGAGTTATAAGTGTTCGAACAAACCCGACTTTGTTTTATATATATAGATATAAGATATATGGGTATGTAAATTTACCTAATAAAAAATTCAGGGTGATATTGCTATAGAAAGCAAATAGAGCCAATCAAAAATTTCAACTGGCGAATACCGCGATGAAAGCTAAGTTATCTATATGTTCTGAATATAGATACTGCATAAAACGAAGGATAAGTAGGTACATCTAGTAGTAGTTTGAAAGAATTAATTTTAAATTCAGTCTAAACGACGATTCACGCAGCGGGGTCATCGTGTAACTTCTCGTTTGCATGTCTAAATTATGTTTTTGCCAAGCTCCGAAGGTCGCTTACGTCAACATCAGCATCTAGCTTTTTCCTGTTTTTTATAATCACTCCATCTATGTGTGCAATTATATATAAACCTGTGATGACTATATGCTGAATTATGTAGGTACGTATTAATTTGTAAAGACTTATCGGATTTGGAGACTAATTAATATTGGATAACTACACAGAATAGGTAGGTATACTTATGGTCCTATATTTGGTCATGCTCACAAATATATTTTTATTATTTATGCCTTCATGTAATCGTAGAAAAAAACTATTATTTGTACAAATTTCGAGCAACATAAGGCAATATACATTTTCAAATCAAGTAAAAGGACACATGATGGGCAGGGGCCCCTCAACTACAAGTTCAATCCAATTGATCACACTTCAAATTAACCTTCACCTTGGCACGGGTAGTTGGTTCTAAACAAGGTCACTACGACGAATCACACAATATACGGGCACAATATTATAAAAAAAATGTTCCAAATAAACATATATGTAATAGGTATAAACATACATAATTTATATAGACAGAGAGCTTTTGTACCTACTCTACATCTTCCCCATTTTAAATGAACTTCTATTCGGTTTTGCTAGGGGGTGCCCTCGACTAACATTTCAAAACCAAGAAAGATCAATATAGTGACATTAAAAAGGGGGAAATAAAAACAACCGAAATCGAAGAGCATGCATGAAATTATGTATGGATTTGAATGATGCGAAAGAGGTGTGCCAGGACCGTGGCGAGTGGATATCTGCCTACCCTAAGGTAAATAAGGTGTGAGCATATGTATGTATGTAATTATTAGAAAGTATGTGTGTTTGTCTAAAAAAACTTTCAGGTTGCAGCAGACATATTTTTTTACATTTTGAATAGGTATAATAATACCTATGTAGAGTACGAGAGATGTCCAACCATAATTTTAAATCATACTTGGATTTAATTTAGTCAGAGCCTCTTAAAACTTATACACCAAGGTATGGCTCGGGTCGCCGTTCCTTGGGAACTTTATTACAATAATGTTGAGAAATAGCGGGGTGCAAGACGTAGGGCGTATATACCGAGGTAACTGACTTGAAGTGACCTCACAAAGTCGACAGAACTCGGCTTTCTTCGTCACTTTTGCGTTCGTAAGCTGCATTTATATCTCTAATAACGCTGAAGTCTCTTAATAACTAACTGAATAGTGAATTGTTACTTTCGATTATAATTTTCTTAAATTGAGAGTCTTAGCATTAACATTAACAAATAAAAAACATTATGTTTGCCCCTAAAATTGGCTATTACGAGATGTTTTTTTTCGAATCCTGACCGTTACATATAGGGATCACTGGACCAATCGTAAAAATAATTCTGTGAACAGATTCATTATCTCCATACATGAGTTATTTTGAAATTTTCTGAGAAAAAAATGATTGTATTTAATTACGTGACAATATCATTACAAAACTTCAATTGATCATTTGCCGCTCGATATAATAACATACTGAACTGTCTGTTCACAAGACCTTGACCGAGGCGGTGTGATCTTTTGATGTGAAACAAGAATGATAAATACAATATTGAGTAACTCATGAGTCAATTATGAACGTGCTACTAAGGAAATAAAATACATAATATTATTATGTATCATTTGAAACATGTAAAAATGAAGAATGTTTCTTTACCAATTAATATAAAATTAAATTACTCACGAATTAGGTACTTTCGTGATGATAAGAAATCATAGTGCTACGAGACTGCTACGAAGTGCTACGAAGAATATAAATATTGTAACTAATTAAGTATCAGTTAATATTTTATTTTCAATTCTTCTTATTAAGTTATTAACGATACTAAAATGTGATTCCCAACAAAACGACCATACAATATGCCAGTACCGCCCCTAGCAACAAAAAGTTGTAAAATATGATTTATGAGTGACACAATTCTCGAGGTGCGAACACAATCCTTGAAGTCCCGTTTGTCCCGTGTCCACTCACAATGCCTATTGTCCTGAATGTCCTTCGGGATTCACAGTTTGGAGGTCACCCGCCCCTACAAACAATTTGAATACTGCCAAATAAATGTCAGAGTTATATATATGAGGGTTCTCTTAAATTACAGAACAAGCTGTTTATTTATTGTTTGTTATTTTACCTAAAATGTTGATACACTGAAACATAAAAGCAAAATAAATTTATGAAGTGTGGTATTTAGTAGTAACTTTTTGCCAGGGCCACGCCCGTGAATTTTGATACTGCTGTCCAGGTCCCATTAAAACAGCCATGTCTGTCATATATTTTAAAATGTCGAGACTCGAGATGAAATAAAAAACAGAGTCTAAATACTAATATTATTGGAAAGTTTCATCAAATCTGGACAAACAGATAGACAAAAATTAAAGAAAACCGTTATTTATATATGCTTCAGCATTGTGTGAATAACTATGCATTATTTTTTAAATCAGACAATATTTCAAATTTATTTAATTTTATATTTTTTTATATTATAAATAAATGGGTTTAATCGCGGGGATCAGAAATAAAATGTCGCCCCACGCACGACCCTGTTGTGGTCACATTTAACAAAAACTCATGCATGTGGCTACCGACTGGATATCCATTGTCAATTTAAGCTGACGCAATTGGGATTTTAAAAATAGCAGCTGTAAAGTCGATTTTGCAATAATGAAACTGGGGTACATTAATGAAACTTGATATTTGCAGTTTGCACCATCTAAAAAACGAGGGTAGCGGAAGGAAGTAAAAAACACTTTCACAGAATATTTAATCGAAACTAACATATGCTGACAAAGGTCTGTAAAAAAGACAAAAAAATTGCTAAAATATTAATAAATGCGTTAAGTTTAACGTAACTTTAGGCACGAAAGATTGGAAGAGTTAATAAAATCAAAAATTAAACATTACCTACTGATGATATTTAAAACTGATCATAATATGTGCATGCATTCTATATACATACATACCTACATATTCAAACGCATAACACGAACAGTAAACAAAACATTAAAAAATTGCAACAGGGTTCTGTCTGACAGATGTGTAGGCGGATATTGATAAAACCCTTTTCGGCGATTCAATATTGACATACAAAAGGGAAAGTTTTTATTACCTACAGCCTGCCAAAAATTGTGCAAGATCAAAAAAAAAGCACAAAGAACACCTTTGATACCTCATGCAGGTAACCAACCCTTTTGAAGTAGGTAGGTATCACATGTTATTTATTGGTAAAACCTCTGGTTAAACCAATAGATGTAATTGAAAAACTATAGATACATACGTATATGAATTTCTCTATATTTCTTTGTGGTATCGCTGTGGTTTTTGAATACATAGAAAAAAAATTACTTGACTATAGGTAATAAGGTAAAAGTAACTAAAAAGTGGCCTATATAACTGCCTAACTGCTCTAATCCCGATTTACATTCGTAGTGTTAGTAGTAAGAGTAAACTAGAGTCTAGATTCCTCTTTGTCCAAACCACTATAATATAACTTAACTAGGTCGTTTATCGTTTACACAAAGCTTGAGCTATTTTATTCTATTCTAGTGTTTACACTGCTAGAGTAGGTACTAAAAGTTCAGTAAAGTAGAGTGAGGTATGTGGTGGGTGGGCCAAGAGAGAGTAGAAAGAGTGTATTAGGTACTTACTCCACATGTGATATTCACTCATTGTCTACCCTTGGGAATTAGCCACTAATTCTTTGAAGACTCTACCAGACACAATACATCTACTTCCACTATCTCAAAGCGTTTACATTGACGAGTAACTAAACTAGTACGTAAGTAGTCTCCGTCTGAACTCTATCACAGTAGTTTTCTACTTTTATGACATCTGAAAATTTCCTCGACGAAAATTAGGTGATTTAACTAATCTTGTATTTTTTGTGGGAACACTATTTGAAACTACGCAGGTGGGCATTTTATTTTTGGGCCTCGTTGGGAGGAGTGAGCGCGCTAAAATCACGTAACGCGCTTGCGCGACGCTTGGCCTTGACCGGCAGCGCCAAATTATCCAGGTCGTTCAACTTGCTCGACACCCACTCTCTGTTGCTTATCTTCACACATCGAACACACCAATCTGCACTCTTTGCTATTACCATAAAGATCATTTTCAATTTTAAAATTTAATATTTGAGCGATAAACAAGTATATTAGGTACACAGAAAAAATACCCAAATTGTAATGAAGGTAACAATATCTACCTATCAAAAGTACTTACACACAAATTTCAAACAGATGTATCTACATAAATATTAGTAGGTATCTAGGTAAATAATTATGTTGGTGTGTGTGTATGGGTAATATTTAACGTGAATGTAGGTATAAATGGGTATCTACTTACCTACATACCAACATAACAATGTCTAACTAGGTACCTAAGCATATACAAAATGTAAATATTTTGGTAAATTGATAATACATAATATGTAATTATTTATTTACCATTGTATTACTTTTTTGTATATTCAGGTTGCGTACATTATGTATCTATGTACTTATAGGTACTCTCTATGTGTGTAATGTATGTGCCTACCTGCCTACCTGTTGACTGAAACTTATTAGGTAAATATTTCATTGTCATGGTGGTCAGAGGAGATAGATGTGTCGTGTCACTCGTGGCGCCCCAAGCCTCAGGTGCTCAGGCCGCGGCCCCAGCCATTGTAGCCAGTTGCAGGCACGCAGCCCGCAGACCGCAGGACCGGGAGCCGGAAGCAGGCGCGCCGGCAGCAGGTCAGTCCGTCACGCGGCGACCTACAGCTACAGTGCTCGCGATCCATTAGCTCGATTTCGTGGCCGCCAGTTTCAAGTTCACTCGCGTTCCATCACCAAAAATATTTTTGTGATGTGACGCAACCCACGACGTGCCGTCCCGCTCGGGTGCTTGCCTGTGGCTCTCTCCGCCTCGCTCGCGCGCGACCTTGGCCGCGGTGCTCTGCAAGGTTCGGGTCTTCGAACCCAGCGCGGGCACCGCGGGGGGAGAACAGAGGAGCGGACCAATCGCGCCGAACGCGCCACTGTCCCGCGCTCCGATTGGCCCGGCTACTTCATCGCGGCAATGACCTCGGCGTTCAAAGCGCGCCTCGTTCGTTCAGTGCGGCAGGCCGTGCGTGCTCATAGAGACGATATTCCCTTGCGAGAAGTACGCTCGCATTCGTACCGATCGTACCGCGAGCGAGGCAGATCTTTTTGCAGACTTTCACTCTTACGGCGAGGCTACGAGCCTGAGCGCACCGCACGCGCGACACCCGCCAGCTCAGTCAGTTCGTGCGGCGAGCTTGCGCGGGACGCACGCGCACTTTCAGTAGTACTCGACGACCTTCATCCCTCTCGTACCGGTGCCGGCTTGTGTCCTCTACTGATGGACTCGTCCTGTTAGAGCAGTGATACTGATAGCGCACTTCTCTACATAGGGTGTAGTTGTCACCACGGCCGGATGCGGCCCGGATAGTGTCAGTGTGAGATAGACTATTGTTTTTGTTGTTATTATTGTACCAATCATTGTTTACCGATGACTCCGGTAATGTCTCCGGACAGCAGCTACGGCGGCCGCTACGAGCCGGCCGCGCCCGCCTCTACGGAATCCTACATGCCGCACAGAGAACGCGAGCCTGAGCTTCACATAGGTTTGTTTTCTATTACCTAATGTACTTACACAAATATTTTCTATTTTGGTATTTTGTTACAACATATATTTAGCTACCTGCTTAACATTGATTCAAATAATATCTTGTATTTAAACAATTATTTAAAAAAAACACAATTTCATTTTTATATAAATTATTATGTAACTACTAACTACAACATAATTAATTTGTTACACTTAACGGTTTTATATTCGTACATGATTAATAGTTTTCAGTGGGCATAGGTGAACAAACAAGTAGGGTGACTGGTGAGTAGTAGTGAGTTAGAGTCAGATAAAGTACAAGAATATTAAGCCCTTCATGCTGAACGAATATTTGATTGATTGTCAGCGATCATTTCCGCACGGAAGGGCTGTATCGATTAAATTAAGTTAAAACTTCACTGCTGCTGCAAAATATTCACTAGACATTGAGGCGTGTTACATACGTATACGTAGGTATTAGAGACGTAGTCTGCTCCTGCAGCGGTATCCGCAACGGGGCGCCCGGGTGCCCTTTCTACAAAACTACTAATGATCCTTTATCGATCTTATTGATTTTCTTTGTATCGTGTGTTCCCATGAAATTGAATGACGTTGACATCGTTAAAATAAACCGTTACACCCTTTCATATTATTTTATTATTCGGAACAACTATTGACGAAATCATTAATCAAAAATAACATTAAAAAATAATTTGTTTTTAAAATCTGTGAAAATATGTATATAGTTATTTACAAAAGAACAATTATAGATGACATTGTGAACGGCTCTATGATGAATGATGATACAGTTTATGTACGAGTGTACGAGAGCCGCTGCGTTACGTCTCCACTTTCTCGCGCTTTCCTCGACACTTAATTGACGTAACGAACGAGCGATTCTCACACGCGGCCTCAGAAAAACTCGCAAGTTGCATCACACGAGGAGAAATGGTTGCACGCCACCACTCGCTCTATTGCAAATGCACTAGTTACGGTGACGGCGCTTTCCACGCTCTATTGTGGACTCGTCGAGCGCATCGCTTTCGATGCTGTGGAATTCACTTGCACTCTTTCTTTAAAAACTGGCCTCCACGAGGGCGCTGGCTATTATATAATCGGAAGTCGAGACAGAGCCTAGGGCGCCGAATTTCTCGGTGTATAATGAGGGTCGACGACTCAAAAAAGAAAGTAACTCGATAGAAAGTGACGGCAGCGGGCGGCGACCGGTGCGCGCTAGAAATAGAAAGTTTCATCCAAAAGGCTGTCGGAGGCCGTAGCTCGCTCCCCTTGACAAATAAACGAGCGCTTCGGTGAGGAAAGTGAGAGCTGTGGGGCGACGAGCGACGTACGACGTACAGCCAGGAACCAGTTCCTGACACGCCCTCGCCCTGCAGCCTGCAACCTTACTGACTAAACATCGTCCTCGCACGTGTTTACTACTAGCATAATAATATATATATCTACTAGAGAGAGTTATAGAAACTTGAACATGCTTGAACGTTCAATTTAGCAACGTTTTCTGACTTGATAGGTGCTAGAAATAAACATTTACCTCAAGACACATGTGTTCTAGCTACCGTAGGTATTTTGTTTGTACAGAGGTGTTGGTAAATTATTGTGTAGGGTGGCAGTGAATGCGACAGAAGTGCGGTCGTTGCTCTCCAGAACTGGTGCGCGCCGCCTCAACGCTTTCTAAAATAACAGCCCGGTGTCACCTTGACGCGGTGTTGCGTCACAATCACCACCACACACCACACATGTATTATGTACGAGACACACTAAACATTTTCATTATGCATTATTTTAAAGAGAAATGCCCCGCCCATTACCCTAGAGCTTACTATGCTTTACCTTAGAGCTGCGTGTACGCAAGAATTCTTGTTGTCGTAGTCTGATAAAAAAAAGGAAAAACATGATCAAACTTCTTCATTTTGAGCAATATGTAAATTTTCTAAATAAGCCTGTAGCTACAAGTTAAATCAATATCGCATTATTCTGATAAAATTATGATATTTTTTGTTGTTGGTTTCACAATTGTTTAATTATTAAGTTTGGACCTGCACTGCAACTTCCTATATAATATAATACAACATTGTTAATATATTAGACGAAATCCCAGAATTGATAAGGCAGCAAAGATATCAAAAATCGATATCCTTTCCTCACGAATTCCAAGAATAATTTCTTGATTATTCTTTCAATAAAATATCGTAGGACTCGTAGCACAATGACGTTGTCGTAGCACTTATTAAATAGTATGAACTCTGTTTCGCTGCTGCATTTTCTAATTCTTTAAGAGCAGAAGAAATCTCTGGTTATACAACAAGATGTTTGTTATTTTTACCGATGTGGGTACAACAGTTCACGCGGCGCCGGCGCACGTGCTGCACAGTGCTTAACCATAACATTACAACACTCATTTCTTAAACAACTTTGTGTAAAAACTTTGATAATGCCTATTACCTAATTATTTTCCAAATTCAAACTAGATTTTTAATGGTTTAACATTTTTATAACAATCCTGCTGAAAGAACGCATAGATAGTAGGTTAAGTATACGTGGGTAGGTAGGTACTTGTTTAATAAATGGCTGCATCAATTTTAATTTCATTAGAACTTTTACTTGCATTGTTGCAATCGCTCTTTTGTCTTCTAACTTTCAAATGGCGATACGTAGTGCACTATAGTATTCATGAATACTCTAATAGGTGTATTTGAGTGCATAATGTAAATCCATTCATACAACTTTGTGTATTACGCTTGCAGGATGTTTACAAGTCTCATAAACTTTACGACTCATAAAATACTTGCTACTAATCGATACCAGAACAATACTTGTAATAAATCTGACGTTATAGATACGAAATGAGAACAATATGCCCCATTCACTATCTAAAATGAAAGTAAAACTATGAATGAACTTCTCAGATTTCATATTTGAAGGGGAGTTTTTATAGATTGGCTTCTGGGATACCTAATCATTATTTAAATATATATCTTACTTAACTTTCTTCTTTATTTGATAGCATTGACAGGCATCTAATAATTCTAATAAGTGTCTGCGGAGCGGTTGTCCATCATCGTCTTGAAGGCGTGTAGATATTTTTTTACTCTCAGTTTATCAGATAAATGCATTTAATATTAACGGTATTGTGTTGTTTGTTACAGAGTTCGACGGCACTACAGTTCTGTGTCGAGTATGTGGTGACAAGGCTAGCGGCTTCCACTATGGCGTGCATTCTTGTGAGGGCTGTAAGGTATGTGTCTTATTTTAATTACTTTGTGCATTAAGTATCTAAATATCAAAACTTGTTATTGATTCCCTTCGTTATTGATTTTTAACACGACATGCTCACAATCGCGTACTTCGAAACGATTTTTTTTTCACAAGGAATTTTAGTAGAAATTTGCAAATAATTTGACAAAATGACGCACTAGTTCGTTCAAGGTAGCAGATAAGTAGATAGGTAGGTATGTACGTGTAGATAGTCGCGACAGCGCTATAGGACAACTTGCCCGCTCTCTTCTCTGCCAGGTGCCAACATAATTGTATTTGTACAATAATAATCCGAGGTCATATTACGCGGAAGACAATCTTTATTTAAAATTGAAACAATACACTTCACGTTTGTCAACATTCTTCTGAATGTGTGTGAACCGGGCGACCTTATGCAAGCGAAATTCGTAATGCACTTTTGTTATTGATCAGGAATAAAACATCGTGTGAAGCGAAATAGTAGGGTGTTAGGGTCGTGTAGTCGTGTACCTACCTACCTACCTGTCGAACGGTCAACACAACTACCTGTCCCGGAACAATCACACGGGACTTTTAGTTGTATTGTATTAGGGTCACCTCACTTTGACAGTGTAACCTTTATGGGTTATCTATAGAACAAACCAGTTATTCTTGTTTACTATTTATTTTCACCTCACTTTCTCTATTATAACATTTTACAAAATGTTACGCGAACGTCTTTCTAAAATGACCTAAACACTTTGTGGATCATATTATAATGCTATGAATTTGACCTTTTTAATCCAGTTTTAAACCAAAAAAAGTAAATATCTTGAGTGTGTCGAGGAGTCTTCAAATAAGAAAAAAACGTAGCAACAAGGTCGGCCAGCAAGAACGGCTGTCTCCTTTCGAGTTTCAACGTCATAAATATTTTTACTTCATGTTTAGTCATCAAGAAAGTGAAAATTAGATAAAAACATCACAATCTTCTTCACATGCAATGAAGTTACACTACGTCTAAAAAGCAATTATTGAAGTGAAAACTTATTTTGGCGGTTGAGCCATTTTTTTAATTGTTGCAAAGTTATTTGCAAAGATACTAGGGTTCAGTTACTGAATATTTGATATGTCATAAACAGTTTCATTTTTACATATAAAGATGCACGCATAAATTAGTTTTTTTTATCAGAGTATACACAGAACCGGTTTGAAATAAAGTCAGGGTCGTTGGTCGGTCGGTCCCGCCACGTCCCGCGCAGAACAAAGCGCGTCCTTCAACAACCCGTCTGGTGCATTGTGCAGGAGACGGGATCCAGACGTTCATAATAATAAAAAGGTCAAAATGTTAACTCACTAAAGTGCCTATCGATCTACCCATTGAAAACCAATACAGAAAAAAAATCGTTTAAAAATAAAAAATGCCCCATGCAAATCTTTTAATTTAACAAAATCTTTAAATTCATAAATTTATTGTTTATTTTGATTTAGGCATAGCTTTCTAAAGATATGTGAAAAACACATAAAATATTCAAATAAGCATTAATTACCGTTATAGAGTAGTTTCAGATGTCACAAGTTTTAAAATAAATATGCTTTCTATATTTTTTATCAAATAGAAAACAAAACGTTTGCAGGCATTCTTCTAAACTTGTACTTTGTGACATATCGCGACATCTAGCGGCGTAACAAGCGATAAAACTCGGTGATAGTTCGCCTACTCGACGAGAGGTGGCGCTAGTACGCGCGAGCTTAGTACTGCCACGAGTATTGCGGCAATGAACAGAACTAACAGACTTGAATGAACTACTATTCTTGACGAATGATCACGTTTGCTTTAAATTTAATTTTGTTTCTACACATTTAGAAGTCAATGAACTTATCAATCTACACAATTCTTTATGTTGCCTATATATATTATAATACGATGAAACAGTGATTTGCGGTTTTAAAGAGCTTGAGTTTTTGTCGTCGTTTATTATGTTAATCAAGAAAGGAGGCTAACCGTTTTCGTGTCATTAAATTAGTTTGTAAAAAACTTGATAGAAAAGCTACATGAACATGTAGTGTTAACTATAATTTATATTTACAATGTAGCTGTTTAAATATAAATATCAGAACATTTATAAATAAAAGTTCATACCTACGGGGCATCGATGACAGTAGGTGTACAATATAGGATTACAGGATAGGTCGGTGTTCGTACTACCTAAGACACTGACACTAATCCAATAAATTAATTTGTAGACAAAGCAAATTACTTCTATTAACAATCACAGAAAAAGGTTAATGTAGGGATCATTTTTAGACTATTTAAGACTTTTAAGTTTTTTTGTGATCGTTCTAAATAAACTTTCGATACATAGGTACTATGGAAACTTGTAAATCAGTAAATGTAACTACAATATAAATCACACTGTTTCCAGCTCGTGTTCTTTGTTCGGCCACACTGCCCGACATGATTTGCTTATTCTAGGTCGCTCATTTTTTCGACACCATTCCGCGGTGCACGACTCGGGCGGCCGATGACCGCGCTTGCTCCGTTCTCGCCTCGTTCGGCATTGAATCCCTCTGGCAGTAAACAACTTTTACGGGCAACGTACGCGCTACGTGAACGTAACCCACATTATTTTTGAACTGTCAGCTTAAGGTTCGTTGATCTCTGAACGGGTGAGCTTATTGGGAGCGCGGTGTTGCGCTTGCGTTTATCATTTCCTGTGTGCCGGGCGCCGGGGCTGCTAGCGGACGGTGTCGATCGATTCATTCTCCACACAAACAATTCTACGAAGTACAATCATGATTATGTCATAAGTTACTTAGAAAGAACAATATAAAAAGGAAACATTTGTAGGCTGTCGTTTACCAAATTATCCGGTCCGGTTTCAGTTTTCCATATGATTTAATTAGATACCCTACCTTTATATTTTATGACTCACGGTTGCCTTAGATAGGTACTATATGCATACTAAATTAAGTTATGACATATACATATACATAGACATATATGACAAGAAATAATTAAATTAACACGAAGATCTATATATATGTACCTAGATTTTAATAGAAAATGCCATTACAAGTAGAGGTACCTACCTACCTACTATAATAACTTAACAAGCTGAATTCTTAATTTAATACACACGCATAATTTATTGTATGTAACAATTATAAAACAGAGATGATGCATAATCGTGCATACCTACCTACGTGCTAATTAACGGTTACTGATCCTGCAACGTTTGCAAAAAGTTACTCATGTTGTTTACAAACGTTCATGGAAAATTAATATTATAACATTTAATATTGAGTCACCAAGCTGGGCTAATAAACATCATTAAGCGCGAACTGAGGCCATAAACTGTTACGATATATCGTGTGTAACTTGCAGGCACCGTCATTGTCAGCATTGATGCGTCAGCGTTCAGCGTACACACGAACATCGACCGAAATTGCTATGAGTCTGAGTCGTTGCCCGCGCAACCGTTAACCGTTCACCCGCTACACTTCCACTGCTAAACTTTTATACCGATCTTGAACAATAATTTGCCTCGCGTCTTAAGAATATTCTAGAACAATAACCTCTATTTTTATCAGATTTACACTTGTTATTTAGGTTAATGTAATAAATGGCCGTGTTCATTGTAATAAAACTAAAATGCCTAGCTTCTAATATAACCATAGCTTATAATTATTTTTGCCACTCATTAGTTCAATTCCATCGATGGATAACATATTTAATTAGTGCTGCTGATGATTCCTCTGTGATATTATTTATTTGATGAAAATAATACTTACATACCTATATTGAAATTTTGATCATTGTATAATAAATATTGTGGTCATGTAAGTAGACATGTAGTCAATGCAAATGGATCTATTGTGGCTCCATATACTAGTGTCCACAATAAATGTATTATGTATTGTTATTACAACCTCTGTAACGTAATGTGGCTCACCGTTCATTCACACCATAGGTAGGTAGGTAGGTTGACGGAATATTTGACATGTCCTATGTGAGAAACATAGACGCTATTGTGAGTTTTGTAAAGGACTAGACAAAGATAGATTTTATCGAAACACACACCTATTGTCAGATAAGGTTTGGTAACACATGATGCATAAAAATGAGGGGAAATAAATGTATAAGCTACTCATATATTCTTATCAGGTATCTTGCTTGAGTCATTGCGGCTATCGACATGTCCTATTTAAAGTGCGCGGTGCACAATAACTATAATACGATAGTTCTATGAATTTACTGTTCAGCGACAAACAAGTCACTATTTATGTATTTCAAATAAGTGACCGTGTTATTGCGGGGCGCCCGGTCACCGACCTCTGCAGATTCATCAGCGGCCATTCGCTCCGTAGGTATCTGATGCAGTCGTGTTGTTTCAATACCCTACATTACTTGTAAATATTGTAATTGAGTTTGACAAATTGGCATTTATTTTCGCACCCGGTATACAATTTGTGCATAATAAGTAGGACTGAAGAAAATGTCAGAGGTGAGGAGAGCAAATGCGGACGTTTTGTTTTCGCGGCTGGCGGGGTCGACGACCGCGCGACCGGTCACTGCCCGCGCGACCAATTATGGGCCACTCGCACGCCGCACAATGGATCGATGGCGCGAAATTGGGCCACAGCACCGCCCCCGCCCGCTCTACTCGTCCTGCGCTTCGCTCCGTACGTTGCGATGCAATCTTTTGTGTGCTTACTAGTACCGCCCTATCTACTAGTGATGTAATTAATGTAACCACGGATGCAATTATGTAGCCATTTTTTATAACTAGTAAGTACATAAATACTAAGAGGAACATGTTTTTAATATTTTATTTGATTAGATAATACCTATTATGTTTTGATTTTGAAGGTTGGTGTACTGTTAGTAGGTACCTAACCTAGGTAGTATAAACATTTATAGATATTTGACCTCATAATATCGTTCAATTAGATATGAATATTTAATTCGCAGTGACTTTAAAAATGTAGGACCGATATTTTTGCCGATTAACGGATTAAATAGAAACTATATCGTAGAATGTGAGGAGGGCTATGTGGACACTAGTCACAGCCCCGCTGCAGGTGCGGGCGCGGGCGCAGTGCGTGAGGTAGGTCGTGACGCACGCGTGACGTCACGCAGTATAGGCGGCCCGGGCGCGAGGTGAACGGCCGGGCATCGCGACGCGCGGGATGCGCCGCCCGCCCTATATCGCTACATCGCTATATCCAGCGCGGCGGCGCACCGGTGCAGCGGCGCATTCTAGAGCGACGCGGACCGTTAGGAGCGCTGACGGGCGGCTGCGGGCGGCGGGGGCCGGGGCACTCTCACTTTCTCGGGCGGGTCGGCGGCCGACAACTAGGTCGCTCGGCTAACTGTGGCCGCGCTGCTCGGCGCCGCCGCAGTCCTTCGTCGACAGTCGCACGAATAGGTGCGCTATTGTGTTGCCCCATTCGCGAGTGAGCGTGCGTTGTGAGCATGTCGTGCGCGGAACTACGTGAACGTCACTCTGTGCTCGTGAGCATGCTAGAGGCACGTCGCGAGTCTAGCGACTCGGGCTGCTCCAGCGACGAGTCGGATGCAGAACGAGATACTAAATGCAGCTGTGATCCGCAGGGATTCTTCCGCCGCTCCATTCAACAAAAGATCCAATATCGCCCCTGCACCAAGAACCAGCAGTGTGCCATTCTTCGCATCAACAGAAACAGATGCCAGTACTGCCGGTTAAAGAAATGCATCGCCGTCGGCATGAGCAGAGATGGTGAGTTATTTAATCTTAATTTGACAACCGAAAGTCATTTTAAAATAATGTTGTGATTTATGTCATTTTATGTTTTAAATAATCAAAACATTTATTGTAATTAAATACAATTTAATTGTAGCCTTATTCGAATGACTTTTGGTGCTGTAAATTGTATAATGCTATAATAGTTTCATCTCCATAGTATCATTGTCTTCATCTAGGTCCTATATAATATGTAAGTCAGTATTAATAGTATAGGAATAGAAGGAGGTCGTTAGTTCGCACTTCGCAGCATCTCGCACCGCTAAGTGGGCCGCTGCGGTGACTATAGAGCGGATCCTATTTCGTGCGGGTGACGGCGCTGGCAGCAGCGCGAGGTAGGAGGGAGAGCACGGGAGGGGGAATGGTTATGCAAGCACGGGTGAGCGCACGCTAAGCAGGTCGACGGCCGGCGCTCGCGGCCGCCCTGCGCGGGTTGCGACACCAGCTTGCCAGCGCTGGCCCGCGTGGTGAAAGCGGAGAAAGGAGTGTTTCGTAAGCATGAGAGTGAAATTTATGTTTTCACTTTTGTAACGCGGTTCATTACCCTATAAATTTCTCTGGTCATTTTCATACATAGTAAGTACCAATTACTGTGATTAATTTACCTTTTAGTAATCTAGGAATATTTTAAAGCAAACTATATTTGGTTGTCTATAATTTGGCACTCATTATTCACATTATTTAATATAATGTAAATTAATAACTATTAGCGCTAACTATAAAATGTTACAGAATTACCAGGATAAAATTTAATTTGACATAATAAAAATTATGATTTATTATGCACAGCTACTCGTCAACAGATGGCGCCACATAATGTAAACAGTGGCGCCTTCTTGTCAAATCAGGGAACTAATATCAATTTCCATACTTTATCTTTTTTATTTTATAGTACATATTTCATTATTTTTAGATTTTTTTACTTTAGTAACACTAAATAAAATGTTCTTTGTTATTTAAAATTATATATTTTTAAAATTTGATATACCTACCTACGGTTAGTACGGTTCCAAGGGTAAAAACACTTTATAATAATTGGCACTAATATTTTTTAAATATTTTTCAAACTTATATCCTTTACGTATAAAATATATAAAATAAAAGGTTAAAGAATTAAAGAAAAGAATAAAAAAGACTCAAATGTATAGGTATGTATTTTAATTTAATTTAAGAATGTAGATAGATAGGTAGGTGCGTATGCTCATCACTTATAAATACCGTACATAAGTAATAATATAAATTAAAAAAATACTATTAATCATAAGAAATTAAATTTTATGAAATACAATTTTAAGGCGCAATATGCTCGGTGAAAATTGTTCACAACCGGGCGATACAAAATGAGTCTACGAATTTCATTGCTTCAAAGCAATATTTTTGTATAAAAAATCAAAATATAAACTACTCGTAAAGTTTTTCAAAAGTAGCTAGGTATTATTTATCTTTTCACTAGATTCATTCATTGTGTTATTTTAAAATAGATTTCAAGATTTAAAAAGTGCTATTAATAGGTTAAAATAAAATAATCATATAGAAAGTATTATTTTTGAAATTTAGTTTTTATCGATTTCACTACATATAATGAAAAAATGCAAAATTCTAGACCTCTTCTAAGTTGTTTTAGGAGCGGATGGCCCCCTTAAATAGGCAATTAACAAGAAATTAGATGACATAAATAAATAGTGTAATAAATTAAATACGTACCTAGTTTATTATTTATACGCAAAAAAAATGCAAAACAAATAAGCAAGGTTGTTATAATTTTGCGTAAATTTCCAAAGTAAACAAAAATAACTCTCTATCATAAAATAATTATTCCACGCGGTGAAAATTCGTTAAACCATTTTGGAAAGTAATTCGCGGACGGAGCGCGGTTCGCGGCGCGTGGCGGGGGGCGGAGGCTGCGCGGAGTTTATTGACGGCGCCTCCCCCCCTGATCGCAGCCCGCCCGCCGCCTCAAGTTCAAGGGCGGCGCGGATCGCTCGCTCGCCACTCGGCGCACAGTGCGAGGGAGTCCGGCCCGCGCACCGGTCGTCAGCCCTGCCACCGCTCTCCGCTATGTACACATTCACAGTGCCCGCACTCGCCGCCCAACAAACGCGTACTTGAGTACTCTGGATTGCTACCACTCGGATTACAGTGATTTGGAACTGCTATTTTGTGACATGTGACTATTTAAATACGATTAATCAATCAGTGATTTATCATAGTGATTAAGCTACTGAAAGTTACCTGACCTTAGTATCTCTAGCCATAGGCTGTGATTTAGTGTTAGTGAGAAACTGTAATGCACTTAGAAATGGGTGAAGATTTGCCAATCCTGAAAGGAATTCTCAACGGTGTTGTGAAATATCACAATGCTCGTACGTATAGTTTTTATTATTATTTTTAATAAAAAAATACTGTTATATACATATATTAAAAGAGTTTTCAAGTTTTCTTTTTAACTATTTTAGCTGTTATTTTTACTTATTGTTTTTTATTTTAGTTAATTACTTCATTTTCATTTTTTACTATTCAGTTCAGAATAAGTATATTGTTTTGACTTAAATAGGGAAATTTAAAATGTTGTTATCAATCAATTGAATAATTATGAGGTATCAATTTGTTTTTTTTTAATTGACCATGCGGCTATAGCTCTGCATAAGAAATACATAGTTTTGAATAATTAGGTAAAGAAAAAAACAAAGGATCGCTCAGTCATGGCCCACATCGCGCAGCGAAAGTCCGGAGAAATGGCGAGAGGCATTCTACGCTTTCGTTTTCAATGGATGGAGGTGCGCTCGCGCAACACTTTCACCGTGCCGCGCTCACTGGCGCCCCTCGCCGCCCGCCTCCCTCCTCGTAGCCTAGCGCGAGAAAGTCGTGTAACACTTTCGACATGACCTCGCGGTTCGCGCTTTGTCGTCCGAACTAGTTCACGATATCGCTCTCATATCCGGCTCGCTCAGAAGCCATCGCACGCGCCCCGGGTGTCGCCGGACGACGACCTCCGCACCCTCCGGCGGCGGTTGTCAGCTGCGGCCGCGCATACTCGACCCGCCAGCTGCCTGCACGCCCGGCCCTGACCTCGCACAACTCCCTATAAACTCCCCTAGTTTCGATTTTCGTTCATTTGGTCAATATACTTACTTATACAATATTTAAGTAGACATGCCCCATGCTATATGCTAACGATAGTTTCCTTTGTTGCAGCCGTGCGGTTCGGTCGCGTGCCCAAGCGGGAGAAGGCACGCATTCTGGCCGCCATGCAGCAGTCGTCCTCGTCGCGCGCGCACGAGCAGCAAGCCGCCGCAGAACTGGACGATGCTCCAAGACTACTGGCTCGCGTGGTGCGCGCGCACCTCGACACCTGCGAGTTCACGAGGGACCGCGTTGCAGCAATGCGCGCGCGAGCTCGTGATTGCCCCACCTATTCTCAACCCACCTTGGTAAGTATTATCCTAAACGCTCACGATGTGTTATTATTTTCCGACTTGTTCTTGTACTTTCTATGTTCCCGACGTACTTCTGCAACGGTTTTTCTTTTGTCGCAGGCCTGTCCGCTGAACCCGGCGCCCGAGCTACAGTCCGAAAAGGAGTTCTCTCAGCGGTTCGCACATGTTATTCGCGGTGTAATTGACTTCGCCGGCCTCATTCCCGGGTTCCAGCTACTCACGCAGGACGACAAGTTCACCTTGCTCAAAAGCGGTCTATTCGACGCGCTCTTCGTGCGACTCATCTGCATGTTCGATGCCCCGCTAAACAGCATCATTTGCCTCAATGGACAGCTCATGAAGCGTGACTCCATACAGAGCGGAGCCAACGCACGTTTCCTTGTGGATTCTACTTTTAAGTTCGCGGAGCGCATGAACTCCATGAATCTGACGGACGCCGAGATCGGCTTGTTCTGCGCTATCGTGCTGATAACGCCGGACCGACCCGGCTTACGTAACGTAGAGCTTGTGGAGCGTATGCACGCGCGGCTGAAGGCGTGCCTGCAGACCGTAGTCTCCCAAAACCGGCCAGACCGGCCCGGCTTCTTGCGCGAGCTGATGGAGACTCTGCCCGACTTGCGCACGCTTAGCACTCTGCATACCGAGAAGCTGGTCGTATTCCGTACTGAGCACAAAGAGTTACTGCGTCAGCAGATGTGGGCCGAAGAAGAGTGCGCCGCATGGCCAGACTCCGGGGCGGATGATGCCGCTCGCAGCCCTCTTGGTTCCGTTTCCAGCAGCGAGTCCGGCGAGCCCATCGGCGACTGCGGCACGCCTCTCCTGGCCGCTACACTGGCCGGCCGACGGAGACTAGACTCTCGCTGCTCTGTCGACGAGGAGGCGCTCGGCGTGGCGCACCTGGCCTTTAACGGTCTAACAGTGACGGCCGTGCGCCCTCCCGCACCTCGTTACCGCAAGTTAGACTCGCCCACCGACTCTGGCATCGAGTCCGGAAATGAGAAGCACGAGCGGCTCGCCGGTCCCGGCTCCGGATGCTCCAGCCCGCGCTCGTCGCTCGAGGAGCACCCGGACGAACGCCGCGCCGCGCCCGCCGACGACATGCCCGTACTCAAGCGGGTGTTGCAGGCGCCTCCGTTGTACGATGCCTCTTCGCTCATGGACGAGGCCTACAAGCCGCACAAGAAGTTCCGCGCAATGCGGCGCGACACTGGTGAGGCTGAAGCGCGGCCTGTGCGCCCCGCTCCCTGCCCGATGGTTCACCCTGCACACCCGGCGCACCCAGCCCACCCGGCACACGCCGCCCACCCATCACACCCGGCACACCCCGCGCACTCTCCGCGGCCGGCGCGTGCACCGCTGTCGTCCACTCACTCAGTGCTGGCCAAGAGTCTAATGGAGGGCCCGCGCATGACTCCGGAGCAGCTGAAGCGCACGGACATGATCCAGCAGTATATGAGGCGAGGTGAGGCGGCCGAGCGCCGCGCGCTGCAAGTAGACGTGGCAGAGACGGACGCACCACTCAACCTATCCAAGAAGTCCCCGTCTCCGCCGCGCGCCTACCTGCCGCCCATGCTGGAGGCGTGAGGATGGCTCGCGGAGGAGCCTCGCGTCTCCGCCGCCCGCCCCGACCTACTCTAATTTAAATGACTAGTTAATGTTAGTCGGCAGATCGTTTAATATATTAATTATATGTGATAATCGTGTGGGACGACGCGTGCGTGTGCGACCGGTGCCAGACCAGGAGAGGAGCACCCACAGACTGAACTCGTTATTATTTAAGACTATTATTTTTAAGTATAATTTATGCATTGAAGTGTCGGTCGCGGAGTGTTTGTGTGTGTTCTCGTATGTGCGTATGTGAGCGTGCTCTGCAGTCATTTGTTTGTTAACCTAATTAAAGGTTGTCTAATTACAATTTTAAAATAAAAATAAAGAATTGTAAAAAATATTTTGGATTTTAATTTAATATCTACACACCTTTTATGAATTAGTCTATGAAAATAGGTCAGCAAATCAACAAATTATTCATCTATGGTCAGCCTTTATACACAAAAAAAACCTAAAATATACAGATATAGGTTAACAAATTTTAACAGTAAACAAGTTTACTACCAACCAAGTTAGCAATAATTATATCAATAACTTACTTTACGAAAATAACGTGCAATAAATATTAAATATTTACTATAACAAAATCAAGTTGCAAGACCAGGAACAATGAAATCATTGAAATGCCCCATGCCGAGCGACGTCCTTGATACGTCTCGTCGCGTCGAGAGCCAGCTGCACCGTCTGAATAAAATTGTAACCAAAATTGCAAGTCTGCAATGTTGCTATGCAATCTGTACTGCACCTATACCTACTACTTACAAATCAAGTCACATACTTACTGAACTGCAATAAAATTTAATCCGTAGGTAAGTATTTGACTACTCGTAGACGCTCGTAGCTGCGTAGTTAGTTTAGAAGTAAGAGGCATAGGTAGATATTATATTCATTAGAGTTATCTAGCTGTTTCAAAGAGATTTAAGCGATACTTATCGAGAGCACGTAGATATAAAAAAGGTACTTAGAATACAGAATAAACCAGAATCCGCATAAATATTTCAAACTAAGGCTAAAAATAATACCTACACTAAATTGTAATATTGCATTGCAAGACAATATAAGAAAATTGAACAAGAACATAGAATAGGTATTATTTTTTATTAATATGATCCTATCTCTTGATAATAAGAAATCATCCCGAAATTGGTATAAGGTGGCGAGAAGTAGGTTGACGGGTGCGGATATCGCGTATTTTTTGGACACATGACACTTATACTATTCTGTTTGGTTCTGTATTCTGAGGGTGAATATGACTAGTATTTGACCTGTAACAAAATTATTGTTAATACAAATAAGTTACAAATTCGTAAGTCATCAACATCGTTACCCAAACAAGAATGATGTGCTAAAGTGACGACGCGCAACGCGGCGTTTTTACATAAATTACAAAGAGCAGTCAAAGGCCGAAGTAGCGGAAGGGCGGGCGGTCGACGCCCTCGGTCGCGAAGCTTGCACGTTTCCGCGGTTGTTGAGAACGGAACTAAGCTCGACGTTTGTTGTAGGTCGAACTCGCAAACCCGTTAGTTTTAACCTCGTAGGATTTCATAAAACCATTACGCAAGCAGAATATTGTCTAAGCTTCCTAATGCTAATAAGGAAAAGGTTGTCACACCCGCTAGTTGTATTTCCAGAGCGAATTATAAGTTCGCAAGATAGTGATAATAATATCGCTGCAGAAGTGCAGAATCTTGACCATAAAATAATTTACAATATTACAAAAATTTAAACTCTTTCCAATGTGATCTCGACATTAGGTAGGTAACATACTATAATAAGTATGTAAATAGTTTTGGCAGCAAATAAATCATTAGTCTGAGGCCTTATGAGGATAGAATGTTCGTGCATCACAGGTAGAGGAAAATTCTGCAAAAGGGACAGCTGTTTATCATTATAAGTACAAAATGTATCAAGTGGAACATACAATATACAGGACACAAAATATTTCAGGACTGCTACAGCTTTCCTGTGTTGGTTAATCTGTTACATAGGAAACTAAGTAAACTTCAGCAAGTTTATTCATAATTAAGCAGCGTACCTAGGAGGTATTGAGGCACAGAACCCTAAAAATGTAACTTTTATACCACCACTAAATGTCAAAAAGGAAGTTCCCGGCGAAGGAGGTCATCATCATAGCTGAGGCAGTGGAGGCCGTACATTTCTCAATGTTTCCGGTATAAATAATAGATAATAATTTATTTTAGATTTTATGATTCATAGAAGTGTTAGTAAATGATACACCATTTATCAGTAAACCAATAATTATTATATTATGACTAATAATACCTACGCGTAGATTTTAGGGTAGACAACGGAAACCCTATTACTAAAGTAGCCCACGCACTGGTCTGTTATCTCACAGAAAATTTTCGGTCCGGCCGCCATATGATCGAGATTGAAGACAGGCCATACACTAGCCAATGTAAATCATACGATCTAGATCACATGCAATTGACTCACTCACACAGACACAACGGATTTGATTAAACAAAGGCGCGTGTGGATGTGTGTGTGACAGATCGTTCCGGTCATCAAAATCAACCACAAATACAACGATTTGAAAACGGATAAGAATTGGATGAATCTGTGGTGGATTTCGGTGGACCGTACGGCGCGGGCGACCGGCCGGGGATTGTAGGAATGTATGGCCACCTTAAGGCTCCGCTGTCCGTCTTTCCGCCTGTCACAGGGGTGTGTGTATCTTTTGAACTGTAATTGACATTTGAATTTTTTACAGAGTGAGTATTAGATATATATACTTGTACACCGCTATAGCAACAAATAATAAAAAGAAAATACAAGAAAAGAAAGAATAAAAGAAATTAAAAAAATAAGACAGATTTTTACTAATCGTCTGTCACAGAGCTGTATCTTTTGAACCGTAATAGGGGTAGACACGTGAAGTTTTCACAGAGTATGTATTACTATGGCCGCTATAATAACTAATAACAAAAATAAAGTAATAAATTAAAGGGGGTCCCCATACAAGAAACCTGTTTTATTCGGCGTTTTTTGCTCGATCTTAATTAGTATAAAATATCTGTGATGATAGCAATACATACAAACTTTAACTTCTAAATAGTATAACTGTAAAACAAAAAATAATTAAAATCAGCCAAGTGTGAGTCGGACTCGCGCTAATTTGTTCCTGCGCCATACAGGGGCGTCAAACTTGGTCTGACCTTAGTGCATGAGCATACTTACTACTGAGAAGGCCGCAGGGTTCCCTTCGAGTGCGAGTCCGACTCGCAATTGGCCGGTTTTTATTGATGTTCATCGTTCAACGAGTACCCTGGGACCATAGAACTTCTATACTAAAGATCTGTGCCTGGGACCGATAACACTGTTGAACCGAAAGGCAACCCGTGAAGGAAAAAAAAACTGAAAGAAACGAGTTGGATGCTTCCCTTTGTGATGAATAAGGACAGAGGTTCTTTTTTCATGAAAATTGGTTTAGGAGTAGTTAATTCAAAAATTTGGAGAAAATTGTTTTCCTGAATATCTCAATGAAATCTTAACCGATTTCGATGACGTATTTTTATATTTCAAGACATAATATATATCCTTTGGATTTTCTCACAGAAGCTCATCGAATTGGTTTAGTAGTTTTTCAGAAATTCGATTTGATGATTTTTAGTCGAAGAGGTATTGCTCCCAAATAGTTTACATTTTTCATGTAAATTGATTTATCAGGAATGTGGACTACCTATAATGTATTAAGGTAGTCCTGATCCAAGATAGCGATGTCTGACTTACTACTCGTTAGTTCGATTCCGGACCTGCCTGCCTGATAGGAAATGGCAATAATTTGGTTTAGACGATAATTTCCTAGCATCACATCTACAAAACTTACCTACCTACAAAAATACATACAGCTAGTTCTCAATTTTGTAATTGGCAATTACCGGGTAGAATATTGCATAACCGTAAACACGGTACGGGAGATGTTACCACCCCTAGATGCCCTCGCTATTGAAAAGGGGGGTGACACGTGGATGCGTTGGCGGTAGGTAGAGATGGGTGCATAGAACGAGTGGTATGAGGAAACTGCGCACAATTTATTCTCTAGGTGACCTCGCTACTGAAATTTGTTTTGCCTAGGTATGATTTATTTTATCAAGTTTTAGATTTTCTGACTGATTTATAAGATGTATAAGGAAGTTAATTTACTGATTAATTCAACATTTTAAGATACTATAAGTGACAAAAATTTGTTACATCGACATTTAATAAGTATTTGTTGTTTTATATTTCCATACTAATAAATGCAGTTAAATAAATATAGGTGTTTTATATACACCTGAAATGAAATTCTATCGGTTTTCAATAATACTTAGCTAAATGTATCTACTCCATTTTTTAGCGTGTTGTGATTCCTGTAATGTAGCTATAGCCTGTAGGAAGCTTGCTTTAAGTGCATATTTGGTAGAGAACAAGCTTCTTGTCTACAAACTAATCCTGAATCCAATAAAACTTTGGAAAACTTCAGCAAATTCAAACTCGGAGATCCTGCAAAGGTTCCAAAATAAATTGTTACGGCTTGTATCCAATGCACCTTGGTATATCTCCTAATAAAATATTACACTAAAAACTAGGGGTAGCAACCATATAGGAAGAAATAATGGCCAGAGGTCCTACAGAACCCGAGTCGCGAAACACCCTAACCAACTAGCGTCAGGCTTAATGCAGACCAGAACTTCTTTTCGAAGATTAAAGGGAAGAGCACCTCAATGTCTCACTAAAGGATGAGATAACGATAGTTATTAGGATGTATCAATGGATACATACCGAGAGTGCCATATACATAATTATAATAAATAGCAAAAATATTTCCCATTGCATCTATAAAAAAAATTATGACAAATTGCAATAAGAAAGGAGGCAAAAATAAAATATATGGTACCTATTACAAGTTCGTAGCAGTCGAGTAAGTAAATATTTATCCTAAAAACTTGCTTTCTCCTGAAGTTTTGTATTTTTAAGAGATCTTTTAATAATCTTATACTTACCTAGTATAATTATTCCATAAAACTTTATACTTATCTGTAGGAAGCTTTATTTAAAAGCATGCGAATTTGGTACCTACCTACCTATATTACGAATTCTTAGCAGTCAGGAAAATAAATATTTGCCCTAACAACTTGCTTAGCCTTGAATTTTTTTAGAGTTCTTAGATTTGGTATAGTATAATTGGGCCAGAAAACTTTACACAAGCATTCTAATTTGGTACTATTACAAGTTCGTAGCAGTCAAGAAAATAATTAGTTATCCTAAACACTTGTTTTCTCTTGTTGTATTTTTAAAATATTTTTTAGCTTATATAATTAGACCAGACCTATCTGTAGCTGTATTGAAAAGCACTTGAATTTAGTATTATAACGAGTTTGTAGCAGTAAAGGAGAAAATAAAAATTGCTAATACCTATATATTTAAAAATTGCTTGCTCTTGAAGTTTTGTATTTTATAAGGATCTTTCTAGATTCTTTTATAATTAGGCCAGATATAAGACACCAACATACTTTGGTTCTGAAATTGTTCTCCATGTTGCTAAGTTGCCAAGCTCTACTTTAGCTGCAAAACCATGTCATCTACAAAGAAACACAAAATTCAGTAAAACAAAGTAAGTGCATCGAGCATTAGCCGAACGTTAGGGCGTATGAGGGCGGAGTAAGGACATAACTCGGGTATTGACCGGCAGATGCGCGCGTCGCTCGTCCGTGCACTTGACTCCCTGCACGCTGCGCCCGGTGCATTGCCCGCGCGTGTCCGCGCATACCCTCCCCTCTAACACCTCTTACCCCCATCCCTCCCAACCCCAGATATACCCCCTCCCGGTCCTGTCCGCCATTCTGGATGTCGAAGTTATTGATATTTTCCAGTGGAAATTTACTGCAGCCTTTTATGCTTGTTTACTTACTGCGTATTATAGTATTTTTCTGAGAAGGATTTGCGATTTATACCTACGATTTATTATTTTTATAATAATTGATACTGTAACAACTTAAATATACCTACAGTAGACACCATACTTAATGGTTTCACTAGATCGATCTCTGTCACAGCAGACTATCTCAAAAAGTACAAACTATAAATATAGACCCTTTATCTCAGAGATTTACTTAACGCACAGATCTTCTATACTGTGACTTCACGAATATAATTTTTAAAAACTTATTGATAGAGGTTCTGTGCTAACTTTACTGTCTATGAAATAGAAATTACGGAGACGATCTTGCGTCAGTAGCATTACAAAGTAGAACGAGTTCTCATCGTCATCAAAACTATGCTACTGGAAGTATTATATTAGGTATCGTATCGTCATTAACACTAGGTAATCATACCTGCACTACATATCTATTATGTTTCACAACTTATTCTTGTGTTTTATACGATGAGGTTATTACAAGAATTATTATCACGATTTTTTATTTTCTCGTTAGTTTGAGTTTTGAGTCTTAGAGAGAGAATTAAAATTGGTAGAATATTTAATCTTAGGTCTCTAGAAACTCTAAAATCTCTAGACGCAGGAAGGGTCAAAACTAGGTGCTTCCTGAATTGATGGTCCGCTATGCATTTTCTTGATGAGATTCAAGATGTACACGGACAAGTTTTGAAATTACAAGTAGTTATTATGGGAATTTCATTTTATAAATTTGTGCTAGGTAGGTGTAATAAAAAGGGGTCTTCGAGTATTTAGGTATATAATATAGATAAAACAAAATCATTCCTTCCATATCAGAAGGTCGCCGTAACACCCCATTGCTATCATAATTTAGTGGCCTTCAGCTATTTAATATTCGATAGATTAGGTAGGTAGGTACTATGTATAAATAAAGTTCAAATGATCACTTGTTGATATGTGAGGATTTTATATTGATCGAAACAAAATTAAGTGCCTAGTTGTAATTAAATACTTATATAGATATTTTTTTAAAGATTATAATTTATTTTATTCCTATGAATACAATTATAAAAACTTATAATAATTAATACTTATTCTTACCATAGACATAATATAAAATAAAACAATCACCTAGCCAAACGACAATATATCGCTGGTATGCAGAGTTCCGTCGAGGTCATGCCTCCCTCAGCACCTTCTACAGGTCGACCAAAAACAACGGTAACACCTGAAAACTTCGCTTCTGTGCAAAAAAAAATACTTACATGAGAACCGATATACGAGCAGATTCGGACAATTATGTATTGGAATGACTGCAATTCTAACTATTTTGCATAATGAGTTGGGCTCGGGTTAATGTGTCTACTCTACAACGCTTCAACAGAGGAAACTCAAAAGCCATTTATAAAATTGGTGACAAATCATGGATCGATTAATGTGAACCTGAAAGAAAACACCTATCAGCAGTTTGGGTCTTCGAAGAAAATTATCGCTTCGTTTCTCTCGAAAAAAGGACATGTTGCCATAATTCCATTAGAGGAACGCAGAACGGTTACCGCTGATTGGTACATCACGGTTTGTTTGCCAGAAATTATGGCCGAACTCCGTAACGGCGCATAGTCTTACATCATGATAATGCGATCTCCCACACCGCTCGGAAGACAAACGATTTTTTAAAGCAGGAAAATGTTGTGTTTGTGAGACATCCTCCGTACACAGTCCTGACCTGAGCCCTAACGATTTCTTTACATTCCCTAGAATAAAAGATTTGTTTTATGTGGTCAGCGGTTTGAAGACCCAGAAGCAGTTGTACAATCTTACAAAGCGGCGATTTTGTCAACATCAACTTCAGACTGAAATAATTACTGTTGTAATAATTGATTTGAACGAATGCAGAAGTGCATAAATTATAAAGGAGAATAGTTCGAAAAATAATAAAAGTTAATTTAGTTATAGTTATTTAGTTTTTTTTATTCCCGATCATTTCGATGTGTCTCTCGTATCAAGCAATTTGCACCTTTACAGTTTATACACCTACTCTTCTTCATGAGCAGCGTCAGTCAGGAACAACACTGTTATCTATTAATGCGCTGGGATTTCCGCCATACAGTTCAACATAATATAATAATCCAATTTCCTGAAAATATTGTCAGTTGGCGGGCAGTTACGTACTGTAAATAGTCAATGTCAGAGACCTTGGGACGTCGAGCGACATGCGGAAAAGGCCGAATAAGGCCGTCGGTGACCTTCTGAACGCGAGGCCGCGCCCGCCAACTCTATACGCGGAAACAGGAGTCTTTGTCTTTACATATTTATTATCATTTACCCCGTCCACCATATAAACATAATAATCGCGATGGACGCCTTCCCTGTTGTGATGATTGAAATCATATTTTTCTAAACTGTTCCTTACTGAACATTGTCGGGTGACCAAATATAGTGTATATTATTATATAGGGTATGTATGCGTCAGCAGAGATGCATCGGCAACGCAGCCAGTGTCAGACAACTGAATTTCATATACCTATTGCTGCATCGAAAATCTCAGTTTCTAGAAAGATGAAATAGATACCTTAGGGTATATGGTACGTAGACTGGAATTACCGTCGAAGTTACAAGAAAATTCAAAATTTGAGAATTTCTTCATAAAATTAGTATAGATCTCTAGCATAGGTTGGTAGATGAGGTAGATTTTTGGTAGGTACCAAAGAGATTGATTTTATGGTTGGACGGTTATCAATAAATGTAATGTAATATAGGTAAGTAATTATTTTCGAAGAAAGATTAAATTACTAATTTGTGCGAGTTTTTAAAGTTCTGCCTAAATCGCATTACTTTGGTAGGTTTGTTTATTACCTTACTTTACCTACATATAGGTAGTTACTTAATTTTGTTGCTAAATTTCATCTCGGCAAAATCTAAATACAAAAATTCATCCCAACATCCTACAAATATTTTTCGACCGTTTGAACTATGCATCTACCCACTTAGCTGGGGAGAGCTTATTAAATTTTGCACTAGGGTTGGGAGCGTGGGCGAACAGAGGGCACGGGCGGGGTGAAATGGAGAAGGGGGAGGAGAACAGGGGGCGTCACTCCGGGAGGCGCGCGATCGGCTCCAAGGTCGCAGAGTCACAACCGGGCAAGGTCGGCTTCCTCTCTCGCCCCGCACTCTTCCCCTCACCCTGCGACCCCCTGCCTGGCGTGGGACGACATGACCTTTATATCCACACTTAGGAAAAATAATTTCATGACTAATAGGTTGATATTCCAGCCGCCATGACTAACGAGTATAAAAAGCCGATCTATTATTGTAACTTTGATAAAAATGTTGTTGTTTATAAATTGATACACTAAATGTCATCGATGTCTAAATGTGATGTGATGTGTAAATAATAGGTACCTCTACCTACCTACCTTTACTGAAGTAGGACGTAGATTGGTTTGTGTAACTAGGTATTATATTCTGTGAGTTCTGTGACTGTTAAAACTTGGCACCAATAAAAATAATCCTTCCTACGTCACTCACTCTCCTTCTTAGCCTAGATATGTATGTAGATAGTCAACCATCATAGTTTCTTGGGGTTTAAAAAAATCGAAGGGCAAAGTAGTCCATATACCTACCTGGATACCTCTTCTAACTAAACGTTTTATACTCTTTTGTTATATTGTTATAGGTAGTATTAGATTTATAAGTATAAATTTGACTAATATCAAATAGGTCTTATTTCTCGCTCTATCGTATCGTAGCCAACTTGACTCTCTATTTAATAAATTTGTTAATAATAATAAAGTAGGTAGGAGGTTGCGGTTGGCCATTTTATGTACCTGATGATTCATAGTTGAATTGGTGACAATTTCAAGGTTGATTTAATAAAGTTTTATTTAGGTAGGTATATAGTGTTATATACCTACTTTATAATAGGCCATTTTTTTCTTTAGTGCAAATTTCGTTGCCACATGTGCGTTAAAGCCGGAAGTTTATGCAAGTTTACCTAATTAACGAACTTCAATTGTTGACAACAACTATTGTGACTTTAAATATTAACATATTTTAATCACCAATTTTTCTATTCTTATATTTTCGTCCTATTTGTTTGTAATCAAATTAAAAAGTAAAAAAAATCGAGGTATTTATGCGGGTCATATATTATGACCGACCGAAAGTTACATGCTACGAGTTTCTTGTTAGAGCATCGTCTCTGTCATTTTTTCTTCTTTCTTCACAGGTTACTTTACAGCTCCCGAAACCGTGTACAGTCCCAGGGTACCCAGCGGAAAACTAAGTCTCCCTCTTTTAGCCGATGGCTAACGAGTGGCCAGAGTATATTTAGATGGAAAAGCCTGTAAATGTGGTTTGTCGGATTATGTACACAAGTTTTTAATTATAAAAAACCCATTGGTACATTGCCAGGATTCGGGATCGAACCCGTGGTTTGCTTAGTTAATACTAGATGTCTTAACCACTCGGCCACCGACACACACCAAAACTCGTAGCACGTACGTACTACACCGAGCGACGCGAGTGTCCCATAATAGCCCATCCATATAGCATGCATGTAACTTGATTCAGCTACTGAACAACAGAATATTTTTATATTTTAAGTTAGTATATAGTGTTACAATTTGATTCAGCGAGGTATATAAGGCAGTCGGAACCATTTCGAGTTTTTTGGATGGCGGTTTTAAAATGTAGTACTAAATAAACCTTTTAAAAAAAAGTGCACCGACTTCAAGCACTGAAAAGTAAGAAATAATAAACATTTCGTCGTAGAATTTGAAGACGGTTGGTGCCAAATTAGGATACAAAACTAAGTAAATATCTAAGAAGATAAAGGTCTGTTCAATATTATCTATGTTTGTATATACTGATGATCGTAGGTTCCTAATGAATTGTCTAGATTAGTGAATTTGGGAAATAAGTTGTTTCTAATTTGGCACCAACCGTCTTCAAATTCTACGACGAAATATTTATTATTTCTTACTTTTCAGTGCAAATTTTTGAAAGGTTTATTTTACCCTTTTAAGTGATGCCTTGAGAGACAAATAATAACGCAACTAAAAAAATATTGATGGAAAATTAAAAAAAAATACCGCTGTGGATGTGATTTAAACCATGTGCTAGTGCATCCTGCGCTGCACCCCGCTAGACCATCGTCACAAAAATTTACAACTTCGTGTCAATAGCAACCGTTGCTAAGGCTTTTTCTGATACATAATTTTCAGCCGTAAACAGACATTAATTACTGAATTTCTGAAAAACTACTGAACCGATTTTCGTCATATGTCTGTGAGATAATGTCGAGAAATTATTATGTCTTAAAAAAATAAGTCGTCAAAATCGGTACTTATTATATCGAGATATCAAGAAAAATGTACTTATAAAGTCAGTTTTTTCAAAATTTCTGTAAACTAATGAACCAATTTTTATGAGATAAAAATGGGGCCAATCCGGAAGAATTATCTGTCGATTAAAAAAGAAACCATCAAAATCGGTTCACATTGGCGGAGTTATCGATGTACATACATAAAAAAAAAAAATACGGTCCGAATTGAGAACCTTCTCCTTCTTTTTTTGGAAGTCAGTTAAAAATATAGACAGAATTTTACGAAATTTAAGCCCTAAGGGGTTAAAAGGGGGTTTTAACGTTTCTATGAGAAAAACAAAATATGATTCAACATTGGCAAAAAACATTCTGGGTAGGTACAACATAAAAAAAAAAGTATTTTTCTAAAAATTTGAATGGATGGGAAAAAAGTAAAAAGTTTTTTAATTATATTTACTTGAAAAAGATTCTACAACATTAGAAAAATTTTGGTTAACATTTTTTTTATTATTAACATCTTTTAAAACGCAGTGGTTTTATGGTATTACGCAATTATTTGTTGAATTAATCAATAAGTTTGGTTTTCCGGGAGTGATAAACCCGCACCTCTCCCGTCCCCTCTGACGTCAGTAACTCTCCTACCTACTTCCTCGACCTTCACATTATCCTGTACACGAGTTACCTCGCACCTCGCACTCACGCCACTCGATGCTTGATCCCATAAAAGTCTTTGAACTGGGAACCACAATATATATCGCACAATGGGCTTTGTGCTGAATTTAGGACATATACAAGAGATTATTGTGTGTTCAAGGTTAACTAAATATTTGTTTTTTAAAAGCAGCAATGCTTTTATGCATGTATTGTAGGTACATCTAAAAAAACAATATAATTGTGCTTGAAATTTTAATTACATATTGCATTCATTTTTATGCAAGTTTTTTTAAAAGAAATACAGTTTGTAGTTTTCTCTTTTATATCACCATATATGTACCTACTACTCACATATTATAAATGCAGAAACGCCGCGGTTGTATACCTATTCATTGATAATACTTACCATACTTACGTGAAAATATAAAAAAAATAAGTTTAAAAAATCTACGATTGCATACTTTTAGATCATAATAACTTAGTAAGGCGTAGCATTTTCGTAGCTGATTCGTAGGCAATCGATATTATATGAATATTGTTTTTTAATCAAATGGTATCTGTAAAAATTATAACATTAAAATATGTAAACTTATATTATAATAAAATTATTCCGTGCTCCCATTCTAAGCAATTTTTATACAGGAAAAGCTGAATGGTTTCTTTTGTATATAAATCAGCAAGTAGGTACCTACTGTAGTTTAGTGCGGAGGGATTAGGGTGTCCTGTATTTCCCTGAGAAGCGACACGGCGCGCGCAGGCTACGGCCTTCCAAGGTCTTCACAAGGTCGGCCCAGGCTCGTGTTGTATAGGTTTGCAACTGCTTAAACAAGGTTTCATGATATTTCATTTTCATTTCCAGTTCTGGTTTCAACCAGTTATTAGTGGTTTTAATATTTACATTAGGTGGAAATATAAATTTAAATCCACCGCATTGCTAAAATTCAAAATTAGAGCCGTCTTATATATGTACCCATACGACATGTAGGTAGATTAAGCATTTGCAATATGTAGGTACATATTTTGATTTACTTTCAATTCAGGGCGTACCAATAAGTTTGCAAATGTCACTGAAATAATATTCAAACGTATCTCCGAATTTACATACAGGTGTTTATGTCAAACACTGTTTACTTAATTTTTTAGTCGTAAAATGTAATTTAATATTATGAAAAGCTCACAAAAGCTAATATAAGATCCTGAATATAGCTGTTATAAGTATAAACTACATTTTCGTACTCGGCTCAGATACACTGTAAAATTACAACAGATACAATTGACAGTGGTACTGTCATAAATCACCAAATTATACAAAGTTCTAAGAAACTTATAAGAAATTCGACATATTACTGTTTTCTTGTAAAAATGAATAACAGGCACAACAACTATACTTTTAGGATCTATCTATACTAACAGTTTTTTGATACTCCGAGATACTCGTATATATAAGATATGATTATAATAATATAGCATTATGTGAACAGGATAGCTTAGTACTGAACAATTTGTATATTTTCCTGTTTTATGATTTATTTATATTTCGTGAGTAGGAAAGGTACCTGCTGATAGTGTTTCAAATTCCAAACGGCTTACGTATGCACAGCGAGAAATTAGTTGAAATTATTTATCAAGATATACCTACCTACCTAGCTACGTGGAAGTCATACCTCTACATATTTCCAATAATATTGTTATCTAATATATAAAAATAAATATTTGTTTCTTTCTTTGTTTGTTGGTATTCTATAGACTCAAAAACTACTAGACCGATTCGAAAAAATTTGAAATCCCAATTCTTGGGGAAGGTTATAGGCTATTTAACATCACGCTACCTGTGAGTACGCACAAGTGGGTGAATTGTATTCTTAATACAACGCGTACGAAGTAGCAGGAAATCAGCTAGTACTCGTATATAATATAATATAATACCTAATGGCATCGCATTTTGACGTTATCGGAGACAACGATACCTACTTAGGTAAGTTGCTTTTCGAAACACTTATATGAACTCACGCACTCACGACTATGTATAGGTAGGTACTATGAATTTGAAAAGCAGTACCTACAGGAGTCTTTTCGATGGCGGCTTGCTTTTTAGTGAACAATTTGCAATATATATGTCACGGCTAAACTTTTTTTAGAAAGCTAAATATAAATACAGTATCATTTAATAATAAAACCCCAAGGGCTCACTTTACATGTTCTCACTTTCGAATAAAAATCATTAATTTTCAATGCCGACCATTTTGTTCCAAGCAAGTGAGCAGGTGGTCTCACTGGGGACTTTCTGATTGATTCATATTCGACTCATGTTTAACTGCGTTTATGGTTGTCCGATAGGTGATTAATTTGATGTAGATGTTTAACGTGCTTCAAATGCTGATCCTGATTAATAAATGCAATTTTAAATTCTTTGCAATCGAACCTTTAGGTACCAACACTTTTAAAAAGGCAATGTTCAAATTATTGGATTAAATGTTAACGACATGTTTAGCTTAGTGGTTGAAAGCAGAAAGCAGAGAGTTTCGAATCTTAGGTGAAGCAAAATGTTTTATAAACAAACTGGGTTTCCGCCCCCGGCTTCACCCGTGGTTATTTTCGAACAAAATAAAATATAGCCTATGCTACTCAGGAATATCGTAGCTTTATATTTGTGAAATAAGTTTTAGAATCGGTTGAGTAGTTTGAGAATTACCCCCTACATCCAAACTTTACCTCTTTATTTATTTAATTATTTTGTCTCGCGACAGTTTTTATTTTGCGATATTCCCTCTACATTATTTAAGTAAATAATAGATTTTCCACCAAAAAATTTTTTTAAGAAAGCCGCCAGTCTATCTGGGACCTCATTTCCAAACTAAATTGGAAGCGGTAACCTTCACAGGGCACATTACCGTGAGGATGTAGGTCAAATAGTCCCGTTACCCTTGACCCAGGGCGTCGCGCCCTTCGTCGACGCCCGCCAAATAATAAGGCGACACAAGGGCAACCGAACTGACTATGTACACATAATGTTATTTGACCCAAATTGCCTCTATTCACAAGGGACACGAGTGGGGAAATTATTTAAAATTAATATTACCAGTATTATTAAATAAATTATCAACCTTACCTTATTTTCAACATAATCAAATATGATTATTTTAATATAGAATGACATCAAATATAATGCGTGATTTCACCAGACAGAACCTGGCACATTAAAAATACTCAATACTCATATAATTTACTAAGCCGATTACAGGACAGACTACAGGTATACAGATATGCATATTACGATGCAACACCCCCTTCCCCAAAACAGCTTTGTTGAAATTTTCTAAAGGTTTTTATTCCATACTAGCTTTCCGCCCTGGCTTCGCCCGTGTTTTTGAATGTATAATATGAAACATTGACATTACTGGTTACTGCTCGGCTCCCAAAGACGTAGCGTCACGTTTTATACACCTTACTAAACCTTCCTCGTGACATCTAATAGCGCAATCAGTAATCAAATCGGTTTATTAGTTTTTGAGCCTATAAAACACAAAATCCTTAATTTTTATTTATTATTTCGACATCTTGGGTTACTTGTTGTCTGTCCCTTTAATTCAAAACCCCTATGAAAATATTCAAAGGGCGTTGTGCACTTGTTTTTAAGGGTCCGTAGCCAAAATGACAAAGCTTCTCCTGAATTTCCAGTCAAGTCAATAATTAATTGGAACAAGTTTTTTTTATATATTTGTCATTTTCAGTCACAAACTGAATTTTGTGGTCCGTGAAAGAAGCCATGTTTCAAAGCAAATAAAATGTGTACCTATTTAAATAATGAAAGTGAAATGCGTGTGACACGTTGTTGATTTCCGTTTGTGTCCGAATGGCATTCGCACTGGGTAAAACTATATTATGCAACTTTGCACCAAATCAACTACTACCAACTTTTATCTACTACACTAAACAAATTAAAAAAGTACATTTTTGGCCACGTGTTTATATACGCTCTAAATTCAAGCGTTATATAATATAAGCTATGCTCTTTGCTATGCTATACAAAGACAAATAATATCGCGGAAACGTATTTTATCTTGAAAACATAAAAGGATTAAAACGCTTGCAATGACGACTCGGCATTCAAAGAAAATGATTTCGCATATTTTCCGGGAAGCGTTTCTAGATTGATGATGGAGCTCTACATGTATGATAGCAACTATAATGTGTGTTTAGATAATGTGTTTGTGTGAGTAGTCTGACATTGAACTTCACACTTGATGAGTTGCGCAATAGATCCGCGCTCGCGCCTCAGCTTCGGCCTTCGTCGGTTCACATTTAGTGACCGCGTGGACACTGCTTTCTTGGACTAATATAGGCAAATATACCTACCTACAGTTTACGTACCTAATCATATATGGTGTCGATTATGATAAGTATGGACTGGTATATCAGATCTTTTTTTAGCGAGTAAATATTATTATAGTAAAATGCTAGTATGTATTTTAAGTATAAAGTTCCAAAAAGTTGGAAAAATATTGACTTAAAAACTTTGTTATGCTTAGTTGTTACATGTTTGTTACCTAGTCAGATATTATATATGTATCTATCTAATCTGTGCCTATACCAATTTTTTTTAAATTTTCTTTTCAGTAATTAAACTAGACAGACCCCGCGGGTTCGATCCCGGATCCCGGCCATGTACCAATGGGTTTTTTAATTAAAAACTTATGTACATAATCCGACAAACCACACTTAGAGGCTTTTCCATCTAAATATATCTCAACAGAACTAGCCACTCGTTAGGTATAGCCTCAAAAATACCATCGGCTAAACGAGGGAGACTTGGTCTTCCGCTGGGTACCCTGGAACCGTAACACGGTTTCGGGAGCTGTAAGGTAACCCGTGAAGAAAGAAAAAAAATAAAAAAAAAAATAAAGTAATTAAACTTGTAATATTTCCAAAAAACGTTTATAAATAAACAATAAACAATATTTATATATTTAGTGCATGTCTCTTCCCACACAAAAGCATGCACCACATGTTGTTAGGATTGGTTATTAATTAGTCATCCTACGCGATTTATATTTTCACTCCTTTATTTTAGCGCTATTAATAAATAAAACCAATAGCTAAATTATGTACTAGCAAAAACAATAAAAAATAGTAAGCATTTACCTTATATATTTCATTAAAAAAAATGTTGATTAGTTTCAGGTTTCATATCCTGACCTTGCTATGTAGCTACCTACTATAAAATGTTTTATTGTGCCGTTCCCGAGGAAACAATAACTTCAATTCACTGAAATTCATGTACCTACCATACATACTTTATATTAATTCTAACATTGTGATATGATAAATGATGAAACATATTTTTATATTTACATTATTTATCTCGGAATAATTTGAAGGCCTTTGAAATCGCTAACAGAACAAAACGACAGATTAACTAATAGCTGACAAAACTATCATCATAAGGGAAACAATACATACATAGTAATTTCCTGCGATGAAAATGAAAATCCATCATTATACAAACTTTGCATGTCTTTTTTAATTAATTTGTCATTTAAAATTCTTAAAAGACGTTATATTAATAATTTTACATAATATTTAACATTTTTAACCTTTGCAGAACTAATAATAATATGATAAAAAGACATGCAAAGTTTTTTTAACAAATAAAACAAATTTTAAAAATACTTATTAAAAAAAATACATTTTAGGTAAGTATACTATCCTTGTAGTACCTACATTTAATTGTACAAACTTCTGCCGCTACGATTTTTTTTAATTCAATACAATCAATTGATTCTTATATAAATATTATGAATAAATCAATGAAACTTATTTTTCAAAACGTAGATACGCACTTGACCAAAAACAAAGTATGTAAGTATGCCAATTTCAGTTTCAGATATGTTTTAGAAAAGTAGGCTGCCATGGAGTCGCCAGTTGAAAGCAATACTCTGTCTGTATATGGCGACGTGGTAACGCTGTCCATATTTAGGTAGGTACTTTGCACGTCATGGGACTACAGCTGTAATTTCTTAAACCGTCGATAAACAAATATACCTATTTACAGAAAATGACACTGGTAGCTTTTGCCAACCTCCGAAGTACAAAAAGTCGATAGAAAATAGTTTTTTGGTTTGAGCAGGCTTTCACCGCAAATTAATTCAAAATTATAAAATTAAATACAAGACAGGACATAATAAAGGTTCGACTCTCAGAATAAGAAGACTATTTGAGGTTTATTAGTAAGTACCTAATGTATGTATAGATATTGGTTTCATACATGAATTGGGTAAACTGAAAAAATAAATAAATAAGTAAGTATACAAAAACGTCACGAGCTCTAGCTTTCTTTCGAAAGTGAAAAACCATTGGTTGTTATTCGGACTTTCTTGTGACATTGACATTGGTTGGTTACGGATATTTTAATTTCGGTCGCGGAGGCGGCTGAGCTCGCTCGCGGTAATTTATTACCCACGATATAAAATTGGCCAATAATTGTAGCAACTGTCGCGATAGTTCTATTATTAACAATGCGTTTTAGTCAACAGCATCTGAAATAGAGTATTTGTTCAGATATTTTCACGTGACAGACGGACCACTAGTGTTGTGATTATGTATTCCGGAAATTACATACCACGTCTGTATGCCGCAAGGAAAGCTGCCAAAAACTGAACAGTCAAGTACCTATGCGATATTTGTAATTTACATCTCATAACCTCATAACCTTAAATGTAGTTATAGGATTTTTATTTATTAGGCTAGATACTTGCGAAAAAATACATTTAAGCCTATAATGAATTAAATGTCTGTCTGTTTATTTACAAGTATAGTAAGTGGGTACCCGGTAACTTCGGGGAACCCAGTTGAAGGCATAAGATGAGGCTGAAGTGAGTCGACAAGGCGACAATTGTAGAATTACATAATAATAAAACACCAAATAACTATGGCTGCTCAGATTTTGGTTTTATTAAAACAGACTTGTTCGAATCGAAGAAAGATATCTACGCAATCGCAATGTTTTAGAATTTTCTTGTCGCCTGAAAAAAGATATGAAAATAGAAAAAATAATCTTAAAAATTCACCAAAATACTCAAAATAATCGATTTTTGGTTTCATGGACGCAGATCTGTAACCAAAATCGTATTATTTTTTTGGGCGTATTGATTTGGTGCAAAGGGGGTTTCAAAATTATATGGCCTTATTTCATAGCCAGTTAGAAAATAATTGATGAGTTTTAATATAATATTTTTTCATAATTAAATCATTTTATAATCGAATTTTCTATATAAAATGAACAATTATAAAAGAACAATAATATCCACGATGAAATGTATGAAAATAAAACTATGAAGTTGTGTAATATGTAGATTTATTCAATACCACCAGATCTGCTTCAATAAAATAAAATCATTTGTGCGACCGCAGTGTGTGGCCAAAGTTTATTTTCTAACATTTTGCAGTCATAGACGAAAAAAAAGCAAAGAAGGTAGGTATTTCTTCGATTTAAACAGATCGGTTTTCATTGAAGAATTGTGGCCGTAGTGATTTGGTTAATTTTTAAAATAATTCTATTTGTCAGCTTGTCGGCAAACGATAACCCATCCTCAACCTGTCCTTCCATTTTCAAAGGTCTCACAGAGTAATTACAATTATTTTTTGATCATTCAAAATAAATGAATTTAGTAACTTCTTAGTAGGTAATAAACATCGACCAACGCTGGTGTTCCTGGTATATCCAGGGCTCAAGGTGTGTCAACCACACTTGACAATTTTACAGAACTATGATTCATTGTCTATGTGTACACTGCGCCGGCGCCAACATTATGGCATATGGTCAAAAACAAATAAGTGACTCAGGCAAACAGATGCATATCGCGAATTTTTCTATCGCAAAAAATACAGACATAAAATGTACATAGTAAAATAAGTTATTATAAACAAAAAACAAACACACGATCACGGCCTTGCGGTGTGGCCAGTAACAGTGTCCACTTTAAGTCAGTTGCCCGCATTAAACATAACATAAGTCACTTCTTTATAGACATTGTATTTATGTTATAATAATGTGTAATATGCTTTGTGGTGTGTTGGTGGAGTGACATGCTTTACATCAGGGGTGGCCAACTTGATAAGACCCAAGATCTACTTTTTACTGACTAGATCTACCAAATTATATAATCTATACTAATATTATAAAGAGGTAAAATTTATTTTTTTGTATTTCTGTTTGTAATGAATAAGGTAATGGTTTAGATTATCAAACTTTGTTTAATTAAATTATCGACTTTATTAAATTGCTGCACTGTTTTATTACATACTTTAATTTACATACTATTTTGAAGTCTCGGTAAGGTATCACTTTTCGCCGGTGTTCACAAGTTTATAAGAACCTTAACCTCAAAATCTGAAATTGAGATTTTCGTGTTTAAAAATAAAATATTAGGGTTTCCAGCGCTTCGGCGGCCGCTACCGCGCCTTGTTTTTAAACCATCCGAACCACGCTCGTCACTGCGCTCCTCGCTAACCTATTTTGCGGAAGAAAAAAATTCGATCGTGTCTGAAGACTTTGGCGGTCACGGGTCTCCGGGATTGGTGTCTTGGACGAAAGTTGCTCCTTGTGACCCCTTTTATCCTATGGCATCATAAAAAATTGGTGTTATGTGGAGTAAAAATAATCGCTTGAAAATTTTCTGTCTTTTCAAAATCATGAAAACTCCAACCTTAATTTTGCAAAAACCTGTGACCTCCTGCAAAAACTTATACCTTACCGAGACTTGAAAATAGTTAAAGTATGCAATAAAACAGTGCAGTAATTTAATAAATTCGAAAAAACACGAAAAGCTCGATTTGATAATCTAAACATTTACCATGAATAAACTCAAAAACTACCAAAACTATACCGATTCTAAAAATTCTTTCATTAATAGAAAGCTACGATATCCCTGATTGACATTATATTTTATATTGTTCGAATATATCCACGGGCGGAGCCGTGAGTGGAAAGTCTAGTACATAATACACAATAAAATAACGCGACCGCGATCGACCGTATTTGGCCACCCCTGTTTTACATAATATGTAATATTTTAACAAAAATAGACACGTATTAAACTATAAAGAAGGTAAATATTTTGCAATGTCTGATAATGCAGACTAAAATGAATAATATGGGAAAATATTTTTAGATCGAACAGAACCTGCCATTGTTATGTTTCCAAATATTATGTTCGCGAATGTCGATGATAAGGTTTTAGAAAATTGCTTTCCAGTATAAAAACACTCGAGATTTCTGATTAAACATACAATGCGATCCATTTAAAACTTAATCTCAGATAAAAGCTGTGTTTGACCCATATTTTTTTATCGAACTTGATACAAATTCCTTCATTTACCTAGAATTGAAGTAGGGCAGCAACAAGGAAAGTGATATCACGAACATGACTGCTTTATTTGCTTACACGTTTTGGGGAATAAATATAAAAAAATTATGTCTCTTTGATATTTTTAGAAATACAGTAAATAACATGTAACAATCAATAACTTCAAAAACTTTTTATATAACGAATATTGTATTTCCTGATTTATTATTATCTCCTTTCAGTTCATCTCTTGGAAATGCCTGTACAAATTTTAAATTCTAGATTGAAACAATTTATACTGTAGTTAAGGTAATGATCCGCTTGGAAATGATATAAATATAATAATTTCCGTGATTTTAATACATGCATGCCATTTAATTAAATTTATCGTCATCATCATCATCATCGCCTTATTGAATTTCATCCTAATCTATTTTATCGTTCAACCAAACTTTTAATCCAAGAAGATTTTGTCACGAAACAAAATATGACAAGGTGAGGTCACCATTGTAACGAATGCGACGAATGGCCGCTACGACGCCGAAGCGATCTGTCTCACAACGACAAAGTGGCCCAGAGCCTAGTTATCCTTGATTCTAATTTGCTACTGTACAATGTTACTAATTTGCAAACTTCAAACCGTCTAGCGTCTCTTCCGCGACACATGGCTGACCGAGGTCATGCCACACGAACACGATCACTACGTGTGCCTGTGAGGCTTCCGCGAATGTCAAACAGTTATTTGGATGAGGATGAGACTACTTGGAACTTATCGAAAGAAATTTGAAGCTCAACTGTCTACATGGAATACAATTGAGATTACTAACGTTCTCTAAAAAGAACAAAATAGTCGGAATATGGATGTTTTCTTTTTTTATCAATAGAGAATTTAAACTTATTTAAACCAAATATTTCAGGAATTTTCAAAAACATATTTCTGTAAATTTAATTTTCGGTATATCTTGATGATATATTATGTTAAAATAAACGTTTTAAAAAAAAGTGTAGATACCGACTTCAAAAAATTTGTACTGAAAAGTAAGAAATAATAAACATTTCGTCGTAGAATTTGAAGACGGTTGGTGCCAAATTACTATAAATTAAGTAAACATCTAAGAAGATAAAGATCTTTTCAATAATATCTATGTTTGTATGTACTGATGATCGTAGGTTCCTAATGAATTGTCTAGCTATAGATTAGTGAATTTGGGTACTAAGCTAATCTGGCTTCTAATTTGGCACCAACCGTCTTCAAATTCTAAGACGAAATATTTATTATTTCTTACTTTTCAGTGCAAATTTTTTAAGTAGGTACACTTTTTTTTTAAATGTTTATTTTTTCATTTTAAGTGATATTGCTGCACTGAGATATAAATAATAACGAAACTAAAAAAAAAATTGAAAATTAAAAAAACACCGCTGTGGATGGGATTTGAACAACTTTGTGTCAATAGCAACCGTTACTAAGGCTTTTCTCTGATATAATTTTCAGCAGTAAACAGTGGAAAAATAAAGATTATATGCGAAAATATTTTTGTTATGATTTTTACATTCTACAACACAAATAATCAAACACGTGTTTCAGCATTTTTTCAAAATTTAAAGGGTATGAGGTATTTTTGTATGGCAAATTTGTATAAAACATGTTTTAGCATTTTCAAAATTTAAAGGGGATATTAAATGTTTTTAATTATTCAACCTACAACACAAAATATCTCATTTTGTCAATGTTCCTTATTCTCAGCGGACGAAGTCGCGGGCAACAGCTAGTATTGTTATAAAAATGGTTCAGTAGTTTAAAGTACTTTTAAATATCTGATTTGTTGAAAACAACTGATCAGAACCTATAGTGATATTTGTTTTATTTCCCTTGTATCCAAATTGGTGATATTTCAGTGTTCATGAAGTCGCAATACTTAAAAAGAAAGTTACTTTATAAAAAATCAACTCGTTAGGCAGCCATAAAAATATAGAGTAAATAAAGAAAACTAATAGCAGCTGCTAGTTCGAGCATGAGAATGCACAGCGTTATCCTGGGGTACACCCTACACAGCTCTCGTCTAGAAATACCTATGATGATTTTCTACTCTCTAGAAGGGGGTGGCCAAACCACGGTCCACCGGGCACCTTCTTAGGGCCCGTGAAGCTGGATCATATAGATATATAGGTAAAATTTTGACTTTTATTAAAAACTAGCTGTGCCTTGCGGTTGCACCCGCGTTAATTATTACTGCTCCGCCCCTTAGCGTGATGTTATATAGCCTATAACCACACTGTGCTATAACTTTCCTCAAGAATTGGGCTATCAAATGCAAATTGTTTTTTTTTAAAAGAAAGAAAGAAAGAAACTATAATTTCTTATTTAAACTTATTTTTTAACTTCCCGCTATGAAAATTGAAGCAAAATTATAAACATTGTTGTACGCACAGATCCTTTGTCGTACGACCAAAGCGTACGACATCTTTGGAATGAATAGTCAGTTCAATACGAGACGGCTAAAAGAGTTTGTTGAGATGATCTGTTGAATCGTTTCAATCGTTATTTTAGAAAAAAACTGGCCAAGAGCGATTAAAACTCGCGTGGAGAGGGTTTCATACCATTTTTTCCGTGAGAATTTTCGTTTAGGTTTTCCTGTAAACATTTCCTATTTTATTTTTAAAAAATTTAAACTCAGTAGTTTCGGAGATAAGGGAGGATTTTTCCCCCCAAAATCGAAATTCTATTATTTACGTTATACGTCCGTGATTGGGTCATCAAACTCTACATATACTCTACTGACATACCTTTTTCGACTAGTAGATTCGGATAAAAAAAAAGCTGTGACAGGCGGACAGACAGACAGGCCAAGAGTGAGTGATGTACGAAACTCTAAAAGTCGTAAACCATTGAATCAATTTATCTCAACATTTAATCGGATATCAGTTGATGAACTCTTTCAGTCGCCGTAATGAACGCCTAAATTGGTTTATAATTTTTTATGTTATTGCACGACAAAAATTACATACAGTGAAAAGTTTCAGGGTTGGCCCACCACAGAATTTTATTTTTAAAATTTGGCCAGGGTGATAAAAAGATTGGCCACATACTCTCTTCTCTACTTATAGTCTCTATTAGGAGTACTAAGTTAGGTCCCGCCTGTAGTATCCACGCCGCGTGTCGTGTCGTTAGGCGGACGGCGGCCTATCTACCGCTGCCGGTACAAATAGCGACGACCTTGAGATTTGGCGCTCGCGGCAAGGTCACCGCGCGAATTGTTATCACGATTACGTCACGCGTGACCTACGCACGACCTTCCCGGAGGTGCCCGCCGGCCCAACCACCTCGTGAAACAATAATCCCGTGCCTACAAAAAGGATCTCTATTAATTTTTCAATTTATCAATCCAAATTAGTATATAGGTATAAGTAATAATAAATTTACCAAATTAAAAAAACATCCGTATTGAAGATTTTTTAATACTACTGAAACCTATCATCTATTTTTAGGGTTCCATACATCTACGATGATAAAACGGAATCCCGTGTATATTGATGACCCAATCACAGATGTACAGGGTAAATAATCGGTAAATAAATTTTAAGGGTTAATTTTGGGGGATAAATTAAAAAGTTGAAAAAAAAATTTTAAGTGTAAGTAAAATATTAATGTGACATAGGTGTATCAAATGAAAAGGCACGTTATAAGAATACAAATATTTTTAATAATTTAAAAATGCATTAGTTTATTTTCTCTTATAAGTAGTTTATAGTTTACAGGAAAACCTAAAAGTTTTCTTAAAGTTCTGACCGAAAAAATATACGGAACCCTCACTCGAGTCGTACTCGCAACTTGGCCAATTATTTTATTTCAGAATGTAAGTACGTACCTCATTCTCATATATGTATCCTTATACTCTTATACCTTATATTTCATATATGTATAAAATCCCGATTCATTGATTTCATATAAAAAACTTATTTCTCAAATAAGAAGCATTTATTACCTACTTATTTGTTGTCAAAAAACTTTGAAAATCACACAAAGTATAAACTAATATGAAAGTAAGTCGCACTTTGTTAGTTCTCAATAAACTGTTATCGCTATCGGATTATCACAAACTTCAGTATATGAAACATCTGATACAATGTACCATGACATATACGTATAAATATAGAACTAGCCTTTAACCATGACTGCGCCTGTGCCGAAATTTAATTTATATCATATAGATTAAATATAATTATGTCGCACGCAGGCTAAGGTCACATATCAAATCTGAAGAAATTATATCATAATTAATCTTGCAATATTACGCTACCCAAGTGTTGTGTTTGTGTGGGTCTGTCAGTTGGTGGACCAATGTAGGCGCTGACGCTGACAATACTGATAGTCCTGAAAATTTCCGAAGTGTTTCGATGTATCATCTGGTTCAATGCCATTAGGATAGAAGAGTACATGCAAAAGCAAAAAATACTATTTTAATATTATTATCCCTATTATCTGTTTATTCCTGTGTAACGGTGTGTAACCAAGTAGTAATATGTGGTAAGTACTAGCTTAGCGACTCGGATCCAAAAGGTATTATCCTGATAGCATACAAGAAAAAAATTCAAAGTACTCCTAGATACACGGTACACCCAAACACTTCGGAAAAATCATTCAGAACTATCAGAAGTCAATACTCTACATCGGAGCGCCAATTTGACAGACCCTATTTGGGAGCAGAATAATAATATGAAAATCATAACCCTCCTTTTCCTTTGCCTTAGTTGGGTAAATTCGGACACTTTTATAGTCTGCGATTAGTCTGCAAAAAGGCCGACTATTCAATACTTATGATGGTACAGGAAACGGAAAATAAATGGTACTAAAATGCCTTCCTATTTTGTACTTTTTTATCAAGTAGCAAATCAATCAGTTTTAAACAATTTCATCATCAATTAATCAATAGGTACTTGTTAAGTGGTTCTATCGACTGAATAGTATATATCGGCGACTAGCCGGTATAAAGCCGATTATTCGGTCACTTTTATAGTCGGTCATTATGAGGAGTCGGCCAAAGCCATAGGTTTGTTATTTTGTGAACTGTGAGTGCCTAGCTATAATAGAAATGGAACAAAGATCATCGATTTGAGTATGATTTGATTTCAACAATTTCAAGGGATAACCTTTATTTCAAGTTCATGTAACATTCAGGAAACTATACGACTATTTAGATATCTAAAAACAACCTTGAAATATAATAAAAAAAAGTTATTTGTTATCTTAACAGATAAACACACACTAATTACAATTTATGATAAATAGCAAATTCTGGTAACCTTGCTAAATTTACACGGTCAAGTGTATCTACTGACGACGTCACACGGTATTGATAAAGTAGTTACAATAACTTCCTCATTACAAACGCAAATTCTTTGAACGCGGAATACACGTGGATTACATAACCTTGATCTACCTAGTTCAAGTGATGTATTTTCGTGCAAGAACCAAGCTTCTTATCCTGTAACATGTACGCTATTTCCAAATAACAAGGTCTTGATGAAAGAAAGTGATATTGTTCGACAACTTTTAGAGCTGGCTTTTCTCCAAATTCCGTGCAACATCTTGTTGCCTTGACAAAGACGAAAAATTGTAATGTAAATGTGTTGATAGTACTGTGTGACAAATGTATTCCTATCTGCATTCAATTTATAACTATACATAATTTTTTCGCAAAACGTTTTCAAAACTTTATACAAATAAAATAAAATAAAATATTTAGAGAGTCCAGAGTCTAACTAAACGAAAGAATAAATTGAATATAAATTAATTACTTCAGACTTTTCAAAGGCCAGAGGGTGTTGGAGGTTGTTTAAATGTTTATTTACTACTCAAACTTGTTTTGTCGCCCTGTAGTTTATAAAAGGGAAATATTGCAATATTTACTTTATTAATTCAAACGCCACGAAACAACGTTTTTTACTCGTAGACATAAACGACAAAAATATCGGTAACCTAATAAATTTCAATTTCTTCAAAATTTTAATTATTTAGCCTTAGGTTTAAGACTGCGTAGCAATGGCGTCAATGCAATAATCTAGGCTAACGGTTTTCCTAGAAGGACCTAAATGTGTTTAGAAAATTAGTTAAGTGGAGCAGAGTGGTTATGGGCGGGTCGAGTATCTTGACCCGAATCTAAATACGGGCAGAGTACACGGAGTGAAATCTTAGGCCACGCGAGCTCACGCCAGAAGAAGGCTGCAGATTATTTTCACCAAGCCACTTTAATAAATACCTATATATAGAGTAGGTAATTAATAATAATTTTGTACACAGCAGTGTCAATTAAGGATGGTTTCCTTCCTTGTTGTTTGTTGTTTTTGCTTTCAATAAATACGGATACATACTTATTTTTATAATGGTTGTATATCTTAACCCATCACGTCATGTCAGTAGCTAATTTAATAAGGCAACAGTGCCTTAAATTGACCCGTATATTTTATATATATACTAATATTATAAAGAGGAAAGATTTGTATTTTTGTGTGTGTATGTTTGTAAAGAATAAACTCAAAAACTACTGTGCCGATTTCAAAAATTTTTTCACCATTGGAAAGCTACATTCACCCTGAGTGACATGACATCAAAAAAAATAGGGATCCTTAGTAAAACTCCAATAATGTAACCCAAGGTGTAAAAAAATGACCTAAGAAATTCCTTACATCGCGTGCGCTACGAAAACTATTAATAATATAGAGGTAGTGGTAGTGGTATAGGGTAGGGGTAGGAGTAGAAGTAGGGGTAGGGTACGGGTAGGGGTGGGGGTAGGGGTAGGGTAGGGGTAGAGGTAGAGGTAGGGATAAGGGTAGGGGTAGGGGTAGGTATAGAGTATAAATATACCCTACGGGAATGCATTTTAATTTATAAGTAACTAGCATTCCGCTTAATTTTATTTTGTTCGTAAATATCCACGGGCGAAGCGGAATGCTAGTTACTTATAAATTAAAATGCATTCCCGTACTATCTGTACGGAAATATTTAATTTCAATCTGTTAATGTTTGCTTGTCAGTAATTAACTAAAAATATTTAGGAATAAAATCAAACAATATTTTTGAAATGTAACATAAGAATTTATCCTGAAGGATTTCCGGGATAAAAAGTAGCATGTTACTGTCCGGTCTTCAAACTATATCTGTGCAAAAAATCACGTCGAACGTTACTCTCTATCAAACAAATTAACAAACGCACTTTCGCATTTATAATATTTAGGACTAGTTAGGATAAAGCAACCTACATATCTCCTATTTACATAAAACTTGATTTCATTATGAACAAAAGAAAATTTAATTCATTACATAGAAATTCAAGAACACAGCAACAGTAATCATAATAATTTAACAATAAATAACTTTAATAAATTAACAAAAAGAAACGCCCAATTTCACTAAGGTCTGGCGCACTATGGTATATCGGATATGACAATGGGAGGAGAAACGGACGGATGCTGTCATCGGTGGTCTGACTTATGACTTTTACAAAATCTACATACAATCAAGAACGAAGTGGTTCTACGAGTGGATATGAAGATGTGGAGTAGGGCAGTGGGATACTCGCGTGGCTGAGACACCTCGCTCGGCCGCGCTTCCTTCTTAAATATATGTAAAAGCCTTTCTCGAGACCATCTTCGAGGAACTACAAAAATAAATTGCGCTAAACAGTTTAATTAGTGATAATGATAGGAATAATAACGCACATTCATATTTTCGTTAACTAGTATTTAGTTTAAACGCCATTCCGTGACCTAACTGCACGCGAATGATAAAAAATTGGAAACTCGAACACTCGTATGTATGTCAACAAAGAAGTGGGACACTCTCCCATCCCCAGAGCTTTTTCTTTTGGTTACTACTTTATGTTCCAAGTGAATCCTGAATGAATGCTTTACACAAGATATGACCAATTAAAATGTTGGATGTCTTTCACTTATTCACGTTGTATCAACGATTGAACGCATTTGGACGAAATTAGACTATGTCTCTGGATTTAATTATGTAAGTAACTGCTGTCTTGAGAAGTCTTAAATTAAATGTCATAATTAAAATTTAGATAAACCGTAACTATAAAAAGAAAATTTAATTGTCATTTTCTCCTTATTTATACATAGTTGAACTTGATTGCATCTAGGTCGAAGCTATGTCGTGTAAATGGTCTAATTAAGCGGTGAGTTTGTTTCAGCAGAGCGCTCGCTTAGTTTCGCCACCACGACCTCGTTCGCGCCTCCACTCAAGTTGCTGGTATCAAATTTCAGTGCAAAATGAAACTCGGTGAGCTGTTTTTTCTGTCGGTCGCTGACCTGCATTTCGCGCTACCTCACCGCCACGCACGCTCTGATTCGTTTTAGGATCGCCGAAATTGTGAAGAGCCGCGCCACGCATTGTTTCAGCGAGTCGTCCGACCCAGTGATAAATGTGACACGAAAATATATGCGTCCGTTGACCGTCTCAGAAATTATAAAAACAAATCTTTTTAATTGTAATGTGTAGCGGGAAATTGTTTTGCTAAAACTCCAAATGTCTGTAATTATTTTAAAACTAGCGCTTTTTCTTGAAAACAAACTTCATAATATTGTAGGAAAATATTCTCTTATCAGTAACTATATTTGTGGTTTGAAGTCTCGATGTTAAGTGATTTCATAAGTACTGTGTCGTCAACACTTCAGAAAAGTTTCACGGCTTCTTCAATGTCAAAATAATAAAATGATAGGTATATTTTATACATAACAATTTCTTTATTTACCCTTTGATTGAATTGCATGTGCGTTTATTTCGAAATTCCTGAAAAATGCATATAGAATACTAAACCAAGTAGGTACGTATTTATTTTCTTGATTCTGAATCAAAGAATCATAAAAATCGAACCAATTTATATAATCATAATTAGATCAGATTTTTCAATATTCCTGAAGAGGAAGAAGTTATTTCAGAAATATTTTCTTCACCGCTTTGAACATCCTAAAATAAGCATATGTGATGCATATATAATTATCTCGTTCGTTTTCCTAAAAAGCATCTACAATATAGCCTGCCAAAAAGTTACAGTCAATAATTATATTTAAGAAATGTGGCGTAGATATCTACTGAACAGTGAGAGCATTCCAGTAGTAGGCACGTGGGACATAGCGTGCCTCGCCACCTCGTGTCATAGCACGCACGCGCCGACTACGGTCGTCTATGTAGAGGTTTTTACAACTACATAGATTTTAACATTGATTTTAAATAATTGCCTGCTGATTTGCTTCAGCATACTTTGAGTTCACAACATAGTCTGAAAGTAATAATATGAATAGAGAAAAAGTTTCAAGACTACAAGTCTATTAGCTTCCCTACACATATATTTTTGTTTTAATTTTTAATCCATAAAACAAAAGTCTTTTTGAAGCCTCATTTGGAGCCAGGACCTCCAATTAAGTTAGCATATATCTTATCAATTTAATAATTTACAAATTTCAGGAAATCACTTTTTGAGGCTACCTAACAAGTAGCAAATTCAAATAGAAAATATTGCCATTGACTCGTATTTTCATTACTTATTCTCTTATTTCTAAATTATTTGCCCAACACATTTGCCCTATTAAATCTGTCAAGAATGTAAATCTACTTCAGTCAGACAATTAGTCAATAATTTTCTTAGTGGGAATGCGCCAACATTTTGGCACGCTACATGAGAAGTCTTTATTTTCACCAAGGTTGTTATTTTTTGTCAGTTTTTTTCTTAAAGTGTGGGTAGTTTGTTTACAACATTTCGGCTATGTACTTTTTGTGATTTAAATTTACATTTAGCAGTGTAAGTACTAGGGCTGTCTTGAAAATCAACCGAATGTTTTAATACTTGTTTGTTAAATCGCAATTCGCAATACTCTCAATGTAAAATGTAACAGAGGTATATGGAATATTATTTTTTCTTTTTATCTTCTAAAAAATTGTATGGTTAATTTCGTAAATTATAAAACTAGTGCTATTAATTAAGTATAATTTATTACGAGTAGCGTAGACAAAGAATGACCTCTCTTAAATCGAGTTCCTAGAAATATTTAGACATCAAACTACGAATTTATGTCCATATAAGGTGGAGGTTGGTGTTCTGTGACCTTGGTGCAGCATCATGCGGTATTTTTGCGCGCAACGTCAACGCGGAAGACTATTTCAAGAGTCAGGGCCATTTGCTAGCCGCCTGCCCCGCCCGTCTCTCCACGAACTGGTGTCGAGTTTCCGATCAAATGCGCTTTTAAGCTTAAAAGCTATTGTCTACCCATTTTTTGTCAAAATTATGTAAGTACCTACCTACTGAACGAAACAAAGTATAGAACAATCTCTTTACACATATAATTCGCAAATATTTCTGGCAAAAGCCAAAAGGCAATGTATGAATGATAGAGAGAAATGAGAGTACTGAAAATATGGCAACGTTTATGGAAATAATATGTCTACCTAAAGTACCTAGCTACGTATAGAGACTACAATAGTGTGGTTATCAGTACTGATCTCGTGTTAAAGAAGAGCTAGAAGATAATGAGCATTGTAAAGCGATGACCTCAACCTAGCTCTAGTGTGAAGGTAACCTATAGAGATGTAAATAACACAGGAAGCTGTCCCAATGTCAGACAAGAGAACATATTTTTGTCACCTTGTTTAATTTTTGTATTTGCAAAGTCGGTATTTTGCATCACAAAACCTTTGTAATTTAAATATATTTATAAGTGTAACATAAAACCCGGCGATCACCTCTATAGATGAAGAACAAATTCAAGGCGAATGCTAATATTTGTTCGACCTTCAAAAATTTTCTGTCGCAAATTTTATTCATAGGACAGACGGGACACTGTAGGTCTAAGTGAGTTATTACTATTTATTTTAATGTATTTAGAACCTTGTTGGACAATAACGACCTTTACAATTGAGTGGGCCCTGACATTTACATGAAATGCACCAACAGTACGGATTATCTATTTATTCTATTTTAAAAATAACTAGGTCGTGGTTAAATAACAATGAATTTACAATTGTTGTGCTCGTGTGGTGTACAAAATATATATAAACTTAGAAATAAAGTTAGAAATTAATTAAAAACAAAAATATATGAACGATCTCTAACTTTCGTACTACCTATTTATGATACCTATTTATATAATCAAATCATTTATTAAATTCCACAATATTTATTCTATGAAAAATAAGGATGTGCTCGATGTAAGATGCAGCTGCACTTCTCAGCAAAGGTCATTCGCCTAACCTACGCGACGTGGAAATAAAACGGTAATTAATCTTCTATCTATGATCTCTATGGGCTACAAACATCTAACTAACTAATATATTTTCCATTAACAATAATTACAAGATTAATACATCATTTATACAATATTTTGTTCAAACTCAGAGTTCGAAATATCTGGAACAGTTAAGAGCTTTCGAAGGAACATACCACCAGGTGGGTGATGAGTCACAAAAATAAAGTTTTTCGTATTAAATGCACCTATATTTAAGGTGCATAAGAAAGTGAGGTTACCTGAAAAATGATGCCATTGCGCGGTAAACACGGGCGCCAGGTGTAGAGCAGCTGCAGTCCCGCGCTCGACACTGAAGAAGGCCCGCCCGCCCTACTTTCTCTCAAACAACAGATTTCACTGCATATTTCCAATAAATATACCTACAATTACCACGATATTACTCCAAAATTACACATTGATACATTGGGTATATTGTATTTAAATTCTGGGTTTCGTTCCTTATAAAGTTAAATACTAATTCTTATAGATTCATGCATTTCTGTAACGTCCATGTTTCTCTAAATAAATAAGTATACTCTGTTCAACACAAGATGGTATGTGTGACAGATAACAAATGTTAACTTTTGAGATATTTAACAACATAAATCGAAAGTTTTTTATATCAATATTGTTTTACCACATATATAATACCTAATAGCCCGTTTGTTAAGGAAGGCTATATGCTATATATCATCACGCTACGACTCAAAGGAGCGGAGCAGTAACCAAAAATGTCGGCCAATATAGTAAACGCACTTTTCTCAGGAACTACCAGTCCGATTTCGAAAGATCTTTTTATTCTATATATGTATTATATTTTTATATATCTATCCCGTTTATTGAGGAAGGTTTATAGACTTCATAACTTCACGCCACAACAGTGGAGCAGTAACCATAAACGTCAATCAATCAAAAATTTTCACGGGCGAAGCTGTGGCGAAAATCTAGTATACTGATATATCTACAGCTGCTAAAAAAAAATTTGGCGTGCGGAGGGGTGAATTCTGAAAGAATCTACTGTGTACATAGGAATTTAGCTTTTTTGCAGGCGAACCAATAAGTTTACATTTGCAATCATTGTTTGCAATACTTGCAATACATACAAAATAACCCTCTGCTGATTTTTCATAATGGTTTCTGTCAATTAAAACCTGATAAATACATACTAATTACACATTAATATGTAGCTATAATTATTTTCTGCATTTTGTTTTTATAATAAAAGGTCACAGGCAGGATTACAGATATTCTGGCAGGATGCATAATATGAAAGCCGCGCAGGCTGTTCGCCTGAGGTTTTATGTACGTTGCAGCTGACTCTTTGCCCGACGGACAACAGATGTTTTGATCTGAAATCATTTGGAAGAAAGTGGCCACACGACTATTTTTTATACTATGAACCGATTTATTTTATGCACAATTAAGCACAGATGTTTATGATTAAGTTGGTGTTCATTCCTAAAAAGAAGTGAAATATATTGTATTGTATATAATCTAATTCTTATCCGATAAATTTCCGATAATAATCTTATGAATCTTAAAATGGAAGTGTAGGTAATTTTCGCAGTCGGCCGTGCAATACTAATTAGGTATGTGTACTAGAACCTTTTCTGTTAAAGACTCTTCTGTCTCTTATGGGAAACGATTCGTAATATTCTAATCATCTCAGACTAAAATCAGTATCGAGGGAGGGTAACTAACTATACCTAAGGTATACTTACCCTCTAAAACATTTGTTATGATCGGCACCTAGTTAAATCTATCTATCTATCTATCATTACGCCTTTTATACCAAGAGGGGTAGGCAGAGACAATCGAATGCCATCCTGATATACCTCTTTTGCTTCTTTTATATTCATCATACCTTTCGTACATGCTCGGCGTTTGTGTGTACTTTTAATATTGCCATATTTTTTTTATTTTAGTAGTATGTTTACAAGGAGTGGAACGATAGACAAGGAAATTGAAAGGAGAGTGATAGCGGGAACCAAGGTATTTAGTGGACTAAAAATGTATTTCTATACACAACTTACAACTAAAAGTAAAATACATAATGCTGTTTTAGTTACATTTATTCCATACCCAAGTCTGTCTTCCATAAGTAAGTGATGCATCACGATGATGATGTTGTGACTAAAATGAAGAAAAGTAGTTTACGTTGGTTTGGACTTGTTGAAAGATTTATTAAAAAGGTTTATATGACTGAAGTGAAAGGAAATGCTGGCAGACGTGTACTTTTATTGAACATATAAAAAACATATTGATCGATGGCAATATTAAAAAAAGTACCTAATTAAATGTTCGCATTTTATTTAGTTTCATGGTCGATTCAGTCAAGTGGTATCATAAACGTGAGAAGTAATTTAGAGTCATCAGATGACATTAAGTAGAGCGGAGTATCGAGGACCTTGTAATTAATATTTAAAAGGAAAGTCATTGTTCCTGCTCCGTTAGTAAAGACCTTGAACTTTGTAGTGCGATGGTCGGTGGTAAACAACATGTTTGCGCACTGCGCACACGTTCAACGTCACATCTCTTTACGATTCGCCCTATGTATACCATTACCGCTGCGTACATAGGTGGTCTGTGTATGTTTATCGTGTTTTTCCATTTAATACAAACACGAGTATATCGCAAGCAAAACTAAAGAAATTTCGCGAACAATAATCTATGATTCACTGTGGTGAACGATGCACGTAAGAAATTGATTTCAAGCTTGAATTTTCTGTAATTGATTGACGGACTGTAATTCGAAATGGGTTGCTCCGTATTAAGGGGCTGTGGGCAAGGTCATCTTGTATCTGTCAAAAATATGGCAAACCTAAGTTAATGCTGGAAACGTGAGTTTATTTATACAAAATCTCCTCACCCCAAAAGGATTGTTATTATTTGAAATTGGATTGAGCCATATTTTTATTATTCAGGGTTCTAAAGAGCCGTAGTTTTCGATACGCAAAGGTACTGCTCGTATCGAAAACTATGGCTATTTAGAACTTTAACTTAGATTTGCCATATTTTTGACAGATACAAGATGACTGAGAGCCACGGGTCCTTAAGCTAAATCCTAAATTGTACTAACTTATAAATAAATAAACTTTTTTTTTAAATTGTTCACTCAAAAGAAATAAATTGTTATCTATTGTTGTAGTTAATGGTCTAGATTCGTGAAATTTAACAATGAAATTTTTTGAAGTTTTTTAAAGTAAATTTATTTCTGTTAATAACATCAATACAAAAATAAATCATGGAAATCGGCATCGAGTTATGATAAAAAATTGCATGAAAAATCAGTTTTTTTAATTCCTGAAAAACTACTAAACCAATTTTTAACCAAACCAAAAATGGGACCAATCCGAAAGAATTCTCTCTCGATTAAAAAACCATCAAAATCGGTTCATAACCTCCTCCGTTTTTTGAAGTCGACCGTCATCATAAATGCCTATTAGCATTTCTACAACTCTACAAGCTTATTATGACTCTACATTGGCTGATTGATTTGTGGATTTCAATTGGATCAATGTTGTATGATTTTATAATATTTTTCTGAAATACAATTTCAATACAGATGTTTTTCTAATTGCTTTATTAATTGGATTAGCAAGTTGACACGCGACGCATATAGCTGTGGCAATCGCCAGCTCGGCCTCGGTAGATAACAATGAACGACGCGAAGGTCGACATGTACGTAAATTAATTACAATTACCACTAGTGGACATTCTTTGTTCCAATAATGATTAATATACTCAACGAAGAGTATCGTAAATGAGTTATCAGGAAGCATGTGCAGTGTGCACTGTGCACTGTGCAGCAAGCGACCGAGCGACGACCGCAAGGTTGTTTCTCATTGACCGTCTTGTCTTTGCAGTTCGCACTACATTGTATTTCTACAAAGTAAACAAAGCTGCTTGTAATCATCATTTGATAAAGAGTATCTGCTATATAAAAAACCTGTTATGACGTATGAGAGTATAATTATATTTCCGTATGGGGAAGAACCAGTAGTTAGGTCTACAAAGTGGTTTGTTTTTCAATAGAAAGAAAACCATGACTAGTTTTCTTATTAAAAAAATTAAGAACACACAAGAAAAATATCTCGATGTCTTGGTAAAATAAAGTAAATTCAAACAAAGTCAAAAAAGTCTTTATTGTGAATATTTAAAAATAATTCTTCTACAAAAAATATTTTTATTACATCACGCTTCGACATTCAGACTAAACCGTGCTAGCCTTATGTAAGCAGCAAATGAGTAGACGTACAGTTATTGTTTTTAGTTTTATGACAATAATATAATAACAATTTTGAACTCTATCCGTACCAATCGAAGACTTATAATAGATTGATAGAATCATGTTTCTTATCGACGGTGTTCTAATCACAAGGCAACTAGACCTTGAGCCTGACCCTGAATATTTTTATCCGAATTATTCGCGAAATGTTCAATGTTCGTGCGTAAATACCCGAATGACGGTTTTCCACGATTTGTAACTAGGTATTCTATATCCACTGTTATTATATGTTTAAAAATCTGTTGATATGTTTACTGATTTTTACAGCGCTTGCAAGTCTACAAGTTGTCAAGCATGTTTGCGGCCAGTGGCTACGGACTATCGATATGTGGGTAGGTATATAAGTTATCATCGCGGAGATATCGCTCCGAGGCCACGAGCTGTCGATGAGGAAGTCAAACGATGCGACCTCGACCTTGTGTGCGAAAAAAGTGTTCAACGCACGCGCCTGCGCCCGCCTCACTCATCCTCCTAGAACCGCCCTGACGTCATTAGCGCACTAATCAACACATTTTCAGGAGAGATTTATGATTTTGTGTAAGAAGAAACTACAGCTGTAAAATAAAAATGTTATTCATTGAATTATTAATAGCAAATACATCATTGAGACAGTATTGTAGTTTCTTCATAATCCATATTATCTTTTAAGGATATTCAATTTTTATGTATGAAAATTTTAGTTTCAGGGAGGAAAAGAGATATGAAAACATTATAACATTTTTATATTTGAGGCCTGTTTTAGGACAAATCTTTAAATCTGTGCATTTATGGAAAGTAGACAGCTAGATTTGGGATTGTATAAATGTACTTATAGGTAATGGATTTGTATTAGTTTGCCATATAATTTCTTTCATTCTGGAAAACGGGGTGGGGGATGAGAGTGTTTGATATATGATATTCCGTGAACATATTATGCACAAGGGAGATGTTTTATAAACTCCAACTTTTCTTTATGCAATGACAAGTATGTAAGTAAACGGACTCTGTTATGTTAACAGTTTTCAACATCGATTGTGTCGCGCATGTTTTAGAGAGTAAGTCAGTGTGTTTAGTAAACATAGCACCCCGGTTGTTGGTACCTTGTTGGAACAATGAGAATATTATGGATTTATAAGAGCCAAAGTCATGCGCATAAAGTCTTACCTAATACCTACTTGTTTTAAGGTCAATGTATTTATATTAAATTGAGAGTTATTTAGATATCACTTACGATTTTCAATAAGATTGCATTTATAGAATTGGAATGTAGTTTTTTTTATGAAAAGATATTCTACACACCCTACAGTGGACTCATAACCCTGCATAAAGTCTTCTTCACTAAAGTCATAATAATTAAGTCAGATGTATTTCTCCGCAACCATGCTGCATATAATCCATCCCTAGATTACAAACGAAAAATTTTGTGAATTATTCATTTATCACAATTATACTATATAAAGCTCGACTAGTATGTTGTGTAGTGCGCGAGTTGCAACAACTGCTGCCCACACCAAAGAAGACATGCTACAAGTCAGCGATAAGCCCGCCACCAATAAACTATTCCTACTCGTACCACAACCCCTACCACTACCCCTACTGCAACCCCTACCCCTACTCCTACTCCTACTTCTACTCCTACTCCTACCACTACTCCTACCCCTACCCCTACCCCTATTACTACCACTACCCCTACCGCTACCCCTACCCTAACCCTACCTCTACCCCCACCCCTACCCCTACTAATACTCCTACCCCTACCCCTATTACTACCACTACCCCTACCGCTACCCCTACCCTAACCCTACCCCTACCTCCACCCCTACCCCTACCCTACCCTACCCTAACCTACTCCTACCACTAACACTAAAATCGCGATAACTGACGCTTCTCCGGCCGCTACCGCGGTATCGCTCGCTTCGCTCGCGAGTTTAGAAAAATTAGTATGGGAGACGGGGGGGGGGGGGGGGGTACGGGGAAAGTGGAAAGGGGTAGAAATCAAATCCCAGTCCATAGGAAAAAAAAAGAAAAAATGTATGAAAATTTGTATGGGAGTTTTTTTTTGTATGGGAGAATATTTTTTTTAATGGATTCTCTAATAGAAACAGATCCTGAACATTATTAGTTTCGGCAACTACCCCCTCCGATTTGTAGTTTCCGAGATAAAAAACAAAAAAAAATGTATGGGAGTTTTTTTTTGTATGGAAGAACATTTTTTTAACAGATTCACTAATAGGAACAGATCCTGAACAATATTAGTTACGGCACGTACCCCCTCCGATTTGTAGTTTCCGAGATAAAAAACAAAAATAATAAGAGGGGCGAAAAAGGGGGGTTTCGGTTTTTTGATAACTGACGCTTCTCCGGCCGATGCCGCGGCATCGCTCGCTTCGCTCGCGAGTTTAGAAATAATTGTATGGGAGACGTGGGGGGGGGGGTACGGGGAAAGTGGAAAGGGGTAGAAATCAAATCCCAGTCCATAGGAAAAAAAAGAAAAAATGTATGAAAATTTGTATGGGAGTTTTTTTTTGTATGGGAGATTTTTTTTTAATGGATTCACTAATAGAAACAGATCCTGAACATTATTAGTTTCGGCACTTTCCCCCTCTGATTTGTAGTTTCCGAGATAAAAAAAAAAAAAATGTATGGGAGTTTTTTTTTTGTATGGAAGAACATTTTTTTTTAATGGATTCGCTAATAAGAACAGATCCTAAACATTATTAGTTTCGACACCTACCCCATCCGATTTAAACTTCTCGAGAAAGGGGGGCGAAAAAGGGGGGTTTCGGATTTTTCTGGTACTCACCGGGACTCCCTCTATACGATACCACCAAAAGTTTCCCCCCATCACAACTCTTTCTGGGAGAACAATGATGTCAGTGAGTGAGTGAGTGAGTGAGTCAGTGGTAATCGAGTTTTATATAGTATAATAACTAGTATGTTGTGTAGTGCGCGAGTTGCAAGCAACTCGCGTGTTTTCTGTGTGGGAGCATACTGCTGCCCACACCAAAGAAGACAAGCTACAAATCAGCGATAAGCCCGCCACCTATCAAATAACTCCCTACTCGTACCACAACTATTCCCACTACCCCTACCCCTACTCCAACCCCTACCCCTACTCCAACCCCTACCCCTACCACTACCCCTACCACTACCCCTACCCCTACCACTACCCCTACTCCAACCCCTACCACTCCCTCTACTCCAACCCCTACCCCTACTTCTACCCCTACTCCTACCACTACCCCTACTCCTACCCCTACCCCTACCCCTACCCATACCCCTACCCCTACCCCTACCCCTACCCCTACCCCTACCCCTACCCTACCATACTCTAACCCTACCCTACCCCTACCCCTACCCTACCATACTCTATAACTGACGCTTCTCCGGCCGCTACCGCGGCATCGCTCGCTGCGCTCGCGAATTAAAAAAAAATTGTATGGGAGACGGGTGGGGGGGGGGGGTACGGGGAAAGTGGAAAGGGGAGAAATCAAATCGCAGTCCATAGGAAAAAAAAAGAAAAAATGTATGAAAATTTGTATGGGAGTTTTTTTTTGTATGGGAGAACATTTTTTTTTAATGGATTCGCTAATAGGAACAGATCCTAAATATTATTAGTTTTCGCACCTACCCCCTCCGATTTATACTTTTCGAGATAAAAAAACAAAAAAAAATAAGGGGGGCGAAAAGGGGGGGGAGTTTCGGATTTTTCTGGTACTCACTGGGACCCCCTCTATACGATCCCACCAAAAGTTTCCCCCCATCACAACTCTTTCTGGGAGAACAATCCTACTCCAACCCCTACCACTACCTCTACTCCAAACCCTACCACTACCTCAACCCCTACTCCAAGCCCTACCACTACCTCTACCCCTACCACTACCACTATCCCTACTTCTACCACTACCACTACCCCTACCCCTACTCCCTACTCCAACCCCTACCACTACCTCTACTCCAAACTCTACCACTACCCCAACCCCTACTCCAACCCCTACCACTACCTCTACCCCTACCACTATCTCTACTCCTACCACAACATACAAATAAAACCATACAAAAAAAACACCCATACAAATTTTCATACATTTTTTGTTTTTTTTGTTTTCCCAGAAAGAGTTGTGATGGGGGGAAACTTTTGGTAAGATCGTATAGAGGGGGTCCCAGTGAAAACCAGAAAAATCCGAAACCCCCCTTTTTCGCCCCCTTATTTTTGTTGTTTTTTATCTCAGAAACTACAAATCGGAGGGGGTAGGTGCCGAAACTAATAATGTTCAGGATCTGTTTCTATTAGTGAATCCATTAAAAAAAAATCTCCCATACAAAAAAAACTCCCATACATTTTTTTTGTTTTTTATTTTTTGCAATCGAACAGCGGTAGTGGTAGTGGTAGGTGTTGGAGTAGGGGTAGTTTTAGTGGTAGTAGTAGGAGTAGGGATAGTGGTAGTGGTAGAGGTAGTGGTAGGAGTTGGAGTAGGGGTAGGGGTAGTGGTAGTGGTAGGAGTAGAGATAGTGGTAGTGGTAGGGGTAGAGGTAGTGGTAGGGGTTGGAGTAGGGGTTGGGGTAGTGGTAGGGTTTGGAGTAGTGGTAGTGGTAGGTGTTGGAGTAGGGGTAGTTTTAGTGGTAGTGGTAGGAGTAGGGATAGTGGTAGTGGTAGAGGTAGTGGTAGGAGTTGGAGTAGTGGTAGGAGTAGGGATAGAGGTAGTGGTAGGGGTAGAGGTAGTGGTAGGGGTTGGAGTAGGGGTTGGAGTAGGGGTTGGAGTAGGGGTTGGAGTAGGGGTTGGAGTAGGGGTTGGAGTAGGGGTTGGGGTGGTGGTAGGGATTGGAGTAGGGGTTGGGGTAGTGGTAGGGTTTGGAGTAGAGGTAGTGGTAGGGGTTGGAGTAGGGGTAGGGGTAGGAGTAGGAGTAGGAGTAGGAGTAGGAGTAGGGTTAGGAGTAGGAGTAGGGGTTGGAGTAGAGGTAGGGGTTGGAGTAGGGGTAGGGGTTGCAGTAGGGGTAGAGGTAGTGGTAGGGGTTGGAGTAGGGGTAGGGGTAGTGGGAGTAGTTGTGGTACGAGTAGGAATAGTTTATAGGTGGCGGGCTTATCGCTGACTTGTAGCATGTCTTCTTTGGTGTGGGCAGCAGTTGTTCCCTCACAGCAAACACGCGAGTTGCTTGCAACTCGCGCACTACACAACATACTAGTTTAACTATAAAGCTGAAAACAGCCTTTATTTATATTCAGGTTAAAAATAACACAACCAAGTAAAATACCTTTAAATTAAATAAAACTAAGTAAACCTGGTCCGCGTGGAATTGTGGCAAGAATACTGGCTGCATTTCCTCGATGGATCGCGATGCTGATTCGTTGAGCGAGGAAAGAGAAAAGACTATAAAGTAAAACTAACTAGTCAGTATCTGTAGTGAATGAAACTAATACACTCATAACAAAGACATTCATAGACTCAACAGATTCTTTCAAAATGATCAAAACTAATAAACAAAAATGATTTAAAACACGCATGCCTACTTTACGGTATTATACGCTCTCCTTTTTCCATAATTAATTCATTTTCCCATGTAGTATCTCTGCGTGAATTCAGAATTCATATTCAATTATATTTTTGTACAAAATATTGATTTTTATTCAGCGATTACGCAACAAACATTGAAACTGTCAAACATATATTATGTACATTAGAACAGTTTTCTTTTGAAACTAATAGGCTGAATAGAACAGAAAATCAACAACACCTTTCATGACTAATGAAAAAAATAAAGATTCCGACGAATTGAGAACCTCCTCCTTCTGTTTTGAAGTTCGGTTAAAAAGTAATTCAGTTTGTTATTTCGGGTCTCTTGTTATTTGTTGACATTAAGTAGTCACTTAGTCAGTGAAGTTGTTAAGACCTTGACACGGTTGTGAAAATGTCGCCCCTAATAACAATAGATTAAAAAAAATAGTCTACTTTTACATAATATCTACTCGTCTATAACACGTACTACTGTATGGTTTTCAAGTAAAAATTCATTCACATTATTAGCTATTTATAAACCCCCGACACAAAATATACACCTTTAAAAAGGATCAAATCATTATAACTAAAATTTCTTGGTAGGAGGACTATATTTTGGTTTTGACCTTATAAATATTTAAGCAGAAGTTGGTAGCTTTAATAGGGGCCGAGATCCCTGCACAGGCTCTAATAAAACCTGAATATCTTGGAAACTGCTTACCCGATTTTCATGAAATATAGTGAAGAATGAAGAGGATTATAATTATGTGTATAGATGCCAGGATTAAGTAGATACTTGAACTTTTTTGGAACTAAACATATATAGAAATAAGAATCAATTGATTTTAAAACATTTTTTAATTCGCATACTAAATATTCAGATTCCAGTTTTGTATGTGTAATAAAATAAATGCTTTGTTGTTTTGCTGGCCATTTAATACGTCATGTATGTACTAGGAAATATGACAAAAACAGGCTGTTTGTCTAGAACCTTGTGCTGTTTTGGTTTAACAGCCAACGATATAAAAGACACGAGCTATTGTCGTCGTAGACCTATAGAAAAAAATAACAGGAAGTCATTCTTATAAGGTTTTTCCAGTAATTGTACATTATCTGTAAATATAAATAACTAACTAGATGTTACCCGCTGGCTTCGCACTCGCAGATTGACGGACACAATTAACAGAAATTATGGCATTCGATTGTCTCTGCCTATCCCTCTACAGATAAAAGGCGTGATGATTGATATATATGAATAGATTATACAATACCTTTCTTTTTTTTAGTTTATTTGTTATAATTTTTCGTAAATTTTATTTTTTATTATTTACACAACAATATAAACCTAAAATAATATTAATAATCAAAAATATTTGGTCCGCGTGGCATGGTGGCAAGAACGCTGGCTGCATTTCCTCGCTGTATAGCTATGCTAATTCTCTGGGCGAAGAAAGAGCCAGCCCTCTTATCACCCGTAGCGCCGACAATTTTTGACAATACCTTTCTTACAGGATAAAACTCTAATATTGATACAAGCATGGAAACTATAAAATAAATTAGAGTCGTATGCACGCAATTACGCAATCACACTTCAATTAGTAAAAATAAATGTCCTTAATCTTGAACCTGCCTTTGGAAACGTTTACAATCCTTATCTAGTACACACACCTGTTATCTACAAATATTCTTTAAGCACGTATCTGCTGGGTGTACACTGAATATGTCGAAAAACATAGTACTCGTTAAATAAACTACCTGTATTTTCACGAGATTAAGGCCCGTTTAATATAGAAAGGAAACAAGAAAATAATAAGGCTTCCCTTTCATGTAACCTGTTTCTCTTGAAAAATATAATCTATCTCTACCAATTTCACTAACAAATATGGAAATAAAAAATCAAAAGTCTCATTATAAATACAATGCAGATTACCTTATTTCTTTGAGTTACTAAGGTATGGACACGTAATGTATTATAGAGTGGCCACCCTTAGACACTATAAATACACAATAGGTAAACAATTGGTTGGAGGACTCGCCCACGCTTCTTTTGAAAATTATACATAAGAAGTGACAACTATAATCCCATAAAATGTAGAGGCAGAATTGCCACCTTAATGTGGGCAACTGACTACATATGGACATTGTTACCAGTGCCTACCTATGATACTTTATAGTGAAAATATGTACTAGCTTTCTCAAGTAAACACAATTTCGCATTTATAATATTAGTTAGATTATTTTAATCAATTGATCAATTGGCCTTGATTGATAAAGTATTATTTGATTGCTTGTTACACGTGAGCATTGCTGCCCAGAATGTACCTACCTGCAACTACTTTTATAGCGATAAGGGGTGACGATCTTGGCGAGAAACTGTACCTAGTCACCATTTCATGGTCGTAACGTAAACACCACGTAATCACCACACTATCAGGGCGCGTCACTTCCTTATTTGCTTTTGTATTGCGAATAATAAAATTAACAATATTATTATAATTCTAATCAAGGCCGCGTCGACCTTGTTTATCAGGAACTATATTTTGACGTACGACTTTAATTTGACATTATGAAAGTTAATTATGAAAATTAGGAAGGCTTAATTTTTATTTAACAAACACTTTCATTGTCGCAATCCACCTATAGGTACAAATTGCAATTATATACCAATACATAAAATTTAAGTAGGTGATGCTGTGATTTTAAAATTAATATCAATACGGGATAATGCCATTTACATTATATACACACAGTCTTTCTTTTAAGAGGGGACTCTATGGGAGCCTTCTTTTTTTTAGAAGAAATAGGAACATACTTTATTTGTGGTCTTCAGCTGTTTTGTCTGAAACTAAAATTTGCTTACTTAAGTTTGTTGTTTGATCAATGTTACTATCTCCTCTAGAAAGGTAGGCTGCTATAGAGTCCCCAGTTAAAATAAATGTATGTATATTTTTCAGAATTATGGCCTTTCCATCTCAATGTTTGTCCATAATATAAGCTCCGAAAGACCTGAAAGCATTTTGATGAAGGTTTCAGGAATTATAAATATTATAATGAGTAGTTAGACTTGTCTATAAATGAAATAATATTGCCTACATATAACTGTAGTGTAAATGGGGTGAGCTGTGATATCAAAATAATACGGGCAAATATCGAATAAACATAAAACCTCTATATAAATAAAAATTAAATGCTGTGAGTTGGTCTGAGAATGGCTGGACCGATTTGGCATTTTTTAAATATTCGTAATAGTCTGAATAAGGTTTTAGGAAAAGAAAAATTGGAAAAGTTGCCCGGAAAATTTAAAAATTCGGGAAAACCTGAAAGCAATTTTTTATAGGATTTTTGTAAGAAGTCAAGTCATCTAGGGGATGAAAGTTAATATACGCTCCACGGGCGAAGTCGAAAAGCTGGTATTCAATAACATTAACAAAACATGAGTAAATGAGTTCGAAACAGAATTTCAGAACCACATATTTGTCAAATGTTAACTTTATATTGTGTACTCATAAAGTTACTGCCAGTTAAGGTAATATTGTAATGAATTTGATTATAATTAGGCAATGTTTAGGCAAAATTTGTAAATATTTGTATACTTAAATAGCAATAAAAATATACATATGTATGTAGCTAAATACCGATAAGAGAGCAGAATCATCACATCCAGTATCCAAAAACACGTGGACAAAGACAATGGATTGCGGCTACGATCCTTACCACAGCTGACATATCTTTCTCCTCCTATATTTTTTTCACTTGAGACTTTGAACCTCAGAATAACGTGAAAGCGCTCGACTATAATTTATTTGCTTTGAACAATTGTTAAAAGCTATGAAGTTTAACAACATTTTCAATGAAAACTATTATTTTATATCACTGGCAATCATTGATATATAATGTTACCTGGCAATCATTTTACCAACTCACTATATTATTATAAATAGAATAATTATACCTTGACCTACAAACTGGAAAATGAAATATTGCAGCATCAATTTCCCGGTATTCAAATAATCCAGGGGATGTCATTGTGTACTGTACCTAACATACATTACATTGTACGCATTTATAAAGTCAGTAAAAATTACTATAAAATTTATTTCGTCCATTATTATATCATGAAGCGACAGGCATGTCGACCTCCCTCCCTAATTTACCTTTTGTTAGACAACTCAGTTCACCTTAACCTTTTAATATTCCGTCTTTGACTTGTAATTTATCGCTTTGATCAAAAGACCCTTCGTACTTCCTAACGATTATTAACTCAGGTCAATTTAGTATAGTTCTATTTTAGGTAAATATTATAACAGTTTTTGTTGGTAATTGAAGACTCAACGACAAAAATACTTGGATTTTGTTTAAGTAAAGCCTGTTACTTGGTATGACATAGAACTAGAAGGACTATGAGATTGTAGGTCATTTATCTATATCAACTATTGAATAGTGATACATTCTCGCCTTTATTTTCAATTTTGATGTATTTATGGCTGACTCAGACGCTAGACTCTAGCCATTGTAGTAATTGCATATAATGTATACACGCATAATATATTTATTAATTTATTCATTTAATTAGTCATATACTACCACAATGAAAGGAGGTTAGAAGCCTGATTTTTTTCAGGTGTATGTAAATAATGATTAATATTTATTATACACACGCCTCTGCTGTTATAAAAGGAGTCAGGCATAAATATGTCGTTATACTGAAAAAAAAACCTTTTAAAAAAAAGTGTACCGCAATAAAAAATTGTGCACTGAAAAGTAGAAGAAATAATTAATATTTCGTCGTAGAATTTGAGGACGGTAGGTTCCAAATTAAAAACAAATTAGTTCACAATTTCACTAATCTCGACAATTAATTAGCTACCTACGATGATCAGTACAAACATAGGTAGGGTGCAAGAACATAATATCTTTATCTTCATTCATGTTTGTTGTATAATCGTGTCAATAGCAACCGTTGCTAAGGCTTTTCTCTTATTAACCGACTTCCAAAAAAAGAAGGAGAAGGTTCTCAATTCGGACCGTTTTTTTTTTTATGTATGTATGTACATCGATAACTCCGCCAATTGTAAACCGATTTTGATGGTTTCTTTTTTAATCGACAGATAATTCTTCCGGATTGGTCCCATTTTTATCTCATAAAAATTGGTTCATTAGTTTTTCAGAAATTTAAAAAAAACTGACTTTATAAGTACATTTTTCTTGATATCTCGATAAAATATGTACCGATTTTGACGAATTATTTTTTTTAAGACATAATAATTTCTCGACATTATCTCACAGACATATGACGAAAATCGGTTTAGTAGTTTTTCAGAAATTCAGTAATTAATTTCTGTTTACGGCTGAAAATTATGTATCAGAAAAAGCCTTAGCAACGGTTGCTATTGACATGAAGTTGTCAATTTTCGTGACGATGGTCTAGCGGTATGTAATGGGGTGCATAGGATGCACAAGCACATGGTTCAAATCACATCCACAGCGGTTTTTTTTTATTTTCCATCAATATTTTTTTAGTTGCGTTATTATTTGTCTCTCAAGGCAGCAAAATCACTTAAAAGGGTAAAATAAACCTTTTAAAAAAAAGTGCACCGACTTCAAAAATTTGCACTGAAAAGTAAGAAATAATAAATATTTCGTCGTAGAATTTGAAGACGGTTGGTGCCAAATTAGAAACAACTTAGTTCCCAAATTCACTAATCTAGACAATTCATTAGGAACCTACGATCATCAGTACATACAAACATAGATAATATTGAACAGATCTTTATCTTCTTAGATATTTACTTAGTTTTGTATCCTAATTTGGCACCGTCTTCAAATTCTACGACGAAATATTTATTATTTCTTACTTTTCAGTGCAAATTTTTGAAGTCGGTACACTTTTTTTTAAAAGGTTTATATATATAATCTACAGAACTGATGTCTGTAAGACAATGTCGAAAAATTATTATATCCTTGAATTTGAAATTTGAAAATTTGAATTTGAATTTTGAATCATATACTTACATAACATAAAACATAACAACATACATAAAATAAAATAAAATACGGTCTGAATTAAGAACCTTCTCCTTCTTTTTTGGAAGTTTCGTTATACAACTTAATTCAAATTCGTTCAATCATTACATTGTCATTACTTACAAACATTTTTTGACTGTCACTGTTTTTTTACATCGATGGTTTTGTACCCACCATGTCAGCTTTTCCATAAACAAGGTGATATATGTTTCAAGACGCTAGTATGTGGGTCATCACACAATCGACAGCTGGAGTGCACGTCTACAACGACAGTTTAATTACGGTGACCTAGCTCATAAAAGCATTGTAAAGGCGCGAAGGTCTGGCGAGTTGTTAGGACTCTGAGTAAAAGAGGTCAAGTGTAGATGTTGAGTGTTCCACTGACCTCATTTGGGAGGTAACACCGCCGCCCGCGCAACCGCATGTTATACGGTAGCCTCCTTTACTTTAATAACTACCTACTCATACATGCATCTTAAAATATTCTAATGAGACTATTAGGGTTTGAGGACTTTGAGGTAAAAACTCAAAAAAGAAAACTTTTAGTTTAAAAAATCATAATACTTACCTAATATTTAACTGTTTTTAGGGTTCCGAACATCTCCGATGAAATAACAGTCACCCTTAATATAGGATCACTTAGTGTCTGTCTGTCTGTCTGTCACAGAACGAACCGGGCGAAAAATGTTGTAACTGGATACATAAATATAAAGTTTCTTGAACCAATCACGGAAATATGGCGTAAATAATATAATTATGATTTTGGGAATTAGTTTTGGGGAGAAAATTAAACTTGAAAAAAATGCATAGTTTAAATTACATTAAAGTAAATATACGAAAATTGAACGTTCCCCCCCCCCCTTTATCTCCGAAACTACTGAGTCTAAAATTTTGATAAAGATAGGGAATATAGGGCGTTTCTTGTAGATTAAAGGAAAACCTATAGGTACAAAAATCCTTGGTAAAAGTATTGACCGAAAAAATGGTACGGAACCCTCAGTGCGCGAGTCGTATTCGCAACGTGGCCAATTATTTTTATGTTATGGTAAATATAAATGATAAATAATAAATAAACTAGTGTGGATGCACATTCATTACGTAAGTGGTTGAACACTATTTTTTATTCTACTCTAACTTTATATACAGGTGCATAAAAAGAATTAAAGATTTCTCTCATATTATTTCTGCATTTATAAAATGTGCATTATGCATCCGCAAACTAATTTATATTTAATATTTTATTATTGTGTATTGTGTTTGCCTATTTTTTAACGACTTCAAAAAAAAGACGTTACTCAATACTTATATTTTTTTTATGTGTGTTCGCGGATAACTTCGTCGTTTATGAACCGATTTTGATGATTTCTTTTTTAATCGACAGATAATTCTTCCGGATTGGTCCCATTTTTATGTCATAAAAATTGGTACATTAGTTTTTCAGTAATTTTGAACAAACTGACTTTTAAGTCAATTATCAGTATCTCAATGAAATATGTACCGATTTTAACGACTTATTGTTTTAAGGATATAATAATTTCTCGACATTATCCCACAGACATATAACGAAAATCGGTTCAGTAGTTTTTCAGAAATTCAGTAATTTGTCTCTGTTTACGGCTGAAAATTATGTATCAGAGAAAAGTCTTAGCAACGGTTGCTATTGACACGAAGTTGTCAATTTTTGTATCGACGGTGGTCTAACGGCTAAAAGTATTATATGGTATGGTGCAGCTCAGGATGCAAATGGTTCAAATCCCATCCACAGCAGTTTTTATTTTTTATTTTTCCATTTATTTTTATTTGCGTTATTATTTGTCTCTCAGGGCTGCAAAATCACTTAAAAGGGAAAAATAAATTAACTTTGTAAGAAGACAGTCAATTGATTAGTAGTTACGTCTTTTGCCCGCCAGGTGGCAGAAAGAGAGGTGCGTTGGCCAGCAAATGAAATGGTCGCTTTGTTTTAACTGTGTAATATTTTAATTCTGTTTAATTGTTTAATTGTGTCCAAAGTGGAAATTAAAGACAGTAATTAGTAAAGACGTTAATTTTATTCAATCCATCATCGTCTCTTTACAAGTGGCAGCCCAACTAGTGGCCAATAAAAGTTTCGAACCAAAATAACGAATTTTTACGAACTCTTAAATTTTGTTTCTAAAATATATTCAGTTTTCAACAAGCATCTTGCTGGTTTTATGTGTGACTGTCTCAATCTTCGAGGTGTTAAGTGAAAGTGAAAATGCCAAGAAGAAAAAGTGCGCAAAGTAGCCACGAGGCGGACTTCGAGGTGGAGTCGCGCATGTCAGCGATGTTCGCGTCCTTTGCTAGGGCTCAAGCTGAGTCTAACAGAGAGTTAATATCAGCTATCCTAGCTTCCAAGGATTCCAACAGTGACAGCGGCGCTCCAAGCCTGTCTCCGACATCACACATCGCACCGCCCTCCGCGCTTATGGGAAACTTCGCTAACTGTACAGCGCGTTTCAGCGGGAGAGCTCATCAAGATCCACGTGTCGTGGATGCTTTTATTGATACAATCATAGTATACAAAGAGTGTACAAATATAAGTGACGAGCATGCGCTCCGCGGCCTGCCAATATTACTAGAGGCAGATGCTGCTGTTTGGTACAAGGGAGTAAAGGGCTCCATTTCTTCGTGGACAGAGGCAATACAACGTTTGCGATCCATGTATGGTGCGCCGAAACCTTCCTACAAAATATTTCGTGGCGTGTTCAGTGCAGATCAAGGACACGAGCGTGCCGATATTTATATCAGCCGTCAACGCGCGGAACTCGCGAGTCTACCGTATGTTCTTGATGAACGAATTATATTAGACCTTCTTTACGGCTTGCTAAACATCAATATTCGAAAGCGAATACCTCGAGACCTGGTTAATAGTGTCGACGAGCTCATCGAGCGCGCCAGACAGGTGGAGGACGAGTTCGACGAAGCAGCGTCGGTGCCTGATCAGGGACAACGGGAGCTTCGTGCCGGCCGGCATGAGCCGCGCTCTACGGCGGCGCCTGCGCCGAGCACCTCACTCCGGTCACCTGTGTTTCACGGGTCAACGACTGCTCGTAACTCGGTCGAGACTCCGCTTCGGTCTTCGACGTGTGAAGTTCCTCGGGCGACACAGTGTAACCAAGTAATTCAACCTCTTCAAGGTAACAAAAGTTATTGTGTTTATTGTCGTAAAAGTGGTCACGCTCGCTCTGAGTGTCCGCGACTTAAAAGTAAAAGGGATAGTGAAATCAAGTGTTATGGTTGTGGTGCTAAGGGCATCATTCGTTCTAAGTGTGCTAATTGTAATGCTGGGGACAGTAAACCTAAAGACACTAGTAATACATTTTATTCTTGTAATTTTCATTCTTTGGACAAGTCTTTGAGCGATGATACCTACCCATTTACAGATCTTAGTCATGAACCTAATGTTATAAATCGTAGTAACGATCGTAGTTGTACATGTTGTAACAATATGTCTGTAAATCGTAGCAATCGTAGCCCAAAGAAGAGTCCGTTTTCGTTTAATACAAATTTGTCAAAGATTAAGCAAGGTCATCTGTCAAAGATCACCGAGTTGTGTACTAACACTTTTGTACCTAATGGGAGTTTGCCTCTCAGAGGCAAGTCGCCTATTCAAAATTGTAACAAGCTACCATTAATGAAGGTTGCCTTTGCGTCTGACTCCAACAGTAACGGCACCAGTAACCGACCTATTCTCAATGTCGAGATTAATGGGGTTCGTGGTACCGGTTTAGTGGACACAGCGGCCAAACGATGTATAGCTGGTTATAGTTTGTATACGTTGCTACGCGATCAAGGTCACCCGTTTCGTAAAAGTAATTTTCGTGTAAAATTTGCAGACGGGATTGTGCGCGATATGAATGTCAAACTTGTTGACGTCGACGTTAAACTTGAGGGTAAGGTTGTACCAACTACCTTCATTGTTTTACCTAACGCCGTAAATAATGAAACACTTTTTGGTATCGATTTTTTATGTAGTGCTCGTATTGTTCTTAACTTACACGCGAACTCATGGTTTATGACTGATCACCCGCAGGCTGTGTATCCTTTGCAAGGCGAGAATTCAAGCGTCAAGGTGAGTTGTGCAGCTGCAGACGTGATTCGACCTGATGAGGGGGCGATGCTGTCGTCAATGGAGCGAACTGCATTGTCAATCTTAGTTCACGAGTACGAGGACATCTTTGGTGAAGGGGGAGGAGCGACACCTTTCGCCGAGCATACCATCGATACAGGTAACCATTTTCCTAAGACTACTAAAGACGAGACCCGTCGTGTGGGGGAAGACTATTCACCTGGTGACCTAATCCTTCTACGTAGCCATGTTTTGAGTAATGCCGGTAAGGGTATAACCTCGAAATTCGTCCCAAGAAGAGATGGGCCCTACTGCATCAAAATGAAGGTGAGTCCCACCACTTACTTAATTTCGCATCGTGAAGCTCCTGATGAATCGATCGGTAAGTATCACGTGTCCGATCTTACTCGCTACCATGCACGTGAGTGTGAGGGTGATCAGTCCAAGCCACGACCCGTCAACCCAAAACGGAAACGCGGTCGACCTCTTAAACTATTAGATTATGTTTAAGTTCCTTGTTCTAATTGTTTTTTGTTATTGTTAATTGTTCTTACTGACTTTCTCTTTGTGTTACTTTTGTGTTTGTTTGACCAAACTGGTGGTCCTATATTTGGTCAAAAGGGGGAGTATGTAAGAAGACAGTCAATTGATTAGTAGTTACGTCTTTTGCCCGCCAGGTGGCAGAAAGAGAGGTGCGTTGGCCAGCAAATGAAATGGTCGCTTTGTTTTAACTGTGTAATATTTTAATTCTGTTTAATTGTTTAATTGTGTCCAAAGTGGAAATTAAAGACAGTAATTAGAAAAGACGTTAATTTTATTCAATCCATCATCGTCTCTTTACAACTTTTAAAAAAAGTGTACCGCCTTCAAAATTTGCACTGAAAAGTAAGAAATAATAAATATTTCGTCGTAGAATTTGAATGGTGCCAAATTAAAAACAACTTACTTCCCAAATTCACTAATCCAGACAATTCATTAGGAAACTACGATCATCAGTACAAACATATATAATATTGAACAGATCTTTATCTTCTTAGATGTTTACTTAATTTTGTATCCTAATTTGGCACCAACCGTCTTCAAATTCCACGACGAAATATTTATTATTTCTTACTTTTCAGTGCAAATTTTGAAGGCGGTACACTTTTATTTAAAAGTTAATTTATACATTACAGGCTTACTTAAAAATCTTCCTTGGGAAATAGCCAGTACATAGATACTGTACATACATAATTACATACATATGTTACATGTTTAGGTAGGTATTTTTTGAACTTTTTCTGTGGAGCATATCATGTCCAATATTCTAAATACTTTTACTTATACATGACAATTTAGTCTTTAAAAGTTTGTTAGGGATAAAAGAACACCTATTTGCTTTTACTTTTAAGATACATACTAGAATTTCAAATGCCTCTAAGTTGGGGGGGGAAGATAGAAAATAAAATCTACTTTGTACTTTTTCAAAATCTCTGGGAAAATACTAACAACACTCACCTAGAATTCGTTTGGAAATGATTTTGAGAGCCTTCCATGGCAATCAACGTATAGTTTTAGAAAAATCACTTACAAATTGTGTCAGATTTTGAGACAGCACGGATCAAAGTTATCTGAAAACAATAACACAAACGAGAACATATGTTAATTTCCTTCCCATAAAAATATTGATTACAATGAATATCATATTATCATTTAGCTCCGTCCAAATAATGATTCAATGTAATAGAACAATGCCGCTTTATAGGAACAATGAGTAAGAGTATGGCCTCTCAGTGTCGAAGAGAACCTTCATTTGTCCTATTATTAACGTCCGCGGCCACGAAATGGAACGCTCGACATACATTCGAGACCGAATAATACCATCTACATAATTCATATAGACCTTGGCCTCGATGTAAACGCAGAAATCTGTATGGAAGCCCGGTCAAAAGCTAGATAAACGAAAAACTCCATCAAAACCGCCCATACACGCGATCAATGCACTTCCTAATCAACGAAGCGTCCTCGCTCCAAATTATTTGTACGCTAACCTACTTACCCGTTTTTATTTAACGAGGTCCTATATTTTTCAATGCTGTTCTAAATTTACATGCCGTATATTCAATTAATATCGCAGTGTTATTTCTGGCATACGTTTGTGATCTATAAACTTATGTATAATGTCAGGGATTATTTTTCTTTATAAGTAGGTAATGTAAGCTGTTTTCATGTAACATTTATGGAATGATTGTCTTTATAATTACAGCCTTACCCTTGCTACCTTTGGATAAAATTTGTTATATTTTTAAGCGACTTAATTTGAAATTCAGTAATTTGCCTCTGTTTACGGCTGAAATTATATATCAGAGAAAAGCTGCGCGAAGTTATACATTTTCGTATCGACGGTGTGCAGCGCAGGATGCACATATTATGGACATGGACATGATTCAAATCCCATCCACAGCGGTATTTTTTCCATAATTTTTTCTTTTAATTTAATTTGTCTCTCAGGGCAGCAAAAAAAGTGTACCGACTTCAAAAATTGTGCACCGAAAAGTAAGAAAAATTTAATATTTCTTTTTTTCTTCTTTTATTTCTTTCTTCACGGGCACCCGAAAAGGTGTTACGATTCCAGGGTACCCAGCGGAAGATCAAGTCTAAGATCTAGTCGTTTAGCCGATTGTATTTCCAGTTCTGTTGAGGAATATTTTTAGGTGGAAAAGCCTCTAGTGTGGTTTGTCGGATTCATGTACCTACATAAGTTTTAATTGTAAAAAAACACATTCTTTTATTTTTTTATTAATTAATTAATATTTCGTCGTAGAATTTTGAAGACGGTTGATGCCAAATTAAAAACAACTTAGTTCCCAATTTTACTAATCTAGACATTTAGTTAAGTTAGTTTATCATGAATTAAAAATATCATTAGGTTATGAACAATTTCAAGTATACTTTGGTTTATTTATATCCTCAGAATTGTTTAAGTTCGCCGCTCAGAATACAGAACAAACCATAATAGTTCTTGCCACGGATTACCAATTTTGGGATATTTTCTTATTATCAAGAGATAGAATAAAAAATAACACCTATTCTACGTTTTTATATTTTTTTCTTAAATTGCCTTTTTATCAAAAAAATCAAATACAACAACCGGGTACATTATTTTAGCATACTATTTTTAGCCTCAGTTTGAAGAATTTATGCGGATTCCACTTACTAACTAATGTTTAGTAGGTAGAGCAACATTACTTTTACATTCATAATATGATCGTCGATCAATTTTTATTTGTTCTGTAAATTATTAAATGTTTGTAACAATTTGATCAATTACAAAGTAACATCTAAACGGATTTGTATAAAATTCGTACTATTTTCTGGACTGAAAACGTAATTGGTCAAGTCAAAACCACTTTATGAGAATGCGTAACGAGGCCTTGTCCAGAAATCATGTAGGTAACTAGGTGCTACAGAAATGTGACCGTGCTTCACACAGGAGAGGTCGCGGACCAATATTACTTCAAGGTCCGCATGACAAGTTGACCTCGTGGTATCGGTCGCGGAGGACAGACGTCGCAAATATTTGTGCGCGCGCGCGCTGAGGCCCGCGGGGAGGGTATGCGGTGGACGGAGAGGGAAGGCGTGACCTTGCGAGTCGTCTACCGAGCGACCTTGATCTTGAGACGACCGAGCCCGTCCTCTATCCGATGACACCTCGCTTTATAACTAGGTGCCTTTGTTGCACACGCGGCCAAGGCGAGGACGTTTAAACAATAATATTACTAATATGAAGTTTGTATCACCGGGCTGTACGACTGAACGGGTTTGAATGTCGATTTTTATTTAGATCTTGGTAAAATCGGGGCATATTACATTACAGCTATTTACTTTTCAGTGCATAATTTCAGAGCGGTTTATGGTGCTGTGACGTTCATTAGGTACAGGTACCGGGACGGTTCTTGAGCGCTTGACGAAAAAGTGAGGGAATGTTTGCGCATATGTAATTCGAGTGCAATATAACTTGTATATTTATTATAATTGATTTATTGGTGTTTGTTTTTACGATTGCTTTTTACTGCTGGTAAAATTAAAATTAATACCTCATACCGTCAAGCAGACCCAAAAATTGTGTTCTGCGCATCTAACGGCCACCGCTCAAGAACCGTCCCGGTACCTATACCTACCTACTAATAAAAGGCATCCATGACTAGGATTTTCCTACGTTAAAGAAAAGGCCTAAAAATACCTAAATATGTAAAAACTCGTAGCACCTCGTAGTACGTAGTTCTTTGTTTCCCTTTTCAAAGTAGAAAGTATTACTTACTTAGTTTTTTTCTTCAGGCCAATTACAGAAGTATTTATCTATCATCACGCCTTTTATCCCAAGAGGGGTAGGCAGATACTATCGAATGCCATTTGCTACGATCCTGACATACCTCTTTCGCTTCTTTTATATTCATCATACCTTTCATACATGCTCGGCGATTGTGTGTACTTTTAATATTGCCGTCGATCAATATTTTTTTTATATGTTCAATAAAAGTACACCTAGGTCGTCCTTTCAGGCATTTCCTTTCACTTCAGCCATATAAACCTTTTTAGTCAATCTTTCATCCTTCATTCTTTCAACGTGTGCAAACCAGCGCAAACTACTTTTCTTAATTTTAGTCACAACATCATCTTTCACTCCACATTTTTCTCTAATGACATCGTTCCGGATGCGGTCAATACGTTTTATTTCACACATTCTACGTAAAGACCCGCATTTCCACTACATTTATCTTACTTTCATGCTTCTTATTCCATACCAAAGTCTCGCTTCCATAAGTAAGTGATGGAACTAAAACAGCATTGTGTATATTAATTTTACTTTTAGTTGTATTGTAAGCTGTGTATTTCTGCATACATTGTTTAATCCAACAAATACATTGCTTCCCGCTTTCACTATCCTTTCAATCTCCTTGTCTACTTTTCCACTTCTTGTGAACATACTAGTACTACTAGGTATTCACTTGCTCCAATTTACATCCTTTCACACAAATGTTTCACTGCGACACTATTACTTTTGATTTCGAAATTACAGAAGTACTGTGACAGAAGTTAGAATATACCTAACATTGCAGGTGTAAAATAGGTAGATAAATATAATTTCGATTTTAGACCATTTTCATGAAATTTATTTTTTTACATAGGTCGGTACCTATGATTTATTTCAGATAAATCTGGAATATTATTGCTGACACATACATATAACCTACCTATCTCAAGATACGTCTAATATATAGGTATTTCCATAAAGAGAAATGCGTCGGTGGCTGAGTGGTTAAGACGTCTGGTCTTAACTAGACAGACCACGGGTTCGATTCGATCCCGGATCCGGCCATGTACCAATGGTTTTTTAGAAACTTATGTACATAATCCGACAAACCACGCTTAGAGGCTTTTCCATCTAAATATACCTCAACAGAACTTGGCCACTCGTTAGTTATAGCCTCATAAATACCATCGGCTAAACGATGGAGACTTGATCTTCCGCTGGGTATCCTGGAACCATAACACAGTTTCGGAGCTGTAAGGCAAGCCGTGAAGAAAGAAAAAAAAACCTCCATGGTGATTGGAGGTAGAGCCAAAGATTTCATAAATAACTAATCATTTTGTTGTCCATTTGTCTTTTTATTAGGTACTTTAATATATAACATTACTAGCTTTCCGCTCTCGGCTTCGCCCGTGCAATTTTCTTTAAATGTGACAATTAAATCCGTCCAACTGGTCCAATATCGTTGAATTACCTACTTGTTTCATTATAATTTGCGATGTAGACTATTTAGGTACCTATATATGCAGTTTGAATTAAATCAGTCTAAAATATTATCCCATAACTACATACATTTTATACTCCTATTACCTACCCGTCTTAAGGGTTGAATTTTGAGAAATTATGAAATATATGTGTCATTGTTTGTGTTGTACATAAAGTAGGTATCTATTCTAACTTTCATGTTTTTTACCTACCTAGTTTAGAGTTTTTAGTGTTAGTTTAAATTTTATTTTAATTTTTGTTAAATTTTGTCATTTAATAAAGTTTCATGTAAACTAATGCAAACATCATTTTCCAATATATATTTTTGACCCCCTTTTAGGTCTTAGGGGCTGAATTTTGAGAATACGTGTTTCATTATTTATATCTTAGGGTTTATACTAAGTTTCAAATTAATATTTTTTTTCCATATAAGCTTTCCGAAGAATTGCTATCTCTTGGGGAAATGATGTTTAGAAATCTATCTAAATGTGTATATTAAACTGTCGTGTCGCTGCCTGCACAGCCTAAACCACTGACAATAGCCATTTCAACATGGTTAATTGAAAAAACGGGGTATTAAAACCCACATATCTTGTGAAATTTTTAATTCCGAACAACTTTTGTCTAATGAGATTTTGGCCTAAAACCCTCAGATTCCAAGTTATTCGTGCAAACGTAAAAAAATAATACGCAATATTTTGTTGATTTGAACAAATTAAAAATCCCAAAAAAGTAAAATGAACATTCTAGCACCTGGAATCGATGAATAGACCCCCCAGGAACCTCTCAAATTTTGATTTAATTTTATTTAATTAATGAGATTTTGGCCTAAAACCCTCAGATTCCAAGTTATTTGTGCAAACGTAAAAAAAATACGCATTTTTCATTATAAAAATCATATTTTGTTGATTTGAACAATGAAGCGAGGGGGCGCAACCCACGGATCTATATTCTATATCGTACAAAGAATCCGAAAAATTTTTTTTTAGCGTTACGTCACGTGCATCCACTCTGAAACAGCATCCGACTGGTCTAGTAGACGATTTATGGGTTCTTTTGGTGCTATGAGCAGTTTGAGGGGCGAGGCGGAACGACGGCTTTAGTAACTTAATAAATAGGTATTATAGTAGGTAGTAATGTACATTATAATTATTTCGGCAGCGGTTATACCTGCACCTACACTCCCCACTGGTAACGCTCTCCAAGTCTAAACTTATTTGGCGCGACCTATTTACCTACCTAACTAAGCTATTCACTATACTTCCTTACCCTCGCCCAATCTTCACTCATGATGATATTATTATTTACACTTCAACCTCTTGTTGACGTCTCGTCTCTATTTATTTACTTATGATTAGGTATCATTTAAATGCATCCGTCAACGTTTCAATATAAAAACAAACTGATTGATTATCATTATTAATTTAGGGAACATATAGACATTTTTATCTGTAGACATTAATATTTGTATTCAAATGATTGGAGGGCTTTAGCGATGACATTGGATGATAAATTCTAAGAAGAAAGAAGATTTGTTTAGCTGGTTCGACCCTGGACCGGTCAATGTGACTCGTCCGAGCGGTTTGTATGGACTGGACTATGGAGAATGGTCAGCGACTCAGCGACACGCTCGCTCAGTGACCTTGCGATAAGCCACATCCGCTGATAACTGCCACTGTGGTCGCTCGACTTCATCGTCGGCCGTCGCCTGTACATTTCTCCAGCTTGCCCTCTCCTACCTCGAGTGAAGGCCGCACATGTATTAAAGGTTTATTCAATAACGACACGATCAAAATGATATTTGGTAGAATATCACTTGGGTTGCTGAAGCTGTTTCCTAAAAATGTCGCACTATTCAGAGTGATTTATAATATATTCATATATTTGTTACCACAGATCTTCTTTTGTTACTAATATAGGTAAATGTTATTAACGAGAACGTCAAGAATTGCCCTCAACATTGCAATAAACTACACGTGCACGTTGTTGCACACATGTAAAAACATAGTGTGATCTGATTATATGTAGTAGGTAGGTATGTTGATAGGATACCAAGAATCGAGCGGGCAAACGACTGACCTCCATGTGGGTTGATCCCTTGAAGGTTGTAGGTATTAGGTACTAAAGTGACAACAACACAGTGTTAAAAACACATTAAATATTTATTGTCGTTCAGTATAGATTATGGTACTATGAACAAACATTACATTTAGCACTACAAATAAGGTCTTCTTTGCCTTCAAAGGCTGGGTGTCCTATATAATATATTTGTACACTGACGACAATATACAATACAATACGAACTTATATTTCTGTATTATAACACTTAGAGGCTTTTCCATGTAAATCAACAGAACTCGTAAGGTAGGGTTAGTTCGCAGGCAGGAAATACCTTTATTATGTTTTGCAATATTTTTTAATAAATATTTATATATAATATATACTTCTAATATAATAATTAATGAATATTCATAAAATATAAGCTCTGGCCCAAATAGGTATGTATGGGAATTTAGGGATCTCCTTTGGAGCTAAGTATGTAAAAAAATTATCATAAAAATAAATAAGACCAATTTAAAATTAAGTAAACATCTAAGAAAATAAATATCTGTTCAATATTATCTATGTTTGTACTGATGATCGTAGGTTCCTAATGAATTGTCTAGATTAGTGAATTTGGGTACTAAGTTATTTCTAATTTGGCACCAACCGTCTTCAAATTCTACGACGAATTTTTTATTATTTCTTACTTTTCAGTGCAAATTTTTGAAGTCGGTACCTTTAACCGCTAGACCATCGTCGATACGAAAATTTAACAACGTTTTTCAGCAGTGACTTTTCTCTGATATAATTTTCAGCAGTATACAGAGACAAATTACTGAATTTCTAAAAAAATACTGAACCGATTTTCGTCATATGACTGTGAATTAATGTCGAGATATTATTATATCCTTAAAAAATAAGTCGTCAAAATCGGTTCACAACTGGCGGAGTAATAGATGTCCATGTCAATACATACACAAAAAAAACATACGGTCCGAATTGAGAACCTTCTCCTTGTTTTTTGGAAGTCAGTTAAAAAAGGGAACAAATACAGTCGAACTCGACCTCCTTTTTTTGTTAAAAAAATCAAATCATCAAAATCGGTCTATAATTGACGGAAATATGTATGAACACCGACACAAAAAACACCATACATTCGATTTTTTTAAGTCGCAACGGAATGGTACGGACGGAACCCGCAGCGCGCGAGTTGTACTCGATATCGTAACTTGGCCAATTTTTATTTAATATCTAATTTACCACCCACCGGCTTCAAACAGATGGGTGTTTTCTTTTGGTCTGAGGTGGGCAAAGAAAGATTTTAGTAGTAGTTAGTTGCCCACTTGCTACGCCTATGCTGGTTAGACTGCACGACCAATATTCGTTTCAGATAAAAAAAGCTGAAGTCCACAAAGAAAGTATGTTCCTACCTATTCTAGAAAAGAATGTCATAAAATCACCAGTTAAAAGAAAGACTCTGTATCTGCATATCTCTATTATAAGAAAGTGATTACTTGAAGGTATGTTTTGAAAACTGATTATGTTAGAAACTAGGCGTTTCCGCAATTTTCCGTCTTTACTAAGAAGTTTTGAGGGGTGACTTATAAACTAATTTAGAATACCTCTTCCATTATTTTTGGTAAAATTCTAAAAAAATAATTTAAACTTAATTTTTATATTTTAGGTCATCTCTCTATTCAAGGTAGGTAAATGACGGTAATTCCTGCTGCTGTCTGCCCATATTAGTGAGTAGATTTTGACATTGTTATTTAGTATGTACACCTTTGATTTCTTACAGGAGATTAATTAATTCTTCCCTAACTATCTATATTTGCAGATCGTGCTACTTTTATATAATCCGTACAATAAGGCTTCTTCTTCTTCTTTTGATATATGGCAACAGTGCTAAGTTATCGTCGCAATTCTGCCAATGTCCAGTGTTTAATCTTGTGCAATAGTAACAATAATTATGCCGATAAATCGGTAGATACGAATATCACGCCGACTTTGATATGTCTTATTAATCACTAACTTATCACAACTATCACAGCGCGGACGGGATTAAACCGGATTCCACATCACGCCATGACGAGACGCGTGCGTCTGCCGCCATGACAGCACGTGGATTTATAATAAGGCATAGTATAGCATCTTGTGAGTGTTTATTTTCACCCCTATAGGGATAAAGTTAAAAATCCATAAATTATTGTTTACTAGCTTTCCACCCCGGCTTCACCCGTGGAGCCCGGCCATATTAATTTTCACCCATATTATGTCTTGAGTTCATACAAAAACCCTACAGAATTTCCGGGCAACTTTTCCAATTTTCTTTCCCTAAAAACCTTATTCAGACAACTACGAACATTTAAAAAAAATTCCTAGTCGGTCCAACCGTTCTCATAAGTGATGCGCTTAATTACCAACGAATTGGTTTTTTTTTACAAATGTATATATTATGTTAGATTAGATATATTTGCGTTTCATTGATAAAAACTTTACAACCCATTGCATTGTATTGAGAGTTGAATTTTGATAAATTCTCAAATATATGGTGTTTCATTATTTGTATTGTAGTATTTTTTTTAATTCATTAAGTAAGTACTTCCAGGGTTGAACTCCCGGTAAATGAAATGGTTTTTTAGTCGGTGCCTAATATAAGTTTGTATTGTTGTAGTGCCAGAGATTTCGTGATGAGTAAGTGGAACTTGACTACTTTTTAGAAGGCCCAGTTGCTACTAAGTTAGTAAAGTAAACACATTCTAGAATTACTGGAAGTAGGTACTCATTTTGTTAATCAGTGTGTAATTTCACTCTGTAATTTCGTTGGAATTTTTTGCAAAAATTTAAAACTTTACATTTCTGGTACCTATGGCTATAGGTAATAAAAAAAACAGTGTCTCCATAAGGAAGTGGCAAAGTTTGTATGGAAATGAATATTTTTCTTGACAAATTTACTTGAATTTAATGCTATTCGACATTTTAATGAAACACGTGTTTCTGTGTTTTTCAAAATTCTATCCCTAAGGAGAGAACGAGGGTGGCAAATCTTTTGTTGAAAAATATTTTTTCTGGTCAAATTTTCTTGAGACTTTGTATTAATGCTCTTTGATAAAATTAAGTAAACATGTAAAATTCAACCTTAAAATAGAGAAAGGGGGTGGCAAAGTTTCTATTCTTTTTGGATATTTTTTTGTAACTTTCGTTGTTTCATTCCCACCGGCACAGTAACCCACGCACCAGATACAAACGCTGAACTTCTGCAAGTCAGGAGTTCCGCCTCCCTGTAAATCACAACTCTAGGGTTTGGGAGAAAATATTCGACACTTCTTTATTCACCCTCATTCACTTACCGCTCGACCGATAGAGCTAAATTTCTGAAAATTTGGAAGTTGCATGCACAAATACATGTTTCCTTTATTGTGACGAAGTTTAAGTAAATTTGGCCATAAAAATATTATTGCCTGGACATAACTATTAATTTGCATATGATTCAGGTATTATAGATTCATTTTCATACTTCACTAAATGCTTATAAAAATTCCTACTTTATGGCAGGAAAGCTCTGTATAAAATGCATTGTTCAGATCTGCCGCTGAAAACATTATAATCGAATTATTCCTAAACAAACTACACATACATAAGAAAGTACCGGAGCTTCATTGGAAATTTACCTAGCAGGTAAATGTACTACATATAGGCAAGTAGGTGTTGATAACTGTAGCTGTAAGATTGTTTACCAGATAATCGCTTACGAAATGACGAGCCACGCGGGCGACCGAGCGACCGGGCGAGCACGTCCGCTCAACCGCTGAACTGTAAAGAGGTCGCTGTACTATCTAACACCACACACCAGCGAGCAGCACTATTCAAAATATATTTACACATTAATTAATACAATACGTTGAAATTTACTGTTCGTTTAAGTTTTATTAAAAGTTGTTTAACAATTGTCCTTCATGTATTGTTTCTATAATTTCCTATGGTCTGGTAGTAACATACTGTTAAATTTTAGTTGGTTTAGAAATTATCAAAAATACTGTATTCTCTAAAATTCTAATTGATGGAAATCAATCTTTGTGCCGTGATTTAACTCATTTCATCATATTATTTGTTGCTACTTTTCTCTCATTTTAAATATTGTATCATAAATAAAACAAAACAAGTGTAAAAAACTCTACATTTTATCTATCTTGGCAAGAGTTCAATCTGAAACTTAATACACTTAATAATATGAAATATATTCAGGCGCGAAATAAAAAAATAGTGTACGAGGCGGTCGCTTGCAGGTGACTTTGTTGACCGAAAACGTCCTTAAGTCGCCAATTAGGTACCTACTGTTTATTGATGATCCGAATGACGTACATGTCTGCATTATGTCATCTCGACACGTTCTGTCTATCTTTAGCCACTATTTATTTAATAAACCGCAATTCTGTACAACAACATCGTTCACCATATATCTGACATTACCTAATGTGGGAAGGAAAACAGGGGGAAATTCCAGTAAATAACATTTCAGAAAAATAAGAATATTAAATTACAGGGGGAAATGCAGTTTATATAAGTATTGATTTGTTTTTGTGGTTGTGAAATGTGTTTTCTTGATGATTTGGACACTGAAATAAGAATATACTTAGGTAACAAAGAAATTTTCTTCAACTTATAAAATGTCGACATATAGAGTAGTTATATATCAGAGTACAAGATTATCTACATCAGGACCTCAGGTATTCTCTGATCTGAGATCAGGACACCCAAGACAATTAATAAAGAGATATAATTTGCTTATTTTATTGACAAAATATCAGTTTCAAATAACAATGTAAGAGACAGCTTGGTCATAAGTCTTCTGTGGTTTGGTCTCCATCTATATGGATTATGGACCATCACAATATAATGTCCACTAACCAAAATTTCATTACAATGTTTCAAAGAGTAATAAATTAAGAGCATGTATGAACTACTTCGTCCCGTCATTATTATACAAGGCAAAGACGCCATGATTTCGGAAGAAGATAGCTCTGGAAGAAAAGAAGAAGTCAGCAAATGGGTTGTATTAACCAAAATTATCCTGAAAGCCTGAAACGCACCTCGAGTTGCACCTGTGAAATCTGGCCACGGTTATAATTAGCGATGTATATAGTGATGCCTCTTGAAGAATTAGGTCGTCAGTGCACTGAGGGAAGCCGTTAGTGTGGTGGGGGGGGGGGGGTGTTGGTTCGCACATTACGTCAGATCGGGGCCGACGGAGCGACGGCCGCGGACTCGGTCGCCGACCTCAGCTATCTCTAGCTTGGCCGCCGTACACGCCCGTAGAGCACCTAGCCAACTGCTACACATACACATAACTTTTTGGGTACCACCAAAATATACATTCAGTGCGGGGAAATAGTAACTTTTCGAGACATGGAAACGACGGATGGACGAAGGACGATGGAGGATAGTCGGCAAACATTTTTTTTTATTTTTGTTAATGGAATTTTAGGAACAGCACCTGACCATGACAGAAGACCTCACTAAAAGGAAGGAAAAGTATAGGTTCCTAACTATAAAGTAGACGAATAGATTCATAAAAAATACAAGATTATAGGTGTGTGTGTGTGTACTTACTACCTATTTAATTGAAGTGGTACATTCGTAGATGGTATCCTACCTAAGTACCTAGTTATAGTGTAAGTAGTTGGGGTTGGGATCTTAAATAAGACAGTGATTGCTACATTCTCTTATATAAAATACCTAATAAAAAGTCCGTTAGGATCAATGATTGGTTAGGGCTTAGGGTTGATCAGTATTGCGCCAAACCACGCCAAACTATAGATAAATTTACACAAAATAAATACATGCCTTACTTCTTTCGTTTTATTTTGTTCAGTTTACTCTATTCATTTATATTGATTGATTGTTAATTAATCATTGTTTTTATTAATTTATTTTCACACTTCACTTCAAAAAGAAATAAAATTCCATCGACAGACTTAGAAAATTCAATTACTATTCCCATGCTACGACGCGCGACGTGCCAAATGCAGGGTTATTTACCTTTAGCATTCGTGCCGATCTATACTTTTATTACTGTGAAGTGACCTTACTCAGTACCCGCAGAGAATATTGCAACAATTCTTATTTAATATAGAATGACACCTCGTTGCCTGTTCTCACATTATTACTCAAGTCATGCGCAAGTACATTGTCCTGAATATTTTGCTGCAGGAAATAACCAAAACGCAGTACATATAAACACTATGCATACAGGCATACACATTTATTTATAATTTAACTTTATTGAAAATGCCGATTTGAAAAATAAAATCTGAAAAGTAAGGCTCTTGGAATTTCTGAAATTGGTCTGTTTGATCTATGGGTTAGGACAAGGAACAGGGGCGTAGTAACTTACTTAGTTGCACCAAGGTAAATATTAAAATATATCTCAATTTATTATGAGACTGAACTGGCTGAAGTTTGTCTATAAGCCCGACAAGTAGAAATACCGCAATACTGGTCCGATTTTGGATTCGTTGATACTGATCTATTCGTATTTAATAAAATCTGGATAGATACATTGCATAACAATTTTCTAGATCGTTTTTCGCCTTCTGAAAAATCTAAATCTACATTTTACCACAAAATATTTCATTATTATTTCTGTCCATAGTTGTTTGAATGTTTGTTTGTTTGAATGTTGTTTGAAGGCACGTACATCACGCTGACTAAAACCCAATGAAGCTACGAAATTGCGTATATAAATCAATTTTACAAGGTATAATATAGAATTTGGAAAATGTATAATTTGGAAAAAAACGAATTCGGAACCAATCTTTGTGATTGGGTTTTTCAGTCATATATTTTTCAGAAGGGGTAAGACAGTTCTAAAAATTTCTGAAAAGCAGTGTCAATTATCCGAAGACAGTAATGTTTTAATATCTTCATAATATCTCAATCTATTTTGTTTGTTTATCAAGTCTGCCTATTTTTTTAAATACCAAAAATAGGAAACTACGGAATCTACCCAACAGTAAAGTCAACAACAATTCCACATCGCACTACACCATGTTGACAACATTCTATATTCTCAGATTAACATTCAATTGAATGAATCATTAACGAACAACAGGAACTTTAAAATTATTTTTGACTTGAAAACCAAGGGGACATGAAGTTTAAGTAATTCCATGGACCGATAAAAAACGAGTGTAACACGGCGGGGTCGCGCGTCGTTCGTGCGGTCGCTGAACCGGCCGCGAGTCAAGGGCCGCGGTCGCCGACCGCTCTACAAGCCATACAAACCTTACCCTATCTATTCTTAACAAACACTACTAATATTTACATACACAAAGAGGATCACATCGATATCGAAGTGATAGCTTTCTGTGTGTTCTCAATTACTTACTGGCTACTATACTGTATAGTTATAGTAGAAGATAAGATGTTTGTTGTTGTTACTTACTTGCTTATTGTAATTTTATATTTTTCTGAAACACTGAATAGGTTAAATTTGGGCTGCATGGTTAATTTTTTCGTGTTTTGTTATCAGTCGTGTGGCTTCTTTTTCAGGATTTTTAGTAGACCATAATATATATATATATATATATACCTACACCTCATATGTTTTTAACTGAAACAATAAATTCTTTAATCTTTTAATGTTACCAGCATTAATTCACACTAAAATTATACGTTTTGTTGTATTCAAAGTCCGTCCATGAACCCGTATCTCGACAAAGAAACAGATCTAAGTCCTTTGACCCGCGACAAATATTCATATCATGTCCTTCAAATAATCTAATAATATATTACTGACCTGACTATGTGTCTTCAGAGTAATTTATAATAGGGTTCCGTAGGAGTGTTCAATATTGTGCACCTATGTAATAAAGGCACATCTCTATTTCATGTGAGTAGCTCACTAACTAAAGAAACGCTGATTGTCTGATGCACCAGTCCCTCATACATTCTGCGATTGAGTTTTTAATTTATTTGTCCGACCTCGACTCACACAAAGGCTGGATGTACAACAGTGCCCCCAGCTCTTGGGGTCTAGATACACTGCACCACAGAACGAAAAGTCTGCACCATTCTCTCACCCACTGCTGATATTATATTGTAGAAACACTAGAAACCTATTTAGGTTAGGTATACCTACCATTTCAGATATAAGTACAGTAACATTAGAAAAACCTTAAACTATATTAATAATCATAAATATAATAAATAATAAAATAAAAATAACCGCCCGGGCTACACTCCGGTTTGGCCAAAGAGGTATTGCCCGAGTGGCATGGTACCTAAGACGCTGGCTGCGTTCCCTCGCTGTATGGTGATGCTGATTTTTTGAGCTAGGAACTTATATCATCTGACGCGGTTATTAACTTAGGAGTTATTTTTTTCAAAAATGATTTTGCCGCCGGACCCCATGGACCTAAGGTTTCAACGGCAAACGGCACAAAAATGTATTCTTTCATTAAAGTCTCATATTTGTGCCGTTTGTGCTGCCGCCCCTGCTCCTGTTGCCGTTCCCTTGAGGTGTGACGGGGCCAAAGTATCTACGCACGTTGCGTCCCATATGAGAGCTCGGCCCCTTTCCCAGGGGATTAGTGTTATGCCGTCTGGCCTCTTGCCATCCTCGCGACTAATTTCAGTTGGTTCTAGCATGGTTGGTATGTTGAGGGTGGTTTGAGACCTCTTAATTAACGAATTTAAGATGGCGTGGCGGCTTATTCTTCCTGCGCTTTTAGAACACGAGAGTCCATGGAGTCCGAATTTGTCGACACTCATACCGCACGGGCATTGATGGGGGTGACAAATCGGTGTACCTAATCGTATGCCTATTGCAACCCTGAAGCTATTATTATCAAGTAGTGTACCTAAGTTGATGGATGGAATGGCATGAAGCCACTGGCCGGATTCTTTTTGAGAAACTGCTAGCAGACGTGCACGGTCTCTGTCATTAGTATAATTTATTACTACCTTACCTACCATTGTAAAAGATTCCAGAAATCGGACCGAAATTAAAACTTTTAATCTTCAATCATAGAATACCAAAAATGTTCAAATTAAAATGAAAACTAATATTAACAAAAATACTTTCCTTGTGTAGTGCATGTAATAACGTCAACAGCGCCACCTAGTGACAGAAGTAACCAACTCTTTTGTATGTAAAAAAGAGAATGTACCTGTCTCCAAAGTCCATCATGATAGGCGGCAAATCTATTTCTTCAGAAATTTAAGAGATATATACTTACAGAAAAATCAGAACAGATATTCTAATTTAGGCATTAGGATTTAGGATTTTTTGGATTTTTTGGATAAGTAATTCAGCTTCAGCTAAATCCAAGTGAATTTTTTTCCAACCCTCCTCCATACTGGCAGATAAGAAAAATGTTTATCTATTTATTTTTATTTATCTATCTATTTAAATTAATTATACTTATTATTATTATTATTGATACTTTAATTTGTAAATCAATAACATTATGTTTCTAATTTTGCATTTCCTGCTAATTATTTATTTAATTTTCCTATTGTTTGATTTTCTCCATGGTTCTTCAGGATCTCTTATTTTTTTATACTTATATCTAAATCATGAGCGGACCTTTAAAGTTGAAATTATGGGCTACATAATATTTTAATATTCTAATGTTGATCAAAACAAAATACCTAGTAGATAGCCAAACGCAAGCGCAGCCCGCGTCGGCGCAGCAGTGAAAGTGGGTTGAACGCAGTGTCGTTACTTTCAGTTTCTCTTGCTCGCACACTCGCCACAATAAACTTCCCATCGATTTCTCACTCAATTGTATCGCCTTATTGTTTACTTTGTGACCATTTTGTAAGTAAGAGTTGTGACGTCGGTCAATCAAGTCATAAAGTTAGGTACGAGTAAGATATTTATTTATGATATGATGAAATCTGCCTAATATATCAGTGGCGTAGTGTGCATTTCTGCCCGTGACTACTCTCAGTGTTACATACTGAGAAATGCAGTAAAAAAAATGTGGTTGATTATAAAAAAAAAATCAGGCATCCTTTTTCCTCCTGCATATTTCTTTCTCCACTATTGTCACTATGGTATGGTTCTGAACTTTTGTCATATGTGAACGTGCCTCCCCATGAAATTTGCTGCCTGCCCCCAATTCCTGCGCTACTGTATAGTCTTAATATTTTTTTTATATCGTATAAAAAACTTATATTTCTAAATAAAAAGTAGAGATAAGTATATATAAGATAGCTACTTAAAATTCTTCACTCTTTTCTTTTATAGTGGAAATCTGTTATTTAAATAATTCAAAGAAATATGTAAGGTAGCGGTTCTAAGGGATGACACATTAATAATTAAATTTTACCGATAACACTGTTCCAGGAGCCGTAATAATACTACTGTACTATACGATTTTAGGAACCAATGACGACCTAGGCTTGCTTTTCAAACCAAAAATAAAGGAAAAGCACATTTTATCATAAAACTAATATGGCAAGTCTTTTTTTTCTTCATGGGTTGCCTAACAGCTCCTGAAACCGTGTTACGGTCCTAGGGTACCCAGTGGAAGATCAAAGTCTCCCTCTGTGAGCCAATGGTATTTGTGAGGATATACCTAACGTATTTTGTAGCTAATAAGTAAATAGCTTAAAATAAGTATTAATAAAGTATAAATAAGAACTAACCAAATCACTAACAAAACTCATTTGATAACAAAATAAACCATATTCTTATTTTTAACCGAACTTCAAAAAATACTTTCCTGGTTGTCCCATGGTCATCAGGTCAGGATCTGATGATGGGATTCTGGAGAAATCGAGAACTCTTTTTTTTATAGACACACTTGAAGCGATTTGGGTATTTTTTTATAGTGACTTGTGCATTTGCTTTCGGAAAGCACATTTTGGTTTTGAAGGCGGTTTTTTTTCTTCATCAGAAGTGGTTATTATTATAGGTATGTTGTATCTACTGATGTGGACTATGCAATACTTTATATGGATGTAGGTAGATAAAGAGAGAAGATAGTGTGGTGACCCATGCTCACTATGGAAACCAGCGTGAAGGTGTGTAGACATAATGTAGAAAATGTATAAGCACAAGCAGACCAAAAAGTCAACTTAGATCTCTCATAGGTACAAACAAAATACGTCAGAATAAAAATAATTCAAAATCACGAATACGACTCGCGCGCTGAGGGTTCTGGAATGGTAATTCCGTTTTCGGTTAGAACTTTAGGACAATATTTTCGTTTAGGTTTTCCTGTAATTTAAAAATTTTAGACTCAGTAGTTTTGGAGATAAGGGGGAGGGGAACGCTCAATTTTAGAATATTTCCTTTAATATAATTTAAACTGTGCATTTATAATTATAAAAACAATAGTATTTCTTATAACGAGCCTTTTCATTTGATATGTCACATGATGCACATGAAAAAAAAACTATTTTTTTACTTAAACAAAAAATTTAATAAACAATAACCAAATATATACAAAATTAGACTAAATAAAAATATATAAAGTTAAATTAAATCTAAAAAAGGCCCCTGCGGCTGCGGCATTGTGCCGAAGATGCTGGTAGCGTTTCCTCGCTGTATCGCTACACTGATTCGTTGAGCGAAGAAACTGCCAGCTCTACGGTCGCCAGTGAAATATCTGGTCTCGACTCCAAAAGGACTAAAACTATACTCAGTGCTTAGACCATTATATTTATTAACTTTGGAGCATTCTGCTTTTTTAACTTTTTAATTTTTCCCCAAAAATAAAAATTAGATTATTTTTACGCTATACTTTGATTGAGTCATTAAACATATAATACATATTACCAAATTTCAACTCTTTTTCGTCCAGCAGATTTGGAGAAAATGAGCTGTGACAGACAGACACAGAGTGATCCTAGGATTCCGTTTTTTCATCGGATTTACGGAACCCTAAAAAATAATAGAGAACAAACAAGTTTTATTATCCAAATAAAACGATAGCTCAAAACAGAAAGGTAAATTTTATTGTATCGTGCATAAGTCGACGCAAACGCAACTGCATCTTTCTCCAACGAAAATGAAAGTGTCCTACATCTGTTTGCCCCCCTGCCGCTTTCTCGCGTGCGCTTTTTTCTCTAATCTATTAGATACACTTTATGAACGACGCCTCGTGACAACGTGAAAGCACTGCTCGTTGTCTAAACCGAGCAGATAGAAAGCTGGATTCTCTATACATAAAATAACATTGCTAATGCCTTTTGTCTTTGTTTTATTTGTTAAATATAGAAACGATCGACTATTTATTAGGTATATCTTCCGTCTCTGTTCTTCAGGATTACGCTTAAATACGATGACCTGACCCATTGATATATTATTTTTCCTCGCTTCATCTACATTCATAGTGCGTCAGGTGTCTCTGGCCATATCGCAAGGTATAAAGGGCGTGAAGCTGCAATGTGAGTGGTTTACCTATTTTAGAAGCAAAAGTCTATGCAGGTACTCAATTCACCAGCTTGCTATCAATGTTATGCATAATCAGTAAGTACTCATGGACTTTCATATTAATACAAATGTCACATGTCATGGTCCAGTAAAAAAGAGCATTGTATTGAGCCCAGTGCTGTATTACTTAAACGCTCGTAAATAAGTAAATTAATGTCACGGTGAACTTTTCAATAAATGAATCAGGTCATGTATTTCCTCCAGGTAGCCTTTATAACATATTTGTACCAAGGACCACATTATCGTCATGTAACCTATTTACGAATACTTTCAACGCCATTATGCAGCCCACCTGAAGCTGTGAAAGGGGCCGTCTGTTTTCCTAAATTGCTTCATCGGGAGGTGTTTATCTGACGTTTAGCCGTGACTTGGCCACTCACCCCAAATAAACATACCATTTTATTGTGATCGAAACGGTGAAACGACCGTGCTGTCTGTTATATGTTTGCGAAGACGACACCAAATGTCTCTCACAAACTATTCAGACGATGTCCTCACATTACCAACATTTACTTGCATGTAGCAAATGAAGAGTCTACATAAAGTACACCTTGCAGTAAATGTGTTCTCGTATACACACAATGTATCAGTTATTTACGGATAATGTAGCATTTTATTGTCCATTGAATTCGACAATTATTGTATGGTAATCTATTTTTTTGCAAAATCGATTAAATGTAGGTATTACGTAAACGTAGGTCAAAGAAATTGGAATCGAGCGCGGTTATTAGGTAGGACCTATTGACTCAAAGATAATATAGGTACCTAGACCTACGCACCAGGTGTATATTATATAAGGACTTCGACATCCGAATTTTTGTTTCAATTATATTTGTTTATAACTGATTAGATCACGAAACATATACCTACCTAGTACTTACTCGAATAGGGAGCCGCGCCGTCGACTGATAACGTATGAAATATTTCTCTAATCTAACGAGAATTATTATTATGTAACTCTAAATTCACGGGCATAATACCCGGTCCTTTGTAAGGCTTGCATGGGGACATAGGTCCAACACGTAGAGGCCCTTTAGAGTGTTTAATCTAAAGTGATTATTATTATTATTATTAGTACCTAGTAAACTAGGATCGTAATAGCAATATTAAATTATTTTAGAAGCAGTGATGTGATGCAAGCATAGCCATTATAAACGTCGTAGTAGCGCGTGGAAGTAGGGGTTTCATAGGGAGGCTTGTAGGCGGGCAGGCTCGGGATAAAAGGCAGTAAGTTGCGCGTGGAAATTGCCGCGACCTTGTTGGGTCGAGGACGACCTCACCGTTTCTCCGTACACTACCACCTCACCATTTCAGGCTAGAGCTATACACCCTGCTTCTGAAAAAACACCTTATTTACTACATATTTAATTTGAGAGAAAATATAGATAACACGTAGTACTTACTATGTAAGGACTTTCTGCCGTGCGAGTATGAGGCGTGTATAAAGAATCTCTGAACGTAGACAAAATCTCAGCTGAAATAGAAAGACATAATTTTCTCTAGTGACAAAGCAGGACAAAAAGTAGCGTCGCAGAAACCGGTCTTTTTAACCGACTTCCAAAAAAAGAAGGAGAAGGTTCTCAATTCGGACCGTATTTTTATGTATGTATGTACATCGATAACTCCGCCAATTGTGAACCGATTTTCATGGTTTCTTTTTTAATCGACAGATAATTCTTCCGGATTGGTCCCATTTTTCTCTCATAAAAATTGGTTCATTAGTTTTTCAGAAATTTTGAAAAAACTGACTTTAAAAGTACATTTTTCTTGATATCTCGATAAAATAAGTACCGATTTTGACAACTTATTTTTTTTAAGACATTATAATTTCTCGACATTATCTCACAGACATATGACGAAAATCGGTTCAGTAGTTTTTCAGAAATTCAGTAATTAATTTCTGTTTACGGCTGAAAATTATGTATCAGAAAAAGCCTTAGCAACGGTTGCTATTGACACGAAGTTGTCAATTTTCGTGACGATAGTCTAGCGGTTAAATGTAATGGGGAGTCATAGGATGCACAAGCACATGGTTCAAATCACATCCACAGCGTTTTTTTTTAATTTTTCATCAATATTTTTTTAGTTGCGTTATTATTTGTCTCTCAAGGCAGCAAAATCACTTAAAAGGGTAAAATAAACCTTTTAAAAAAAAGTGCACCGACTTCAAAAATTTGCACTGAAAAGTAAGAAATAATAAAAATTTCGTCGTAGAATTTGAAGACGGTTGGTGCCAAATTAGAAACAACTTAGTTCCCAAATTCACTAATCTAGACAATTCATTAGGAACCTACGATCATCAGTACATACAAACATAGATAATATTGAACAGATCTTTATCTTCTTAGATATTTACTTAGTCCTAATTTGGCACCAACCGTCTTCAAATTCTACGACGAAATTTTTATTATTTCTTACTTTTCAGTGCAAATTTTTGAAGTCGGTGCACTTTTTTTTAAAAGGTTTATTTGTTTTATTATCTTTATGAGACATTATTCTCTTTCTAACTGAGATTTTGTTTACGTAGAGATTCTCTCTACACGGTCTATGCTCACAAGTCTGGTTTTAGATGTGTTTTAGTCAAAGATAGTCAAATCGGAACTATAATAAAAAAAACTAGGACTTCTAATAATGCTATAATGTTTGGTTATTATAAAATAGATTAAAGATTTAAATATTAGCAGTATAAAGGAGGCATTACGCACACACAAAGTTTTGAGCAGTGTAATTTGTTTAAAACTAGATTTTGCACGCTTTATCACCCGCGTGGAAATAGTACAAATAAAAGAAATAATCCCATAACACCTGAATATTTGCGTATAGCAAGAAAATACTTGTACACTGTCGAATGCGGTGAAACTAATAGGAACTTTCAAGTCCTTATACAAACCAGATCAAAGAAATACATCTTCTTTACGTACAAAATAATATAGGTAACCAAAATAAATAATGGAAGGGGGCTCGCGAGGAGGGGTGCGAGGTAGGGGTGTTATGTCGACCCGAGGGTGAAATGTGTGGTGTGAGTTGAGTGTGGAGGGTGCCCGGCCAGGAACGCTATACCTATTGAACGCGATCACGGCCAAGGTCGCAAACATCCGTGAACACTCACCAAGCCAGATAAGCTTGTATGAAATACAATCTATTTATATTTAAAGCTCGAGTATTACGAGCGATTTTATGATAATTACAGAATGTAAAATGTTCATAACAGCATTTATTGTTGTATCGGTCATGCTAAGAACCTAGTTGTGCTGGAATTATCAGTGTTATGGTAAAAGCTAATCGAACCTTTTATACACCTACTGAAAGTTTACATGTTTAATTTCTAAGTGAGTGACTTTAAAAATAAGAGAGCTTCTCTCAAATATCTAAATATAAACCGTCATGTAGCTGACCGCCGCGCTGACTGACTGACAAATGACAATCAAAGCATAGCCTAAACCACTGTAGATATAAATATGAAAATTGGAAGGTATATTCATTAGGAAGTGTAGAGGTGCACTAAGAAAAGATTTTCATAATCATACTCAACCCTAAAATGGGGTGTAAACGTTGTCTTGAAAAAACTCGTAAAACTCGTGGGCAACTGCTAGAACCTAATATTTGAATGTTTCTTATAACAAAACTGAAGATCACTAATATAGACTATACCTATAGTTCACTTCACTTAAGGCGACGCATCACAGCACAACCGACTCAGTTTTACGCGCGACTTAATTTGTCCATTCTCTTTAGAAAGATGTGAGCGAGATGGACTATTATTAAAATCTATAAGGTAATCAAGGATAAGATAAGATAGACCAATATTCACGTACCAGAAACATGAGAAAGTACGATTTCTCAACAAAACCTATCTTGCGATAATACACGAAACGGACTTCGGCTGTATGAGTATTATACAAATATCTACTATTAGGAAAAGAAACTTGTAATTGATGTTTTTTTTTAAATATGTATATGAAATTATCTATGAAATAAATTTGTACATTAATGAACTCATTAAATGAAATATAGTCACAAAACGGTTAAAAAATATGCAAGAAATTGAGGACTTTGAAGGCTTCGTAAAAGATTTTGAAAAATTTATTTCCTTCTTATCATGTTTAATATATCTATTTTTAGAAATCAATTTTAATTTCGACCCTAAGACATATAGTTATCGTGTAATTCACATATAGCTGCAGCATGTAATTAGTAGCAAACATTATGAGGCGGGTTCTTAAAACCACTATTTTGCCACACTGTTTTATTATAATTTAGGTACACTTGATATAAGACCTATTATTTGTAGTGATTGTAATGTTGAAAAGAACTTTCGATACCTACTATACTTATAACACAAAGATATAATATAGCAATAGTATTTTTGCTGAGGCTATATAGTGGTGCCTTCTATCGATATATTTATATTATAATTTTCTATGGCGATCATTATTTTACATGAAATTGTTATAAACCACCTATATAATTGTTACGAGCTAAAGCCGAATTAACAGCACATCTAGATATGCCCGGGAAAACCGCGATATGCTTGTTGATTTTGGTCAAAACCATATGAGATGCATAATTCGGACCTTTGCCCGGGCACATCTAGATGATATAAACGTAGTTGGGCAACGTCGATAGGAAGGTACAACTACAAACAAGTGTAACTTGCCCCGCCTTGACCTTGCTTGGTTCTTGAAAAATAAATTGAAATAAAAAAAAATGTAAATGCAATATGCCAATAATTTGAAACACAACTCAAAGTGCCATTCCTTTTTGTCGTGTGCAAATAAGTTCGATTGAAGTGATTAAATTTTTGTTTTAATTAATTTGTCATTGTTTAATGGCGAAGAAAGTGTATGTTTTTTATATTAGGTATAGGTTCTAACATTGTAAATTATTTTTAAATAATACCTAGGTACTCGTAAGTTAGGTGGCAGCATAATTTTTACCTCACCATAAACATTTTAAACAACGAGCGTTTAATTTAATTATGTTCCATATGACCACTGTGATTGTAAATAAATATATAAGCGTACCACACTAGTGTTATATTGTTTTTCGGGATGTGCTCAATACGACCAAGGCAAGTCGAGATCTGCCCGGGCATACCATGATTGGCGTGTTTTTTAAGCATACTCTGTAAACATATCTCGATTTGCCCGAACAAATCGCGATGAGACTGATATCGACTTTGGCCCGTAACACTAAAATTTACAAAAAAATAAGGAGATCTAACCCTAAAAAATATTTTATGCGGTTCACATAAGAAATTATCATCCATAAGAATGGATGGAAAAAATGCCAAGATATAATCCTGTGACATACGAACGAACGGACGTATAACGAACTTATAAGGCCTCTGTTTTCGCCATTTGGCTACGGTAAGCTATTCTATTATAACAATAAAATATTATAATTTTTCGCTACAGAGATGTGGCCGTTTCGCTATATATATAAAGGAACATTATAAATAGCGCAGGTACACAGATTTTTTATTGGAAAAAATACCTTTTGAAGTGGTTCCATTCTTTTATTATAATTAGTGATCAAAATGTTTGAAGAGAACCGATTTTTTATAATAAATAAAGATTGTCTAATATTTTCTTAATTAAGTAGGAACTAATCTATGGAAAATCCCTTGCCCTTATTAGATACTAGGATAGCTCATAATTTAAAAAAAGTCCTGAACATTGGAGTTAACGCCTACAAAAATGTTATACATTACGAACAACAAGTAAAAACAAGTGATGCCTTTTAGCTACGCAGACGCAAGTCCGACTTGTACTTGGTAGGTTTTTATTTATTTATAAACAATTTAACCTTATTAGAAAGAACGGAATATTTACATAATTTCTGAACGATAAAATAGCCATGGAAGCAGATTGCAACTGTATTTCAGTATCAATGAGGTAATGCGACTTTAAAATTGTAGCAGAAAAATATACCGACCATAAGTGAGCGTCAACACCGACCCTGAACTTCGCCGCAAGCAAGGACAGCTATGACGCAGGTTCAGTTCAAATAAAGGTGGCCCTGACCCAACGTCCTATTACGATTTATTCTTCAGAATAACACAATTTCAACCCTCGCCTACGTATTAAGGTATTTTCACTTGATGACTAAAGGTTACGTGCTAAAAAAGCTTTCTTCGTACCTACCTATATTTCGTAACTAGCCAGCTATTCCAGGGACTAAAGCAACATTATGATAAATCTGTGTATAGTGAAATTACATGCTATTGTACCTAGATGTCGTAAAATTGTGAGCCATGTACTTTAGAATTTGGATTAAAAATATAGTTTCCATACTCCATTTCAGATTAAGGTATAGGTGCTCATCGCATCGGCTCAGTCCTCACGACTAAAGACACGCGTGCTAACCTGCAGACGTAACTTATATTACAACCTCTTTTTATATGGCGCAGTACCTACATACTGATGAGTGCGGACAGATGTGGAGGAGGATCAACCCTTAGACATACATACACATACCTACATCCTGCGCACATTCACATAGAAGACATGTTATCTCTTGTCATAAGAACTTGCGAACTGACTAACTTTCCAAAAATACCGTCGAATAAATATTATTAAATTAATTAAAATGTCATCCTAAGTTCAAATTATGCTAAGTTGAGGCGATGCAGCGTGATTAAACGCTCGAGTTCTCCTTGAAAATGAAATAAAATTATGAAATGTATTTATAACTAGACGAGGTTTACAGTGGAATATGTCTAATGTTCTGAAGACGGAAGGTCGAGGCAGGTCGTAGAGGTCACAAGGGTCGATCGCTACCGCCCACGCTACCTCCTGACCTTAAACCCCCTTACCACCCCACCTTCTAAACTTATGTATACGTTCTTTATCTTGTATCAGAGATACTCGTGTTTTTATTTATAGCCAGTTATTCGAATGGGAACCTAAACGTTTGGGACAAATTGACTAATGTATTTATCTTGATAATTTGGTTTATAAGCAAAATTATTGACCTTGTTGATTTAGAATGTCATAATGTTTTTTAAACTCCCTACAAATAATACTAAATTACCTAAAAATATTACAATATAAAATTTCATCTATATCGCTGTCTACTGGGAGCAAGGAATATAAGTAGGTACTTGATTAAGACTAAAGGAGGTGTAAAGCGGTAAATCATCGAACAATTGTTTTAGCCACTTTTGGCGGGTGGAGAGGTAGACGCCTAGTACTAACCTCCATAGCACTGTATTTTTTTGTCGTTTTATTGTCGCAACGGCTTTTACGTTATATGGAGATTATGCTAAAATATAAACAAAGTAATTATAAATAATGTTTGAAAAAACTATGTTCCCTCAAATTAGACGTTGTTCGCGCACGATCAACAACTTTTTAAATCATATGTTTGCATATTTATTTGTTTAGCTGTCAAAGCTGTGCATCTGGAGCTTGTTACAGATCTGACAAAGGAGGCATTTCTAGCCGCATTAAATAGATTCGTTGCTCGGCGCGGCAAGCCAAATTTCATCTATTGCGACAACGGCACTGCATTCGTTGGCGCAAGTAATCAACTTAAATCGTTTCTTACCACTTCAAGTGTCGCAGGTAACATCGCTCAGGAAGGAATTGCCTTCTCTTTCGCACCTCCTTACTCTCCTCACTTTAACGGCATTAGCGAGGCCGCTGTGAATTATAGTAGCATTCTAATGGTGAAAGAATGATCAAAAGCCGTCCAGTAGTTTTTGAGTTTATTCGTAACAAACATACACACAAAAATGCAAATCTTTCCTCTTTATAATATTAGTATAGATTTGCGACATAAAACGATACCAACGAAACCTAAGGTAACTAATTACTTCCCTAAAGATCAAAGAGCAGAAAATTGGCGAACGGGGGAGCTCGTCTATAGCCCCTCCCACTGGGAGAGTACCTAACCAAGAGACTGGCTGCAATGCCTCGTTGGATGACAATATTTGGCCGAAATAATAGCCAGTCCGTTTCCACAAAACGCGCCTCAAATATTTGTTCACTCGGAAGCATAGAGTACTAAGCCTATGGAGGGGCCATAGACGGACTCCCCCTTTTGCCAATGTTTTCCCCTTTGACCAGTTATACTGACCAGGTGCGCAGTAATAAGTTACCTTAGATTTCGTTGGTATCGTTTTGTGTCGCGAGACAGAGCTCTAGGAAAATAGTTAATTGTGATGTTTTAAATGGGAAAAGCGATCTAGGGCGTCAAACTTAGTGTTTCCAATCATTAATTATAATTATTATGTTTGTATTTTAACATAATCATCATATAACGTAAAATCCGTTGCGACAATAAAACGACAAAAAAATACAGTGGTACAGGGGCTAGTACTAGGCGTTTACCCCCCCCCCCCATAAAAAATTGTTCGATGATGTACACCCTTCACGTCTCCTTTGGTAAATACTCAAAGGTCGGAAGAGATGAATCTCATATTTGCGATGTTTGGCCATTTTATCCTGATATTTCTTTAAGAAATATGGTATTCCTTATCATCAGATTTTCTAGTTTATTAAAAATGCTAAATATTTGTATTTTTGCATATGTTTATTACCTTATTAACATTCTTAAATTCTACATTCAGTATAACAATACATCGCTGTACAAAAATATTTATTTATATAAATAAATATAATTATATTAGTTACGTTTATTTAGACTTTTTGCCTTTCTTCTTCATACCTCTGCCCTTGGTTTTTTCCTTTGCCTTCTGTGCACGCATATCTTTCTTCATTCTAGGATCAACCACTTTATATTGACCCTTCACCCCAGCGGGTCTCTTCATCTTTTTTGCTGTAGTATGTTTTTTAGCTACAACATATTTCACCTCCTTGCGGCCTGTTGATTGTGCTTTCTTGTAGAGACTGAAAAAAAATGCTCGTTATCAAGACATTTTTATTAATAGTAACGACTGCCGCACCCTACGTACTTTTGCACATTTCCAAATTTCTTTTTCACTATTAAATTGATTTAAAATAATAATCTACTTACTGTCGAACTTGTTGAGCTTTTTCCCTTTCCGACATGTCGGCGTTTTCCATGACGGCCTCTACCTTCTTCTTGGCGCGCTCCATCTTCTTAATCATGCGCTTCTTCTTCCTTGCTTTGGCCTCAATGACCTTCTTAATTGGTCTTACATTGATGTCTTCCAGCCTTTTATTGTATTCTTCAGTATATTTCTGTAAATGAAATATGAATATATATTAACAAAGACCCAAACAAAAATATTTCAATATTACCACCGTTTTTTTTTAATTCAGTAAACAATCGGTTGCGGACTCAAGCAGTTACCTTTTTTAAGAACTTAACTTGGCATATCTACTGAAAGTAATAGAAGTGACAGCCCATTACGTGATGGTGTGTTTATGTTCTGATCTCTAATAATCTCATGTATCATAATACACATCCACCAAAGAACATAACAAAATTTGCAGTTGTAGCATACCTCAGGAATAGGCAGCGGTTTCCTCATGTGCTTCTTTTCATCTTCTGTAAACCAATCCGGTAAGTTTTTATCTTCAAAAGCGTATCTATTCCAAGCATCGTCAATTATATCTCTCTTGAATTTCTTCGACGTAGCTATCATAGTACCAAGAGCCAGAGTTTCTGCGTCCATCTTTAACGTTCTCTTCAGCCGTTTTAACTCTGAAATAAATTAAATCATTATAATATTATTAATCGTAACATCCAGTCACACACATTGTTTAGCCACATACTAGGGATACCTTCTTCTATGGGCACCAAAGACAATAATAAAATTAAATAAATATTCACGTTCCGCGATGCATATTTTTCTTAGGATACAGTCTATTGGATCAAATATATCGACTTAGTATGTTCGTATCTGAAAACCACTTTGTTTCTAAACTAACTGCGTTACATAATAAATGTTTAATGGCGTGTGAATCTTTTCTCCTTGTAACAAATCTGCATTTCCAGAGGGAGACAAAACAAAAACTTTATTCAATGTTTATTAGTAAGGCGGTTTGTTAGCTTAGAAACTTGGTAAAATATTCTATGCAACTAAACACTGGCAGGCCTGGCGAACTCCGCATTTTAGGTACCAAGCCACAAGTACCTACATCTGCGGGCCGGTCTGGACGGGCCCGTTTACGCGCGTCGCCCGGAACTCACGTATGCCTACTATTCACGCGCGGCCATACCACTAAAAAGTTAGATAATTACCTGGATCTTCAGTAACAACATCAATTCCATCTTTATTTTTAACATTAGCAGCACCAACTCCAGCAGCTGGCGCCACATTCTCTTCCAGGTCGTAGTCGCTGTCTGATGACTCGTCACTGCTTGTCTCATTACTTTTATTGACTGTTGAAGACTTGACATTTTTGCTATCAGTTCCATTTTCAGCTACTTTTTTACCTGAAATGCATACAAGTAATTTTTTAATATACTTGCTCGTGGAGTGGGTCTTATATCACCGTTTTCTATCAGAAAAAGTAGCACATTCCCGCCCTTGTGCTTTTTCATTCCACATTACAGCCTTTGTGATGTTTTATTACAGTTTAGTTTTAATATGCTACATAAAAAGCCATAGAGCTTTCATATCTATAAGAAAATTATTATTTTTATGCAAAATAATTAACAGATTTTATTAAAATGTAATGTAATAAACAACATTTCATCAAATTATATATATTTAATATTAACCTTTCTTTTTATATGTTTCTGCCAATTTGTCCAAGTCTATTCCTTCATCATCTTCTTCGTCTATATCTTTGAAGCATTCTTTTTGAAACCAAAGTTGAGCTTTCTGTGAACGCTTTGATACTGGGTCTGTGTTGTCGAGATCAGTTAAGAGGGGATTTTTTTTGGCCTCCTTTTTCGTTTTATTGCTTATTTTGGTATTTCTCATTGTGTTCATTTTTGTTATTTTTTCCAATTTCTTTGCATCATCTTCGGAATCGCTGAGACCTGTAAGTAAATTATAAATATCAGATATAATTGATTATTTTGTTCTACTATCACATTTAAATGACTGAATGGATATTGGGTATCCTGGTTTCAAATATAATTAAATAAATAATAGTTAAAAGAATGACTAAAAAGGTTTATATGGCTGAAGTGAAAAAAAATGCTGGCAGAGGACGACCTAGGTGTACTTTTATTGAACATATATAAAAAATATATTGATCGATGGCAATATTAAAAGTACACACATTCGCCGAGTATGTATGATGAATATAAAAGCAAAAGAATTATGTCAGGATCGTAGCAAATGGCATTCGATTGTCTCTGCCTACCCCTCTTCAATTGGGATAAAAGTGTGATGATAAACAGATTGATAAGTTTAACTGTATTGTTATTTATAGCTGGTAATCCTACTTGTTTCCAAAGAAACTTGGATAGAGTAAGTCTAACTGGACAAGAGTATCCTACCTATCTCTATATATTATTTCTCAAAGGTGTTTTTTGTCAATATCAAATATCTTCTTTAATACTGTATTAAAGTTAATGTTTGATACTTTTGAAAATTATTTTTCCCTCTAATGACGAAAAATAAACAAATCAAAATTAAATGTTTATTTTCAAACTCAACTAATTTATTTATTTTGTAAAAGACGCCATCTATTGGAGATCAGCTGAACTTTGACAACAACACCACTAACGTTTGTCATTTTTTTCACGGTAAAATGGATCAAATGGGTAAAATGGATCGAAGGGCTGGGGAGTATAGGCTAATTTTTATCGCGGAAACGGGATGTGATATTAAATTATGTTAAACCGCGGGCAAAAGCTAGTGAGTGAGTACATTAGAGGCTTGGGCAATAATTAGGTATGTGTACCTTTATCCTGAATAATTTATTTTTCATACAAAAAGAACCCCAACCTATTGTTATGTACACAAGGTATGTATGTAAGGTATAAGATAAAGTAACAATTACTTACCTAAACTTTCCTTATCACCCTCGTCTTCAGACTCAGTCTCCATTTCCAGTTCGCTGTCAGAATCCTTGTAATAGCTTCCAGACGAGTCAAGCTTGGTTGATTCAACATCATACTTGACATACTTCGGCTTTACTCTATATTCGTCGTCCGATGCATCACTACCTTCAACCACGATATCAGGTTGTTGATCAATAATGCTATTCATTTCCTTGAAGTAGAGAATTGAAAAATTAGAGAGCAACCTAGAGATAGAATAGCTTGGGTGTATATCGAACCTAGAGATAGAATAGCTTGGGTGTATATCGTTATGTTAAGTTATCGTATCGCCACTGTATCAATCGAACTGTTTTACTATGCAATTCTAACAAACTATGTTGCCGGATTCCACGTCATGTCATGGTGACCAACGCACGCGCCCGCTGTGACGTGATGGGGAATCCAGTTTAATCCTGTCCGCGCTGTTATGTTGTGATTAGTCAGTGATTAATAGGGCATATCACGTCATCATCTTACTTACCGATTAATCGGCTATTGTTACTGTGACGTCTATAACACTTGACATTGGCGAATCATCAATTAACTTGATGGAGCCATTATAAAATAAGAAGAAACTATGCTGTCAAATTTCCATACAAAAATTCCAGACGTGATGGCGAAATAGCTCTACGATAACGCAAGAAAATAGTTTATTACTGTTACTTGTTGCAATTGATTTAATGTTTTACCTTAGCACTTTTAATATCAGCGAGTTGAAACATATCATTACATTCCAATATTGGTCCTCCATCACCTTTAATGACCATTTTAAGATTCATTTTCTCAGCCAGTTTTTGTCTTTGCTTATTTAATTGCTTTCTCTTTCTTTTTAATTGTCTGCGCTCTTCGTCCTGAAAAATTAATATCATTTTTATGTGAAAAGGTAAATACAACTACTGTGATCTATAATCTTTAGATTTTTTTGGTTGTGTTTATTAGTACATATAAAATATGAATCTGCCTGTTTGTGTGCTGTTTGAGTTGTAATATCCTAAACAAATGTTTACAGTTACTCGAAATCTCAAATCGACTAATATTGTCTGCGCTCTTCGTCCTGAAAAATTTATATCATTTTTATGTGAAAAGGTAAATACAACTACTGTGATCTATAATCTTTAGATTTTTTTGGTTGTGTTTATTAGTACATATAAAATATGAATCTACCTGTTTGAGTTGTAATATCCTAAACAAATGTTTACAGTTACTCAAAATCTCAAATCGACAAATATTTGCTAGTTATGTCCAAACTGACATCATTGAAATTTCCTTAACAACTTTTTAATAATACCTGCAATTCAGCTATATGTTCATCAACCTCGTCTTCTTTTTCATCACTAGCATCTGCATCTTCATCCTTTTCACTAGCCACAGGATCATCCTCTTTTTTCTCAACCTGGAAAACATTTTATAAAGCTTTCAGTAAAATCTTACTTTTTGTAACCATACTATTTTTATGAATGTGAAATTATTGTTGCTCAATTATACATTAATGGCTGAACAGATTTAAATGAGACTTAGTTAAGAAGGCGAAAACTATTAAATTAGCAAAAAATGTAAAATCTGAACACTTTGAAGATGATAGACTCTAAATTAGAACTAAATTAAAATTATTGCTCTAAAACTCGTTAGTAGCAACACATCTGCATTATAAGGTCCATCATCAGGTCTCTACAGTCATGCCCATTGGCAAGGTTTTTTCTGTGTTCCATTTCTACAAGAGTGAAACCTGGGGCAAAAATTTGTACCCACTTACTTAATAATATAATGTATAACCTTGATGTAATATTAAGATTTACACAATCTGCACAGTCACAACTCTTATGTAGGATTCACCAACAAAGTCACCTTACAAAGCCTCACAGATCAAGCCTACAAAAGCTATTGCAACAGTAGGTGCCCATGTCATATATGATAATTTCATGTCATGCATTGTATGATAATCTTGTGTTATTACTAAAACTATTTTTGAATTAATATATTTTACCTGTGTCTCCTTCCATTTCTTCATATGCTTAAGCCAATTGAGTAAAATTTTTAAGTCCTTCCTACCCAAAACCTTGATGTCATTACAACATTCTTTTATTTCTGGTGTGGTTTTGGGATGATTTTCTATTGATTTATCATCAAACACAATCTGAAAAAGAAATTAAACATAAACAAGTTTTTCTTGTGAAGCATTAGAAACAAACACTATAAAAATATTGTTATTTTTTTTATTTTATTATATCCTATAGAATACAATACAAAGCCTTTTCTATCTGCTATCAATAACATTAAGTATTTTACAACAATGTAGCATGTCTGTGACAGAAAGGGCTATTCCAGTGTTTTCCACTGTCTTCTGCCAGCCTTTTTCCTATTTCATACAATATTTCAAATAATCTTACCTCAGCACAGCCAGGAAGTGCATCAATTGGATCATCACACTTTAAAAACTCTGATACAGTTACTGTGCGATGTTGAGTAAAGTTATTTTCTTCATAACCCTCAGCCTTTGCTTTCTTCCTTTTCTCGGGATGTAATAGATGATGATCTTTTTTTATTCCAATATCTAGATCTTCAAAAACATGTTTGGGATCAAGAAATTTTGGGTCAATTGTATCAGGAGCTATGTATCCTTGACACACAACAAAGATTTCTGATGACTCATTACGTGATGCTTGAGGTTTTGTAGCGTGAACCTTCTTAAAAAACTGTTTCAAGACCCAAAGTAAAGCATGGTAGTCTTTTGATCTGAAAACTTTTGTGACAAACCATCCACCCTCTCTTAAAAAATTGGTTGCCAATTTTAAAGCACTGAGTGTAAGACAAGCTTGTTGGTAAGCATCATGAATCCAATTTAATCCAACATTTGGTGCACCATCATTAAGTACAACATCCGCTTTCCATGTTTTAATTTCCTTTTTAATAGATGTTTTACATTTATCTGTTGTTATATCTTCAGTGAGACCAATACATCCTGGTACAGGTTTAATTGGAAATAAATCTACACCAATTACAATACTTGACAAAGGCATATTCTGGTGGGCTACCTGCATCCATCCACCAGGAGCAGCACATAGATCTATACATACTCGAGATCTTTGTAAAAATCCAAACTTCCTATTTAACTGTATTAGCTTAAAAGCAGCTCGTGACCGATAACCTGAAATAATACAAATTCAAATAATTATAGTCATCGATGTATTATAGTGCACAACCAAAAACAAGAGAATAATTAATCGTCAGTATATTTTGAAAAGTGTAGGTTATAAAAATACTTGTTATAATCAACCTCAAATATTTATAAAGACTTTGTTTATGAAAACAACACTTCAATATTCCTACACCTGCACTAGCTTCAATATGTAGAAATATTGCAAAGAATAGTTTAGTCTCAGAATACAAATACATAGTTATAAATGTAAATTATATATTACACAACTTACCAGTTTCCTTAGCAAGCTGATAGTATTTATCTTTACGTTGTTTTCCAACTTTCGTTTTTTTACCCATGATCGAAAATTATTACATTTATTACAAATTACAAACACGAAACCACGTTATTTATAACACAGATTACACAGAGCAAGTAAAATTTATATTACGGCACTTCGAGCACGTGGATATGACAAACATATGACAACCACAGAGACAGAGCCTGACAAGTGGTGAGGTCTGCTGAGGTCTGCTGACTGACCATAGACTATATAGAGAGTGACTGACAGAACTTTTCTTTCCACAAGATAAGGCAAAAACTAATAACATTATAGGTGAGATTATATGTTTATTTTTATATAATATATCTAATAAATTATATGCAATTGATTTATTTGTATAAATAGCGTAGTAGATATATTTAATTGTATTTTATTTTATTTTCTGGTACCTAATAAATTTATATGAGTGAATCATTTTGCAACTTACAACCAATCAAAACGCATGAATAGTCAAGCCAACTTTAGCTAACCAACCAAGATTGCCTGAGTAATCTCATTGCTGTCAGAAACGATTTGTTTGTTCACGTTTGACGTAGACAAAAACAATTTGTTGCATCATCGTGTATTATACGACTATGAACAGATGGTCATTATTACAAAACAAGAAAATATAAATTTCAAAACAAAATATTTCCGTGTTAGTAAATTTGGTAATACTAGTATGCCTTGGACTCAAAAGTTATTTATTTTAAAAAATACTGGAGAATTATCATTTCGAGGGACTTTTATTATTTATCGGCCTTGATCCGGATATACACCATTGGTACTGATTGTAATAATCCGAACAAATTATATAGGTCCCTTTTTAAAATAATACGTGTATGTACTAATAATGTATTTGGAACATTGACCATTCGTCATTATTTTACGTGCGACGTAAAATTAGTTGCTTGTTATTTTTGCTTGTTTTTCCGATTGGAAATCTTTATACTAGTGTTATAATAAACGTTTGTAAAATCAAACAGTGAAACAGGATGACGCCAAATATTCATACTTTTATTAACAGTTTTCAGACGAGACTGTAAGTAATCTTTGCTTAGTACATATTAGTAATGACTTTGTAATTTAATTATATTTCCTCTTAATTATATTATTCATAATACATAGTTAACTAATTACGCCCCTTGGCTGTTGAAATTAAACGCATTGTCCTATTTGTATAGACCTGTCTAGAATATTCCATACCTTACCTTTCTAATTGGCATAACTGTATAAATTATGAAATATTAATAAATTTCAGGGAACCACCAGTCCGTCAACATTTGAAGAATGTCTATGGAACCCTGACAATGACATGTGCTGCAGCATGTGTTGGAGTATACATTGACATGTTCACAATATTCCATGCAGGAATCTTATCAGCTATTGCCGGAGTTGGTCTTATGTTAATGTTGTTCATGACACCTGATAATGGAAAGAATACCACACTACGTCTGTCTTACCTTTTAGGATTTGGTTTAACTACAGGTTTGTTTAGTATACATCATATAATGTGTACTAAATAACTGTGCTGGTATGAATAATTGGATATAAGTGATAAGTTAAAGCAATATGTATCAGGCCACATTAACTAATGACAAATTTTAAATATTGCATAATGTTCACATTGGCACAATTGTTTGGCCCGCATTATAACTTACTTAAGTATTGGCACTTATTTAGTGATTATAACAATAAGACTAGATTCAGATAGTTGAGCATAACATGTAGCACATATAGATATTCCTTATGTACCTATACAAATGTATACATGATTGCACAACATATTTACACCCATCTGAACCTAGCTTAAGTCAGATTGGCATTAAAGTGCTCCTACAGTCATTCAAAATTAATGAAGGGTAGATAAAAATAATTTACAATTAACTTTAATTTAAGTTTGCTAGATTAGGTAGCTACCTAAATTAAGTATTCCTATCTAATATCTAACTTCACTATTTAAGTGAATAAATGTTATTTCTTATGGCATGGGAGCCAAAATAAATTATCTGTAAAAACTTTAATCAAATAAAAAATTCTGTGAATAAGTAATTGTGAAAGCTAATTAAGAATTGCAACTGATAATAAAATATTTACACAAGATTTCATCAATACATTATGCCATTATAATTTCATACTATCCAAACATTTTTGTTTTTTTTTAAATTCTTTTACAGGTTGCCTTACAGCTCCCGGGAATCGATGCCAGCCCCAGAGCTTGTCTTATCCAAACATAATTTTTTATTTTGTGGTAATCTTTGAACTTATATAATACCTACCTACTTAGGTGCCTGATTTTTAATTTTATTTACAGGATTGGGATTGGGTCCTCTTCTGGACTATGTTAGTGTTGTAAATCCTTCAATAATAGTAACAGCTTTGCTTGGAACAACTGTGGTCTTCGTATGCTTCTCTGTAGCGGCCATGTTAGCTGATCGTGGGAGCTTCCTGTTCCTTGGAGGAACCTTGATGACCCTGCTTACCTCAATGTCCATCATGACTTTGGCCAATCTCTTCCTGCAATCAAAATTCCTGTACCAGGTATGTGAATGTTATATAATATACAAGCTCTTATCTCCGGCTCTGAATGCATCATTTTGAAATATCTGCTCACAATCCATTAACATGAAAATCTAATGCATTCTTTGAGTTTGAGAGATATTACTAGATTGAAAGAATCAGATATGCATTGCTGCCCTTTATTAAAACACTAGCATTCCGCCCCCGGCTTAGCCCGTGGATATTTTCGAACAAATTAAAATGTACCCTATAGCAGGGGTCGGCAACCTTTTGCTATAGCAGGGCCACAAAAATGTTGCCAGAGTATCAGTGCGGGCCGCACCTATTTTTATATATACGTACATGTATTTTTTATATTTGAAATAAAACTCATAATTACATTTTTAATCATACAATCATGAATTTCGTGATTTTTCGGCAAATTTTCACAACGGAATGACTGTGATTTTACCTAAAGTCGGTTTCCTTTGGTATTTTTTTTCTTCCGGACGTCAGGTTTGCGGGCCGCACCTAGATGGTCCACGGGCCGCAGGTTGCCGACCCCTGCCCTATAGCACTCAGGGATAATGTAGCTCTATTAGTGAAAGAGTTTTTTTAGTTAGTTTGAGTAGTTTCAGAGATGACCCTCCACATACACACAGACTCACAAAACGTTGGCTTGCCTGCACTACCACTACCACTAACTTTGGATATTGTTCATACAAAAATACTAAAACCGCGATAAAAAAATACTTACATTTTTAAACTCGTGATATCTTTTGAATGGAATGTCGTATTGGATAATTCAAAAAGTTATATAAAGGTATTGAAGCAGTCGTACAAATAAAGAGCCTTTTCTAGCGGCGGCATTTCAATTAAATTTTTAAAATAAAAAACACTTATTGTGACTTAACTATAATAGTGACATATGCTGTCCCATTACTTTTTGTAGATAATGATGTGTTCTGCAATTATTTTGTTCTATCATCAATAGTTTTCACAGCGCACGCGATGTAAAGAAAGTTTTAGGTCATTATTTTACACCTTGGGTTACATTATTGGAGTTTTAGTAAGGATCCCTAATTTTTTTGAAAATATATAGCCTATGTCACCCGGGGATAGTGTAGCTTCCCAATGGTGAAAAAATTTTTCAAATCGGTCCTGTAGTTTCGGAGCCTATTTAATGCAAACAAACACACAATCAAATCTCTACTCTTTATAATATTAGTATAAATAATATAAATCCAGTGTATATAATGTGTCAAATTCATTGAGAGAAAAACCGAAAACTTTTCCCTGATTGTTTTATGAAGATTCTTAGCATTGGTTAATGAGACTGTACAACATGCACATACATATGCTCACACTTTATTTCCCTTAGATTAGGCACTCGGCACAATCCTAGCATACCTCTTTCACTTCATTCAAATCCATACATGCTCTTTGATTTCAGGTGTGTTTTATTTGATTTCAATAAGAATGTAATTATTATCATAATTTCAGACCTACCTCTACCTTGGCCTTGTACTTATGTGTGGATTTGTGCTGTTTGACACACAACTGATCATTGAAAAACGCAGAATGGGCAATAAGGACTTTGTGATACATGCCATGGAACTCTTCATTGACTTTGTTGGTGTCTTCAGAAGACTGCTTATCATTTTGACCCAAAAGGTTAAGACCATAACAAAATATTTTTTTATTATTTATTGGTAAACCTTAGGATTGAACAGTAACTATTATTATTAGAGTATTTATACATAATCAATAAGACGTTGCTCCGCCGAACTGACGCTGCATAGCTCGAAGCTTCCGTAAGATAATCATGTCACTGTTTGAGTCATACCACCTCTAGTCTTTCATATCTGTTCTGAAATTATTTCTGTAGTAAATGAGAATAATTTGTTTAATGATAAACAAACATACTTACATTATCTGGTATATGTGTTCATAATTATGTGTTTAAGGCACTAATACCACCCTTGTTTGTTTCAGGAGGAACAAGATCGTCGCCGCAAACGTGAATAAATATCAAATAATTATATTATATGTCATTTAGTGTACCTACTCACTAAATCTGGGGTGTTGTTTTATATTCTATCATATTAATTGTATTCATGTATTTATTGTCTTTGGATTGTGTAAACCAAGAATTTTTTTTTTTGTGTAATGTCTGTGTAACTTGATGTTTCTAAATTTGTTGGGATTAAAAATAGTTAAAATTAAAAATACCTACTACACCGAAGTATTCTGTTTTTAATTCTACCCTTTTCCACCCCTTTTCCTTCCAATCGAACATAAAGAAAGTCGGTACAGACCAAGAAAATGGCGGTGGATCGACGAGTTACCGCGCGACTCCTGAGTCTCCTCGGTGTATACAGTCTGCAGCATCAATATAAATTAAATGGAAGATGCCTATATCGTATTTTCTACCCCTCTCGAACACTTCTAAACGCATTAAACCATCTATCTATCACGCCTTTTATCTCAAGACGTACCGGCAGAGTCTATCAAATACCATTTGCTACGATCCTGACATACCGCTTTCGCTTCTTTTATATGATCATCATACCTTTCATACATGCTCGGCGATTGTGTGTACTTTTTATATTGCCGTCGATCAATAAATATGTTCAAAAAAGTACACCTAGGTCGTCTTCTGCCAGCATTTCCTTGCACTTCAGCCATATAAACCTTTTTAGTCTATTTTTCATTCTTTCAACGTGTCCAAACCAGCGTAAACTACTTTTCTTCATTTTAGTCACAATATAATCTTTCAATCCGAATTTTTCTGTAATGACATCGTTCTGGATGCGGTCAATACGTTTTATATCACACATTCTACGTAAAGACCGCATTTCCACTACATTTATCTTACTTTCATGCTTCTTATTCCATACCCAAGTCTCGCTTCCATAAGTACCTAAGTGATAACCAGATTTTTACATTTATGCATTGCATAGGTAGGTATATTTTACAAATTGTGAGTAATATTGTGATTACATCCTAGGACTTCTTTAGGATCCCATCGGAGTGAAGAGGCGAACCATTACTCTTCAATTAAACGTCTTGTTTTTTTTGGTAGCATAGTGAAATAGCAAAATAAAAATTATTGAATTTTCAATAAGCTACAAAAAAACGCAAGACGTTTAATTGAAGGGTAATGGTATAACAGAGCTTTAAAAAAAATGTAAGAGCTTTGTGATAGATTATGAAAGAGAAAACGGGGGCAAAGTTTACCTTAGTACCCATAGTACCCATATTTCCTATTTAAAAAAAAGCCATTGAAAAAATAACAGCTATTTCACTTAGATAATATTCAATAAGCAACTATATATGCTCAGTGACACAGGTGCATTATATACAGAAAACAGTTTATGCCAGAAAAATTATGATTTATGATGATGAATCTGTAAGATTTTTTTAATCTTTGACGCGCTCTCCTGTAAAGTTACTAAAAATTAATTACAATGTTCTTCCTTGCAGGTGTCGATATATGCTACTGCGCATTCCTATAGTGTGGTTCAATCTCACTCAAATGGTGTGGTTACGCGGGAACGCCCATTTGCTACTTCTATATTATGTTCTGTTAACTGTATCAACCACCCGGGTCTCCCGTGATGAAACTGCCCATTTTATTGAAATACCCTGAAAAGATCCGATCCAAGGAGCCCTCATTCATTAAAGGACAAATCTAAATAAAAAATAGCGTAAATCATTGCGTAAATTTATTTTATGCGTTTAGGGTTAGGAAAAACGATACATTTTGTGCTGCATTCATAATCCTTTTGGGAGATTTTCAATGTACCTAATAGCTATAGGACTTGCGAATTATTTTAAATTTTTTTTAATGTATAGTATAATAAAGAATTAAAGATACCAATTATTAGGTAGGTACTACCTAATTGCGAGAGTAAAAGGTAAGAGGGAATAAATAATTTCCATTCCTATCCAAACCTACACCTACAGGTAACTGTAGGTACCTACCTACATACCTTTTACCTATAATTATAATTACCTAGTAAATAACGATTATTTGCAAAGGAGGTCGATGCGCGCGCACTTTTATTACCTACCTAGCTACAACCCACCCACTCAGCTGAACATTTCACAAAATAACAAAACAATGTATCATTGTCGTAATTGTTTTGTAGCACAAAGTTATTGCTGTTTCGAAACGGATCGGTAATGTAATGGGTACAATATGTTCATGTGACCAACCACCAAGAACTAAAAGAAGAATCAATGGCCTACAGTTACCTTTGCACGCACAACAAGTCATTGGATGGTTGGTGTTGCTATTATCGGCTATCGTCAACATAGTAATTATAGCTCCCATGCAATTTTACGAGTTAAAGATAGCATCTGAAGTTTTATACACAGTTCTATATACTTTGCACGTAATTTGCCATTCATTGGCCTTATTACTGGATCCTGGAGAAGTTGATCTGAAGAAGTCAAAATGCTCCTTGGTGCCTGAATTCGACCGCAATGTTCATGCTCATGTCATTGAGAATGGAAGATGCCACTTGTGTAATATTCACACTAGCAGCAATAGAACGAAACACTGTAGTGTTTGTAACAAATGCGTGGAAATCTTTGACCATCACTGCAAGTGGTTAAATAATTGCGTCGGCCGACGAAACTATAGGGCTTTTATACTATCTGTCGTGACTGCCATTTCAATTTCCGTCTTCACTTTGGTGTTATGTATTTGTGATATAACTTTCTTTGTGCAATATAAACACTTACTGAGTCCTATGACACACAAGTTTATTGATTGCAACAATGCTGATCATATAGAAAATGAATCTTGTGTTAATTTTTCAATATTTATCTCTTTAATGAGCATTTACTGTTTAATATCATTCTCAATTACATGTGCCTTATTACATTTGTGCTGTTTTCACGTGTATATCAATTTATTAGGTGTATCTACATATGAGTATATGACAAAGCCCAGTGATATCATTGAAAGATCATTTAAAACAAACAAACAAAAACTACTACAAAGACTTATTTGCTGTGCCTCTAGAGTTAATAATGAAAATCATTATGACAACAACGATACTTCAATTGAAAACAATATAAAAGTAACTAATGAATTTGATAAAACTAACACCAAGCTTAATCCAGATCATAATGCTGGTAGCTTAGCTTTGTTTATTAATTCTATGGTCAATGAAATGGGTAGAGCTAAAAGGTATGTATTTTATGAAAATAATAAAATACATCCTGATATTAATGAAACAAGTGGTGCTGCTGATGAAGTAATTAGTCAGACACAGACGTAAAAAGAAATAATGTAAACTGCAAATTTTTATATTAAACTTAAAAGATACAAGTTATAAGGGAGAGAAGAATGAAAATATGTGATTTATTGTCAGTTTCAAAACAATTTATTCTGATCACTCATCTTAATTTGTCAAAATATCAACATATAATTTACTATACTTACTACATAATAATAATTATGTATAATAACATTTTTATATGCAAAATTTATAAACATTTTATAATGTAACAGTGTATTAAAGAATTTATAACACTTTTAAAATTCTTTATTAGTTCGGCTACAATTATGTTACAGCAAATTTTTTTGCTATTGCTCTCCTTGTTTGTACTAAAATTCGATGTCCAGCACAGTCTAAGTTTTCTTCAAAACATTTATTTTTGCAACATTTTTTACACACCTTGTAGACGCACTTTCCACCCTAAAATAAAATATCCAGTTGAAAATTAGTTAGGTTTCTAGCGACGATTAACAAATAGTCCTAGATTTTATGGACATTTTATTTTTTTTACCAATCCTTTTTATTGTTCTAATAAAAAAATAATGAAATAATACGAGACACGTATTATTTTATTTTTGTTTAATTTTTTTTTTTATTAAATTTTATATAATTCGAGAAAGATAGGTAAAATAACTGTTGCCTTGGCTAAATCTGGTCAGTACGGCAATAAACAAGACAATCTGCCAAAGAAATAGTAAAAATTACTTTTTTGACTTTGCAATTAGTAAATTTCCGTATTTTTCAAAACCTCGAAAATTAATGAATAATTATTTTTTATACAGTTTGTCCCAAAAGTCAATCCTTAAAGGGCGGATAGTCCAGCTCAAGACTGCGAATTTCATTAAGGACTGTGATCAATAGCAGGGTTTCGTAGTAAAAATTTGACTCTTGTAATATGGATATTTGTAGGGCCAATATTGACTTTGTTTAATATCATGAAAGTGCCAATATATTGGAAACTAAAAACATTTTACTAAGGACATATTCGCATTTTCTGGTCAGTCTTGATAGAAGGATAGAACGTTGTCCTTTGGGACAGCCTGTATAAACTTTGTAAGTATTGTAACAGATAATCTCCAAACGGTTTGCGAATTTTGGTACTTTACCAAAAATGTAAAGTTGTCAGTTACATGCATCTACATCTGATGATCTGGACTGGCCCTAATTAATGTAGTAATGTAATATAATATAAGTTATTGGTTTGTTCGTGTTTTCATTCAATTCACACAACAGACTCACCATTCAGAGGCCAGTATTCAACTGACATTATAGTCAAACAAAATTACGTGTATGGAGATTTTTTACTGTTCAAACACTGTTGAGACACGATCAAAACTAGTGAGAAATTACACTCCCGGACATCTGAATCGAGCCACCTTGCATTTTAATGATTGGAGTACTGAAGCTTTAAAAAAATGTATGACAAAGGAAAAAGTTTTGATGCAGTTTTGAAGCTAATATACTAAACATCGTTTTAGTATGCCATTGTTCTAAGTTTGAACTAAATTTGTACTAAACAAATCAAGTTAAGATTGATCAAGTCGATATCGGCTTTTTTTAAAGCACAATTTGTTTGAGAAAAAATATGGTTTAATTTAAAAAAAACTTTATTTAGTAACTTGTATTACCCCCGAGTGAATTTATCACGGCCGTCATACGGTTTGGCATAGAATTTATCAACGCCATTATGACGTGTTGAGGAATGTTCTCCCATTCTTCCAAGATGACGGGTTTCAGCTCCTGTATGGTTTGCGGGGCAGGGTAGTGAGCTCGAACACGCCTCTTCAGCTCATCCCATAAATGCTCTATAGGGTTCATATCAGGGCTTCGTGCTGGCCATCTCATGACAGTGACACCAACGTCATTTAGGTACTGCCTGACGATTCCCGCAGTGTGGGCCCTTGCATTATCGTGCATAAAAATGAAACCCTGGCCAATAAATCCAGCATATGGCATCACATGGTTCTCTAAGCATTGAAGAATGTATCGGTTGCCATTTAAGCGCGGCAGCCGTGGTCCCGTTACAACCTCAAGCTCAGTTTTGCCTTCCATAGAAATTCCTTCCCAGACTGTCCATGATCCTCCACCATAACTCACTTTCTCATCAATACAGCATTGCGCGAAACGCTCGCCCTCCCTTCGGTACACCTTACTCCTTCCATCATTACCGTACAGCATTATCTTGGATTCATCAGTGAAGAGTAACTGGCTCCATTGTTGTTGAGTTCGCGCGCAAACTGTAGGCGAGCCATTCGGTGAGCTCGTGTCAATTTGAGTCCATTGTCTGGCTTATGTGGTTTTAGACCACGTTCATTGAGTCGCCTTCTAATGGTCTGAGAGCTTACAGCCACTCCATTGAAGTCTCGGAGGTTTCTTTGTATCTGAAGAGACGTCAGGTGTCGATTTCGTAAGGTGGTAGTGAAAATAAACCGATCTTGTCTTGCCGTTGTCACTCGGAAACGAGGTCCACCTGCTCGGCGAACGAAGGTGCCAGTCTCTAGATACCGCTGGTATGCTCTTTGAACGAAGAACGACTTATGTTAAGTTGTGCACTTACGTTTCGTTGACTTAGCCCAGATTGAAGAAGCGCTACGGCTAGCGCGGCAACTTCAGGTGTAGTATCCATAATTTTAAAGCAGAAATCAGTTTAAATTATAAGAAAATAACTGTACTAAACTTTTTTTAATCAGTTATCATTAAATAAAAAAAATTAACAAACTTAAATTGCTTCAATCACAACTTTCTGCAGTCGTATTTTTTCAAATCAGTGACCTAGCTCGGCTTTTTTCTGTAATTTAAATTTAAATTTGGAATAATACTCAGTAGAAAAATAGTTAAATGTGCCAGCATTAATACTGCATCAAATTTTTTTCATTCATCATACATTTTTTTTAAGCTTCAGTACTACAAACCTTAAAATGCAAGGTGGCTCGATTCAGATGTCCGGAAGTGTATTATTTACCTACTCATCTAAGATAATTATTTACTCGATATAATTAAGAAAAAATACTAAGTCACAAATCTGAGACTATGCCGTAAGGTTAGGTTTGTGTGAAAACACCTTATGCGAAAAAACGGGGTGGGTATAGTATATATATTTATTAATGTAGCTACAACCTCTTTTTAACTTGCACAAGAACTTTAAAAGTACCACTTTAGTCTGTCTACCACTTTCTGTCGCCATCTCTCTACCTATAATTACTGTTCGTCGCGACAGAAAAATGTGTTGAAAAGCAAGCTCATCCTTCTTTATTGATTGTACTGTTATATTTTATAATAAATAATAATAATTATTATTATTTTAAGACTCTCTTTTGTTCGAAGTCGCCAAAAAATTACAGCCTGTAAAGTGAGTCGCAGTATAAGATTGGGAACCCCTGCTTTAGCCCATATCATGCCGTACTGAGGATGACGTTGGACAGATAAATAATCATCCTCCATTATTGTATCAGATAAAGTTCCAGTATGGTAGATAATGGTAAAATTTCTTTTGCCATCATATTTCAGACTCGGGTCCTGTACTTTCGTTGACGGTCTGCATTTTTGGGCATGTTGTGTCTGTTATCTATCCAATGCAATGCAATTACAACGATTATATTCCAGTTTAGCATACATTGCGACATGATGAAATTCGGTAAATAGTTACTAAACTTTTTTGAATGGGGTTATTCCGCTTTTATATTTAGCACGCATCAATGAGGTTGTTAATAGCTATCAAAAAAACTATAGATCAGTGAGATCGGTCCTGCTGTTTAGGAGATACTGCCACTTCAATATGACGCATGGGAATATTCCGTCACCCAACTCGTGCCCCCTTTCATTCAGCCCGCAGCGTGTAAAATCAGAAATGAAATGAGCGTTGTTTATCGGTATTTCGATTAATTATTTAAGTCTGGTTAAAACGTAACGCGAAAATGTCTGACCGAACGCATAGATGTTTTTACATCGAAAACATTGAAAAAGTTCACCGTTCCACCAATTGAATAAGAGCCGTTTTTCTGGGATTTCCGGAATTTGGGCCTATATGCACAGAATCACAGAACCGCATGACAAAAACGCTAGCAGAGGTATAAACAAAGACTACAGTTGGATTGTTCTTGACGTCTGGAAATGTATTGAATAAAAAATATTAAGGAAAATTTTGATTTATAATTTCTCACATGACCACTTTCAGCACATATAGTTCCACCTGGAACACTACACCTACCGAAGAGGCGCCAGCAAAAAATCGGAACCGGTAATTTTACTTTATTGAATAGAGTGACTATTGACTATAATGCCACTTGAATGCTGGCCTGTAATGGTATTAGTATTATGTGTGATCTGAATAAAAACATGAACATAAATCAACAACTATCACTACATCAATTATTAAGGCTAGTCAGATTTAGATGCATGTAATTGGAAGACAAATATGGGGTACATTTCATACCATTAAAACAGGGCAGACCCACACGGCCAAATATATTATTAACTTACCAAGGGATTTGGACATCCATCCATAACACATATTTCCCCAGTACGCGGACTTGACGATACATCTGATTTAACTGGTCTTCTCATTAACTTTTGCAACTTTTTCAATTTCTTTCTTGACATTGTTTTACCATCAGAATTATTATTCTTCCTTTTGAGATGTTCATTTTCATTCTAAAAATATAATACGATCTGTCATTTATATAGTTTGAATTAAACATAATAACTAACATACAACTTACTTCACTTTAGTATACCTGCAATTTACTTAACGTTTCCATTTTCTCTTTATGTTCATCTGGAGGCATTCTCATATAAGGTTGACATAACCAAGGAGGTAAAATTAAATTGTAACCTTCACGAGTAATATTTTCATTACCATATAACAACTCATTTCCTTCATGGTAATCTTTGTACTTCCTTTTAATATTTGCACAAACTGTTCTGAAGTCGTGTAGATTTTGAGCAGTAGCTAATATTTGCCTACAACTACTGTTATCTTCAAATGCAAAACTGAAAAATAATTATTTAATTCCAGTCAAATTATTAATTTTGCTCCAAAAATTATATTATTTTATATAATTTTTGGTGCAAGAAATTAGTTACTTGATCAAAAACACAGTATAAAAATTTTTAAACCTGAGCTGAGCCACAGAATATATTTTATAATAATAATTGTGGCCTTCATTAAAGTAAAACAAAAACAATCTACTGTTGTTAAGTGATTATGCAAAGAACACTTACATTTTATGAAATATTTTAAATAAATGTCCTCGAACATATGAATTTGGGCATGGGTATTGTTCTACTATGTCTAGATATTCTTCAGCAAGCTCCCATGTTACTGCATTAACACCTTCAAATAATGAAGGGTTTGTAAGAATCCCTTCTGCACTCATAACACCATCTACATTAGTGTACTCTAGGCACCTATGGACATCCTCTAAACTTTGAATATTTCCATTGGCAAACATGGGAATTGATACTGCTTTCCTGAAAATAAAAACATCTTGCATTTAAATAAATAATATTTATTTAATTTAACTTTCATTGAAAAAAAAAAACAAATGTAATGTTACTGCATTCAATATGGGGTACCTTCAGTCTAAATGTAGTAGTTACATACCTTACAGCTTTTATATGGTCCCAGCTAGCTATTCCTGTTAAAGGGCCTTTTTGATCTCTTGTTCTACCATGAACTGTCAGTAACTTACAGCCAGCCTCTTCTAACATCACTGCATAATTCACAGTTTTCTCCATATCATCAAAAACTCTTACTTTGCAAGTTATAGGCACCTTTACTGCATTTGTCATTGCACTAACTAAAAAATATATTTGTTTTATAAATATTAAAGATACAAGAGTTCAATTCAAAGTAATTCAGACATTATTTACCTATATTTTTAAGAAGGTCCCAATCATCTTGTAAAAAGGACCCATATCTTCCTCGCTTAGCAATAGCTTGTGGACAGCCTAGGTTAATATCTATAGCATCACAATATTCTTCAGCAAGTTTTGCAGCTGCAGTCATTACTTCTGGATCATTTCCACAAAACTGAAATTAGATAGGAATAAGAAAATGGTTCAACATTTCCCCTTCATTTTCTAGTTTAAATTTCCTAAAAGAATTTAAATAAATCATTATTAATTGCTACCATAGTATCTTGATTACTTTAGGACAGTGTTTCTCAACCTTTTGTGTTGTGACCCCCTTAGAAGCCAAAAAAAAAATTGTAAATACCTTCTGCCCCTGACCTTAATAATTTAAATCATTCTCAAAGTATTATAATATTATCCTACGATTGGCGACCCCACTCAAGGTTGTTCCTAATGGATGGTTTGTTAACCTGATAACAAAATCATCTGTGTAATCAAAATCAAAAGGGGCTTTCTAAAAGTGATAACAACATGAAGAGTAATAATAAAGATTCTTTCTTCTTCATAGAAGACAGAAATTAAATAAAAGAGAGGGGATTCTGATGTGTGTGATAAATAGACTTCCATTATGCAAATTATGATGCGAGTCAGAGGAGAACATTCATTCCCAGATTTGTTCTATATATGTAACAATGTGATATCTTATGTGAAATCATAAAAATAAGAAGGGTGTAGAATCAAGACATTAGATTTTTACCTGGATTATTAAGGGTCGGTCTTCTGTTATGGTAGCCAGACTGTCTTTTCTATATTTCGGATCTTTAATAAACACATTACTATGAAACATAGGTGAGTAACAGAGCTGAGCTCCATGTCTCCTTGTTAATAATCTCCACGCTAATTCGCTGGCATCCACCATAGGCGCTACAACAAAACTTGGGTTGCCCAATTCTTTAAACCATTCGCAAGGCATTGTACCAAGTATTATTTACACGGCTTTAAAAATTCACGTTAAACCATGAAATATGTATTTTATACATATAATTATTAGTTATTATAAAATTTTTAGTTTATTTAAAAAAAATGTGAAAAATATTTTAGGTTATGTTTATCACAGAGCCACAGACAGAGCAAGCACGCACAGATGTTTTTATCAAAGAGAATATGTTTATCCATCCATGTCTTTGAGTATTAAAGACTGGAGGCGGGAAGACCTAAATCACCGAACAATTTTTTCTGCCATTTTTGACGGGAGGGGAGGTCACGCACAAACTCAAACTCAAAGAGGATATAATCACTACGTTCTCTCCTATGGTACTAGGGATGGACATATGTTATGTCATAAAGAACGAATGACTCTTAGGGCCTAAATAAAACTGTATAATTTTATTATTGCTTTACTTTATATTGTAATTTGTTACTTTAAGATGTATTAATACTTATTTATAATTAAGATTTGAACACTGCAATGCGGTAGGATATGTAATTTACCATATTAATCAACCAAAGATTATTATTAGTTTCACTTTATCTATTCTATTACAGTGTAACCTTGTTAAGTGAGATATCAAGGGACCTGCAAATTTGTCTCACTTATAGAGGGATTCCACTTACCCAGTGTCTTAGATATCCAGGTATAAATAAATATCTGTCTCATTTACAGAGGGTTCCATCAATAGAGGTCAGAATACAGGTTATTTCAGAGGTGCGATTATTAAATAAAATTGTATCAATTACTATAAAAATCTGTCATTTTAGTTTGTCTATTGCCTGTATCAGCTATCAGATGTTTTTCGATGTTATAAATTTTATCAAATATGCTTTGGTCACCAATTGATGTCATTTCAAAATAACTGTGCAAAGTTTCTAGTGCTTTTACTGCTTTGCGTTTAGTCATTTTTAATTGTTTTTTTTATAATATGTATACTAAATGTAAAATTTATTAAAAATGTCTAAACGCGAAGCAGTAAAAGTACTAGAAACTTTGCACAGTTATTTTGAAATGACATCAATTGGTGACCAAAGCATATTTGATAAAATTTATAACATCGAAAAACATCTGATAGCTGATACAGGCAATAGACAAACTAAAATGACAGTTACATTTATCAAGATCAATGTTTATAGACGTGACAACAAACATTAAAACTTCCGCATTAATAGCATTAGTAGTACATAGATTTTCTAAAGAAATCATTCATTCATATCGATCAATCATGCAGATTGCCACAACCCTAAATACGTCACGCAATATCCAAAGAGGATTTAATATCCCGCGTACCACGGTATTTGTCTGTCGTTTATTTGTCGCAACGGCTTGCATTATGTTTCGGAGATTATGCTAAAATACAAACATATTAATTATAAATAATAGTTGCACATGATAGGAGACATCATGTTCTCGGAAAATGGATGTGTTGGTCCGCTTTTTACACATAGAAACAGCACAATTAACTATTTTTCTAGAGCTCTGTCTCGCGACACATAACGACACCAAATGAAAAACGGTCGCGCCTATTTTTTTTTTTTTTTTTTTTTTTTATTGGATGGCAATTGTACTAAGATAAGTACATTTCTGCCAGTGTCACGTCGTTATTCAGTTACATTTATCTGTCGAAATTTAGTATCGAAACTTTCAGGAATCTGAAATAAATAATACAATACTACTTCTATATTTACAACTAAATTAATAACCACTTTTATATAACGCTCTTGGCCAACTGGTCGAAAAATTTGGCAGAGGGGATCGCCCGTTAATGGCGTCTCCTGTCTTAAGGACCCTTGGCTCTCAGTCATCTTGTATCTGTCAAAAATATGGTAAATCTAAGTTAATCCTGGAAACGTGAGTTTATTTATACAAAATCTCCTCACCCCAAAAGGATTGTTATTATTTGAAATTGGATTCAGCCATATTTTTATTATTCATGGGTTCTAAAGAGCCGTTGTTTTCGATACGAGCAGTGCCTTCCAATTTCAAATAATAACAATCCTTTTGGGGTGAGGAGATTTTGTATAAATAAACTCACGTTTCCAGGATTAACTTAGATTTACCATATTTTTGACAGATACAAGATGACCTTGACCACCGCCCCTTAAATACTCAAAGGCTGTGAGTGGTCGTCTTTGATTGACATTAATGACATTTGACAGTGACACTGTGCAACGCATAGAGTAACTTATAATAGGTGCAACGGAAGATTGATCAACATTGGCGGTTTATTTTATTTCTTTCTCTGTGTTTCTTCTCTAATTTAATTATACTACAGCTAGAAATTATAATATATATCTTAAAGTTTAATTGGTGAAAAGTGTAGAAAGAACAGATCGTCATGGCACAAGATATTATAGTAAGTTTGATTTCACCCCTGGGGCCCATACTAAATTTTGTCCCCTATTAAGTATAGCCTTTTAGGGGGTGGATTTAAAAAAAAGTTGCCTTTCTCCGTATCAAATTTCATCAAAATCGGTTCAGTGGTTTAGCCGTGAAAGCGTAACAGATAACAGAGTTACTTTCGCATTTATAATTCTAATTAGCCAAAAGCCAAATACAACTTTATAAGAATGAGAATCCGTACTAAAATTATAAATGCGATAGTAACTCTGTTATCTTTATCTATTTAATTTTGGTCTAAACATACTTTGTATTTATCAAAAAAGTGTGAAGAAAGTGGAGCTGCAGTCTAGGTTAGCTCAGTGTAGTGTAGTGGAAAATGTAGTAATGATTAATGTTTTTTGTTTATAGAGTCAGTTTTACACTTGCTTGAACCTCCCGCTGGAAAACAGACTGTTTGAGATAGGAAGAATTATTGACCACAACAGTCCTAGCAAAGATTTGGAAGTAATGTTGCCACTATTAGTCACCAACATATTTGGTGATTCATCTTTCAATAGTGGTTGGGGACTGAAGACTGCTACAGCACATCCTAATTTGAACAGAAGTGAATTTTGTGCCATCATTCAATTTTTGGAGCCACAAGGGCCAATGTTCCGTTTATGCTATAAACTATTGCAAGATCCACAGTGCAAATATAATCTGCCTGTACATTTGTTACCAGTAAGTTTAAGACATTTTACTATGAGCTTTCATTAACACTAACTTCTGATGGTCAGATTATTTTCAATTCTTTTCCTTCAATACAATCAGGATCAATTTCCTTTCAAAATTTTGAATTTTTATGAAAGTATGCACTTAGATTGTCCAAAAACAACCCATCCCAGACAGACTCCTTAAATAAAAGGCTGTGTATAAAAATTTGCAATTAATATTTCAGGCCGAACTTCAGTGTGCTTTAGAAAGAGGAAGATGTACACAATTCTATGCTGATCTGAGAAACATGGACATTCAATATGGAAATATGAAGTCTTTGGCACTTAGTATCCTTTTCTATATAAGTTTATTTTGTATTTATTGGCTGAGTGCACATAATTTTCATAAGTTTCATTTCACAAGAGTGTATCTATGTGACATAATTTAAAAAATAATAATATGTGTATATTTGTCTATAATTGATATTCACTCACACTCTATCATCTGAAGAAATCAAGCATATGTGCTATGTGCTATGATTTTTATTAGTAGGTTCTACAAAATATACTAAACATAAGCTAGGTAGGTACTTTGTATTCATATGCTAATGTATGCGGGAGGGAGACCTTAGTGGGATTTACTCATTTCATGATGAGTTTGCAGACCCCATGAGCAACTTAGGAAATGTTAGGTGAAGAAAAAAAATGCATGTCTAAATGAAAGTTTTATGTTTGAAAACTAAGCTTTGAACGGAGCAAAGAAATATTGAGACCTTTTTTTACTTGGAAATTCACTCACTGACTTTCTAAATCTATGAATATTTTCACTTATCTTAAACTCAGATCCCTTTGATTACTACATCTTTAATTTTGCTCTTCACTTGCTGAATGACAATGAAACAAGAGGATTTTACGACAGTGTAAATACTGCATACTTTGCACTTGTTTGTGATTATTTAATACATTTTCTACCAGTGGACCCTAGTGTTGGTGTACAGCCCAGTATACCATACTTCAGAGGGAAAGTTCCTGCTACAGCGCTACAAACTGCTAATAGGTGTAAAATTGTACTTTAAATATATTTTTTATGTTATTGTAGAAAACCATGTAGACTTATATTTTAATAATATGTAGGTTCTAAAATAAACAAATAGATTTCTTATTAAATACACCATATGTCTGTTCAGATCACAATGACAATGGTGGACAGAGGTTTTACTTGGAATGCCAGGGTATTTTTGCAAATGTGCTTCCACTTTCCAGTTTCAAATCCAACTCTCTAATAGTTGTGCCTACAATTTCCTTAAATAAGAAATTGTAAAAGTTATTTATTGTATTTTAATTGTTTGTACAGGTCATTTGGTTCTGAATCGCTGCTGCTTAAACCTGATTTGTTAGACTTAAACAATCAGAGAAGCTCCCAGTCGGAGCCTAATAATGAAGTGTGGAGGTCAGAGACGGTGCTTCAAGTGTTTATTGATCTGTGGATGAGCATTGACAACTATAGTAAGAATAATGAAGCTTCTATAAGTCTAACGGTAAGTTTTATTTAGTAATATCCTTTATGCTTATTTGATTACTCTGAAATTATTAGATCTGTTTCAAAAGTTTTTTTAACAACCACAGCAACTTGAAATTAGAAGTTATTGCCATTCTTAATCAAACTGTGTTTGATACATAAATCAGGTATAATTCAAGATATTATAAACTTACAGTGTCCCTGAATACTCAAAATTGCATTTATCAAATTGTTTACTTTAACTTTATATGTAACTTAAATCTGCTATTGGAATTCATGTTTTCTAGTTCCCACCAAATCCCAAGTATAACTCACCAAAATGGTTTCCTGTCATGATGTCCTAAAGACGACCATCAAGCATTCCAATGTGACATGGAATCATGAAAGTCAAAATTATTCTTAAAATGTATTTGTTTCTATTTTTAATCAAATCTAGAACTAAGAGTTATATATAAGTCGTTCTTTTAGGGTCTATTTCACAATGTATAGATAGTAGTAGGGGAGCCCAAGAAGGGATTTTGGGATTTACTCAAGCGCGGCAGATTAACATATGGGGGATACCTTGCACCCTGTTGAGTACCTCCACCATATAGGGCCGCGCGTGTAAGACAGCCGATCAGAATAGTAAAAAAATCGATACTCGAGCGCGTCAAATTAAAGTATGATGGCTTAATTACATGCTGAAAAGTGTGCATTTCAATTATCTGACGACTTGAGCGTGACGTAAGGGAAGTGGGAAGGTCACAAACTTGCAAAAAAAACATCACCTCGACATTCTCAAGCGCGGTCGATTTTTTTTATTTTGAATGAAACGATAACGGGAAAAATATAATTGCCGATTTCCACAAGCCGAAGTAATAAAAATCGCTGTAATGTATTCCACGCTCCGCGCCTCTCTCCCTTTCACTCTTTCTTATCTCTCACTCTCTTGCACCGGCCCCACACGCCAGCCATCACGTCAATCACACCTGATAACAGCACTAATACGCGTTGTATTGGGAATACAATTCACCCTCTTGGGTAGGTAGCTTGATGTTAAATAGCCTATAACCTTCCCTAAGAATGGAGCTATCAAATGCAAAAAGAATTTGAGTATTCATTATAGTTAGTGGCTAGTGGCGCCCTCTATCGAAAATTTTTTTTACATCAAATTGTTATAATTTAGACAGTATTTATGTTTCACAGTTAAGAAGAAATTTCCCTGTAATAACATCGAGCACGGAACGCGTCAGAATTGTCAGGGTTCTAGTCAAGCATATCCATTCTTATGCTTCAAACCATTCCTCTGACAGTACCACAAGATCGGCCGCATTACGAAAGTACGCATCACAAATTATGTGCGTCCACGGATACCATTACGTGAAATATTTAATAGCTACATGGCCACTTGATGCTTCATTTAGGACAGTAATGGAACTCTGGCTAAGTCTTATTCAGCCGTGGCGGTATGCAGGGAATTACACAATTGATCAATATAGGTAATTTTGTGTTGTGTATACCGCTCAATATTATGTCATGTGTCTCCATAGGACACAAACCTAATTATTATAATGAATGAAACTGAATGAATGAATGCATAATGAAGGAGGTAGAATGATTATAGTGATGCATGTCCTGTCCTACTTATAACATGTGCCCAGGGCGCACACGCAAATAGCGCCATTTTTTTATTGTATGCATTTGAATGCAACGGATTATATCTTCGGACGTTATTCATACAAATTTGGAACGCAGCGCTTCGTGCACGCTCCTGGCGCTTTTTATAACTAGTCCGTAATGAATCGATTACATTGAGCGAGTTTACTAACACTAGTCAGCGAATTCATTAGCTACTTGTAAACTCGCCCAATGTAATCATGTTCACTAGCTAACTATTGCAAACAATCTGCTAGTAAACTGAAAGTTGGGCTACTAGACTCGCTGGCGTGTGGGCTACCTAGCTTGAAAACTAGTTGCGTTTCAGACAGTTTCAGTGTTAGCTACTGAGCAAGTTGTTGTGTGTAATCATAAATCATCACAATTGCACTAGCTGATTCGCTCGCTTCTTCTCTCTCCGGCTAGTAAACTAGCGTAATCGAACCAAAAGTCTTCGGCGTTGTACAAATTTTCCATTTAAACAGTAACTTGCGCTTTATGGTACCTACTATTTAAGCACGGTCGATTAAACCCCTTTATAAGGGCAGTGTGGCCAGAGACACCACAGACAATAGTGTCCACTTTTTGCCAGTTGTCTATATTGTCTATGTCTATAAACCAAATATTTAAATTTCCAGATCATCAACAAACAACAATCCAAACACGGAGGACCTTCGAGTACTAGATCCCAGATATACTCAGTTTATTGCGGAAAATTTTCCATCTTATATGTGTATTTTTCAAAATATTCTTCCACGATTTACTAAACTTGACCTGAGTACACCAAAAAATGCACTCATGTTGTTTAGACTAGGAAAAGTATGTACATATTATATTTTTATTGTAATGATACCATCTAATTCTGAACTGTCTTTTTGTGTAAATGGCATGAACACAATTCTAAGTATAGCTTTCCCCAATTAAATAAGTTGATTACTGTAACATTTGTTGTTTATTTTTAGGTGTTTTCAAAACCATATTTGGTTACCACACTGAGAGACTTGGAAGAGACTGTAGTTAACAGCAATGATGTGTATTTGGGAGCCCAATCAAATACTTCTTATGCCAATAGAAGGTATTTTATTTTCGAAATACCTCATGTTATAACTCCCAGTTTATGCAAGGCTGTAGTAATAATTACGTCCTATCCTTTATACCAAATATTTTAAATAAAGTATCCGATTAAGTCTAGCTAATTACTGACGTCCGTATTCGGCATTTACCTACGTTATTTTATATTTTCAGCTATCTTGAAAACAACATGACCTCAAATAGATATGGCACTATTGCAAAACAAGCACTTTCAGAAATGAATTTGTCTCCCAACTTCTATTACGAGCCTTTGTGGTCCGAGAACATGAAATCTGACTTGATGGAGTTTTTAAAATTAATTATGTCTGCCAAGAGCGAGTCGGAAAGGATTGTTGAAGAATGTAATAAAAAAATTAATGAAAAAAGACAAGGTATAATCATTACCGTATTATTATTTTGTAACATTATTTTTACATACCATATTTCCAGCGTTCTTTTAGTAATTCATAGTATTGACTTAAACTAAGTGACCTGTTATGTAAACTACTGGGTACAGACGCGCATCTTTTTTTTTTTGTATTCTGTAGATAATCGCAAATCATTAATTTTAAGATAATAATTTTTTTAAATACTTTGTTTAAACCAAAAATAAAATAAAAAAAAAACCATTTTAAACAATAAAAAAAAATTATAAGATTTTTTTTTTATAAAAAAAAACATTTTATTAAGTACCTATATATAATATGGCAAAAACAAAACTTAAAAAAAATAATTATTAGGTAATTCATTTGTTAAAAAAAATGTTTAAACAAATAATCCTAAAAATTGTAGTAAAATAATAATAAATATATAATAGTTTTTTAAATTTAAAAACAGCAAACTTTTTAATTTTTTTGTTGTTTAAATAAATCATATTTACTAGATTATAACAATTAAAAATACGGCAAGTTATATCTTATTAAGTATAGTTTTTAAAAGGTCTTCACGAAGTTTAATAATTATCCGAAACGAAAACTCCAAAAGAATTAGTTAATTAACAATAGGCTCATTTTATGAAAAATCAGTGTATATTTTTTTTCCTTCAAGAGTCCTATTTTCGATTAATAGAGATGACGTTCCGGGAGTTTTTTTTGGAATTTCCTCTTTAAGAATATAGTTTTGAAATTTCTCTGACATTAATAGTCTTTCAATTATTTGCAAAAATATAGACCCCCCCCCCCCTTTTTTTTGGTTAATAACTTTTGCAATTGTTTATGTGCGGGTTTGAAACTTCTGCACATTTTTCTAGAGGTGATTACGAATCCAATGAGCTATCACACGTATTTTAACTCGCAGTAGCAAGAATAAACACGCTTTTCAACTTGTGAACCAGACTATACGTGCGGAATATTTTTTTGTGATTTTCAACATGCCTATTGGCCACGAAATCCTCAGGGCGCACTTAACCATTTTTTTATTTTAGGCATATGGTCAAGTATGTTATCTATGTTAGGAAGAACGGACGAAGAAGAAATCATGTTAGAAGAGTGTAAAAAAGTACCACAATATTTATCATCCGCAATCCAGTACTTCAGTCATATTTTTGATGTAAGTTTAGTTTCAGTGGAATGTACAAGTGAATCTTTGAATTTATCATTTTTATTTATTTATATTTTTTCTTATTTTAGATCAATGATAATATTATGTCTTTTACTAACGTTTCTGAGGACAGTTCAATGGAACAATCTTCGTATATGAATACAAGTGGTTTTCCAAACTCAGTCATACAGAAGGTAATGAACGATTTTTACATATTAGATAATATACTTATGACTATCTCAGCGGGGTGATCGAAGACTAGTATTCAAGGCAATGGCACGTCAAGCCGATGTTGGACAGGCAACCGGATGGCGAGTGGTAATCTGGGCCTTTGAGTGGTACAGAGTCCCCTGGTAGTGGCCAAAGTGACCCCAAATGGACAAGTTCGGCGATATGGGGGAGGGGCAAAATCGAAAATTTTTTGAAAAAGCAACCGGATAAAAATGCGGTAGCATTAAAGGAAATACCCTAATAATATAATAATTTTTTTTTGCCAACCGAAACACGCGGGCCGTTCTTGCACTAGCGAGTACAAAAAAATAAAGGGAAAAGGCAACCGCTTCAAAATTAGTGAGCATACTTATTGACACCACCAAACGTTGGGAAAAAATTGCCATCCGATCCTGATGGGCAGTTTCGGAGAAACAACCCCTCAAAGTCGCCGAAAAACACTTTTTTTCGATTGTTTCAACAATTATTATAATTAAAAAAAATATATATAAATTGTTCAAATCGGATGGCATTCGAAATTTATACTGTCCTAAGTACAAATAATGGTGTGTATCAATGCCATCCTATTTCCATTAAATTAACCCCTATTTAGCCACCCCCCAAACCTCATGAAAATACCAATAATTCCATACGCTGCAAAAAATTGTTGAAAATCCTTATCAATTAATATTTAACGACTGCTTGGACTTTTAAAAGGTCTGTGTATGCTCATTATCTATTACAATCCCCCCTCCCGCCCCAACAACCCCCCCCACCAACCCTTGTTGCCCACATTGTCCTAATTTTTTGCAGCGTATGGAATTATTGGTATTTTCATGAGGTTTGGGGGGTGGCTAAATAGGGGTTAATTTAATCGAAATCGGATGGCATTGATACACACCATTATTTGTACTTAGGACAGTATAAATTTCGAATGCCATCCGATTTGAACAATTTTTATTTATTTTTTTAATTATAATAATTGTTGAAACAATCGAAAAAAAGTGTTTTTCGGCGACTTTGAGGGGTTGTTTCTCTGAAACTGCCCATCAGGATCGGATGGCAATTTTTTCCCAACGTTTGGTGGTGTCAATAAGTATGCTCACTAATTTTGAAGCGGTTGCCTTTTCACTTTTTTTTTTGTACTCGCTAGTGCAAGAACGGCCCGCGTGTTTCGGTTGGCAAAAAAAAATTTATCGCATTTTTATCCGGTTGCTTTTTCAAAAAAATTTCGATTTTGCCCCTCCCCCATATCGCCGAACTTGTCCATTTGGGGTCACTTTGGCCGCTACCAGGGGACTCTGTACCACTCAAAGGCCCAGATTACCACTCGCCATCCGGTTGCCTGTCCAACATCGGATTGACGTGCCATTGCCTTGAATATAGGGACGTTTAATTTTATTATCATGTTGTCTTGCAGCTAAGGACGAAATCGACCGATGTTCATTATATGGGAGATCCAGATTTGGCGCCGATAGCGTCGTATGAGAGCACCGTTCTAGTCCGCATGCTGTATCAATTAGCTACAAAAGTTAATGAAGTGGTAATTAATTTATTTTAGTACATTCCGCTAAATCCTACTGACAATCTTTGTAATGATGTGAAGAAGAGTCTATATACCTGCTATAAGAACAACTCATTTGTACTTTATGATACATTTTTGCAGTTGTGGGACCTCATTTCTGTCAATGCACTATAGCTACGAGATATATAGGCTATTTTGTTTTAATAAGTTTATCATTTATTTCAAGTTCATTAAAACACAAATATATACAAGAATTGCTCATTTAAAGTTATTAAAACTCCATGTCAACCCCTCGCCTCAACTTGGCAATACTGAATTTGACGTCAAAATAAGACTTCAGATAGTTATTAATCTTTTGGTCGAAGTTGTTGAAACTATAGGGCCCAAAGGCAGGAAAAGTATTTTTTCCGATGTCCTCTACTACAAATACCGGACTGGATTCTAAATTATTTTAGATTTTTGTTTTCAATAGACGCTAATTTACCTTATTGATTCAGAGTTCGCCAGTGTCCTTTCATTCTAATGTACCCTTTGTTCTGACTTCTGCTTGCTAACATACAGGCTACATTCTTTTTTTTTTTCAGTACCGAGACGAATTTCAAAGTGTATGGACTAGAGACAGTTTTCTGGGCACAGTGTCAAGACAAATCTTACAAAGACCATGCTCAATACAAACTTACGTCAAGGATTCGTACAATCGTAAAACTATTTTAATAAGTCAGCTGCCACCAAGACTGTCTTTACGAAGATTGGGATCACACGCGTTTGTAGCGTGGATGACTGTAGGATATTTAATATCTATGTTATTTGGATACAATGCTGTGTCTTATTTATTTTTAGTTTTTATAATTTGGTCTACATACATTTTCATTAAAGCTACAGCAATAACATTAGGACTTGTAAAATCTAACTAATAATAAATTGTACAACATTTCATAAATATGACTCTTATTTAATAAATTTATTAATTCCTTGCAAGGAGTTCTAATAAAAATATATTTTTGATATAAAATTAACTATTCTTTGCACAATTAATTAACTCTTGACCCCGTGTAAACGAATATGTTCTTTGTTTGTGCTATCAATAAAAGACTTGATTCAATCTGCTCATAGGTTATGTAAACATTTTGCTAGTTTGTTCAGAAAAAGAATTGAGAACCAACACCTTTATGACAACATAACAAATACGCTGATTAGGCCCTGCAACGCTCTCATTTCTAAGACAGGTTTTTACCAAACAGATCATAAGGTGAAGCAGAAGACTGTATAACAGCTCACCTCAACTATGACAACCTAAAATAACAGAAATATATGGCTAATGGCAAAGAGAATATAATCACACCACACAGTATGTTTTATTTCACGAACGCAGGTTGGTTTTAGTTGTGAGTAGATGCGCATTGTTTTGTGTGCGTAAGCTCGAGAGCGCTCAGGTAGGTAGTATATTCCTTGCTACGACTAAGGAAAAATTCCTTGGCGCTCAGTATCATAGTATGGTATCGCCCGAGCCGTGGGCATGATGCATGTGTGTCTATACTAGGGATGTACGGAGCTTCGACTCCGATTCCGAAATGTCGGAAGTTCCGATTGATTTTACACCTCCGATTCCGACACTTTTTAATCGGAGGTCGAAGCATAGCCGATAGAGGCGGCGGCCGCAGACAACGTATACGAACCATCAAACATATCGCGCAGGGAAATGTCACTTGTGTCGTGTTTGTTACGCAATGTGGGTGGATGATTTTTTTTAGCTACGTTTCAATTAAAGTAATTTTTTATGCTGCGAAGCTTTTGTTCATTCAATATAATTTGCTACTTTTAGTCAATTCATTTGATTTAATTTGCTAACCCCCAGTTTCTGAAAGGTCAATCAACAGTTAATCTACGATTAGTAAACATAACAATTGTCAAATACGTGAAAATGTATGGATTTTGACAGTTGTTAATTAACTAATCTTTGATTAACATTACAAGGCTGGGGGTAAGTGTTATTAAAACATGATTATTTTTATTTTCAACGCCTATGTTATGTAGGTTTGTATTTTTTATTTTATTTTCTTAAGGCTTAGGTACCTCAACTTTGAATACAAATTTGTCTTCTGCCACCACCTCCGACTCCGACTCGACTCCGGTTCCGATAAAACCAGCTCCGTAACATCCCTAGGCCTTTATTCATAAACGTTTATTAGCAACGTTTTTGTTAAAATATGTTTTGTCACTCTCTTACAAACCTGTCTTTACTAATAATAGAAAGAAACAAAACACATTTTAACAAAAACGTTGCTAATAAACGTTTATGAATAAAAGGCCTAGTCTATACGTATCACAATTACAAGTATGGCTCACCCACCTTCGTGAGATGAAACATCTGGGGGCCAATTCTTGCTCTTTAGTCGAATTAGATAATTATATCTGTACGTCAAAATATCTCTTGGGAACGAGATGGATGTCTGTCGAGGGATAAACTCGATTTTGCTCGTTTTGTCTCACATTAGATATAACTACTGCAAGATGTTAACAGCTACGTCATTCGAAATCCGCCATGTTTTTAGACATCTCTATTCTTAGCGAGTGGTCATTTGTAGTCGACACAATGTCAAACGCTGCGAATAGAGATATGTGAAAAAACATGGCGGATCTCAAATGATGCAGTTTTGTACTGAGAATAAACACAAAATAATCAAAAAGGTATATTTATTACATTATTTTTATTACACATTAGAAAATATATCTTAAACTATTCTTATTCTTCGGAACATGGCTTAAGCGTGAGCCGTGGTACTATGTTCATAGACGTCAATTCCTGGAAAAGTAGTTTGCACGCGTAAGGCATTTCCACAGTGCTCACCGCAACCGACGACCGACACGGGTGACACCATCCGCGACCGGCTAGTCTACCGCAAGTTCCACATATGTCCACACTGAACGCGTCCGATGCCAACATCAAACGCTCCATCAACAGCATACTGTGGGAAAGAGAAATTTAAAGTCAGTAATAGTACATTGTGATGCAAGGGTGCTATGTTGGTCTGGTTGCACACGCGTTTTATACGACGTTTTTCAACACACTTGCGAGGAAAAAAAACGAACTTCATGTGGTTTTAACATTTAATTATTAAAACTTAAAACGATTTTAATGAAAGTACAATTCTCAAATGTTTTGTTTTTTCCCGCGTCGCGCTAGATAAAGCACGGGTAACTTCGCCAAACTGCCAACGAAGTAGTGGTTAAAAAATAAAAACTGTATTATGCGGTTAAATTAAGAATGCTTTGTGGACACACATACAATTTTCAATCTTGTACGAATTTAACTTCATTGTGTTATATTATAACTCTTGTGCTGTAATGTAAAGTAAAAAGCACGCGTGTTTTATATATGGGATTATGGGTCTAAAATTGAGGTAATAAGACTCACGTTATGAGCAAGTGTGTTGAAAAATATATTATCTAAATATGTAAAGGGTTTTCCAATAAGGACAGGTCGATGTTGACGGGGCTGTGGCGGCCATGTTGTTTTGGCGGCGTCTATCAAATCTGTTCTTTATTATTTAGTCACTGATGCCAAATCACCATGGCAAGTTACACGATTGAGCAGCACGTCCAAATAATAAAACTTTATTATCAAAATGAGTGTTCGTTAGTGCAAACGCGGTGGCTCTTCAAAGTCGACTCTCCAACGTTTGGTGGCCAAATTCGAGACGACCGGTTAGTTAAACAATCAGCCAACACCGGTGGCAATGCATCCGTTTACCAGGTGGCAATGCATCCACAAAAAGTCAACAATTTGGTGCGGATTTTGGGTCAGCAGCGTCATTGGTCCGTAATTTTTCGAAAACGACGTTGATGAGGCCATCACCGTAGACGGCGAGCGCTACAGATATTTTGGCCCGAATTGAACGATATGGACGCGGTCGACATGTTCCAGCAGGACGGCGCTACGTGCCACACAGCGAACGCCACGATGGACATTCTGCATGAACGATTTGAGGGTATGGTTATCCCTTGCAGAGGTGACGTGAATTGGCCACCAAGATCGTGCAATTTGACCCCACTAGCCTTTTTTTTGGGGGTTTCTAAAGTCGCAGGTCTGCAGGTCGCCAATAAGCCGCAATAGACCGATGCCCTCAAAGTCAACATAACCCAGACCATCGCTCAAATTCAGCCGGATGTATGCGGCAGGGTTATTGAAAATTGGACCTCTCGGGTCCGTGCCACCGTGAGAATCCGCGGCGGACATTTGAACGATGTCATATTCCATAGATTTGACCCCACTAGACTTTTTTTGTGGGGGTTTCTAAAGTCGCAGGTCTGCAGGTCGCCAATAAGCCGCAATAGACCGATGCCCTCAAAGTCAACATAACCCAGACCATCGCTCAAATTCAGCCGGATCTATGCGGCAGGGTTGTTGAAAATTGGACCTCTCGGGTCCGTGCCACCGTGAGAATCCGCGGCGGACATATGAACGATGTCATATTCCATATGACTGACAATCATCGTACAGCCTAAACCACTGAAGATATAAAATATATTCCCTGCGTGCCGTATTTACATAAATTACGTCACTATTCTTAATACAATGCGTACGAAGTCGCGGGCAACTGCTAGTCTTAATATTATTTCATGTTAAAAAGGAGCAATAAATCGATGTGATTTTTTTGGAGTGGCCCAAAGATTGTTGGAGGGAGAGTAGACTACTTTTTATACCGGGAAAGTATTTAATTTTAGACATTAACAACTTGTACGGCGAGGCGTGTCGTTAGGTTATGATATTTACCTGGCGCCATAACCTATAAGGCAATCTCGTTCCATTTCACCAAGACGCAGACCACCCTCACGCGAGCGTCCCTCTGTCGGCTGTCTAGTGAGCACGGCGCGAGGTCCGCGGGCGCGGGCGTGCATTTTGTCTTGTACCATATGCTTCAATTTCTGGTAGTACACCTACAATTTAGAAAAATTTACATTACATACTAATTAATTCCTTTTTTAGATGGACTAGCAAGAGTTTCTTGCGTTATCATATCAGGAACTTTCGTATGAAAATTTGGCAGCACTGTTCATCTGTTAACATAGCCACTGTCAGAATTTTATAGGAAAATAGACTACAGTTTTCTCCACTATAAGGTATGCACTTTTAATATATTTGATCCGAATTTAATATAATTATCTTTTCTCATTCATAGTACAAATAATAAACTTACTGGTCCTGAATAAATATAAGCTTCCAATGGCTCGCCGGTCAACCCCGAGTAGAAAATATCTTTTCCATGATAATTATATCCGTTCTTTTCCAATTCATCACATACATCTTTGACTTTTGAACCTCCAAATGCAGTGCCTGTAATGGAATGCGTAATATGTCACACCTATTAGTTCAACGACGACACCCGTTTTTAAAGATACTTATTATTAGCAATAACCATATAAACAATGTATGTATTGTTTACATACCATAATGAAATTTTCCTTCAGCCAATCCAGCTTTTCCTGCTAGCAGTTCAATGGTTTTCCCGACAGTCATACGAGATGGGAAGCCATGTGGATTCATTATCATATCAGGACATATGCCTTGGTCATTAAATGGCATGTCTTCCTGCGGGACAATGAGGCCCGTGACTCCTTTCTGACCGTGTCTCGAACTAAACTTATCGCCAATCTCTGGTATCCTAGTCTGCCTTAATAGAACTTTAATCAAAAAGGCGTCCTCAGAGTTAGAAGATACCATTACTTTCTCGACGTAAGACTCCACGGGACCTTTGTAACTGACGGGCACGGACTTGTACTCGACTTGTTGCGGTTGGCCTTGAGTCACCGGGTTAAGTGTAACTGTAGGTATCTCCTTATTAATTAGTACTTGTCTGTTTTCGACCATTTCACCAGGAGCAACGATCCCGTCAGAATCTAGTACTTCGTGAGCTCTTATTACTTTTCCCGTAGCGTCCTTAGAGGGGCCCAGTATTCTGTCTGAAGTTTGATTAGGGTATCTTTTCATTGTAGTCCGGGAGCTTTTGTAAACCAAACAGCGACCATAGCCACGATCTATCGCCGCTTTATTTAGGACGAGCGCATCTTCTATGTCATATCCACTGTAACTCATGACAGCCACAGTGGCGTTCTGCCCTGCAGGCAACTTGTCAAAATTAGTTAATTCTATAGTCCTCGTTTTTACCATAGGACACTGAGGGTAAACCAAGTTATACATCAATGTGTCAATTCTATTTTTCTGATTATAACCAATTGTACCTGTAAACATTATTAATAGGTTACTTAGATAATTGAAAGCATACTAAAGAACCAAACGAGAAGCAAGAACAACTTCGAATGTAAACTTACCCATAGCTTGTTTACCCATGGCACACTGGTATGTATTCCTAGGACTCTGGTTGTGATGTGGGTAAGGCACCAGACCCGCACACACTCCCAATATAGTAAATGGTTCTATTTCTAAATGTGTAGTCCTATACGGGTCAATATCCGCCTCGACCGTTGCTATATAACTGTCATTTTCTTCATTAACATCTAAATATTCGATCAGTCCTTCTTTTATAAAATTTTCAAATTTTTTTAAACCTCTATTTAGTTCTTCGATGTGTTGTTGGGTAACTAAAGGGTCACCATTTTTCACAATTATATAAGGCCGACATAATCTGCCGCCATCAGTGCAGATGTAGACAGTTCTTTGAGAGTAATTTGGATATATTGACACAAAGGCAGATATCAATCCACGCCGTCGGAACATTCTGAACACATTTATTATTCTTTTATAGTATTTAGTTATTCCCAATATATTACCTAAAAATAATGATAATAAAAATATAGTATAAAATTTAAAAAATAATATACAGGCTGTAACATTGAGATGGGTTAGTATGGGAAACTCTGAAACTATAAGAGATAGAGAAAAATGTTCTATAAGGAACCATGTCGTTGATATTAAAGAAACTGCATTAATAGATTTCCACAAAAAATCATACAGGGCTCTGGATTCCATTATAAAAAACTAATGTTATTTCATTAATAAAATTCATTGTGCAGGTTTTTATGGGATAAATATTGCTACAAAACCCTGTGTCTATACAATTAAAATAAAATGGTGTATTTAATTATTTTATGCAATTTCGGAAGTTTTCCTATCTATCAGCTATCCTATATTCTGCTCAAAACGCACGCGATAATCGTTTTATTACGATGTTAGAATAGCGCTGTCAAAAATCCGTATTCTCCTACTATTGTGTCAGAGCGGTTTGTTTGAAAACTTCCAAGCGATATCAAAACTTCTTGAGTAATGTTACCATCGTAATAATGTTAATCATTATATCAACAATTTTTCATGTATATTTTAAATTAATTAACGATTTTATTATATATTTCTGATTGTAGAACATAAATACATCGATGAACACTTCATGCTATTTTTTATTTGCCAATTTATGAATATGAAAAATTATCTTTTTTTCGAATGGCAACTTGTTGGTTATAATATTATGACAATATATTTTTTATTTAACTTCCATGAAAAAGGCAATAAAACTGTATTACTATACAGCCAATTCTTATTTTATTTTTATCATAAAAATAATTAATTTCGTGAACGTCAGACAAAATATAATACGCTGACTAAATTAGGTAGATGTTTACGACTTTTATTTTGGTCAATTCTGCTTTCTCCGTCAAAATAGGGGCGTAATGTTTCTTAGCGATGGCTTAAGTAGTCAATAATTTGTGATAAACACTAAATAATGGTGAAAAAATAACAATAAAATCAAAAGAAACTAACTTTTTGAAAACCATTTCATTATCGTAGTTTGACAGATCGGCGAACTTGTTTAAACGAGGAGAATACGAATCTATGAAGTTCCATACAATGACCTCGCGTAACGATTATCGTTTGAAAATCGCTAAAGCGACATTGCTGCGATAATGACAATGACAAGGAGAGTACGGATTTTTGAAATAGCGCCAAGGTGGCGTTGCTTTGACGCTGCTTAAAACGAGCAGAATAAGCCCGCAGCACCCACTTTTTTTTTTCTTGAAAATCTAGGAATGCAGTTTTTCTTATCTTAAAAATCGAACGACATATTATGGTACTTAGAACATATTTCTTACAGTTTCAGAGTTCCCCATACTTACCGATCTCAATATTACACCTGTATAATAGGAATCACACTAAAACATTGTCAATGGAAGGTTTAAAGATGTTTATTGTAAGTGATCAAATCAGTGGCACCCAAGTACCCTAAACGATGCTCATATCTACATATCTATACAATGTGTATAATATGTAGCTTATAGTGTGTACGAGCAGTGCGGTTGCGGTAAACGGGATATAGTAGATAAAAACGGAACTTTGCAATCCAAATATTGTAAACAATATATCTTGCAAATAGAAAAATATAAAATATTTTATTGTTAATATCTCTGCCCACCCCTCATGAACACTGACGTGAGCACTTCATTATGTAAACTCACCATTAAGGAACACCATATACACTTCAGGATGATTAATCACCTCCCCTCCTATGATTCTAACATCTTCAACTCCTGCATTGAACGCCAACCTAGAGATAGGTTTCTCTGGGCTTTCTGTAGTTATATGTGTCATCAGAGCCAAATTCTTAACTAAACCACAGGCCTCTCCTTCGGGCGTGTCGGATGGACAAAGCATACCCCACTGGGATGGTTGAAGGGACCTCGGGCCAGACACTTTTCTTGTTTTCTCAAATTGAGAATTTACCCTAGTCATCATTCCCAGTGCTGATATGTAACTAAGGCGACTTAGAATTTGCGTGACACCGTGTCGCTCCATTTTAAATCTTTTTATTGTCCAATTACCCTGGAAAAGAAATTATCATTAGAAATTGAAGTTTTTATAGTGGACTATGCGCTCCGCTCGCGAGCAAATAGTATACATACACATATTATAAGTCTTCAATCTTCATATAACTACAGCATTCGTCATAATATACCTATATGTTTATCCGCGATATATATATATATATCTTTTTACAAATTACGGCGTGCTGGAGTTCACCCAAGTACAATTTAGTTTTACAATAATCTATATTGCGCTAAATCAGTACACCAACTTCCTCCCCGTGGAATATTTTGTTGTTCTCGAAACCAGAAACATTCGTTTCTACTATTTATAGTGATTTAGAAAAACAGACGTTCCATTTTATAAATAAAGAAGACTTTTTTATACTTACTGTAGATACAGCATTAAATAACCCATTAGCTATTATATCCGGTCGCATATGCTTGACTACATCAAATTGGGCTGCTTTATTTTTGGGAATAACTTTATCAGCAATAGATTTCAACTCCCAATTAAAACGTTTAAACAAGTCTTCAAACATCAGAGCAAGGAGTGACCCAGCTAGTTCTAGCCTCTTGTTTCCGTAGTAGTCTGGATCGTCAAGGGCGGTCCGTTTGGTTTCTGCGTCAATCACCCTCCGCACCATTATAGCTAAATACACAACTTTCACGTAGAAATTGTAATTTTCCACTACAACATGAGCCAGTATGGTGGTTGCGAGAAGGTCTCTAGCTTCATCCACCGGTGTGCGAGCCTTAGATGCGGCCGATGGGAATCTATAAATAAATAAATTAATCAGATAAAGTCCTAGACTGTGCCTTTTCGAACTATTCCCAGTACGGTATATAAGTTCTTTAAATTACCTACAAAAATCCTTATTTTGCTATAATCTCTTTCCCGAAAAGTCCGTCAATTATTAAGCAACAAATATTCAAACTTTCACATTTATATATTGTTATTTCCTGGCTCCCCAGACTCAATGTAGAATCTAAAGTCTTCTTAAATATTACCTTTTAACCTTAAGTTTACTGCCAATATATGCAAGGGCTTGTTTCTGTGTAAAAATCTTCAGCATGTGGCAGTCTAAAACACATGGCGCCATTTTGTCCATTGTTACTTCATCAGGTCCCACCAACTGCATGATCTCTTGATCACAACAAATGCCCATAGCTTTAAATACAACAACGACAGGGATGTCCTGAAATAAATTATGAATCTATACTTATATAACCTTTTAAATATACCACCCTATGGCTGTAAATATTATTCTGTTATAGTATGAGTGGTAGGTAAAATCAATAAATTTCTATTGTTATTACTTTCTAAAACTCTAAGATCTCAATAGATTTTTATACAAAGGGTTTATTGCTTTTATGTATTCTATAGTGCAAAATTAGGATTACCATAATAAATAATAGTATCTTGTAAACCCCTATCACATAGACAAAGCACCCCTTTCTGAACCTGAATTTTAATACCTGCAGTCTATATTTTCAATTGTTCCATTATTTACCTATTGTAATAACATTAAGTTTTTTTGGAAAAGACCTTCATAAAAATATATACTTACTCATAGATTTTATTTTATGTGATGGTCAACAAAACTATGTTTACCCTATCCACTAAGATGTATATAAAGTAAAACTTACTTCAGACAAAGCATTATGTCTTAACACATATTTTTCATTCTTCACAATGACATTGGTCCTAGTCTTCTTCTCATGAGTAGAGCTGGTGACTTGACACTGAATGGCGCCCTTGAACTCATCAACAATCATCCTGTTACGAGATAATTGTTCCTGGATGAGAATTACTTTTTCTTGACCTAATATTAGAAAAAAAATTGATGTATTTCAGTATTATCTCAAAAACTAATGGACTTTGATTACAGCATTCACTGAGAAATTTTGTACCAATGGGTTTTTTATAATTAAAAACTTATGTATATAATCCGACAAACCACACTTAGAGGCTTTTCCATCTAAATATAGCTCAACAGAACTGGCCACTTGTTAGGTATAGTATAGCCTCACAAATACCGTCGGCTAAAAGAGGGAGGTCTGGAACTGATAACATGGTTTCAAGAGCTGTAAGGCAACCCGTGAAGAGAGAAAAATAATATTTTGAATTTAATTTATACATCCATTTATTTGGCACAGTAGCCAATTTTTTAGTAACTACAGAACTCCGAAAATATAGTGATCTAGATTTGAAATTTTGAAAAATACACTATACCTCTGACTATGAAATAACCGCCAGGATCATGAGGACACTCATTCAACTTGGCTAATTCTTCTTCATCTTTATTGGTTAAAACACAGTTTGAGGATCTTAGCATAAGTGGCATTCTGAAATTTTAAAAAAATGTAAGAGGACTAAGTAATATAATAATATATGTAAATACTTCCTTGCAGAAAAAAATATATTATAGCAACCCGCCCCCCGCTTTACACAAGTACAATATGGGTTTACAACAAATTTAATACCTATGTAAATATGCTTATAACTACTTATCAATTAGAGATAAATATATGCTAACTCTGACTTTTTTGTAGATCCTTTTATTTCACATCTACACAATCACACATTCTTTCCTACATCATTTTGTTATATCTCTGACAGATTAGACAGCATACACCATGAAAACTAGCTGGGATGACTTTGTTCCCGACTTGATTCACTTATACTGTTAATGCTCAGATCCTAAAAGTGATAGGTCCATGTTCATTGCTCATAAACCTTCCTTGAGAATCAACCTTCAATCAAGATTACAGACAGAAGTGGCGGGGATTTTGTTTTATAATTATGTAGTGTTGAGAAATATTCATACCTGCCAATCAATAATTTGTTCCTAATGATACGTTGATTTCCTCTAGTATACTCTATATCCACAGTAATGGGGGCTGAGTAAGTCATATCTCTCAAACGACACTCGTGTGGTGTAGTAACTTTTGTAATATTAAATCCTTCTTCAACATCAGGTGTGCCAACATAAGCATTTAAATATTTAACATAAAAGAGAGGGTCCGAGTCACATAAAACTTTTTCATTGGCCTGAACAATTTTCTTAATCTCTACATTTATGAAATAATTGAAGGAATCAATGTGCTGCTTCACTAAACCTTTAATTTTCAAAAATGCTGGAACTAACTTCCATTTGTCCTGAAAATTGTTAATAAAAGTTACTAGTATATTTAAGATAGCTGTTTCCCACGACTTCGTACGTGACTATTTGTTTGACTATGTTGGCAAACATGCACTTCATACATAGCTTTTGTCATGTTCACCTCTGCCCACCCCGTTCCCGTCGTCATGCCGTGATGGTATATAGCCTATGTTACTCAGGGATAATATAGCATTCCAATGGTGATAGAATGATCAAAATCCGTCCAGTAGTTTTTGAGTTTATTTGTAACAAACATACAAAAATACAAATCTTTAATATAGAAGGAAGCAAATAATATCATTGCGACAACTTGACATTGGCAAGTCATCGGAAGTACTGATGGAGCCATAATAAAATAAGAAGAAGAATATTAGTATAGAAATTGAAAGAAAGCAAGACTTTATTGTACTTCAGATTGTGTTCTAAATACCATGTGTAAGAAAGCGAGACAATTATTGTTTTATGCGTTTTCTAACTTCTGATAATAAGTAAATAGTAGGTAGAACAAAAAGTTATTGAAACTGAAATAAAAACAAAACTAACCTCCAAAGCTTTGATGGGCTCCCGGAGATATTTATTACGTTTCTCCCACTCACTCCTCTGTTGATCCTTTTGACCATCAGCCATATTGAAGATTATAATAATTGTAACTTGCTGTTTTTAAGTTAAGACATTATATTACTTACAAATATTGCTAAAAGGTGAAAACAACCTGCAACATATACGTACATACATAGTTAAACAAATAATCCAAGTTTGTGTAGTTAGTACAAATTACTACAAATATATATGTCATTGTACTCTTCTGGTCTGGTAGTTATGGCTTTGGATAAAGTTTGATTATTTTAAAATGTTGACAAATATAACTATATTATTGCATGTTTGATTATTTTGTTACTGTATCTATTAATGATTTCAAAGTAATAATTATACTTAATTAATAATAGAAAACAATTACTTACATACAAATGTGGGCATTACATTACACACAAAATTCAATAAAACATTTCAAACAAAACAAAACATCGGGAATTCGGTACTTGGCCTTGCTCTTCACAGACTACTATACGACCCAAAGAAAAGAGTATAGTAACAAAGAGAATATAATTTTTTTTTTTTTTTTATTGGATGGCAATTGTACTAAGATAAGTACATTTCTGCCAGTGTCACGTCGTTATTCAGTTACATTTATCTGTCGAAATTTAGTATCGAAACTTTCAGGAATCTGAAATAAATAATACAATACTACTTCTATATTTACAACTAAATTAATTAAAACTATTTACATACACAAAAAAAAATTATTCAACATTAAAATAATATTTAAATTAAATAATTCATGACTAAATACAACTTAAGATAGGAACAATGAAATTGATACATAACTGAAACTAACAAATTATTTAATAAGAATGATAATAAATAAACATAAAGCTTTATTTAAAATATAGATAGACTTATATTTTTATGTTATTATCCGATAAAAATTTAGATATGCATGATATTATGAAAATATTAGAATTCATCATAATATGTAGAAGACTCACTATGTTGATGGGAAACTGAATATTGTTACTTAATAAAGATTTCATAAAATTATCCCGATTATATAATTCACATGAAAAAAAAAGATGGTTAGCATCTCCAATATCCAGCCCACATTCACAAATTGATGAATCTTTGATGTGAATTTTATTGAGATGAACAGGAAGACAGGTATGACCCAAGCGTAATCTACTAATTGAAGATGTTATACTTCTAGAATAATGAATTTTAAAAAACCAGGGTTTAGCAGGAACTTGCTCAACAATCTTTCTATAAAATGTACCCTTAGTCTTAGAAGAAATTCTCCATGATTTATTCCAATTTTCAAACAGAGATAATCTAGGTAAATTAATAAGATCATGACAAAAATTTTGAAAAGGAAAAACATCTCCACATGATACTGCCTCTTTGGCTAATTTATCAGCCTTTTCATTTCCATAAATATTAGCATGACCAGGAATCCAAACAATAATTACATTTAAATTTTTATCAATACAATTTTGTAAAGCCGACTTAATATTATATAATATGATATTATGATCTTTTGAATAAAACGGGGATTTACATACTGATTGAATAGAACTTAGTGAATCTGAGAAAATTACTGTAGATTTTAATTTAAATAATAAAATATATTTAATAGCTTCAAGGATACCCAAACATTCTCCTGTATATACTGTTGTTTCTGGAGGATATTTGATTTTTTGGACAATATTCCAATTCTTATGGAAAATTCCAATACCAACACAACCTTTTTCAGTAAGTTTTGAGGCGTCTGTGAAAATATAATGATAGTTGGGCCAATTTGAATCAATAATTGAACAAAATTCTTTATTAGCTTCTAAAGTAGATTTTGTTATTCCTATATTACAAATTACACTTGGAACAAAAATGCATGTATCAAAAGAATGTGTGTATAAAGGGAGATTATTTAATCTAACTATAGGATATTTAATATTTTTAAAATATTGATAACTTTTAACCAAGGAAGGAATCGTTTTATTTGTCCAATAACTATTTGAACCACAATATCTTGTTAATAGTGAAAGTTTAGGAAAAATAGCATGCTTCTTAAATATGGCAATACGAAATAGAAATCTGTCAGATAAATATTGCCTGCGTAAAGCAAGGGGAGGGTCGACAGATTCTAGTTGTAGAGCATTAACTGGGCTGCTTTTCATTGCCCCAAGAATTATTCTAAGAGACTTGGATTGAATAAGATCTAATTTCTTAAGTGAATTTTTATTGGCAGGAATTAAAAGAAAAGAACCATAATCCAAATGGCTCCGAATAATAGCGTTATATAAAATTTTTAAATAATAAGGATGACCACCCCACCAGACTCCACATAATGTTTTTAAAATATTAATATTACATTCACATTTATTAACAATATAATCTATGTGAGAGGTACCTGACAATTTACTGTCCAATATTAGACCTAAAAATTTATGTTCATTGACAATAGGAATTAAAACATCATCTATAGAAATATTAATTAAAGGAATATTTCGTTTTCTAGAAAATATTAATAAAACACTTTTAGCTGGGGAAATACCCAAACCATGTAATATTAGCCATTGGTTAAGGGACAATAAGGCTTTTTGAATACTATCAGCAGAACTAGACACTACCTTGTTAGCAGAATAAATTAATATGTCATCTGCATACTGAAGTATTCTACAGTGAGGTATAACAGAATAGTGTAAATCATATGTATAAATATTAAATAATAAAGGACTAAGTACCGACCCTTGAGGTAAACCTTTATATATTTTTCTAGAATACAAAAAAAAATCATCTTGTAAATTAATTTGAATTGTTCTTTCTAATAACATGTTGATAACAAATGTGACTAATTTTTCAGGAACCTTAAGAGTTCTCATTTTGTTATCTAATAAAGGAATTAAGACATTGTCATATGCAGCGGTTATATCCAAAAATGCTGCCACAGTAGACTCTTCTCTACTAAAAGAAAGTCTTATATCAGTAGTGAATATTGCTAAATTATCCATCACACTTCTACCTTTCCTAAAACCAAATTGGAAAGGTGATAAAATATTATGAAACTCAATGAACCATTCTAAACGATTTTTGACTAAATGTTCAGTAATTTTTGCCAAACAAGATGACATTGCAATAGGACGATATGAGCAAATATCCTCTGGATTTTTAAATGGCTTCAGTATCGGAACTACCTTTTGAATCTTCCAGCTGGCAGGTATATTTCCACTAATAAAAACGCAATTAATAAATGTTAAAAAATATTCTAAAATATCATCATTAAGATTTACAATAAATGAGTATAGAATAGAATCTAATCCAGGAGCTGAATCCTTGACGTGGGATAAAACTATTTTTATTTTTTAATATATATATATTAATATAATCACTACGTTTTGTATAGTAATATTTTTTTTTTTTTTTTTTTTTATTGGATGGCAATTAATTTTTTTCATGTGAATTATATAATCGGGATAATTTTATGAAATCTTTATTAAGTAACAATATTCAGTTTCCCATCAACATAGTGAGTCTTCTACATATTATGATGAATTCTAATATTTTCATAATATCATGCATATCTAAATTTTTATCGGATAATAACATAAAAATATAAGTCTATCTATATTTTAAATAAAGCTTTATGTTTATTTATTATCATTCTTATTAAATAATTTGTTAGTTTCAGTTATGTATCAATTTCATTGTTCCTATCTTAAGTTGTATTTAGTCATGAATTATTTAATTTAAATATTATTTTAATGTTGAATAATTTTTTTTTGTGTATGTAAATAGTTTTAATTAATTTAGTTGTAAATATAGAAGTAGTATTGTATTATTTATTTCAGATTCCTGAAAGTTTCGATACTAAATTTCGACAGATAAATGTAACTGAATAACGACGTGACACTGGCAGAAATGTACTTATAGTAATATTTCCCCCCGGATACTAATCTATGAGAGTTGAGAGTCTATGTAATCCATAGAGTACTAAGCCTATGGAGGGGCCATAGACGGGCTCCCCCTCTCGCCAATTTTTTCCCCTTTGACCAGGTAATAAGTTACCTTAGATTTCGTTGGTATCGTTTTGTGTCGCGAGACAGAGCTCTAGGAAAATAGTTAATTGTGATGTTTTAAACGGGAAAGGCGATCTAGGGCGTCAAACTTAGTGTTTCCAATCATTAACTATAAATATTATGTTTGTATTTTAACATAATCATCATATAACGTAAAATCCGTTGCGACAATAAAACGACAGAAAAATACAGTGGTACAGGAGCTAGTACTAGGCGTTTACCTTCCCCCCCCCCCCGCCCCGCCAAAATTGGCAGAAAAAATCGGTCGGTTCGGTGATTCACACCCTTCACGGGAGTTAGCACGACACTTTCGTTTTCGGTCGAACGTGTTTTTGCTTAGATCTTAGATTTTACCATTAACTTTAAAATCTTAAAGTAAATAAAGTTAAAATAAAAAATACGTTGATCTACGAACTTTTCATATGCATTTTTACAATTTCTACGTTTATTTTAATAATATAAACTTATATAATTTTCTAGACTATCCTACGTCTTTTTCAAAATCCGAGTTGGCAACTCTGCACGGCGTACACTCTGCGGCAGCCGCGAAGCAAAGAACTGTGAACGCTATGCTTTTAGCAATAAGTTCAAAATTCTACCAAAACTATTTCCGCTAAGAAACTGGTTTGGTGTTCACTGTTCTCTTAAAATGAACCATAATGCTATATACATTAAATTGATATTGTACTGACTGACATAATAAGGTGTGACGTGTGACGTCAGAGTCGATCGGAAGTTGCTTGTGTCAATGTGTGCTACGGATTTGTCTTCAAAACGAAACGTTCATGTCCAACAAGGACCGGCCAGAGAAAGCCCGGGCCGAGAGGTCCGGCCCAACAATGTGCTGGCAAATTCCGTGTACTTGTCTTTGTCCGGCCAAGCAAATGGACAACATTTCATTTTTCGTAATGTACCAAAATTCGAAAACCGTTTGGAGATTACATGCTAGAAAGCTTATTTTTCATTTTTTTTTTTTTATATCCTTTAATTTTCGAGTTATTTTAAAAATACTGAAATATTGAAAAATGAGGATTAATAGGTGCCCTAATCTGTGCTAACCCTCTAATTTAAAAATACTAATGTCTGTTGGCAGAGTTGTTAGTTATTGAACTCAGGTGTTGCCTTCTATTAATTTTACCCATTTTTATTCCATTTGAAGCTAAATTAATAATTATTCTTTAAATAAAATACTTCTTTTATATAATATTTTTTGGAAGTTTTGCTAGTTTCGAATGGGCTATCACAGGAAATATATTTACGAGTGAAACCGCGGACAAAAGCTAGTATTATTATATACATTATGAATAATGTTGTAGGCGATTTGAGTTCCGGCTACGGCAACACCTATTTGGAACACGGTATATTATACTCTTTGCATTTCTATAACGTTTACTCTGTGGCTTGACTGACACTATCAGTCACTTTCTTTGGGTGACAGTTTATATTTCTTAATTTTAGTCCTAGCTAAGGTTTTTAGTTTATAAGTCCTATATACATTAAATTGATATTGTACTGACTGACATAATAAGGTGTGACGTGTGACGTCAGAGTCGATCGGAAGTTGCTTGTGTCAATGTGTGCTACGGATTTGTCTTCAAAACGAAACGTTCATGTCCAACAAGGACCGGCCAGAGAAAGCCCGGGCCGAGAGGTCCGGCCCAACAATGTGCTGGCAAATTCCGTGTACTTGTCTTTGTCCGGCCAAGCAAATGGACAACATTTCATTTTTCGTAATGTACCAAAATTCGAAAACCGTTTGGAGATTACATGCTAGAAAGCTTATTTTTCATTTTTTTTTTTTTATATCCTTTAATTTTCGAGTTATTTTAAAAATACTGAAATATTGAAAAATGAGGATTAATAGGTGCCCTAATCTGTGCTAACCCTCTAATTTAAAAATACTAATGTCTGTTGGCAGAGTTGTTAGTTATTGAACTCAGGTGTTGCCTTCTATTAATTTTACCCATTTTTATTCCATTTGAAGCTAAATTAATAATTATTCTTTAAATAAAATACTTCTTTTATATAATATTTTTTGGAAGTTTTGCTAGTTTCGAATGGGCTATCACAGGAAATATATTTACGAGTGAAACCGCGGACAAAAGCTAGTATTATTATATACATTATGAATAATGTTGTAGGCGATTTGAGTTCCGGCTACGGCAACACCTATTTGGAACACGGTATATTATACTCTTTGCATTTCTATAACGTTTACTCTGTGGCTTGACTGACACTATCAGTCACTTTCTTTGGGTGACAGTTTATATTTCTTAATTTTAGTCCTAGCTAAGGTTTTTAGTTTATAAGTCCTCAGAATTTATAAAAATTCATAATTAAATTAAAAATATAAAAAATCAACCAAAAATAAAATACAAAAATACGTGTAACTTATTTTTTAATATATTTTTAATTAAAGTAATAAAAATGGGTGATTAAAAAAATGAAATGTTGTCCATTGCTCGGCATTCTTGTGCAGGACATACCCGGTCCGAGAATGTCCGGCCCAACAATGTGCGGGCAAATTCTTGTACTTGTCTTTGCCCGGCATAGCAAATTTGCACGCACATTGTTGGGCCGGACCTCTCTTTCCTCTCAGGCTTTCTCTGGCCGGTCCTTGTTGGACATAAAACGTTTTGGCCTTTTCAAGGCCATTCGGCCGAAACGAAAGAAGTCACGTCAAAACTATGCTAACCTAGCATGAATGAATGAATGAAATGAGAGAGTAGCTCTAGTATCAAAATACATAAATAAGGGGCGGTGGTCAAGGTCATCTTGTATCTGTCAAAAATATGGTAAATCTAAGTTAATCCTGGAAACGTGAGTTTATTTATACAAAATCTCCTCACCCCAAAAGGATTGTTATTATTTGAAATTGGATTCAGCCATATTTTTATTATTCATGGGTTCTAAAGAGCCGTTGTTTTCGATACGAGCAGATTCAATATGGCTGAATCCAATTTCAAATAATAACAATCCTTTTGGGGTGAGGAGATTTTGTATAAATAAACTCACGTTTCCAGGATTAACTTAGATTTACCATATTTTTGACAGATACAAGATGACTGAGAGCCAAGGGTCCTGAATGAGCAAAACAAAACCAAAGAGCTAATTGCCTTTCATTGATTTTCCCCGCGAGCACGACCAAGAAGAATGAAGATAAAATCTCAGTTAGATAGAAAGAAAAATATTTAAAGTTCCATAGAGACAAAAAGTAGCGTCGCGGAAATCTGTTCTTTTTTTTTTCTTGCTTTGTCTCTATGAAACTTTATAAATATGTCAGAGTATGAGGGGTCGCGGTAGGGGTCTTTCGGAGCCCTGACCTCCTGCAAGGATGCTATTTGGATCCATGATGTAGGTATATGATAAGTCTTAATATGCTCTTCACTACTATAATGTCCGGACAATAACAGAACTAAGTAATAACACGAAAGATAAAGTAATGTAATGGAACCAACGGGTTCTACATGTTGGAAGCAAACCATTTAACTGGAGGTCTCGATATGGTCTCACTATCCAAACCAAGTCCAAAACGCAACTGTTTACTCAATTCATCTCACGGCTCTACAGCGCCGTCATTTCTGCCCTTCCCCTCCTCAGGCCTCCTCTTGTTCCTCACATGTCGACTCCGTTCACATGACAACAGGTAGTTTGTCACGGTTAACTTAAGGTATTTTATCGCTTGCTACGACAAATATATGTTTCCTTCCAATGTCTCGGCATACTCTTTGGTCCCGGCTACATTAACGCCTAAGGTTATTAATTACCACAATATTTAAAGTGTAGAAGTTTAGTAGGTACTGGTAACTTCATAACGTATATTTATTTAAGTACACAACAAATATTGTATTACTTATTCTTATTTTATAATGGCTCCATCAATGTTAATCGATGATTTGCCAATGTCAAGTATTATGGACGTCACAGTAACAATAGCCGATAAATCGGTAGCTAGGATGTTCCAGGCGACAGTGATATGTCTTATTAATCAACGACTAATCACAAATATCACAGCGCGGACGGGAATTAACTGAATCCCCATCACGTCTCGGCTTGCGCGTGCGTTGGTCACCAAGGCGTGACGTAGAATCTAAATATTGTATTAAAATCTATATCAATCTATTAATGGTGATAATCTGTCACAATACTACCATGACAACTCAAGTGTCCAAAGCTTTATTTCACCACAGAAGCTTTGTACAAGTGTAGCCACACTTAATGCATTAATTTTTGCAACGCGTTGATTTACAACGTTTGACGTTAAGGGGCGGTGGTCAAGGTCATCTTGTATCTGTCAAAAATATGGTAAATTTAAGTTAATCCTGGAAACGTGAGTTTATTTATACAAAATCTCCTCACCCCAAAAGGATTGTTATTATTCGAAATTGGATTCAGCCATATTTTTATTATTCATGGGTTCTAAAGAGCCGTTGTTTTCGATACAACGGTTGATTATTTTGTATAAATAAACTCACGTTTCCAGGATTAACTTAGATTTACCATATTTTTGACAGATACAAGATGACTGAGAGCCAAGGGTCCTTAAGCGATAGCTCGAATGTGGGTATTTTGCGTGTTTCAAAGGGATTATCTCGTTAATTGACGCGTTGTTGTAGCTACACTTGCACACTTCATAGAGTTTTTTGTAGACCTACCTACCTACTTGGAAATGGAAACAATAGCAGATCGGTGCTATAAAAATGTTTTAGAATACCAGATTTTAAAAGATCGTGATAAAAATCGTAGAAAAAAGGACTAAGTATAGTTAAATAATAAATTAAGAGGCAATAAAATAATAAACCTCCTCCTCCATCTACAAATTATTACAATAGTTTTAGCATTAAACATTGCGTTGGCCGTCAAATACAAGGGTAGGCACCCTACTTATCGCATTTTTTATAGTTGAAATTTGCACATAAAAACGTGATTAAGAGTTTTCGTAATATAGCCGCGTCATAAATATAAATACATGTATAGGTACTAACATAGGTGTAAGTGTAGGGGATCTACACACACTTGCATGACCGACACAAACACACACATGTATCATGTATACCTAGCTGCCTGCCCCGCGCTCCTCAGTCGTCCATAACAGTTTGCCTTAATTAGTCCCTCCTTAGTTAAATATAAATTCAGTATTAAACAGTTTAAACCATCTTCTTTACTTTATGAACACGGAACCTGGGTCACCAATATAGTAGAAATCACATATTCTACATAAGTTTAATACTAACATGACTGGATCTTTGTTTTTTGAATAAATAAATTTATTATTACATTAGTTATTATTCATCTGAGATTCAGTTTTCTTAGGGTCTGTCCAACCGCGATAGCGAATGTCGTCGTTTTTCGGTTCTTGGATCACCGTCAAAAATATTTTGTAAATAATATATTGTCTTTACAATTTTGCAAATTTTTTGCACTTGTTTCAATAAAAGCAACCAGTCTTCTTGATTAATAATAAAAACATAAAATAATTTTATAAATATAGATCACGCTAAGATACGGTGCATCCGGGTGCGCGTTTAGCACTACGGTCACTCCGAACGAAAGAAGGAGCAGTTGCATTACCACGCAAAAAACAAAAGCCTACTAAAAGCCGGACAGGCCGGACATGCAATTTTTTGACCGTACAAATGTCTAAAAAGTCTGGCCAGAGAGTAGTATTTTCCTTGGTCTGGCCTCTGTCAACCCGCCGTGCTACAAGACTTAGAGATCACCGATCAGCCAGTCTTGGCTTGGCTGGCGTCGCCGTCCTAGCCTTATATGGCCCGACCGTGTTGTTGGCGTAGGCTGGCATATTATTGGCGGATAGCGATGGAGCCCCTGACGGCCCCGGCAAGCGGCGTGTACATGCGTCCGAGAAGATGCAGCCTGCCTAACCGGAGTTCCTAGGCGTCTTGGCTCTTCCCTCCCCGACACTTTCGGGACGAGGTTAGAGCCTAAACCAGTTCTCGAGGAGTGGTCGCCTGTACAAAGGAGTCTGTCTCAGCACAATTCGAGCCCTTCGGTATACTTAGGTCGACTAGTCTTCTCAATCTTCTTGGTCGAGCTCGCGCGTCTTAGACAAAATCTCAGTTAGAAAGAAAAAGATGTAAAGTTCCATAAAGAAAGGAGCATAACAATGAATTATGTAATAAAGTAAGAGCACTTTTAGCAAAATTTCCAATTATCAAAAATAAAATTCCTTTTAGTGTTCGCCTTTCCCTTTACAAAGCTCTGTGTGAATCATTGGTGTCATATGGCCTAAGTAGTTACGGAAGAACATATAAGACCCATCTCAATCAGATGAATCCTTAAAATAATTGTACCTAATAAGATCAGACAGAAATGTAAAGATAACTATTCCGATCTGTTCTCCTATTGTGGAGTATTGCCGATTCATGTAAAAATAAAATCAACTTTATTACAGGAACAATTCATCAATGAAAAACTTCAACAGAAACCCGTATATATCAAAAATACAAGAAGCGCAAATAACCCATTATTAATCATATATATAGAAATGTATATGGGAAACGTCTTTTGAAATATATTATCCCATCTTTAATTAATGAGTTGCCTATTGGCACAAGAAAAGAAATTAACGCAAAAAATGTAAAGTACAAAATAAAGCAATATTATTTATCAAAAATAGGAAAGAACATACTTTAGAAATTACTTAAAAGTATAATTATAATATAATAAAAAAAATACAAAAAGTAATTACTATAAACATATAAAACTATATGCATTTTAATAACAAAAAAAAAACAAAATAATAAAATATCATCATAAAATAATATAAAAAATTAATTCAAACACGAAAATAATAAATTTAATTATACATCAAAGATGTAATGACCTATAAATAACCATACTAAATATTATTGAATGTTTCTTACTCGTAAATTATACATTGGAAGATATTTCAACTAAAATAATGTACTTAATTAATAATTATTAAGAGAAGAAAAAATAATATTTTAATTAATTTAGAAATAATATTTGGAGCATGCTGTATCTGTCATTTATTAGGTTGTACTGCTACTGTATGCATACTTCCAGCAAGTGTGGGTAGTAACGTATTTGCTATAATATAGGTTAATTAACTGTAAGTCTATTTTTATTTAAATTTTGTATTACTCTGATAGGTATGATTTCATTTGATAGTTTTGAAATAATTGTGTAATTTTATTGTATGAAATGTATAAGACGAATACCAGTGTACATACAAACCCGTTAGGGTTTACGTACACTTCAAAATGTAATCTTCATGTTTTATTTGTAAGTGAATAAATATTAAAATAAAAAAAATAAAAAAAGATAAAGCAAGACAAAGAGTAGCGTCGCGGAAACCGATCCTTTAGTCTTGCTTTATCTCTATGGAACTTTATATTTATCTCTTTGTTATTGAGATTTTGTCTTCGCAGCGAGGTTCAGTCTTCTTTGTCATGCTCGCGGGCGGATTTTCATAAAAAATGTCAATCATTTATTTCATTTTGGAATTTTAAAGGTGATTGAAAGAGTGATTTAAAGAAAAGATAAGTTACTCTATGGTACGTACCAAGGTAGTACTCTTGTCTGTTTTACTTGCTCTGTGCTTGCTCTGTGGTACGTACGTACGGGAATTTCATTCATTCATGTTGATATCACCATAAATAAAAACATTTTCCAGTAAGAAATTTACTTGAAGCGGTAAAAAATATGTTTTACGTAATACTTTCAAGGCAATATTATGTGGGTAATTAGTGAATCCTTCAATTCAAGATAATTCTACATTTGCAAACATGACGTATGACCTGCCGATACCGCGCACTGTGCGCATACTGCTTTTGGGAGAACCAGGAGTAGGAAAGACTTCTTTGGTATTGTCCTTGGTTACTGAGGAGTTCACTGAGTTGGTGCCACCCAAGGTGGAGGAAATAACGATCCCCGCAGACGTTACCCCCGAGCAAGTCCCTACTAATATTATCGACATTTGTGGTAAATATATTATTTACTTAGTATTACTTATTTTAACATATACTTCATAAATAGTTAATATTATTTTAGTACATTACAAGTGTACACAACAAAAGTATTTCTTTTACATAATTACTTTAGGATGGGACATTCTCTAATAATATAATATGTAATGGATCATCAACATTATTATTTTGATTGAAATTTTAGTAGGAGAACAAAGTTTGGAACAAGTCACAGAAGAAATTGAGAAAGCTCATGTAATATGCATAGTATTTGCTGTGGATAGACAAGAAACATTAAATAAAATTGGCAGCTATTGGTTACCATTTGTGCGAGAAAGTTGCAACAATGAATGTAAAAAGCCCATTATTCTTGTGGGAAATAAAATTGATCTCATTGACTACTCTATTATTGATGTAAGTTTAATTACTTGTGTATTTTTTGTTTTTACTCTTTACACATTCTTGTGAAGGAAATAATTTGAACTATAGTTTACTACAATGAAAGTTACATTTAACCTTTAATATTTCAGAACATTTGGGACATTGCAGAAGAATATCCTGAAGTGGATCGCTGTATAGAGTGTTCAGCAAAAACTTTAACAAATGTTTCTGAAATGTTTTACAATGCACAGAAAGCAGTATTGCATCCAATTGGTCCCATATATTCCATTGAAGAGCAAGAAGTAGGTGTCTCATTGTTATTTATTTATTATTTATTTTTTAATAATGCTGTATTTTAATTGTTTTACCTCACTTTCAACTTTACAGTTATCAGATAAATGCAAAAAAGCATTATCAAGGATTTTTAGAATATGTGATATAGATGGAGATGGATTACTAGATGATTACGAAATAACTCATTTTCAAAGGAAATGTTTTGACACACCATTGCAATTACCGGTATAGTTTATATTAATAATATCAACATTTAGTCACTAGCTTAGTATAACAAAATGACTGTGACCTTGAAAGCTAAGAAAACTTGTATTTTTAACAGGCTTATAAAAATATATTCAAAATTTTTAATTGAAAATTAATATAATATCCCATTGTACTACCTTAGGGAATGGATTTAGCAAAATGTAAAAATGTTCCATTTTGGCAACTTCTGTCAAAATTTTGCAATTTTGGCTCAGTGATATTGAATCAGTTAGTTAGGGAGGACATAACATAATATATTTCTTTGATTACTTAAAATGTATACTTTATTTCTTCTTGCAGTGATATAAGTTTTTTAGTAGGTATGAGCTTTGCTTAATTTTTTTTTACAAAAATTAATTATCACTTGATAAATGTCGCGATCTGGGAACCATTCTCATGGCCTTATCTATCAAATGTGCTAATCTTGATCCTAATATTATAAATGCGAAACTGTGGTTTTTTTACATCAAATCAGAGCAATGGATTGATGTGACGTTTTGCACAGAGTGACAGGGGCTTCTGTTTATCCCAGAAATTCAGGGCAGAAAGCTAGGAAATATTAATTTTATGTTATCTACAACATAAATAAGTAAAATAAACCATAATAGTATAAGAAAGCCTCGATACAAAAGTCGGCCACTTGGCAGTTTAAAAAAAAAAAATTTGCAGGTTTTGGATGAAGTGAAATCTGTGATTGCACAAAATGTGACAGGTGGTATTGAAAATGAATGCATTACAATGAAAGGATTTCTCTATCTGCACTCTTTGTTCATACAAAGAGGTAGAAATGAAACTACTTGGACAGTGCTGCGCAAATTTGGATATGATGAGAACTTGAAATTGAATAACAATTATTTACATGTGGAGTGAGTATCTAGGTATCTCTATATATATTATTTCTCAAGGGTGCTAAGGTTCTCCTTGACAGGCGCGATATAACGGTCGAAAATATCGCATGCGTTATTGCGATATCTGTCGTTATTATCGCAGCATTGTGTAAGATTGCATATTGTGTCCTAATACAAAATGTACTAAGAACAGATTTCGCAATAACGCATGCTATTTTATCGACTGTTATATAGCGTCGCGCCTGTCTGTGAAAGCTCAGAGCCTTTATTTTGTCTCTAGGCCATATCTCCTTTAATATGATATCATAAATTTGAAGATCGCTAAATGACGAAAAATGAAATTAACAAACTCAAACCCAACTACAATATGTTTTAAACAAGAGATACCTACTCGTGCGACTACAGCTTTACAAATCATAAGAGGTATTTTCATTTTTATAAACTCTTGTTTAAAACATTTTGTAGTCTTATTTTAGTTTGTTAACTTCATTTTATTTTCATTAACTTATTTTGTCATCTACAACCTTCTACAATTATATATTATATGCAGGTGCCGCTCCTGTATATGCGTTTTTAACGATAACAAACAAAAAAAATTCGTTTATGTAAGAATCATATTTTTTTCGGAATCTACACATCACATCACAACACAACCTTTCATTGGATACCAAACTGTAAAATTTTATCTTTTTACGCTTTATTTATTTTGCATGTCATATCCGCCCTTTTTGATTTATCAAGACGTTTTATATGTCACCCGGAACGCTAAGACCAAAGCCAACAATACCTCATTCATCAAAAACGAGCTACGGTGGAACATACGTAAATACAAACATACATAAACTGTTAAAATCATAACCCTTCCTTTTGGCTTTGCCGTAGTCGGGTAAAAATAAACAATCAATTCAAAATTAATATTTTCTTTTAAAATCGACTTATAAAAACTATTTTGGAAAAAGCTAATTATTTGCACTGGTCAACCAGCTTATTTAATCCTAACTAATATTATAAATGCAAAGGGTTGTTTGTTTGATTTACCTTCTTTCACGCCAAAAGGTGCAATGGATCAACATGAAAAATGTAATTAGAACTTTGTGTAAGTAGTTAAGTTTGATACATCAGATAATTTTAAATTATTTTATTTTTTTTTACTAAATGTCCACAATCTGTTAGTTTGCCAAATTGTTGGCTTATACATTTGGCTTTGTTTCAATAATATATTGTATTTACATTATTCTGGCAGCTGCTAGAATTTAGTACAAAAAAAATCAAGAAAGGAAACGTGAATGACATAAATTACTACTACGAGGGATGCTATTTATGTATGCGGAATATGAAATAAAATTGCTTTTCAAAATATTCTCCTTGATGATCAATACACTTTTGCATATGTTTAAACCAATTTTCGTAACACTTTTTCCACTCTGTTTGAGGTGCCTCCAAAACGTGCATTGAACGCCTTAACGGCTGATTCGCGTGTCGAAAATCATTGACCACGTAATTTATTCTTAATGCCTAGTAGGGCATATAACCTTCAAATGCAAAAAGATTTTTTTAAATCCTACTGGTATTCCAGAGGGGTTGTTGTACATTCGTCACAAAGTAAATTCGTTACGGAAAAAAGTATGTGTAAATTCGCCACAGTTCTATTTTTATGAAGTAAATTCCTCATATATTAATTTTGATTATTGTAAGTTCGTCACATTCCTTTTTTTCGCACAGACAGCAGAAACTTCAAACAATAAGAAATAATAAAAACGTTATGAGATTAGCGCGGTCAAACAAAAACTCTTCAGCCTTATTATTAGTAGGTACATAGACAGATAACTAGACTTAATAATGACATCAGATATTAAAATCACATGTTTCAGTGTAAAGGTGCCACTAGGGTCTACATCAGAGCTATCCTACAAAGGACAGCAGTTTTTAACACAACTCTTTGAGCGATACGACAGAGATGCAGATGGAGCGCTCAACCCGACAGAACTTAAGAATGTGTTTGCCTGTTGTCCGAGAATACCGTGGCATAATTTACGTTACACTGTTCCAACAAATGACAAAGTAAGCCATCTTTGATTATAATAATTATTGTGCTGACTATTGTAAAAGCCAATTAAAGGTATCCATTAAAAATGCAATGAATTGTGGTAGATTGTTCACCAAGGGATTCGAGCACACGAATTGGGAATCGCACTTTCTCCCCGAGTGATACACGAAATTGTATACTACACCTACAACAAGGAAATTACAAGAAATTAAAATGTTCATAACTAAATAATTAATGTGACCGCGGGACTAATGGGATTATTTTGTCCCATTTGCCAAATGCTGGATCATCACGGGACAACTGGGAAAAAAATCTGGGATGGAGGTTAATATTTGCCAACCCCACTAGGATATATAAATGACAATATATTTCCAGGGCTATCTGACATTACAAGGGTGGATGTGTCGATGGACATTGATGACTCTCTTAGACTTGCACAGCACCAGTGCCTACCTCGCATACTTGGGATACAACTTCTATGAAAATGAATCGCAAAATTCTGCAATACACAGTGAGCTTTTTTGAGATACTATATTAAATTAGAATTACACACATTTAACAAAATACTATCCTATCCACTTTTTTGCCATTTTATATATCTCCTGAAGGGCCATACCTATCCTTCTAGAGTTTGTTACACTCTTTGATGGTGCAAAAGGCAAATGAACCAAAATGAATAGAATGATACAGAAAGTTAGAAGAAAAACATGATATTCCAATCTGAAATTCGCCACCGCTGGATATGCCGAGTCCATGAATGTTTTAAGTCCATAAAGTTGCAAGCAAGAAAAGGGTGCAAAAAGTTCTGTCAACATTACAGTAAATTAGGTGTTATACACCTATTTAAATAACTTTAATCAGTTCTATATCTATATTTTAAATGTGGTCAATTGCCTTGGCTAGGCGAATCAGTGTGCTCCTAGCAACGCCTACTGCCGTCCGTTTAGCAGTTGATTAGAATTGTAAACATTATAAGTATGGCGTCTTTGGGGTAGTAGGTCTATGAAATTTAAATATATTTGGTTCATCAAAGGAGATCCCTACATTTGGGCCATTTTTTTTTATCTTCGCGAACAGAACCGATAATACCCACAGTTGTTAGATATAAGATATTGAACTAAAAAATCGTGGTCCAGTATTTTTAGCTCTTGAATTAATAGTTTTCTGATTTTGATTTTGAACACCTATTTCAACATTATTTGTTGCTGGCAATAATTATTTACCTGTCACTTTCAACTTGACTGACATTGTTTGACTGATTGTTTTGTTTACCCTTTTTAGTAGGTTGTTTTATTAATTATATTTTATCTATTTATATTGAATAACATAAGAAATAACGAGAGAAATAACAAAAACCCACAAAAACAGAAGCTAGCTAGCGAACTGACAGCCAGACTGACTGAACTGGCTGACGACGGCTGACTTAAGTAGATACGTTCCGAAGCGTAAACATTTTATATTAGTGTTACTAGTGTTTAAAACATTATAAGTAAAAATATGTGTAAAATACGGCCGCTAAAAATATAAGATTAATTTATTTTGGTTCGCCCATTTGTGACCTTTATTAATATATATATTTCATGTCAGCAGTCGGTTGGTGCCAGACATTGCCCGACACTAGCCCAACTATGTATGGGAATATGTTGATATCCTTTAACCAACTTGACACTTTTACAGTAACTCGAGATAAGAAAATTGATGTAACAAAGAAGCAGTCTAATCGAAACGTGTACCAGTGTCACATCATTGGGCCCAGATCTTGTGGGAAGACGTCACTTTGCAGAAGCTTTCTTGGTATTGCACATAAGGTAGATTTATTTATATCATTGAGATATTCTTAATATGTATTTACTAAATGAGCACAACGTTACAACACAAACACCGTGTTATCGATGTAATACTATAGCTAACTAGGATTAATTTTGCAAAATATGTACACTGTTTGAATAAAGGCTTTTATTATTATTATTATTATTTCAACCCCGTGGAAATAGAACAAAATTAAAATCCTTCCTGTTGTCCCTTTTCACTCAACCAAATGCGTTAATCCAGGATGTAATAAAATTTATTACCGTTCCCAATTTATAAAGCTAATGAAAATGAAATATCGTGATGACTAACAAAGCTGCGAGCTTTCGCATTTATAATATTTGTTTTGAATACATTATTAACTTAAATTCTAGCGTGAGCCAAAAGGATGCTTGGGTGGGCCTGGCCTTTAACTTAACTATAATCACAATATAGCAAAGAAAATGTTACTTTCAGAAACGTAAGCCCCAATCTCACGAGATGGGCGACGGCGACAACGCGAACCATTGCTGCATCAACACCATCCAAGTGTACGGGCAGGAGAAGTACTTGGTTCTCAAGGAGATACCTATAACTAGGGTGTCGGACCCGCTCCAGCCGCACGAGGTGGCCTGCGACGTCGCCTGTCTTATTTACGATGTGGGCATGCCGCGCTCCTTCGAGTATATTGCCAGGATATATATTGTACGTTGCTTTCTTAGTATTTTTACATTATTAGCTTCCGATCCAAATACGGATGTGAACTCCGATACCAGCCGACCCCGTGACATGGTTCGGGTTCGGATCGGATGCAATGCAGTGCGCAAGCGTTCATACATATAATACTACTAGCGAGTAACGACCCGTCCCGGCTTTGCACGGGTAGAAAAGTTGTTTTTGAAAAATTTATTTTTTCCGGGGTAATGAGATGATGATGAGATGAGATAAAAAGTAGCATTATGTCATTCTTCGGCGCTCCAGTTAGACAAGTGCAATAAAAGTTTATTTTTGAAAAAGGTCTACACTGAAACTAATCCAAATTAAAATATTTCCAGAAATATTTCGCTGAAAGTCGCATCCCAGTATTAATCGTGGGCACAAAAGGGGACGGGCTAGTGTCCAGACAAGAGTACATGTTGCAGCCCGAGGTGTTCTGTAATAAGTATCAGTTACTCCCTCCGCAGATGTTCAACATCAAGGAGAATAGACACGATCTGTTTGTCAAGTTAGCAACCATGGCGGCATTTCCGTAAGTTTTTTATTTTTAACATTTACATACAGACATTATTATACGGTTCCAACCCATGACTTAGTGGGTAGGAACCACTTGGCTCATTTTGTGCTGATTAATGAGCACTGAAAAGTTTAAAATTTTGTGAATGTATGTGCCATCTGAAAACCAAGTGGATGATCCTTCACTTTTATATATCTTGGAGTGTAGTGAAGGAAAACATGGTTTAGGATTGCCGACTTTACCGGTTTATTTTAATTGGTAACCATTTTAATTAAGTCTAATTTTTAGAGTTCTGCAGCCAAAAAACTGAACCTTTAAAATTTCGTCAAATTGGTATGTCAAAGCATATAGCTAAGTAACTTGCCATTAGCTGCACTGTGTACACGGAACGTTATAAAATTAATGTATTATGATTATCTAATGTAAGCCACTTTTCTATTATAAATGTAGTTATTTTATACTTTTTTCTGTCAGTCAATTTCAAGCGGCTTGGATATTATTCAGCAAGCGCCGGTGAGTAACATAATGTAGGTGTGGGATGTGTGCTAGTTTTTTATTTGTATAGCAAAAACAGTAGTTTGTTTTGACACAATTTGAGTTTAACATAATTAATGATGATTTGACGATTTTCCTGTGTTTAACTTTATTGTGCTTTGTAAATTTTATCTGATATTTGCACCTTTAGATATTTGTACTGTTATTTTAGTGACTATTTAGTGACCACAGCCAATCATTGAACCATAGCAGATAAGAAATGCTATATCGATTAAAAATAGAACGGTACACAAGAACTCGATATTATATAATCAGAGTATTTGCGTACTCTTGCTGATTATAACATAAATAGATATTGTTTACAATATTACGTTACGTTTTAGTAGGTACATATTATAAAAAGCCCCGTGTGTGTAATTATGCCCGATTTTCTCCGAAATTACTGAACGGATTTTGTTCTGGTTTTCATTATATGTATTAGAATGTATCACGAGGAAGGTTTCTTTGTATTAAAATAGGTAATGTTTGTAATTTGAATTATTTAAATTCTGTTAAAAGGAAATGTTTCTAAATTATGGCGCTGTGCTATAACCTTGTACCATAGCAGATAATGGAAAATATAATTAATAAACAGTTTTGATATATTATATTTTTATAACTTTTGCTAGTTTTCGGGTACACAATTATTTCATAAACAAATTCTTAAAGTGAAATTCTTATAAATACTTTTTCAAAAACTAACTTAGTACCTACCAGAAAATATGTCACTAAATTAAATTCTGTGGTTACTAGTATCTTTTTTTTTCTGGATTTACATCACGCTCCTTATTCATACAAATTATTATATACAGACACTTGAAGCATTTCCCGAACTTCACCGGCGATAACTCTGCGTGGTGGAAAGCCGGCATCGGTGTGGCCGCCGCTACTATGGTGGGGCTACTTCTTGTCAAGATATTCAGCTTGCAGCGACGATGAACACCTCACGTCTTATATTGTACATATTGTTGCGAGAAATTGTTTTATATACTCCGTTCCAGATAAAAGAAATAATGTAGTACAAACTACAGACAGACAGAAGTAGCTAATGAGGTGTATCTTTTTAGGAGCTCATTAACTGGAATAGAGTATAGTATGTGGTACTTAATAGAATGCTATGATGTTAGGTTCTACCAAAGAAATAAATTATTTTAAATTAGATTTGTTGCATTTTTATTTATTATCATAAACTTATTGACATTATATATTAAAATTACTTTTGAAATTTTAATTTTATTATTATGCGGGGGGTCGAAAGTGACGCGTAATTGTTCTTGTATTATACCCACGGCCGGTGCGACGCCCTTTTCATTTGCGAATCGTCACTGAATCGTGTGTTCTAGACACGACTAAATAATAATAGCATATAAAAAAATACGTACAATATTTCTTTCAAACCAACACAATTTATTTAAAATATCAAATTTTTAACGTCGCTCGGTTACAAAATTAAGTTAATCTTCCTTACTTGAGACAGTTTGGTATACAACGTAAATGCAAATATCTAGAATACAATGATCCCAACACTAAAGTCTAAACTATCGTTTCCCAAAGTGGTCTATATAGACCCCCAGGGGTCGATTTCTACTTCCTGAGAGGTCCACGTCAGCAAGATAAAAGTACTACGGGGATCTACAGAAAATAAAAAAATCTACCAAGGTGTCTACGGCGTAAAAACGTTTGGGAACCTCTGGTCGAAACGATGTACTTCAATAGTTCTAATGGCGTCTATCAAAATAGATAAATGCGATGATTTAACCATTAAATTGATGATCACTAGTTAAGATGGTCCCACTGTGTTATATATAATTAATATCGCATTGAGATAATATTACATGACTCGTTATATAGGTTAGGTACCCCAACTCTTACATACTTTTAGTTTACGCATAGGATCAAAGTGAAATGACTAGGATCATCTCACGGAAAATTATCCTATACAGGATCAGAGTGGAAAATGATCCTGTATCGGATCCATGGACAACAATTCTAAAATTTCATCTTTCAATCGCTCAGCAGAGAAGGAATTATTGGTCGGTCGTAAGTTTTAGAGCACAAAATTTATTTGGGACGTCTTTTGTGGTCGTTGCCATCGTTATAAATAATAGTTCAATGTATCAACGAAATTAAATTAATCGATGAACACCGTCAAGCACCACAACTTAGCATGATAGCAAGAACCTTGTTGTTTTAATATTTGTATACATTCAAAAACAAATATTAAAATCCTTTGTTATGAATGATATTATATCGCGTGGTTGTTGATTTTATTAAAAAGCGTGAGACATAGCTACCTACCTAAAAATTTAATCTACATATTTCTTAATTGAAATTACAGTAAGTAATGTATTTAATCATCTAAGCTAGTGATTTTTGATTTCCGTAACGTGAAAAGAGATCGACTATGTTCGGATCGCCTAATTCTCGTTCACATATGAACCACATGGCCGTTCCTTCGCAGTTGATATCATTGAGAGCGCCGTCTCGAGTAATGGAGCCACAATCTTCAGCACGGTTGTAGTTGTCTGGCATGCCACCTTGCCACTCAGTATAACCTGCTTGTTTTAAAGTTTGACCTGAAAGAGAGAGTTATAAAATATTTATAACTAAAAAGTTGTTAAATAAATGTTATTACCTACAGTCCTACACGTTTCATAGATAGGCCGATAGTTGGTCGATCCTTTGACCTGCAAGTGCCTGTACTAGTGTGTTTCAAGTAATAATATAGGCGTGATATTGGGACATTTTTAAATATTTGAAACTATTTAAAAAAGTCAAGATTTATTGACAAAACATTATCTATTGTCGGGCAAGGTCACGTCTATTCTTATTTGAAATCAATCGAAATTATGATAAATCTAAATAGTCTAAACTATTCACAATCTTATTTAACAATATTTGCCGCAGAGAATCCTATAAGTAACTATTTAAAGTAAATTTTCCCAAATAGATTTACAATAAACTGGTCTATGTATATCTTGAAAACAAGTTTCTTTATGATAATATACCTCCGGTCATTGGCTTCACTCACCACTACATTTAAAAAAAAATATAATGTACCGGTAAGTAAATAAATAAATTAAACCCAGGAAACCCAGAAGAAACATATTCATCTATTCATAATTATTTATCACAATAGTGCTTCGTTTAAATAACAGATGAACGTAGTAATCACGCAGTCGGATGTCGTACTATAAACTCTGCGAAGTCAAGAGTAATAAAACGGTAACTTACCATGTATTGTAAGATATTCTCCTTCATTGAATATGTCGTGGAACCCGATTGAAATGTGTCCTTTGTGATACGGAGTTTTTATATTTTTGTCTTCTGGAGTTTTCTTCATTAGTTCAACCAAAAAGTTAGCCTCTTTCTTATTGTTTATGATCGTTAGATATGATTCCTCAGCATGACACGTGGCGTATGCGTCTTTCCAGCACATGGGTGTGGTATGAACTTTATAGCATCGACTCTTGTCATCGTTGGGCACATATGCTGCAGAATAATATTTATAGAGTGTTCTGATTGGCATGCCCAGACAATTTGTTTTTTATATTATATAAATAACATCTAACATTCTGCTACAAATCAATATTTATTGTTTCTTACCTATAAATAAACAGTTCGCATTTTATTTAACACCTATTTATTTATTTCTCTTATTTATCTCAATAGTTTTCTCTTTTAAATTATCAATCATACATGCATACATTTCCGCCTTAACAGTTAACCCAAATGGCGCCATTTCTATCGATCTTTGCATACTTCTCTTGCTTCAACTCTATCAAAAATCAAATTATTTTATGGAACTCTCAACCCCACATCTGATTAAAATGTACCAACCATGCTACAACTTCGAATGTGTTTTCTGCATAATTATTATTGAAAGACTAGGTATTTCGAATCGCGGCAACCTAACATGCACGTCTATTCCTAGTGCTTCCTATTTATTTGGTTTAATCGCTTCAGACGCCCTCTTATTCCGCTATCATTAGTATAAAATGGCTTTACAGATTGCCCGAACCATCCCAGCATTCCTCTACTTTAAATACAACACCGTTATTCAAGCCACACCTTTCTCGTATCCACGCATTCATTTATAATAGGTAGGATTTTATAAAAAATACGTAATTATTACCTGTATCAGTTGTTTCACAGATTGGGTTGCTGGTCCAACCAACAATAGTTTTCTTACAAATGTATGGTCTCCGTGTTTCACAACCTTCAGCATTGAGTGTACCATCTCCCTTCATAACAACACAGTGACCAGCAGGTTTATCTGTGGCGCTTTGATCGTCTGTCCAGATTGAATACATGCTGGATAAATCTTTTCCTGGAACGCGGTTTTTGTGAATAACTTCCACATTAACATTGTAAAGAACAGTGTAAAACAAGGAAATAAACTAAAAGCTTCAGTTTTCCAGCTGAAAATTGGAGCCGAAAAAAGTTACCTACCTACTTAGAGTAGGTACAAAAAATGTTATTCCACCTTTCCCTATACATATATATAAATTGCAAGAGACGAAAAATTTTTGTGATGTTAATCGATCTATTATCACGTCTTCGGCGTTTTCCTGTGTCCTTCAACATGAGGAGTGAGGTCATTTCAAACGAAATGGGAAAAAGTTGGTCAATCCGACTGGTGATATTAGGTAGATAATTTATGCAAATAATCATGGAAATTTGGATGAGTCATATAATTAGATACCTACGTAAAGTTCACCTTCAGTGTGGTTTAGAATCAAAATTCGGGTAAAACCGCAGTCTAACTACCTAGGTACCATCCGTGTTTCTTTGGGAAATGAAATCTTTATACAATCGGTCCAGTGGAATTTCGCTGCCCAACAACCTTGTCTTGCAATCTAGTAAAAATGATATCATTTTCAAATATGAAGTCCAAATAGAGACAATCCAATTGTTCTTGATTTATCTTACCTTGGAAATTTACAAATATTCCGTCATAAAATAAATCGTGAGCCCCAAGCCACATGTTCGAAGTTTGTTTTTTTGTTAAATATTGCGACATGTAAGTTGTGAGTAGAGTAGCTTCACTTTGTGTTTCTGGGTAAGCGAGGCTAGCACCCTCCCGAGCGCACCAGAGACGGGCTTGTGGCCATGTTTTAGCATCTGTATGAAGTTTGTAAAACGCTTCTTGTCGACCAACATAGTTGTAGTCCTGGCGGAAAAATGGCTCGACGGCTGAAAAGGTTTAAAAAGTGTTAATTAAATATACATTATGTCCTAATGTATCGCGAACAGACCAAAAAAATTAAAAGCCCTACGATAAAGGGGCCTTTCTTTGTTTATTATGTAATTTCTTTCTCTCTGATGAGACTGTGATATACCTAGGGTTAAAAAATTAAATTTCGCCTCGGTTAATGTACATCTTGTGTCCGTCTGTCACGTCACGGCTCATTTTCTCCGAATCTACTTGACGAAAGTAGTTGAAATTTGGTACATATGTAGAGTTTGATGACCCAATCACGGACGTGTAGCGTAAATAATAAAATTTAGATTTTGGGGGAAAAGTTAAAAATCATGCGACATATCAAATGAAAGGGCTCATTATAAAACATACACTTTTTTATACTTTAAAAAGCATTGTTTAAATAAAGTTACACGAAAATTTACCGTTCCCCCACCCTTATCTCCGACACTACTGAGTCTTAAATTTTGAAAAAAAAGGAAATATAGGGCCTTTCTTATAGTTTACAGGAAAACCTAATTGAAAGTCCTGTCTCAAAGTTCTGACCGAAAACGGGATGGTACGACGGAACCCTCAGTGCGCGAGTCGTCCTCGCAACTTGGCCAATTATTTATTTACCATCTCAGATAAATGATAATAACAGTAGGAGTAGGTACCTACTAATATGATTATTCAAACGCGCGATTGATTCTCATTCAATATCGGGCTGGCGACAAGTGATCCCGTACAACATACATCCGTAATCAGCGGATACGGTAAGTATTGTATTTCCCTCAGAGTGAGGTATTTCCTTAGATAGACATTTTTTTACATTATCCAAGCAGTATACATTATTATAGAAGGAAACTAGTTTAGCCATTCAATAACTTGAACTACCAGTATGATCTGCACGACTGCTTAATGGTTAATAAAAATATGAAGTTAATAATTGTATGTAATTAATTACCAGTTGAGCGATGTTATGAAGTCGTGAGATTTTTTAGACGTATCCTTAGAATATTAATGACATAGAGATACGGTAATTTTTGAAATTCACACAAACAAAACTTTGCTTGTCATCATAATATATACAACATTAAAATATAATGTAAGTAGTTATAATATAGGTAATTACCTATAGCTATATAATTATGTATGTATAGAAGTTTAAATATAGGTACTTTATCTGATTTGTTGCTATAAATTATTGATAATTATTCAAACTAAGTAGGTAAGTACTACATAAATTAAAAAAAAAAAACAAAATCTATTGATATAAGATACCTATACTTTTTTATATCAATGCCTATACCTATACATTCGTGTTCGGTACCTAATATACCAACCCTGTGGTTTCTACGCACTTTTTCGAAATTAACATTTTCCCGTTGTGTAAAATAAATATTTCAAATATCTTAGTCATTTTTAGTAAATAAAATTGTAACTGTTTCCACTCCACTGGAATTTTGTAGGTAAGTATGTGTACACTTCTTATTTAGTTAAAGCCGAATACATAGAAATAAAATAATAAAGTAAAAACTTACGATTGAGCTGTGCTACAGAAAACACAGCCAATAATACAACGATAACCTCGCAAGAGCTCATCTCGACCGGCCAGAAACTACTTGAATGAGCGGGTTTTCGCGATACGAGACTTCTTATTCCTTGTTATTTCGTCATCGCGTGTGCTTCGGGATTCCCGGGGATAATTGCGAAAATAAATAAGTATTTATATCAAATTAGAATTGGTTACTTAAAAAAAAAGATTGCGAGTAGGACTCGCGCGCAGAAGGTTTCTTATCTAATTTTGTTCCTGTCCATTGAAAAAATGATCCTATACCTATTTACTCTAATTACTAATTACCATCGAATCCATTATCTGGAATGGAATCATAAATATGTACCTAATAGTACCTACCTTTATTAAGTATAAATAAATTCACGAAACGAACTGCAAAATTATGTTTGTTGGTAACTGAAAATTTCGTATTACACTCATGGACAAATTTAGAGGAACGCAAGTATAAAACAAAAAATCTTAGATATTTGTGACAAATAAGTTTATTAATTAGGATTTTGCTTATAATTTCTTAATTTAAAAATAAAATTTTGACAAAAGAATTTATTAAATGACAAAAATTAACCAAATTAAGAAAAAATAAGAATTTTACAGGAAATAAACTTTTTGTACTTTTGTACATTTTTGTAGTTTTATATGAAAGGCTATAACTTTGACTATACTCAGTACATAGTGTTGCCCTCTCTAGCTCTTCGAACTGCTTTCAGTCTACTTGGCATACCCTTAATCAAATTATGAATAAAATCTTGAGGAATTGCGGTCCATTCTTCTTGTAATGCATTTTTAAGATCTCTCAAATTTGCTGGGGCAGGATTTCTTTTCTTAATTTGTCTCCCCAGCTTATCCCATACATGCTCTATAGGATTTAAGTCTGGCGAGCGCGCTGGCCACCCCATAGCATTGATTTCAACGTCTCGAAGGTATTCGATTACTATGGCCGCAGTATGAGGACGTGCATTATCATGCATAAAAACAAATCCATGTCCTATTAAAGGGGCAAATGGTACTACAATTTCATCCAAAATCTCAGTTATATACCGTGCCGCTGTTAGTGACCCCATTCTCAACAACATAGACTTCCGTACGTGCCCCCATACAAATACCTCCCCATACCATAACTGACCCACCACCATATGCCTCTTTTCCAATGATGTTGCACTGAGCGTATCTCTCTCCCGGGTGTCTCCACACTTTAATCCTTCCATCATCTGGCTTCAGACAGAATCTAGACTCATCTGTGAATAAAACTTGACTCCATGCTTCGTCATTCCAATTTTCATGATTGCGAGTAAAATTAACTCGAGCTACTCGATGGCATGTGGCAAGAAGGGGACCTCGGGCAGGTAAGTGTGAATTTATTCCGGCAGCTTTCAGTCTTCTTCTCACAGTTTTAGTGCTTACTGCAACCCCTCGAACTTCTTGGAGCCTCGTTCTTACCTCAGAAAAAGTTAAGGTCCGGTTTCTAAGTACACTGGTTACAATGAACCGGTCATTTCTGGCCACAGTCTTCCGTTTCCGTCCCTGTCCTGCGAGTCTCGTATACCGTCCGGTCTGTCGATACCTCTTGACAACTCGGTGTATCACAGATTTTGATACTCGTAATGTTTGGGCTACATGTTTGTAGGTGTACCCCATTTCTATTAAAGTTACAGCTTTAGCAACTTCAGTGGCGTTTAGTTCTGGCATTTTGAGTTTATTTGCAACAACAATTCACACTTAACACGATACAAGACAGACAAGGCAAAAATTTAAACAAACCCTAGATTTTAGCTCAAATTCAAAAGTTTAGAAAATTTTTTCACAGTATGAATGAACCCAGTATGACGCAATAATTACATAAAAACAAATGAAATTCGAAAAAAAAAAACATTCCACGACTTTATTTTTTTTTAATTCATTTACCAATGTTTGTGGCTAGTACGTGCGATAATTACAACAGGAGAAATCAAACTTTTTTTTTGCGTTCCTCTAAATTTGTCCATGAGTGTATATATCTTGCTCAAAATAATCTTGCATGTTTTTTCAGATATTTTTAATCACGTAGGGACGAGGTGAAGAAGGTCACATTGTTAACGATTTCAGGAGCTCATATATCGTGAAATATTGACCTACCTACAATACCACAGATAGGTAGGTAATTGGGTTAAAAAATAAAAGTACATAATGGAAAGTTTATTTTTTTTAGATTTAGAGCTAGACACAATAATACATACTAAACTTAGACGTCATTACTTTTTCTAATTCACCATTAATTAAAATTTTAAGAAACATACGAAATTATAATATCAGAAGAATGTAGGTAAACTACACACAATGGGATCCATTTCCGAAATTAGTTAGAACAAGCTTACAAACATTTTATGTCGGTATTTGAAAATATTGCAACCAAGCAATGGCGGTATACTGGCTGGAAGAGGCTACAGCGAGTCTGAAGACCTAAATAGTCTCAAAATGTCTGGTGCAGAAAGCAAGGGGAAACCACTGCACTATTCTTCCCAAGAAAGTTAACCATGGCGAGTCAATACACGCCTCGCGCTGTGGACCGCCATGACTGACCACGACTGCTCTGTCAAGAGCACCACGACTGAGTAGAGAAGAAGAGGTAAACTAATTAGTACTACCCTCATGTATACAAATTCCGGTATCAAGTGATTTTGCTAATCCGACCTTGGCTTATGCAGGACGACGGTTCTTTTTTATGAAAATTGGTTTACATGAAAGGAAATGCTGGCAGAGGACGACCTACTTTTATTGAACATATTGATCTAGCCGAGCTTGTATGAAAGGTATGATGAATATAAGTGAAGCGAAAGAGATATGTCAAGACCGTAGCATGGTATTCGATTGCCTGCCCCTCTTGGTATAAATAAAAGGCGTGATGATAGATGAGTTTTCCGGAATATAGATTTGTTAAAAATATTTCCGCAAAAAATTTCATTATTTTTTAAATGTTTTTGGCCCTTTTCGTTTCGATCCACCAATCGTATCGTAGTAATTTGGATGATTATTTTCTTGTCGTATTCAGGATAAAACATCAGCTTGGTTAAATAGAATCGCCATGATAAATGTTGTATTTTATACGGGTTCCATTATCCCATCTTCATTTGCACTGAAAAGCAAGAAAATACCTAATTCGTCGTAGAATTCATTTCACGTACCTACGTATATTAAGGAGCAAGCTTGTTAGCGAACTGCGCGATTTATTTTGTTACACTGCAAAAATAATCAATAAAATCAATCAAGGATAAGATTCACGTACCAGAAACTTAAGAAATAACGATATCACAAAAAAATGATCTTGCGAAAATACACAAAACGGACATAAATGCTCTTCCAGTATTATACAAAAACTATTAGAAATGGCAAGTTGTCATTAATGTTTTCATAAAGTATGTGAAAAGAATCCCATGGGAGCCTAATCATGGGATCCAAGTGGACGGAGGGAGAACTCCCCATAGTCACAAAATCGGCTGAAAATACACGTAAAATTGATGACTTTCAGGGGACAAAAGTTATGAGGCGCCTCTTTAGGTAGAATCTTACATGAGACTACGTTCTTGGCGGTCGGGATGAGGTAGACCAAGGAATATACTACTCTCTACGCGCGGTAATGATTGTATTGTGTAGGTAATAAACTCCCGATTAATTACATTTTTTAAATTCATTTTACTTTAGAACTATGCTCGTGTCCTTATTCTGAGCCAGTAAATCAAGAGCGACATATAATGTTATTGTGAATTTCTGAATATAAAAATTCTATGTATGGAGCGCGAAACATGGTAAACGTATGGTAGGTAATCAAAGAAATAATTTTAACTGTTTCGTAAGGACAACTGATGCAAATCAAAAAATGTAGGTAGGTACAGTATACTGAAATTTAGTATAGTTCATAGGTACCTACATAAATAGGTGAATAATGGCCCAGATTCCATTAGAAACTTCGTTCCTGTGTTATTTATACCATACCTAAATTAACATTTCACTAGCTAGAATACCGACTTGCTTTTACCTAAAAGGGATCCTGATGAATTGATGAGTTCACGGGGTTTAAGCTAGTGGATCCTGGTGGCCTAAATGAAAATGTTGAGGTAGTCCTGATCTGTACCTAGGTAGGTATTAGTGATGTGCCGGATCGTTAAAAATGTATATCCGCGGATACGGATCTGAATACGGATATTTGGTCTCAAGATCCGCGAATACGGATACGGATCTTAACTTTCTTGAGTACGCGGCGGTAAATATTGCACATCGACCTTTGGAAAGAGACAATCTGTTATGGACAAAAGTTATTGACCTCTTTAAGAGTTAACTCTCATAACAGATAGTCTCTTTCCAAAGATCGATGTGCAATATTTACCGCCGCGTACTGTAGTACTCAATCGTTGTCGGTGCGCGAGACCTTAAAACGATAATCTGAATGGAATTTAACAGATTTTCATTATTACCTAATCACCAATATATATAAAATTTCATCTATGAATTAAAAATTAATAAGGTAAAAGATCCGCCAAAAACTAACGGATCCGTATCTTTCTTCTCCCTCGGATATCCGCGGATACGGATATCCGGCACATCTATAGTATCCTATAGTAATTTTTATAAAGGGAATCAGAGTCATTCCATCGGGTCTCTTGCCATCTTCCCGGATTATTCCCGTTGGCTCTAAGAGAGCAGGGACGTCTATTGACGCAAGAGCCCTTTTGATGGTATCATTGAGGGAGCTGTGGCGAGAAAGCCTGCCTGCACTTTCTATGCAGGAAAAGGCCCACACAAATTCTAAAAATTTCGTTATCCAAAAATGTACCGACGTTTCGAGATGGAATGGAATAATGTGTAACCAGTGGCCAGATTTCTTCTCTGATGAAGCCAGAAGCCAAGCGCGGTCGTGATCATTGATAAAATTTTGTACCTAATAATTTATTTGTGTAGTGTTAATACTTTAGGTAGATACTTTATTTATTAAATACTCTAGATGACCCGCGAGAATACATCGCACCTTTAGTTCAACTGATCTACAACAGATGGCGTACTTTACAAAATAAATTATCTATCATCACGCCTTTAATCCCAAGAGGGGTACACAGAGACAATCGAATGTCATTTGATACGGTCCTGACATACCTCTTTCGCTTCTTTTATATTCATTAGGTATACCTTTCATACATGCTCGGCGATTGTGTGTAGGTACCTACCTACTTTTAATATTGCCATCGATATGTTCAATAAAAGTAGGTACAACTAAGACCCAAAAATAGTGTTCTGCGCATCTAACGACCACCGCTCAAGAACCGTCCCGGTACCTATATGAAGGATGAAAGATTGACTAAAAGGTTTATATGGCTGAAGGAAATGCTGGCAGAGGATAATCTATTACCGGTGGGGTTAGCATACATTTTGACAGCGACACTTTCGTTTCGGTCGAATGGCCTTGAACAGGCCAAAACGTTCATGTCCAACAAGGACCGGCCAGAGATAGCCCGGGGCCGAGAGGTCCGGCCCAACAATGTGCGGGAAAATTCTGTGTACTTGTCTTTGTCTGGCCAAGCAAATTGCTCGGCATTCTTGTGCAGGGCATGCCCGGTCCGAGAATGTCCGGCCCAACATTGTGCGGGCAAATTCTGTGTACTTGTCTTTGCCCGGCATAGCAAATTTGCACGCACATTGTTGGGCCGGACCTCTCGGCCCCGGGCTATCTCTGGCCGGTCCTTGTTGGACATGAACGTTTTGGCCTGTTCAAGGCCATTCGACCGAAACGAAAGTGTCGCTGTCAAAATATATGCTAACCCAGCTGGACGGTTCTTGAGCGGTGGTTAGATGCTCAGAACACTATTTTTGGGTCTGCTTGACGGTATGAGGTATTAATTTTAATTTTACCAGCAGTAAAAAGCAATCGTAAAAACAAACACTAATAAATCAATTATAATAATATAATTATAATTGATTTATTAGTGTTTGTTTTTACGATTACGTTACGTTAGGTATATTTTTATTGGTTGCATGATATCTATGTTACTGTTCTGACCCGTGTACCAACTAGTAGTGCCATGACGAAATTAAATAAAAATAATTGTGTTTGGTATTCCCTTCTACACAACTGGGAAATGAAAGTGCTAAGTTATCTCTAATACGTTTATTAATATAGCAACATAAATCAACTTTCTTCAATTGTTTTCACTGTCACAAATGAAATATTTTAGGCGTATTACTATAACTAAATCAACTTAAATAATTTTATTAAATAAAACTACTTTTAGAGACATTTCTACATAACATGAAGTACATGAAACATAAGTAGGTATCTATGTATGTACCTAGCTGCAGGTATCTGGCACAAACTTGACACTAGTGTCTAGGAATTTTCACAAAGGTACATAGAATTAATAAAATATCTAAATACCCATATACCAAATACGTAGACGTGTCATGGGGAACAAAATCATCGATGTATATTACCCATAGCACAACTAGTTGTGCGATCTAGTTGGTACACGGGACGTCCCGCTCTATGTTTATATGGTGTGTTTGAGTGTGTAACGCTGTGTGCGACATAGTGGCGACACTGAGACACGGTATGATTTCAGACAGGGTTTATTTATTGCGCCTGTTCCCAGTAGTGCTCTTGGTACGGCGGGATATGTGGAACGGGCGATCCAATCCAACACTTCCTTTTTCTCCAACAAAGCTTTGAAATAATAACAATGCTTGCAAAAATTAGAAAAAAATATAAATAACTTTTTATTTTCCACTCTCTGCTGCCGTCTCTAAGCGATAATATTTTTTCAAAGCTACAAAATAAATTCTTAACCTAGGGAGCGGAGCAGCGGGAAAGAGAAGGGATAATAAATAATAAAACAAAAATAACTTAGTACACAATTTATTAAATGTTGTATCGGCCTCTGCTAGGCATTCTGCATTCACCATTCAACCACATTACAACTTATGATTATGAAAGTAATAAAGTATCATCTAATATGATACTTTGCATACAATACAAGCGAGTTTCGTGTCCACATTTTCTATGTAAAAAATTATATCGACAACACTTTCTCAATTTGAGACGTCACTTGGTAGGAAGAGTGAAACCTACCGCGTCACCTATACTCAACTGATAATATAACCTCATAAAAGACAATGGACTAGGAATGCAATGTAGGCGGGGCGCGTGTAACTCGAGCTAGTTCGCCGCGTCAACGTGTTTGCGTTTATTGGTTAGTTTGGTTACCTATAGCAATAGAAACGTTTCTAATGACACGTGTTTTAAGGTAGCATTTCTAGTTCATTATCTGTCCGAGTTATACATACATACTTCTGAGCAGATGTACAACTATAAACAAATACTTTATAAGCAGCACTGAATTACATACTTTAATTAAGTTTATGTTGTTAAATCATGAGACAATTTATTGTATACTTTGTACGAGATAAAAACTAAATTTCAATTACAGATATTTTAGTTAGATAATTATAACGTATTCTTGGTATAATTACATAATTAGAAATAAATCTAAATCAATGTTTTAAAGTGTTGCTCTTAATAAGGTCTCTGGCGGTCTCGGCCACTGTAACAAAACAATTTATTTCATATCAATTATATACCTTAGTGACTGGTTGTAAAGTATACATTTAATATTCAATAATTTTTTTCTGGACCACTTTAGTGTATTGATTGAAAATCAAAAGTGTAAAGCCCCAAATGTCGCTTTGGTCAAAACAGAAATGATCTTATATGATATAATGATTTTATATGTTTACACGCTCAATATCAGCTCCACAAAAAATAATTAATAAACTTACCCTCCTTCACCACGCATGGCGCCACCACTAGCTCGATCCCCACCGCCTCCAAACCCGCGGTCTCCACCGCCTCCGAATCCGCGGTCTCCACTACCGCCCCCGAAGCCGCCACCAGAACGTCTGTCACCACTGCGGTCCCCACCACGATCTCCGCGGTCCCCTCCACCACGACCGCCGCCGAAACCACCACGACCGCGACCACCTCTCATGCCGCCGCCGCGACCACCGCGGTCCCCGCCGCGATCTCCACCGCGGTCACCACCGCCGCCGCCACCACCTATGGTAAACAGTCAATATTTTATTAATTAAATTTCTAGCACTCAAAATACCCCACAGAACCGCGGGCTTATAAAGGATGCCAATGTAGAGCTGAGTCCACGCCAGATAATACTGCGCGCGACTAATTAATAAATTAGAAAAACTAATTATAAAATTTTTTTTTTTTAAAACTAATATAAATGCGAAAGTGTGTTTGTTTTTCCTCCTTTCACGTCAAAATAGACCAACGGATCGACGTGATTGTGATGATAGAGGGCCGGAGAGTGACATAGGCTTCTTTTTATTCCGGAAATCGTTCAGGTTAAATACTTGTCACATTTCAAAAAATTTCAAAAGCGAATCCGGGGCGGAAAGCTAGTCATTAATAAAACAGTAATTTTGATTTGATCAATTTCACATAATAAAAAATGCTAAACTAGCGCCATCTATTGGAGTTTAATTTCGAGATGTACCTTTTAGTACCGAACTTTCTATGAAGGCCAGTCGCGCCAAAAGTTTCCGCACACGCACGGATTGGTTGCTAATAGACTACTAAATCGTCAATTAAAAATATTACTTAATTAAGAAACGCTCAAGTCTACTTCAGATTGGACATTTTGACAACTGGACAAGTTAAAATTAACACACAAACACATCTTCACGAACTTTATACCAGTAACAGTGTCCACTTCTTGCCAGTTGTCCTTATTGAACAGAACATGTGCAAGCCTTAAAATTAAAGAATAACCAAAAATATGCCAAAACTAACCTCCGCCGCCGGGCTTCTCCTCGTTGCACCTGTTGCAGTTCTTCCGCCACGAGAAGTTCGTGTTACCGCATCCCGGGCTGGGGCAAGTCCAGTCCCCGTCACGGTTACCGCTACCGGCACCGCCGCCGCCGCCCCCGCCTCCGCCGCCGCCACGACCGCCACCGCCTCCTCTGCCACCACCACGACCGCCACGGAACCCGCCACCACCGCCGCCGCCGCCGCCACCCTTACTCCCCCAGGTGTTCTGTCTCTGCGCGAGCGACACCTTAATGTTGACCCCCTTGAAGTCCTTCCCGTCGAACCACTTGATGGCCGAGGATGCGGCGCTGGGGTCCTCGTACGTGAGGGTGGCCTCCCCCTTCGGCTCGCCGGTAGCTTTATCTTTGTACATCCACACCTTGGGTCGTTGAGTTTTCTTGTCCATCTGAAAGTAAGTAAGGTCATATTGTTAACAAGCTTCGCCTACAAATTTTGATTTTACTGCTACCAAATTCACATTCAATTTTTTTTATTTATCTTTAAGGTATTGAGATGACACAAAAAGCAGATTCCAAGTCTATGATCCTTGAAAGTTTCATCAAAATCCATTAAGCCATTTCGAAACCTATTCTGAACAAACATTGGGACATACTTCAGTATACTATAGTTTAAATAGCATATCACACTCAGATATTTGTATTAATTTTGAACTTAAATTTTTTTTTATTTGTATAGAAGATAGATGTAATATTTAGAAACTAGAAATAAATGAAGTCAGTGCAATATTCACCTTAATGACCCCAATGGCACCAAAGTATTTACACATATCTTCTTCAGTAGTGGATGGGTCCATCCCTTGTACAAATACAGTGTCCTCTTGAGTGACCATGTCTCCGCTGCCTCCACGGTCACCTCCAAAGCTTCCTCCACCACCTAATTAATAAATAATGTTTAATACTCCATTGCTGAGACACAAGTTGTTTTAGAGTCGCCTACAATATTTAAATTACACTACTTTACACTTCAGTCGTAACATTACAGTTAAAACAAAAAAAACTTAATTGACTATAATTTTGTAGAAATGAAGTTAATAAAGTAGAAGTATATGAATGTAAAGTGGTCGATCACTCTGTAGTCTTAGTAGTTTCTTCTTAGTCTTATTTACTTGACTATGACTAACATAAATCCACTGAAAGTGAGCACTGTACTTAACTAAATTTAAGTACATTAAAGAATATCTTGAAGTTTTGTTGGTGAACACAAAATTTATACTAAAATGTGTGTTTCTTCTTAGTCTTATTTACTTGACTATGACTAACATAAATCCACTGAAAGTGAGCACTGTACTTAACTAAATTTAAGTACATTAAAGAATATCTTGAAGTTTTGTTGGTGAACACAAAATTTATACTAAAATGTGTGTCCTACAGGTAGTATTTCATTAAAAAAAACCTTATATAAAAAATATGACTTTACAAATTATAACAAATAATATCTGTTAGGGCTGCCAAAACAAAACTAATAACATTTTATGCTTCAAACGTTGATGCCTTGATCTTGTAGCTATCATTTTAATACTCAATAGAAAAATTATGCATACACTTCCTTTGAAACCCGTCTGATGTTTTAAATACAACCAACCACTTGTCATGTTTAGAACTCTCGTGGCCTACACACTTATGGAGTGCTTTCCAATACCAGAACACTATTAGTGAATTATCAGAATTACCAAAATATTAAGAACTAAATATTTGTTGCACACCAATATATCCGGTTGGTACTGACAAAGGAAAACACTTTGTTCAAAATCCATACCCTTTGCCCCGCATACTCCGGCCCAATGACTGCCTAAAACATTTTCATACTTCATATGTAGCAATCTAACAAATATCGATTTGGTCAACTAGCCTCATAATGACCGACTATAAAAGTGACCAAATAGTCGGCTTTACCGACTAGTCGCCGATTATTCAGTCGATTGACCACTTAACAAGTACCCAATGATTAATTGACAATTTGAGATTGTTTAAAACTGATAATTTAATACAAAAGTAGAACATACAGTACAGTAATTACTGGGAGTTTAGTATATACATATATATATATATATAAAACGATTAGTATATTGCCGATTATAAAAGTGGCTGAATATATGTCTATAACTTTATGGTTATAAATGTTTAGCATGGAACCAAGTGCCTTGGTTAGAGTAATGAAACTATGGACAAATAAAGTAAGCTGTTTTCAAAACTACAATTTCCTTAAGTGTCCACTACATTACTCGGAAGTTGTCCGAAGTTAGGCGAGGACGAGTGTGTAGTGAGCTGTCGGCTTTTTGAGCTGGAGTAAAAGGGCTCGAAGTTCGAGCACGAAGTGTCTCACTACACTGTTTGCTATTGACGTCGTAATGAGTTGTCGATTTTGCTGAACAAATCCATTGTTTATTTTTGTTTCTTTCTTTAAACTAATTAAAATACATCTACCATCTTCTTTGTCTCCACTTCTTTTTATTTTTTTCGTGTTATATGCAGACCTGATGTATGCACATCATAGAGTACTAAGCCTATGGAGGGGCCATAGACGGATTCCCCTTTCGCCAATTTTTTGCTCTTTGACCAGTTAAACCTAGCCTGTCAACAATCTTACTTACTCTACTTCATGTCAACAACTGAGCTCTTCGGAAAGTTGTACAATAATGAAATGACGCGGATTCCACGTCACGCCTTGGTGTATAGCGCACGCGCCCGAGGAGACGTGATGGGGGATCCAGTTTAATCCTGTCCGTGCTGTGATGGTTGTGATTAGTCGACGACTAATAAGGTCGGCGGGCAAGATTATCTTAAATACCGATTAATCGGCTATAAACACTATAAAGCCCATAATACTTGACGTTGGCAAATCAACGATTAACATTGGTGGAGCCATAATAAAAGAAGAAGACGCTACTTTGATCTCGGTCAACTTCACAAAGTACTTCAGGGAGTAACTTCGGTCAGAGTGTAGTGGATACTTAACAATTATACATCTTGGGAACACCCTAAACACCAGAAGTCAATACTGATTTGCATTAGGTACTTATAAAACAATAAAAGATGTCTTAACTGCAGTGCACAGTTCTAAGCATCTCTAAATTTTATGATTTGATTTTTTGCTTTTATAATAGACCTTCTATTATAATAGCTATGTGTTTGTCCCATAAATATACAGACAGGGTACATAATGACGCATGTTTGTTTTTGCTGTAAGGAAAATGAAAATAATAACTGCTGATATAGACCACATAATGTACTAATCTGAATTTACCTTGTTTGAATATGTCTATTTTATATCTAAAATTGATGTACTCCTGTCTTAATCACCAAACTTTACTCTTCCTTTCCTAATTTACAGTTAGACCTCATCATGAAGCTTCAAATTCTACTTGATCATATTTGTTTAGAGTTGTTGTTATTTGTCTGTGATGTTGGCATCCATGGCACATAGGATAGCTTGTAATTTTTGTAGTTATTATTTATGTGAAAGTTCACACCTATAATTCAGCACCCATATTACAAAACAAACATCTTATATTTAGCCGCATTTATCCTTTTCCTTATACTAAGTCGAATTTAAAATGACTGTTAACCCCACAACACATAAGATCACAATGCTTCTTGCTTGTAGATAGTAATTCCGCCCAAACACATGATTATTCTGATAAAGCACAATAATATATCTGATTGTACAGTTTTCAACAGAACCCTATTTTGGCAGCCCTTAATAATACAAGTAAAAGTAATATAACAACAGCACCACACGCTTAAGCGAGGAGCTTTACCTTTATTAAAACCTCCCCCCCTGCCGCCGCCACTAAAACAACGAAACACCTTTTAGTACATAGGCTGGCTGGGGTACATGATTGAAGCTCGCAGATTGTTACACCTAGGTACACTGTACAGTGACCACTTATTTGTAGTACTCTTCAATCCATTTTGTCTTACTAATACACCTTGAAAAACTTTAACACATGTTGCATGTTGATTAACAGATGATACACACATTATGATAATACATGCACCAGCAGTAGTAAACCCCCACATACACACAGTGGGAAACAATTATTACAGAAGAGATGATTCCTCCAATTTATAGTAGATATAATTTATTGTGATACAAATTAAAAGTGGATACTGAGTTGTGGCACTATACAAAATAATGGTTAAACTGACTAACTTAAGATCTTGCTATGATAACTTTAATACCTAGTTATTATTCAAGACATCATGTTGACCCAGGGGACTACCGACTCTGTGGAAGCGCTTATAAATCTATATATAATTCAGTGCTTTATCAGTACCCACTTTTAACAACAAACTTCAGTTACTGCGTAATTACAATGTTATATATTTTTTTAAATTAAATTACTATGAACATTGTAATTACATAAATGTAAAAATTGTTAACTACTTATGTAGATTACTTTGCTATAATTTTGACTCCCCTACAGCTGATGAGTGATGACTAATCAATGACTGATTCTGCATTTAACCAAAACATATAAATGCTATTTCATTGCCATGTACAGTCCTTATATGTATACTTAAAATCTCCCCAAAATCATGAAAATTTGATATATTATAAAAAAATACTGACCCATAGCCACCATCTCTATTGAAGCTAGGGCGGTCACCCCCTCCATACCCTCCACGATCGCTGCCGCCTCCACGGTCCCCTCCGTAGTTTGACCCTCCTCTGCTATCATTGCTACTATAGCCAGAGCCCCCTCGGTCACTTCCTCCGTAACCGGAGCCTCCTCGTTCACTTCCACCGTAATTGGATCCTCCTCTGTCACTTCCTCCACCATAGTTAGATCCACTTCTTTCATTCCCACTGTAGCTGTTTCCTCCATTATTTCGATCATAACTGCTCCCACCGCCTCCACTGCCAGAATTATAAGTAGACCCATAACTCTGGCCATAACTATTTCCAGACCCATTGTCATATCCTGGATTGGAACCTGAAAAGACAGATTTTACCTATTACACATTGAAAGTAAATAATACTTGAAGTAGCCTAACCTTTTTTCAGAGACCGAAAACGTGGGCGGCGGTGATTACTATTAAGCTTTGTTACCTACCAGAATTGTGAGAGTTCCAACTTTGAGTTGTATTAGATTGTCCAGAATAATTACTTTGACCGAAGCTCGACTGCTGGCCGGAGGCGTAGTTGCCGGCCACGGACGGCGGCGGCATGGAATATTGAGTACCGTAGCTACCACCTCCTGAAGCAGCGCCTGCTCCGCCACTGCTACCTCCACCTCCGTAGTTACCAGAAGAGTAAGCTGAAGACGCGTGATTATACATTTTTAATTAAATCAACTATATAATTTATAAATATCCAAGGCATAATGATAAAGATACTTACGATCTCCCATCGTTTCAATTACACAATGTCAAGTTCAACAAATACAGAGAAATGCATATACTTGATAATGCAATGATATTAACGTTGAAAGAAGTAGAAAATTCTGTGTTTCAGTTAAATTTGTATTTGCTAAAGTTAGTATAAAATGGCGGGCGACTCTTTGCAAACTTTGGCCGACTGACAAGCGTCGCCGTGGATGGAGCGCGCCGCGAAAAAGAAAAAAGAAACGAACGACGCGCGTTCAAATGATTCAATCAATCAAATCCACGCATGCAGTGAACGAATGAACTGGAACTTGAACTAATGAAAAATGGAAATGGAAAATAACTAAAAAATAAAACTTGTCCTTTCCCGTAATGTTGGCAGCATACTATAACTTGTCTTTTGAAATGATAATTTGGAAAATACAAATAATTACCAGGCTGGCGCAACGAACAAAAAAATGGGCTAGGAAAAATGAGCCAATATTAATGGCCATATACAGATGACAGAAATAGCAAATAATGATGTAATCCCTCAGAGTGTAATCCACAGTACGATGTTGTTAGGTTGGCAGTACCTTTCAGCCCTAATTTGATTTTATTTTTATACCCGGTTTACACTCAGCTCAATTTCGTGGCAGTGAGCAGGGAAGTGGGCAATAAAGTGGGCAGCGCGAGAATGTAAACACGTTACTCCCGCTCCTGCTATTGCCGCTGCCGTACTTCCGTCTCGTTGGCGGTTTTTGTGCGGGAAGTCAAAGGCCGACAACGCGAGCGTGTGTGTGCATATAAGTACTGAATAGAGAGTAGTATATTTCTTGATAATAATATAATATGTTTTCCGTAATTTTCCAACTGAGCTAGCACGACACGTGAGATTTTGTCTCCGGGTGTAGAGTGCTTAGAACTCAGAATTATAAGGTATAATTCGATGAAATGGAATCTTTCTACTAATTTATACCGGTCGTTGATAATAATAGAGTATAAGATGCAGTGGAATATTGCGAGGAGGTACTTGATAAAAGCTGAGAGTTGGTAATAATATATTATTAAAACCCTTCCCTGATCATGAAACTTTCTGGTGTTTTGTCCCGAAGTATAAAATGTTAGTAAGTACCTACATGTGGAAAACCGTGCAAGTAAAATCAAGGGATAGAATGCATGTTTACATCATAGATCCGCACATCATGGACACGGTTCCGCGGATTTCACTCGGACACGGAGCACCGCCGTATTCGCTCGCTAAATCTGGTCCCATACATCCGCGCCTTCCCACATAAGCCACAGAGCAAACATACGCTTTGACCCCAAAGAAATTGCATTCGAGCGCGCTCTCTAAGTTAACCCCACAGAAATAAAAGTTACGCTCAGGTACCTACCTATATTATTTATGCTCTCAGCACGAATTCTTTGATATGGTTACACCGACACCCACCTCAAAGTTGCTAGCTCAGAAAAATACTTATTACTATATTTTTAAAGGTAGCCTTAAAAGGGACAGCTTTCCAGAGCCCACGTTCTATTCCAATTTATTTGAGCCCTCCATTACATAAAACTGCGATTTTTTTCATATATCTCATCAGGGTTCCCTCTGCGCGCGAGTCGTACTCGCAATTTGGCAAAATCATATTTTCTTATCTGTGATCATCAGTGTTAATTTGTTACCTTTGTCTACTCACCTTAATTTTGCGGCAATTCTGAACTTTGTATTTTAAACATGAATAATTTATTGAATAAAACACATTCAATTTAAGCTTTATCATACAATTTACTTACACTCAAATGAATCCACAGCAAATACTTATTAATAAAATGTCCAAAGAAGTTAAATCTAGGGTTGAATTAACATTATAATATTGATATTTCACACAACTGGTGACAAAGAAGATGGAGAGTTTTTGTTTACAAAGAAGATTTACTATATACATGTCCACAGAAATATGAGGAGGCCGTTTTTCACAAAGCACGACACGATTAATTATTACGGTGACGATCCAGCGCGCCATACATTTATATGGACCGTTTTGCCATCTAACGACAACACACAGCACGTCACCGTCTTTCAAACCGTATTAAGGCTGCCGCTAAATTGTTAATTTTCCAATGGATCCGGGACCCCCCCCCCCACCGAAATCCGTCACCGACCCTTTTTGAAATTGAGAATTTTAAAAAGTTGGTAATTACTATCAGTTCAGCTGAGCTGATGAAGTCGAGTCAAGCGTGCTAGGATATTGACACCGGACCTATTGCAGAAAAGATGTAATAAAAGGTAAAGTCATACTTTGTGTTTTATTTTTTCAAAATAATGGCTTGGTTGGTGGTTGGACCCCCCAGAGAAAAATCCTGGCTATGTGCTTGAATAGCGACAGCACTATGGCCGTTTTTCACTATGCACGACTCGACACGACAGAAAACTCTCGCGTACACTGCAGGAAACGGACGAACGACAGTTCTTGTGCCGTTTGTTGTTTGTTTTATTTTTCAACCGTAAAGCGTATCGTGTTGTGAGTAGTGGAAAAACGGAATGAAAAAATGAAGTAAATGACCGCCTCCTTTCAAATATCCCTACATAGTGCTGAACAAAACTTTATGAAAAGTTGACAAATCTGGCTCGACATTAGAACTGCTGCTACCAGGCAGTCCGTTGCCTCTGGAAAATAATAATTATCATTAGTGTTCCTGTTGTTTTATTTATTAAACCCTTATAAGTATACATATTAATGTCTTTTCCTTCTGTTGAAGGATAATGCACATTTAATTTAATTATGATGTAGCAAGCAGGAGCATCTTCCAAGGGCTCTCTCTGCCATCCTTGCAATAATATTACATGTAAGACTTGAATTATAAGATAAATAATTTAAGACTATCACATACCGAGCAGAATTATTTGTAGAACGAGGGTTTACTAGAAGACAATTCATTGGTTGTCCGTCAAGTTGACGGTTGTGGTAAAGATCAACGGCTTTTTGGGCATCTTCTAGCTTTTTATATATAACTTCAGCTGTACCTGCTCGGACTAGTCTAGATTCTTTTAGCCCACCAATATCTCCAAACAATTCCTGAAAACAATATTTTTATGAAAAAAAAAATGATTTTGTCTTAATTTATGAACATTGAAAATACAGAAAAAAATCACTGCTAAAAGGGTTGACTGATGGATAATTTGGGTATGTGGAAAGAATGGTTCAGAAGATGATAAGGGCCAATATAGTAGTAGTTACCATCCTCAATGATCATCATAAGGGCAGTGTTACTTCTGTGGGAATTTAATTGCTGATAAATCAGCATTATCACTTTATAATATTTTTCACTTTGACAATTTTTGAGACCAACCTGTATGTCACTGGCCGTGACAGTGTTTCTCAAATTGCTAACAATGATTCGGTACTCCGTCGGCTCTGTAGTGTCAAATACGTCAGATTTTTTCTCATTCTTGTAAGCAACCATGGGTCTCTTTTTAAGTATCGACGGAGGCCTTGGTGGGCTCTTCTCCTTCTCACGTGCCAAGTGCCTGTAAATATGAGAATTTAGAGAATTCGGGGGAAGAGAAAGCTGTAAAAAAAGTTAACTCATCTACATAGGGAGAACAGGATCTACTTCAAAAGCAGACAGTACCTAATGGAAATGGGACATGCCATCTGAATGTGTGAAACTGGCACAGAAAGGAATGGCTATTGATATCTCAACACTTCCTAAGTGACAGATTCATGTGGTGGGCGTAACCATTAATCAATAAAATAAAACGATGTTATGCTTGATCATTGTTGTATTTTTATTTTCCTGCCAGGGATATAGATCAACCTTACATAATGGGGGCCAGAGGCACACCTCACATGGCAAGCGGCCTGACGCCGTTTAGTGGTGGCGGGCGGTATCTCGCTTGGGTTCGATCTCGAGCGCCACCAGGCTTTCACCTGGCCAGGATAGGAATATGGGGTTATCTGAATGAAATCCAATTTCAGTGATGGATTATTTTATTCTATAACAATCACTTTGTATTTAAAATTATTATACCTACCCAAAATGCGGCCTCGCCCGCGGCCAATATAATCCAAGGGTTATGTTCCAGGATTCGCACAACTCAATCCGTTTACCCGGAAACTCCTATATTTTTACGGAATTCGCGGTTTCACTGCGGATTACCGTGATATTTATTAATATATAAATTTTGGAAATTTATTTTGATGCTTCTATCCATTCTATTTTTTTCGTCATGGCTCCATCAGGGTTTTGATGATTCCGCCAATGTCAAGTTTTATATCCGTTATAGTATCAATATGACTATTAATCGGTAGCTATGTGATATATCTTATTAATCACAACTATCACAGCGCGAGCGGGATTAAACGGGATTTCCCATCATGTCACGAGGGAACGCGTGCGTCGGTCGTCATGACAATCTTTGAGGCTTATCTCCTGGCGTTATTGAACAAAAAAAACCGGCCAAGTGCGAGTCGGACTCGCGCACGAAGGGTTCCGTACCATTATCTATAAAAACGGCGGAAAAAAATCACGTTTGTTGTATAGGAGCCCCCCTTAAATATTTATTTTATTTTAATTTAATTATTTATTTTTAAAGTGAATATATAACTAAATATTCTGTGAATATTTCAAGCGTCTACCTGTTGCCGTTATCAATATTGAGCAAAAACGAGCAAAAAAATCACGTTTATGTATGGGAGCCCCCTTAAATATTTATTTTATTCTGTTTTTTAGTATTTGTTGTTACAGCGGCAACAGAAATACATCATCGGTGAAAATTTCAACTGTCTAACTATCACGGTTCATGAGATACAGTCTGGTGACAGACAGACGGACGGACAGCGAAGCCTGATAGGGTTTCCATTATTTTACCCTTTGGGTACGGAACCCTAAAAACGGAAAGTCAAAAACCACTCCCACAGCCTAAAAACCAAAAAGAAACTCGATTTTTGACGCGCTGAACATCGGCCCTTTGAATCTGAAAAGTTAGCGCTACATGGGTTTAGGCTTGTATGGTACGCTGTTAAAAATAATTTTGGCCTATTGTAGTATCTTTATATTTTTTAAATGTAAAGAGTGCCACTGCCACATTCTCTGAGAGAGTGGTATGTTAATGAACCTAAACTGTTTAAAATCAGTTGCCACTCAATTAGTGTTTACTTTATTTCTAACCCTAAGAAAGCAAACTTATAATGCTAGAGTATGAGATTCATAGGACAGCTCAGCATCACACACATCGCATACATCACACTTTTACTATTAATTTCTTATGTGTCTTATATTATGGGACTTACCTCTTCAAGCCAGTGTTGTGAGTTGTAATTTTCAAATTTAAGCTTGCTTCTCTATTAAAATTTGTCATAAAGGATGGTGGTGCATATTTATCCTCATCAGGATCTATCATTATGATATCATTCTCAACAGTGCGGAGTATGGGCTTTAAAGGTGCTCCATAATCTGAAATAATAATTAATTGAAATGGCTCCAATAAAACAACAATCTTCTATCCATATTTAAATAGGATGACAGAAAGGAGTAATTTTCCTCTTCCTTGTACAGAATCTATAACTGTGTATTTTCATACAATTTTTGATAGAAAACTTTGTTGTTATTGATTTTATTATTTGATCATTATTATTTCATATACCTAGAGTTCTGGAGGTATTATGCAGAGCACTACAGTGCTAGTAAAATAATTAACTGAAAAAAACATTGTTTGTTTGGCTGCTACTTAATAAAAATATTTAAGTAATTTTAAACAATGTTTTAAGTCATGGTTAAAATTATTATTATTTATAAATGTTAATTGAATTTAACAATGTGTTGTAGATGAATTAAAAGTATGGAATAATGCTCTATTTACTTTGTGAAATAGGCAACAAAAGGTCTTATAAAATTATAACTCACCAAAAGATCTGGACCCCATTAAGCGTGATTCCATAAATCCTTTTTTCATATTAATATTCTTTTGTTTGTTTATATGAATTTTTGGACTTGGCAAATATGACTGGGAGCTGACCTGCCTTGAAGGATCTGTGAATACTAAAATTAAATAAAAAAGAAATATTGTTTTTCTTACACAAATATTGAAATATTTAATTACATACTATTTAAATATTGTTAAGAATCCCTGCTTCTTTTTTTATCAACTCTTACTGAAAAGATTATAAAAAATACATACCATTTTACTATAGGTACAAATATTTAATTACATACTATTTAAATATTGTCAAGAATCCCTGCTTCTTTTTTTATCAACTCTTACTGAAAAGATTATAAAAAATACATACCATTTTACTATAGGTACTTACATGTATTTGGTGCTGATCTTGACAACCAACCATCATGATTGAATTTTGTTCTCAAGTCTAACCTTCTTCCCATAGAATGATTTAATTCCATCTGAAACTTCAATACACTTTATTATCATGTATTCTTCAGTGTTTATTTAAAACATAAAACTGACTAAAAAAAAAAACCTTTCTAGATAATTTGATTCTACGTCATGTCATAGCGGACAACGCACGCGCCCCGTCGTGACATGATGGGGAATCCAGTTTAATCCTGTCCGCGCTGTGATGGTTGTTATTAATCAATTATTAATAAGACATATCACAGCCGGCGGGAACATTGTAGCTACCGATTAATTGAGTATTGTTATTGTGCATCTATAATACTTGACATTGGCAGAATCATCAAAACCCTGATGGAGCCATTACACAAAAAATACAATAGAAACCTTTTTAGTGCGAAGTTGTTCCAACTTAAAACGGGCATCTTTGTGTTTGGCAAGACCTGCTAATATTTCTCTTGCATCTATTATTTGAGTTCGTTTCTTGGAAATTATTTTGTTACGTGCATCTATTTTCGGTTGCACTGATGGTGTGAATTGTTTCCTATTTAGACCACGATTTGCATTTCTGTCAAGGAAAAAATAAAATTTAAATTATTATGAAACTTTTATGTACCATACATGCCCTCAGAACTTTATATTGATAGAATATTTTGCTCATTTTCATCATCAGAATCATTTTGCTCAAACAAATTATGAATAACTATAAGAACTTGAAATAAAATAAATGGTAAAGGTAAAGTATAATAAAACAGTGCAGCAATTTAATAAAGTCGTCAAAACACGAAAAGCTCAGGATTAGATAATCTGGACCTTTACCCAATTTTCTTTATAGTGAACACCGGCGAAAAGTGGTACCTTACCGAGACTTCAAAATGGTTAAAGTATGTAATAAAACAGTGCAGCAATTTAAAAGTCATCAAAACACGAAAAGCTCAGGATTAGATAATCTGGACCTTTACCAAATAAACTAGTGCTTTGAATCCTAACTAATATTATAAATGTGAATGTTTGTTCGTCCTTCTTTCACCTCAGAACAGGAACTTTAGAATAAATTTGCATCCGACATAAAAATATATCATGTAGGTGGAATGATATATTATTTCAGAGCGGATTAAATTCAAACTGGGTTTTTTTTTTTTTTTTCTTTACGGGTTGCTTTACAGCTCCCGAAACCGTGTTACGGTTCCAGGGTACCCAGCGGAAGACCTAGTCTCCCTCGTTTAGCCGATGGTATTTGTGAGGCTATATCTAACGAGTGGCTAGTTCTGTTGAGATATATTTTGATGGAAAAGCCTCTAAGTGTGGTTTGTCGGTCTACCAGTTAAAAGATAAGCAGGTCTGGCGGGAGTCCATAACTTTAAAGTAGGAACCTACTTAATTTTTTTTTTGTACATGTTTATGGATTAATTAAATAAAAGTATAAAAGGGCAACTTACCTATTCTTAGTTCCCTTTTTCTTAATTATCTCTTCTAGACTCATATCCACATCAGAAGACATAGTGGCAACAATGATTATATTGTCCAGTCGACCACCAACAAACTTTTTGAATAATAATGCACTTTTACCCCCAACTAATTGAGCAATATCAAGAAAAGTATTATTGTGAAAGAAATGAGTTTATTGATTACACTATTCCTCAAAATATTCTCGAAATTACACAGAATCACAGATATAACTGGAATATTACAAAAAGCAACCACAAAAATAAAAATGGCTTGCTTGGGCTTGGGTTTGATCACAGAGCAAGTAAAAGACGAAAGTTATACCTTTTTTTTTTTTTTTTTTTTTTTATTGGATGGCAATTGTACTAAGATAAGTACATTTCTGCCAGTGTCACGTCGTTATTCAGTTACATTTATCTGTCGAAATTTAGTATCGAAACTTTCAGGAATCTGAAATAAATAATACAATACTACTTCTATATTTACAACTAAATTAATTAAAACTATTTACATACACAAAAAAAAATTATTCAACATTAAAATAATATTTAAATTAAATAATTCATGACTAAATACAACTTAAGATAGGAACAATGAAATTGATACATAACTGAAACTAACAAATTATTTAATAAGAATGATAATAAATAAACATAAAGCTTTATTTAAAATATAGATAGACTTATATTTTTATGTTATTATCCGATAAAAATTTAGATATGCATGATATTATGAAAATATTAGAATTCATCATAATATGTAGAAGACTCACTATGTTGATGGGAAACTGAATATTGTTACTTAATAAAGATTTCATAAAATTATCCCGATTATATAATTCACATGAAAAAAAAAGATGGTTAGCATCTCCAATATCCAGCCCACATTCACAAATTGATGAATCTTTGATGTGAATTTTATTGAGATGAACACCTTGATCTGAGGCTGAGGTACAGACAGACAAACCACAGAGTAGGTAGACCAAAATAGAGATGGTGTTTGTATTAATTGATCTGAGAGATGGTGTACTCAGATGAATGCTGCTACACTGTTCGACAGCCGACTCAACCAAAGTGACGGTTCAGAAAACCACCCACCACGACCGACGAGTCCGCATAAAGGCCAGCCATGGATTTCCCGGCCCGAGAATGCTCGGTCCGAGAATGCCCGGGCAGGAATTGGTGTACAGGCTGAGTCCGCATAAAGGCCAGCCATGGATTTCCCGGCCCGAGAATGCTCGGTCCGAGAATGCCCGGGCAGGAATTGGTGTACAGGCTTCCAATTGTTGGGCCGGGCATTTTTGGCTGAGCAATCTCGGGCCGGGAATTCTCGTTCCGGACCGAGAAAGGCCGACCCAAGAATTGGAAGCCATTTCGTATGTACACGGATTCCTGGCCTGGGAATTCTTGGTGTGGGCATTTCGGGTTGAACAAAAATGGTCCGGGGCAAGAATCCGTGTACATTGGAAGAGAGTTATTGGCTATATTGGCCGATCGTGATGTTCCAGTAGTTCCGGTTGTGTTTATGGCTAATGTTTTTTTTTTATTTTGGCGAGGGACGGTTTATTCGATCGCTTTGGATAAAAAATCACGATTAAATCTATACTAATATTATAAAGAGGAAAGATTTGTATTTTTGTGTGTGTGTATGTACATGTTCAAACGTAATGAATAAACTCAAAAACTACTGTGCCGCTTTCAAAAATTCTTTCACTTTTATATTCTATTTCAAAAAAATTAGGGATCCTTACTAAAACTCCAATAATGAAACCCAAAGTGTAAAAAAATGACCTAAGAAATTCCTTACATTGCGTGTGCTGCGAAAACTATTGATGATATAGAGGTAGTGGTAGTGGTAGAGGGTAGGGGTAGGGGGTAGGAGTAGAAGTAGGGGTAGGGTATATTTTATTTTGTTCGTAAATATCCACGGACGAAGCCGTGGGCGGAGTGCTAGTAATAAATAAAATTGAATACTAGCTTTGACCCCTTACATGTCTAAAAATTTTTAAAAACATTTAAATAAATTAATACAATATCATTTAAGGGGCGGTGGTCAAGGTCATCTTGTATCTGTCAAAAATATGGCAAATCTAAGTTAATCCTGGAAACGTGAGTTTATTTATACGACATTTCCTCACCCCAAAAGGATTGTTATTATTTGAAATTGAATTGAGCCATATTTTTATTATTCAGGGTTCTAAAGAGCCGTAGTTTTATCGAAAAGGCAAAGGCACGTTTCCAGGATTAACTTAGATTTGCCATATTTTTGACAGATTCAGATGACTGAGAGCCACAGGTCCTTAACCCTTCGGCTCGCACGGCGACGAAAACACTTACTACCTCTCGCTCGCACGGCTCAATGGCGGCTCGAAGAAAATTATACCCATGTTTATATATTTGCAAATTTTGAGACAATCACTGAACAGATTTACTTGAAATTAAAATAATATATTCTATAATAATGTATTTCTTTAATTATGTCATAATAACACCTACTTTAGTCACCTAAATTAAAATATCCCCTGTTAAAATAGCTTACAACAGAAAAATAATAGTATTGCGGAAGAAAATAATTTCTACAGAATATTACAGAACTCTTTGAATAAATATTTTGTGCCAATTTCAATGCAGGAAATATATATAATCTAGTTACATTGTCTCTTTTTGTTGTTTCCATATAAAATTACTTAGAAAAATACAACCAAACTTAACACGCGCGCATATGAATATGGAAAAAAATGCGCGCGAGAATAGAAATTTGTACTCTCAAAATATCAGTAATCCTAATTTGTTTTGAAATTATTATTACCTAACTTTGATAAAGGTATATTAAGGTTACTAAGCCATACAATTACAATATCATAATTCAACAGAAAATAGTGTAAATATCTCTTTCGTTGCAATCAAATATTTCTCACGGTAGCCACATAGGAAAGATGATATTATTGAAATAAAACACATAAAGTTGTATAAAAACATTGTATTTTCCACTTTTATACACATTTTCTTCATAGTTTCCTACAAAAATACAAAAATCAAAGTAATTTGGTATTGTAAATATAATTATATGAAATACCATTATAATAGTGATGCATGTGTCAATAAAATATTTTTATCGATATCGATGAAATTCCCACCACCGTCAATACTGTCGAAGCGCACATTCACAAAATTGCTAGCGCGATGTATTTTATGTGATTTGATTATATAGAAACAACACCAACAACTTACAAATAATTAATTATTAAAAAATCTTTGAAAATCTTTAATAGTAAAATATTATAGCTGTCCTGACTTCCTGAGGTCTCTCGATCTCAAAATATCTTTCGACTAAACTAGAAATAACACAACAGAACACCAATACCATATTAATACCACGCGTACTTTATCTATATATATATATATATATATGAATATATATGAATCTGGTTTTGTAATAAATATGTAATCTGAAATAAAACAACAAATACCATAACATCCATCATGCGTATTTTATTTACATAGTTATGCTAAAGTAAAACAGCAGAATAAACAGCAATACTATAACAATATCATGGGTATTTTATTTACATAATTATGAGTCTGGTTAATCTAAAATAAAACAGCAGAATAAACAGCAATACTATAACAATATCATGCGTATTTTATTTACATAGTTATGAGTCTGGTTAATCTAAAATAAAACAGCAGACTAAACAGCAATACTATAACAATATCATGCGTATTTTATTTACATAGTTATGAGTCTGGTTAATCTAAAATAAAACAGCAGAATAAACAGCAATACTATAACAATATCATGAGTATTTTATTTACATAGTTATGAGTCTGGTTAATCTAAAATAAAACAGCAGACTAAACAGCAATACTATAACAATAGCATGCGTATTTCATTTACGTGTTTATGTATATATTAATATTATGATTACACAGTACAATACAGACAACAATACAATACACAGATACAATGAACAAATCCCTCCTTGCAAATGCATATAATGTAACAAATAGACAAAGAATATGACAATAAACTAAAACATGAAGAAGAAGCGGTAGACGCAAAGAAGATAAAAAAAGTACGAGATTATAAAGGTTTAGTGTGAAACTGTTCGAACATATTTAAAGACAGAGCGGCACTTCACAATCCGGACACTGATATGCGGTTTTTTGTGCGCGACCGTTATACGTACACCAAACGCATCTGCTCCGACCTAGATTTGTGCGGTGTTTCACGCGCATATGCATTTCTTCGGTTATTAGTATCCGGCTTATAAAGTGGCGCTCAGTCAAGCGTTCCGGAGGAAAATGTGAAAAAGTCCGCGGCCCTTGATTGACATTGACATTAGACTTTAGAACATTACGAAGATGACGATTCATGATTCCCTCTACTACCGATAAACGAAAGGCCTGCCGAGTTAGCATACATTTTGACAGCGACACTTTCGTTTCGGTCGAATGGCCTTGAACAGGCCAAAACGTTCATGTCCAACAAGGACCGGCCAGAGATAGCCCGGACCGGGCATGCCCTGCACAAGAATGCCGAGCAATTTGCTTGGCCGGACAAAGACAAGTACACAGAATTTTCCCGCACATTGTTGGGCCGGACCTCTCGGCGCCGGGCTATCTCTGGCCGGTCCTTGTTGGACATGAACGTTTTGGCCTGTTCAAGGCCATTCGACCGAAACGAAAGTGTCGCTGTCAAAATCTGTGCTAACTCCCCAGGGAATGTTCAGTGGAATCAGTGGATCGTTTTACCAAAATACTCTCTACCAACAGGTGGTATGTGTTTACGATTGGCGCGAAGTGTCCTAACACAATCAGTGCGACACCGTTTGAGGTACCGCGCCAGCGACGGGCACTTCAACCAATTTTTCATAAAGAGTGTATGGCCCAAGTTCAGAAGTGGTTCAATTAGTCTGACTACAGTGGAGACACTCGAAGGTAGGGTGGAGGTGGTTGTTTGACGACCTACATATATAAAGAAGGACCACAGGAAACCAGTGGCCGATTCGCACAACCATACCAAAGCGAGCTGCTTTCGTTTTTATGTACTGCTTGAACCCTAGCGGGCCTTTCCACAGCGTCAGGCACTCATCGATACAAATATTCTGCTTTAAAACGTAACGCTCCTTGAACTTTTTGTTCAAGTGGTCGATGACGGGACCAGTGCCATGTAACATGTTGTTGTCAGTATTATTTAGATCGTTTGAGCCACTGGCGTGATAAAAAGTTCTATTTAGGTTCCAGTACTTCCTTTCAGATAACAGTTTCCGAAATAGTTCTGTACGCAGGATTGGCTGTTTCACAAAAAATGCCATGATGGTCGGCCTAATAATGCCGAGCGTAATCCAAAATGCAAACAGAATGAGTATTTCATCAAGATTCGTATTATGTCACTGCCTCGTAAATCTCTGTGTCAATATCCTGGGCATGTCTATTGGTTTCCATCGCTATATGAGATAGTATGGAATCTTACCAATAGGCGCGGAATGCATCGTATGCGTTGTTAAATACGCGAGTCGGCCAAGGTTTTTCACGAACGAAAGTTTCTTGCACTCCTCTCTAATCACCAGTAGGTTCCCAAACAAACTCCTCAGCACCATCATACTCTTGTTCAGGTCCCTCTGTTCCATTCTCTCTCCTACCAACATCTCTATCATGCATTGATGCTTGAGGACGCAAATATTCTGGGAGATGCTCATCTGTAGGATATCGCTCTGTAAGGCGACATCCAGGTACCCGTCCCACCACATTTGATCTTCGGAGACCCCCACGACGCCCTCGTCCACGCGACCGGTTGATCCCTTGCCTCCTTGGTAATAAAGTTCCTCGAGACGTTGCGGCCACGGTCTTTTCCGGCTGCGGCTGAGTCAGCACCAGGCTGTTCCGGCTTCGGAGGGGTTACACCAGCATCAGATATGTTTCTGGAAAATATTGAAGTTCAGCACGTATTTGTGTGGAACATCCCCATGGGCAGCACGCGTCCATCTTCATCCATAATAAGTACTTGTATGTCCTACAAATAAATAAAAATAAATTTAAATGTTTGTTGATTGCATTTGGATAAAGTTTGGCAGAGAATTCGATTATGTTTCGAGTTAAAATATTTTTAATAGGACGGAGGAGGGGGTTAAATATTTGTTTAACAGTGAAACAAAGAGTTATTTTCAATTACTAGCGGACCCGGCAGACGTGTTCTGCCTAAACGTTGGCGTGCCTTCTATTTACTTTCCTTTGTCCGTCGAAAACAACTACCACTACCACTATCCCTACCTCTACTCTTACCACTACCACTACCCCTACTCCAACTTCTAATTATAACTGACGCTTCTTCGGCCGCTCCCGCGGCATCGCTCGCTTCGCTCGCACTTTAAAAAATAATTGTATGGGAGACGGGGGGGGGGGGGTACGGGGAAAGTCGAAAAAGGGGTAGAAATCAAATCCCAGTCCATAGGAAAAAAAAAGAAAAATGTATGAAAATTTGTATGGGAGATTTTTTTTTAACGTATTCGCTAATAGGAACAAATCCTAAACATTATTAGTTTCGGCACCTACCACCTCCAATTTGTAGTTTCCGAGATAAAAAACAAAAAAAATAAGGGGAGCGAAAAAGGGAGGTTTCGGATTTTTCTGGTACTCACCGGGACCCCCTCTATACGATTCCATTAAAAGTTTTCCCCCATCACAACTCTTTCTGTGAGAACAATTATGTCAGTGAGTCAGTGAGTGAGTGGTAATCGAGCTTTATATAGTATAATATTTTCAAAAGCATACCTCAAATATGTCATCATTTTCCTCATCCTCTATGGTGACGGTTTCCTTGTGGTCGAAGTCATCTTCTTCACCATAGAACCATAAACCGAGAAGACATGATACTAAAAAAACAAATTAAATAACTAATCAAATCTTAAAGTAGGTTTCAATTAGGTATGTGTAATTTTAACCTGGGTTACGACTAAAATTGTTGTTAAACAAGGCCATTACTCTTCTGGTATAGTAATTTTATATAGCACTGATAGTGCGTTCTTCCCTAGACATTTACGTTACATTCATAAAATAAGTGCTATCAAATATCTCAAACCGCGAGCAAAGATGTTACACATCACATACCGATAAATATATCCTTTTTAACTAATATTATAAATGTGGAAGTGTGTTTATACGTGATTTTTTTTGTACAGAGATAGTCGTAGGGCCGGAAAGTGTCATAGGCCACTTTTATGCCGGAAATTAAATTTCAAAGATGACTACGGGCGAAGTCAGAGCGGAAATATAATAAATATATACCATCAAACATTATTAATTCAATTTTACTAATAATATAATAAATAATAGAATACAAATAGAAATAACTATTTGAGACTACGAAAATATCGATAAGCTATGTTAACAATGTCCTTCACATCACTAGGCCGAACTCAAGAATTTTCAAGATGGCGTTTTAATTTTGCGACATTTTTATATTTTGGATTATTACTTCGAAATAGCACATTATATAATAAAAATAAACGTTGGAACATGAAAAATAAATATATAGAAAGTATTTTCCCTGTGTATTTATTCATATCGTATACGCATCTTTCCACAATAAACAAATTTAGTAAAAATTTTTACGGATTTTTTTATATCAGATTTTTCCTCGACAGAAAAACTATATTAAAATTGATCTTTTTGGTCTCAACTAAATAAAATATTGTAAATAAATGTATTATAAACAGTACTATACCTTAGTTTATTAGCTGCAGGGCTTATTGGAACTATAAAATAATATAAAACTGCACTGATCAACAAAGCGACTGTTATGACAAAGAGTATAATAAACACTGCATTTATTTATGCTTTTTGTAATGGCGTATTATCCGGCCCATAGACGTATTACACATAGAAATGTAGAGAATTTCAATTCCTATGACTCCTCTTTCAAACTTTATATAAATAAAAAGAGATAGACACACATTAAGGTGATTTTTAAATTTTGTCGCGAGGTGAATACATGTATTCACTTGCGAGCTTACTGTAGTGCGCATATAGGTGAATACATGTATTCACTTTCCGTCTCAGCGGTTAAATATATAAAACTGTCGTGTCGCTGACTGACTGACAATCAACGCACAGCCTAAATAACTGAAGATATAAATATGAAAATTGGAAACTATGAATGGAGGAGTATAGAGGTGCACTAAAAGAGGATTTTACGAAAACAAGGGAGTGAAACGGGGTGTAAACGTGGGCATTTTCGATCCGTGCATTCCTTTAATATGCTAAACCCACATCAGCGACAAGCCGTACATAAGTCAGCAAACAGTCTGCTGAAATAACCAAACCTGCTGCAGGGCCGAGTCCGTTGTTGCTCGACCGCTCTTCCCTCTCAGCCGCGTTCGGGTCGAGGTTAGGGCCTAAACCAGTTCGCGAGGGGCAGCTGCTCCTTGTATTTCTGCGCCTGTGCAAAAAGGGCCACTTCAGCGCAATGCGACCCTGCGGGCCCTTAATATTATTGTTTTTTTTTGTTTCTCATTCTCCAAAGCATTCTCCATTTTCATGGAAGGCAAAGGGGTTTACCCATACGGTCAGTTTAACTGGTCAAAGGGGGAAAAATTGGCGAAAGGGGAAGCCCGTCTATGGCCCCTCCATAGGCTTAGTACTCTATGATATTAAGTAATACAGCCACAATAGTATCAATAGCTGATTAATCGGTAACTAATATTATCCCGCCGCCGCCGCCGCCGATTATTATTATTAGTTTTATTTTTTCTTTGATTCCAAACTTTCTATTTTTAGATATTGCTGGTATTATTTTATTTTTAACAACTATGACTATCTGTTCCAGTGTAGAAAAGGTTGCAATCCCGGAGACATTGTCGGCGCAATGGCGATTGCCCCAGCGTCTTTCATCCGACCTGAAGGCTTCCGGCGGAAGCTACCTACACTCACCTCCACACACACACAGTCACACACTTGCTTGACTCTGTGTACGGAAGGGAAGTTTTGTAACGGTCACAAGTGGATCCGTAGGTCGAGTACGAGTTGCAAATGTCATATCGAGTAACTTTACTACCGCGTAAAGTGAGTAAACTACACTCACGGTGAGAACCGACAACATGCGAGTATGAGTTACAAATTCCGTAACTCCAAATATATCTATACAAAATGTAGTGTTTATAAAACGTAAGAATAAACATATAATATTGAACTTAAAATCTTAAATCTAATCTAAACACTAAAATATTAAATATAATTTAGACATTTTTCCATACTGCTGCCGTACGGAAGCGTGCCCAGAACGCTGGCTGCATTTCCTCGCTGTATTGCCATACTGATCCTTTGTGCGAGGAACGCTCCTGCCTGTGGAGACCTGGCTGGTACACTTTCCTACGTTTACTTTATAATATTATATTTTGATATTTTGCACGTCATCTTGGTTTTGACGTTACTGGATGTAAACATAATTCAATGAATATATATGAGTATTTCAAGAATATTTCAGCGTTTAACTATTACATTCCTGCAACTCTACATTGGTGACCACCGAATTGAACTACTTTATGTAACTATAATATACATGGCGCACAAGGATAGCAGTTTGGGCAGCGGCAACCCGGCGGCTGTGTCAAACGGTACGTCTGCAGAACTGTGCAAAGTCGGAGTAAGGATTCCACCGTTTTGGCCTGAGGATCCTGAAATCTGGTTCGCTCAGGTCGAGGGCCAATTCTCCAACTCCGGGATCGCAAGTGATACAACCAAATTTAATTATGTTATCGGGCATCTGGACCGTCAATTTTCGAAAGAGGTTCGAGACATTATAATCAATCCACCACAAAATGACAGGTATGAAAAATTAAAGTCAGAATTAATTAAACGACTCAGCGCTACTCACGATCAAAAAATTCAACAAATATTAACACAGGAAGAATTAGGAGATCGGAAGCCTTCCCAATTTTTAAGGCATCTACAATGTCTAGCTGGGGCGACAGTACCGGAGGATTTTTTGAAAACTATTTGGATGAGCCGTCTTCCCGCAAATATCCAGAGTGTTCTCGCCAGTCAGCCATCAGTATCATTATATATATTAGCAGATTTAGCGGATCGAATCCAGGATATAGCTCCTTACACTAAGCAAGTGGCGACGACCAGTCAGGATAATCCTGGAAACTGCTGTGAAGAAGTTAAGCACGAAATTGCAGCACTTAAGAAAAGTTTTCAGAAGCTCTCAACTTGGGACAATAGACGCCGCTCCCGTTCTAGTTCCCGATCTCGCTCTCCATCGACGTCTGTTCGAAACAATTCTCCAAGCGACCTTTGCTGGTATCACTACCAGTTTGGTTCTAGAGCAAGAAGATGTGTCTCGCCCTGCAAATTTGACGCGGAAAACTCAAACGACGGTCGTTAGTAGCGGCCAACGACTGTCGTCAACCCTCGTCTGGCCGCCTATTTGTAACCGACAGAAAGACAAAAATGATGTTTTTAATTGACACTGGGTCTGATATTTGCGTGTTTCCTCGGACAGCTATCAAGAACAAACAAACAAAATCAAGCTACCAACTTTTCGCAGCCAACGGCACTACAATATCAACTTATGGTTTTATACATCTTACATTAAACTTCGGACTTCGACGTGAGTATGGGTGGAGGTTCGTTATCGCTGACGTCACTAAACCTATTATTGGCGTCGACTTTCTGGCGTATTACAACATCTTAGTAGACTGCAGGAATCATAGGATTTGTGATCAACTTACATATTTAGTTGCACCCGCATCTGGTGTTAACCCTACCGAAACAGTCACTTCCATTAAAACCAATTATCCGGAACTTAACCCCGATTTTGAAATTCTCCTAGAAGAGTTCCCAAACATAACGCGTCCAGCTGGCAGGCCACGTGACTGTCCCCACAATACTGTGCACTACATCAAAACTACATCTGGCCCGCCAGTTACTGCCCAACCACGTCGTCTACATCCAGACAAACTTATTATTGCTAAACGTGAGTTTGACGAGATGGTTAGGATGGGTACCGCTCGACCTTCTAACAGCCCCTGGTCCTCAGCCTTGCACCTTGTTCCTAAAAAGGACAATAACTGGAGACCTTGCGGTGACTACCGAATGCTTAATTCTCGCACTGTACCAGATAGGTACCCCATTAAACACATACATGATTTCAATTTTAGCCTTTCAGGTTGCACTATATTTTCTAAAATCGACCTTGTCAAGGCATACAATCAAATCCCCGTTTTTCCACCCGACATTCCCAAAACGGCAATTACTACTCCTTTTGGGCTTTTTGAGTTCCCAATGATGACTTTCGGCCTAAGAAATGCTGGACAGACTTTTCAGCGATTCATTGACGAAGTTACCAAAGGTCTTGACTTTACATTTAGTTACTTAGATGACATTTTGGTATTTTCGCATGATTTCGTAGAGCATCAACTTCACTTACGTGAGCTTTTCTCTAGACTTGATAAATACGGTCTTCTTATCAACACCTCCAAATGCACTTTTGGTGTTTCAACTCTTACTTTTCTCGGCTATACAGTTTCCGCTGAAGGTGTTAAACCGCTACCAGATCAAACTGTCGCGATTCAAACATTTCCAGAGCCCAAAACTGTGAAAGAGCTAAGACGTTTCCTTGGTATGTATAATTTTTATCATCGCTTCATACCTCGTTCAGCTGAGTTACAAGCACCCCTAAACGATCTTCTTAAGGGCTCTGTGAAAAACAATCAGACTATTAAATTTGATGACATATGCAAACGGGCTTTCGAAGACTGCAAAAGAGGTCTCTGCAATGCTGCAACTCTGGCCCATCCTGACAGCAGCGCTAAGCTTGCTCTTGTCACTGACGCGTCTAGTACTGCCATAGGTGGAGTTTTACAGCAGTTTAAAAATGGATTTTGGCAGCCTTTAGCATTCTTTTCACGTAAGCTTTCTCCATCGCAGATTAAGTATAGCCCTTACGATCGTGAATTGCTTGCTATATACAAATCAATTCAATACTTCCGGCATATGTTAGAGGCTCAGGTTTTTACAGTTTTTACAGACCATAAACCTATCTCATTTGTATTTCAAGCAAATAGAGACAAATTTTCACCCAGACAATTCCGTTACCTCGACTATATTTCCCAGTTTACATCAGACATTCAACATATTTCGGGAAAGGATAATGTAGTCGCAGATACCCTTTCCAGGATTGAAGAGTTGACCTCCAAGGCTATTGACTATGATGTGCTTGCTCATGCTCAATCTAACGATCCTGAATTAAACCTTTTATTATCAGGGGGTTCATCACTCAAATTTGTTAAACTTCCTATTTCAGGATCTTCCTCATTCATTTATTGCGATGTGAGCTCTTCTACTCCTCGACCTTTTATCGTCAAAGCATTACGCCGTCAAGTATTTGATGCCATTCATTCTCTATCTCATCCAGGAACAAATGTCACAGTTAATCTTTTGGTAGAAAGATTTGTCTGGCCTGGCATACGGAAAGATTGCCGAGAGTGGTGCCGTAGCTGTTTAGCTTGTCAACGTGCTAAAGTAACACGGCACGTGTCTTCTCCTTTGGGCGTTTTTCAATTACCTCCTGCCCGTTTTCTCCATGTTCACACCGATCTTATAGGTCCTCTTCCCATTTCAAACGGTTTTCGTTATGCTCTCACGGTTATCGATAGATTTACTCGTTGGCCTGAGGTCATACCACTCACCGATATCACGGCGGCTTCCACTGCCAATGCATTTTTGACAGGTTGGATTTCCCGTTTTGGTTGCCCGGTCAGCATCACTACTGACCGTGGTAAACAATTTGACAGCTCTACGTTCAAAAATTTAACCCAGCTAATTGGCTCGCAACATAAGATGACAACAGCATATCATCCAGCTTCCAATGGTTTAGTTGAGCGCTTGCACAGACAATTGAAAGCTGCCATAATGTGCAACGCAGACTCCAGTTGGACAGAATCTCTCCCTTTGGTTCTCCTCGGTATAAGAAGCGCCTGGAAATCAGACTTACAGTCATCTGTAGCCGAACTTGTTTATGGCGAACCATTGCGCCTTCCTGGCGAATTTTTTCATTCGAATTCTAACACTATATTAGACATGCAAGACTACGTATTAAGGTTACGCTCCTTCGCTAATAAACTAAAGCCTATCCCTACAATACATCATACTTCTAAAACAGTTTTTGTTTTCAAGGAACTGGCAACTTCAGACTTCGTGTTTCTTCGTCAAGACGGAGTCCGTCCAGCCCTGCATCCACCATATTCTGGACCTCATAAAGTCCTAAAGCGAGGTCAAAAATATTTTCGTATTCTCCTTAATAACAAGGATACCACCGTTTCGGTAGATAGGTTGAAACCAGCTTTCATGATGTTGGAAAAAGATCTTGAAACCAATGTTCCTCAGTCTCCTACTCTACCCGCAGCCGCTATGCAACCCGAACCTCTACGCATTACTCGCTCTGGACGCCACGTCCGGTTTCCACCTCACTTACGCCCGTAGTCACGGTCTCGGTGGGGGAGTGATGTGGAGACCTGGCTGGTACACTTTCCTACGTTTACTTTATAATATTATATTTTGATATTTTGCACGTCATCTTGGTTTTGACGTTACTGGATGTAAACATAATTCAATGAATATATATGAGTATTTCAAGAATATTTCAGCGTTTAACTATTACATTCCTGCAACTCTACATGCCCTCTGGTCACCATCGGCCGCGACGATTAGGCGCGTTGACAACTCCTTAAAAAAATCCATCGCACTTGAGCTCCACGGCCCTAATGTCTCCACTGCAAACGGCACAAATATATAGTCTCTTGCTATATCTATATATTTGCGTCGTTTGAGGGATTCGGCGTTCTGCGCAGCTGACCCGGCTTCACGGGAGGTGCCCTGGAGATACGACGGCGCTAGTGTATCTACACATGTGGCATCCCACACTAGGCTCCGTCCCAGTTTCCAGGGCACTAGAGTTAATCCGTCGGGCCGCTTCCCATCTTCCCGGTATATTCCGCGTGGTTCGAGTGTTGCCGGGATATTGGCGGAGGTGAGGGCCCGGCGGATTATGTCATTGATGGAGCCGTGGCGTGCGAACCGACCTGCGCTCTTTACACATGACAGGCCGTGGAGTCCCGTCCGATCGACGTGGGTGCCGCACGGACAGCAGTGTGGATGGCAGATATTAATGCCTAATTACAAATAAATAAGTTACAAATGCTTCTAACCAAGGAATATACTACTCCACCGTGAGCGAGTAAATCAGTCAAGGAAGCCGACCAAATTTAAAAGAATGCTATCTAATATTGTGCTCTTATCAGAAGATGCGGTCTACCGAAACCAGCCGGGTTACATCTTGTGTAGTCATTCACGCCACAGAGCAAGTAAATTCACGCCTCCCTCTCGGTAGTCTCGGTCAATGTCAACAACAACAAAACTTGTTTGTTTGTTTACTTATATTTGTTTCTGAGATTTGCGACTTTCTTTTAATAAAAATGAAGACGGGCACGTCGCAATTAAAATTAATGATAACGTTCAACAGTAAGTATAAATACTATGTACTTAAGAGTGCTAAAGTTTATTATTCGTTTATTATTTATAGACATGGAGACCTTAGCAAACCCTCCAATACGTCAAGAGGTCGTGCGACGAGTCACATGCGTTGGGAGGAATTGGTGTCTCTGCTGAATAGTGACTGCAATGGAAACACAAAAAGCAGACTGGCAGGGTTGGAATTGCCTGTCCTAAAACTGGTTGGCAGCAACTGGGCTGCATGTCGAAGAGGCAGGACCTCCACAGGTATATATTTTTATATAATCATGCTACAATATTTGTTCATTTGTATTAATTATATTATAGTCTGCGCGATAATCTTTATTACTGATTAATCTGCATATTTACTGTAGAATGTTGCATATATATCACTGGATCCTGGTAAACTGTTACTTGTTTGAGTAAGCAAGATAGAGTACTACACTTTACAATTGACATATGACGTGTGGATATCTGTATTAAGCAATGACTACTCTTAACGCTAGGCTAACACCTTTTTTCCGTATTCCAGGTGGGGCCGGCAAGGTTCAGCGTCCATGGGAGCCCTTACTTAACCTCCAATGTCGCAGAGAGCTTTCATGCCTCTCTGGGACCTGCTCCAAACATTTGGAGATTTACAGGTCCTAAATAGTTTAAAATTTCATAAAGAAGCAATAGTAGATTTCATAAAAAAGCAATAGAGTAATGGTAGTAGCAGTCGTAGTAATATAAATTTAAAAAATAGGTACCTAGTACAAAGTATTGGTAACAGTCCTATATTTCTTATATTGGCTATGTAGATGAATCAAGTAAACAGATCTATTATCAATAGCTGTAGAAATTAGCTAGTAGCTTACCAACCAACAGACAATTCACCAATCACACAAAGTTGGAAGGCCTCATAGCAGCTGTGGCCTGAACATTTGCTGGTTCAGTTTGCAGATTATCATCCAGGTAAGGTAAGTTTTTATTGCATGTAGTTAAATAATAATTTAAATAATATATGGAGCATGCTAGAAAATATTGAATTGTTATATTTTTATGTACCTGTATGTATTTAGTATGTATATATTATAATAGATGGTTTATTTATAGAGATAAAAATTATTTGATTTATAGGAGCAGTGTTAACCGTTAGTGAATATCAAGTCAGGGTAAAAGTTTCCAATAGCCCTCTTTTATAGTCAATGATGCTACTTAATATTAGATATTTAATTTGTCCCATGTTTCTAATACTAACTTTCCGCTCCCGGCTTCATCTGTAGATATTTTCAAACAAAATAAAGTATAGTATATGTCACTCAGGGTTATCGTAGCTTTCTTTTAGTGAAATAATTTTTAAAATCGGTTCAGTGGTTTGAGAGGTTATCTCTTACATCCAAACTTACAAATTTTACCTTTTTTAATATTAATATAGATTATTTAAGCAATTGCATGGTTGAGTGCGGTGTACACAATAAAATAAATCATATCACATTCCTAGCACCAAACTAGAATGAATCCTGTATTGGGTGCCAGACAACAGAGAAAAGACACATACATACAACCACAACCTAGCACAGAAAATCGTATGCATCATACAATATTCTGCCCTATCTAAAAATAAAACCTGGGACCTCTTCTCCATTACTTACTCCTCCTTTTGTTTGATACCTATATGAAAATAGTAAGAAATAACTTTGATTTATTTATTTTCAGATGTAGCTGCGGAAATCTTCGCCAACTCGGTTTCGCGGCTGCAGGCCCACCACGCAGGCCATCTACGGAAGCGGAACAGGGTACGGTCCTATTTGCGGGCGACACTAGTTGCCGAAAACCAGAGGGCTCTCGACAGAGGCACAATTACCATTCGAGAGTTCCTCGTTGCGACCGCTCGCAACATGGTCGTGGGCCTGGAAGTTCTGGACAATGACGAAGTCCCTGATGTTGCAGCTGAGGTCATTGTCGAGGCGGTGCCACAAGTGGAAGTGGCTGTTGAGAACATTCAAGAGCCACTTCCCATTGAGGTACCGCAAGCGGAAATTATTGTTGATCGTCTTCAACAACCAATTCAGCCCCCACAAGTTCATGAGGATATCGAAGAACTACTTCCTCAAGTAGTCATCGATAATCCTCATGAACTACCTGTGGAGGGTGAATTGGTTGTAGAAGACTATCAACAACCACTGCCACTCCAGGCCCCGTCCATTGGTGGCCAGTGTCGAGTTTGCATGGATAATAGGGCCACACGCCAACCACCACCACCACTGTATTTGTCTGTCGTTTTTTTGTCGCAACGGCTTTTAGGTTATATGATGATTATGCTAAAATACAAACATAATAATAATTAATTATTGGAAACACTATGTTCCCGCCTTTCCCGTTTAAAACGTCACAATTAACTATTTTTCTAGAGCTCTGTCTCGTGACACAAAACGATACTAACGAAACCTAAGGTAACTTATTCAGGTAATCTGGTCAGTTTAACTGGTCAATGAGCAAGAAATTGTGTTGTAAATTTTTATGAAAATATAAATAAATTGTTTATTACCTACATTTATAAAAATTTAAAAAAACTATTACTACATGCCTTTTTTGTCTTTGTAGTACTTGTGACACTATGAACTTTGGGAATGTACAATTATTTTGAGAATTACTCATCTATCTATCATCACGCCTTTCATCCCAAGAGGGGTAGGCAGAGACAATCAAATGCCATTTGTTACGATCCTGACATGTAACCTCTTTTGCTTCTTTTATATTCATTATACCTTTCTTAGGCTTAGTACTCTATGAGTAAGAGTCAAGAACCTATGTGCACCCGAGAAATAATATAAGATTAAAATTAACAATGTTTTTTATTACACTTAGTATAAAGTTAATTTAAGTAATAGGTACTATTTAATCACACAGAAAAGTTTACTTAGTTAAATTTATTTAACAAGAACTTTCCAATCATATATATCTGAAATATATGAAAATTATACTAATCCTACTATCTATACTAATATTATAAATGCGAAAGCAACTCCGTCTGTCTGTTGCCTTTTACAGCTAAACCACTGCATACTTTCATACTAAAACTTGCCAGTGTTGTACTGATTCTATATTGCACCTGTCTATTAGAATCCTTCTAGTGAGGCTTTTAGAAATTCCACAAAACGGTTCAGGTTCATACTGTGTATCCTTAGCTCCTGCACATGCCAAGAAGTCAGCAAATGACCAGATTTGAAGATATAGTATAAGAGTTGATGGCCAAGTTGCTGTCTGAGTGTATTGGGAAGGATATAGGCTGCTTTATTTTAAATCATTTTTTATATTTAATTTTAGTATAGGCCCCACAGGCGAACAGCTAGTTGTATTATATATGTGAAAGTTTGGATGTTTGTTACTCAATCACACCTCAACAGATGAACCAGATTTAATGAAACTTGGAGGATAAATAGTTTTAAATAGAATTAAAACAGGCTACTTTTTGTCTTACAATATCTTGAACATGATGATGGAAAGCAAGACCACAAGGGACTATCCAACAAAAACTATTATTAATTAGGTACACTACATTATGATAGAATTTAAAATAATGTTTTTTATTTATTTATTTACTGAATCCTATTGTTATAGTAACAGTAGTAGCCAACCTTTGTTAAAATAGGTAATTGAACAGCCTGTCAATGAACTGCCAGGTACACTACATTATGATAGAATTTAAAAATATGTGCTATAATAGATAACAGATATTTATGTCTTGTTATGGAATGGTTTTTTATTTATTTATTTACTGAATCCTATTGTTACTATGCCAACCTTTGTTAAAATAGGTAATTGAACAGCCTGTCAATGAAAATACATTACATCTTTCTTCTACTTCATTGTGGCGACCGTGACAGCACTGGATGGATTTCGATGATAGATATTATGGTAAGCCCTGGAATCAAATTTAATTTAATTAGGTTCAACAATTTTTTTTTGTTCATCGGAAGATGTGAAATGGTTTTTTTATTTATTTGAACCCTATTGTTTAATTACTATGCCAACCTTTGTTCAAATAATTGAATCAATGAAAGTATATTTATAATAGTGTTATTTCATTATGCCCTAGTAATTTATTTTTTACGAATACTCTAAGACGGCCAGCCGTTCTTCCACACATCTGTTATGATGATGATGCTGTGAAAACAGTGAAATGAGTAAAGAAATATTAGTTTAGAAGTTGTATAACTTCTAAACTAATGTGATATGAGATTCCATTTTGAAATCTATCTAGGCTTGTTTAGTTATTAAACGAACACAAACGGAGAACAACATGATAAACTTAATATGTACTTACCTGTATTAGGTATTTAGTTTAATCTCAGACAGTTTAAAAACTTTAACAAAATGAAAATATAGAAATTAATTAACTACACAATCACTGCGATTTAATTTTGTAAACAAAGGTACTCTGTCTGTGACATCTGACATCATATAGACATCCGGTAGTAGTAAAAGACAATAGAAGTTGGGCCAACAATCATTGGTTTTGGCTTCCATTTCTCGGGTCGGGCATTCCACCCTGAGCAATTTTGTTCCGCGGCGAGAAAGCCCAGGCCAAGAACGCCCGGCCCAGGAATCCGTGTACATTGGCTTCGGAATCCTGCCCGGACATATTATGTTCGATCGGAAAAGCCCGACCCAAGAATGCTCAGGCCGAGAAAGCCCACCCCAGGATTCCAACGCCATGTACACGGATTCCTGGGCCGGGCATTCTCGGCCTGGGCATTCTTGGGCCGGGCTTTGTTGGCACCCCGACCGACGACTTGCCACGACTTGGCCTTGAACGGTTCTCCCTCGTTTAGCCGATGGTATTTGTGAGGCTATACCTAACGAGTGGTTGTTCTGTTGAGTTATATATTTAATATCAGCTGAAAATACGCGTGAAATTGAAAAAATTAGTTGATTTTATTTAAAATTCAAACTGTGTCAAATAGGTATAAAAAATATCTTTCGAAAGTATTTTATTCGAAACTAGGACATAATATGTTGAAGCATGTAATTTGTATGAGACAAAAGTTATAAGGCGTTTTCTTAAGATTAATATAAATAAGTATTAAAAATAACTAAATAAACCAGGTCCGTGGAATAGTGGTAAGAATACTGGCTGGCATTTGCCCCATAAGTGTTTTATGGTAGATTTTGTAACCAACTTGCCGCCCCGGGCCTCCGACTGGCCTAAACCGCCACTGACTCTTGCCACCTCAAGCAATAAGATTCAAAAGCCTTGTTGAGTTGATAAGTGTCTTGATTGATGTGGTCTCTTTCGTGCAATGTGTACGTAGCACAGACTACTATATGTACGTAGTACGTCAAGTAGTAAACAATCATTGTAAAAAATATAACATACACACTTCTATAGGTACGTAGTAATTTTCCTTTATTATATCTTTATTTCATTTTTATGGGAAAGTGTAGTACCCAATAAATCTAGGACCTAAACCCAAATAGTGTCAAGCTGTGGCGTGAAAGCTTGGACGTTGAATGAGACGAGATTTTTACATGGCTGTATAATTTCTATAAATTTTTGCCTTCTCAAGAGCAACAATCTATTAAAATCAAAAGTGTCAGTCAAGTTAACATCAGTCAAAAAACAAGAATGTCATCAGTCAATTATCTATCACTTGTCAGTCACCATCCAGGCTGGCGAAACTAGGAACAAAAAAACTGATATATGGCGCGTAGGTACAATGTTTGTACAACATAACAGGAAAAACAACAGGACACCAACATAACATATAAAATTTAGCGCGCTTTTAGCTTTCCATTCTAACTTTTTACAGAATGCCGAGAAATCATAAATAAGAGAGTGATTGGAAACAAAAAGGAAACAAATTATTAATTTTATTTATTTCAGTGATCATTTACCTTAATGGCAATGTACAATAGATTACCATTTACTGCAGAAGTCGGCCATCTTTAGATTTTTTTTCATTTGTTTTATGTTATTTATTTTGTGTTTCTTTTTTTTATTTTTTGTTTCCTTGTCAATTTAAATTATAGTAAATTATAAAGGGATATAAAGTGTTCTGTACTTCTGTGTGTGAGACTGAAATGCCACCTCAAAAACGCATTACGCATAATTGTAACTTGTGAAAAAAAATTTGAGTTCGTGTTGTTTTTGTTTTTAGTTTAATTTCAATTACCTATATTGTACAAGACTGAAAATGCCACGCTCCTGCTGCATATCATGCAAAATTTGTGACGGGCGAGCCAGTTGCCATGCTCAGGAAACCTTTTTTGCATGATATGCAGCAGGAGCGTGGCATTTTCAGTCTTGTACAATATAGGTAATTGAAATTAAACTAAAAACAAAAACAACACGAACTCAAATTTTTTTTCACAAGTTACAATTATGCGTAATGCGTTTTTGAGGTGGCATTTCAGTCTCACACACAGAAGTACAGAACACTTTATATCCCTTTATAATTTACTATAATTTAAATTGACAAGGAAACAAAAAATAAAAAAAAGAAACACAAAATAAATAACATAAAACAAATGAAAAAAAATCTAAAGATTATTGCAAAATTTCCTTTATATGAGGCCAGGTTAGCATTTTATTGCATATTATTAGGTCACAGCTGAGTTTAATTTAATGTTTAACAGCATTCTATCTTTAAATCAAACTTGGGATTCTATTATATTTTTTGTTATTTTGTTCTATACCTACCTAGGATAAGGGGGTCATAAACTTAATTAGAAAACTCTTTGCTTGGAAAGTCCTTTCGAATTGTATATATTGTACTAGGTACTAACTTTCCCCATGTAGCTGTAGCCCATATTAACTTTCATCTTCTATTATGGTCTGAATTCATACAAGAATCGCATATAAAAAAGCACTTTCAGTTTTTCCCAAATTATCCGGGAATCTTCTCTAATTTTTCTTACCCTATAAACCTTGCCCTGATAATTATGAACACAACAAGAAAAAATAGCTTTCATACATGCTGCAATTGATTTTTATTTATATAGATTGTATTTTTAAAACTTATTTATGGAATGGGTGTTTTCCAGATGCAAGCAATGGTTTAAAGCTGTAGGGAAAGATGACTTAATATAATGTTCCCATTGAATAGAAGTCGCCTCAAGAAGTCTGCAGTTCCTTCAAAAAATCTAAAGGCAATCTTGAAACTCAGGAAGTGGATTCCTGATGAAATTTTGAATGAGTTTCCATTTCATGTTTATAAAGCATCAGGTCCAGGTACCTATCTATTTTTAAATAGTTTTTTGATGTTCTGTACTGTTTAATTGTAACAATGTTTTTAATAAAAGAGTTTTACAGAAAAAGTTTCTTACTTTGATTCAGGTCCACCTTTAAGTCTAAAGTTGTATTAGAACCATCTCCACCCGTTATACATAATGTACAACTTTAGGCTTATAAATGTGGAGTCGAATCAACCCTAACTACCACTGGTATGGATGCCGAAGAATATAAATAAGAGAGTGATTGGAGAGTAGGTATTATTAATTTTATTTATTCTATTGTACATTGCCATTAAGGTAAATGATCACTGAAATAAATAAAATTTATAATTTGTTTCCAATCACTCTCTTATTTATGATTTCTCGGCATCATAACTATTCTGTAAAAAGTTAGAATGGAAAGCTAAAAGCGCGCTAAATTTTATATGTTATATTGGTATCCCTGTTTCTTGAAGGATTGTTTGCGTTATGTTGGTATTTGCTGTTTGTGTTATGTTGGTGTCCTGTTGTTTCTCCTGTTATGTTGTACAAACATTGTACCTAAAGTGATCAAAATTTGATTTCATTGGTTGTATGGCAGTCCCAACTCTTCTTTTACTTGCTCTGTGTCACCATCAATCAAACCTCACGCAGAGACGCTAGCTCAACGCTAGCTTTTTTTTAAAACAGAGCTGTGTAAACAGAGTAGAGAGTACTTATATTCCTTGAAACAGAGCAAGTAAATTTTGATATATAGATTTGCTCATTTTATTTGTATTGTTTTGTCAGTTCTTATTTTATGTATTATTAGAGTCTTTTGAAAAAAGAAAATGGAAAAGGAAGAAGGGGAAATGAGCGATGACGACTCCATGAGCGTGGATACAGATGAGCAACAAGTGTATACTGTATGTGTTTTGTATCCTGTTCTAGGAAGGTCTTTCCAAACAAAGCGTTTTCTAATTAAGTTTACGACCCCCTCATCTCAATCACCTTCTTAAAACATCATAGTAAAGACTGCAAATTACGGTAACACAATCTTTAAGATTAGTATTGAAAACAAAATCTCGAAATAACCACTATCTTATTTATAGAGATATATGGCAAATTGTGTTAATGCTCTACCCCCTCACTCCCTAAAACCCCTTGGTGAAGATATTGAAAAGCATAACCTCAAAGCCAGAAATATATATATATTTTAGGTCTTATTTTTTTTTATTTTATTTTATTTATTTTATATTATATTATATTTATACAGGACCCTAACCTAAATACTAATTAATTAATTACTCTTAAAATCTTTTTTCATTAAATTTTATTATTAAAGAAACTATAAAGCATTTGGAAGGTTCAAGCTGAACTTTATTGTGCTATCTTATATAGGGTTGTGATCTGTTTCAGAAACATATACCTGAAAAAAATTATAAACCGAGACTTGAAAAAACTGATGCTTTCACATTGGGAGAAAGGGCAAAGAGATTTGGTTTGGACTTAACTGGCAAACGCACAATAACAGACAATCAAATTGATGAGCTATATCATAATTGCAATTTAAAGGATGGAAATGAAAGACATTACCGATTTGATACATTACACTTGAGTGGTATTGATGGTCTAACAACAAGAGAAATTTTCTGTTATCTAGAAGACTATAAACCTGTATCACTAGAATGGATAGATAAAAATTCTTGTAAGTATACATACCTACATACTAATAAAAATATCATTTTATAATTGGTTTATGTTTATGTCTCCACTCCTCTGGGTTGTTTGATGTTTGATAACCTTCCTCAATAAACAGGCTACTTAATTAATCTTAATATATAAAACTATTGTGTTCCTGACTGACTGACAACCACTGAAGATATAAATATGAAAATTGGAAGGTATATTCCTTGGGGGATGTAAAGATTTTAATTTGCACCCCTTTTATAAACAGTAAAATCCGGATTGCCAAGGGACCGGCTTTATTACGTCATACTAATCAGACGAGTGACTGAAAATTCCACCATCGAAGCTGGAAGGTGGAAAGCTAGTTAAATGATATGCGATGTGTGTAAAATGCTTCTAGCGGACCCGGCAGACGTCCTGCCCAAACGTTGGCTTGCCTGCACTACCCCTACCACTACCACTAACTTTGGATACTGTTCATACAAAAATACTAAAATCGCTATTAAAAAAGGGGGGTGGGGCTGGTACCACCGCAACTGTAATATCTTCGAAAATATCCATTTAAATTACATGTTGTAAAGGGCCATATTGATCTATATTAAATGCACAATGTATTTAAGGTACTTAATTGGATAAGGATCAATGCTGTATTGCTTAAAATCGTTTCGTATTATTTCTCATAAAAAGTAAAGGATAAAAAATGGTTATTTTGGGTAAGAGATAGACATATACCATCGCAGACTTTTTTTGTAGACATTTTAAGGTGTACAATACTGTAGTACATTATTTTGATCTATCTTGTAGAGTTCAGCTAGCGTTTGCAATGTAAGTGGTAAAAATGTGTTTATTTACGACATAACATTAGATTATCAGTGTTTCTCTACTATATTATGCATGTTATATACATATAAATAAATATATTAAAAGACAGCATCAAAATCCGTTGCGTAGTTTTAAAGATCTAAGCATACATAGGGACAGACAGACGGGTAGCGACTTTGTTTTATACTATGTAGTGATTATAATTATATAGACGACAAAATTGTTTATTGCAGGTAATATTGTGTGTCAAGATCACATAGCTGCAGCTCTGGCAATGTTGGCACATTCAAGGGAAATAAAGGATGTTGATACAAAGAAAATGATACTAGAGTCTAGTGATCATCATTGGAGAGAAGGTTTTCCACACCCAAAGAATGATTTTATAATGTTTCGTTTTGCTACAAAAAGTGATAAAAAGAATTCCAAAATGCACAAAGAAAAGTTGTTGCACAGAATTGGAGTTAATTCACAAGCTGCAACATCAAGCAAAAATCCTTGGGGAGACTTGTGTCAATCATGGGGTGTGCATGACCACCAAGAAGTGCTTAATAGACCTCTTTATCAACACTCAAGCGAAGAAGATGAAGAAGAACAAGAAGAGATTGTTAACATAAAAAATGTTAAGTTAGCTAACCGTCTTGGAAAACGTCAACATAAAGTCCATATCTCAGATGACAGTGATTCGGATTATGAATGGAAGATTAAATCTAAAGTACCTAGAATGAGAATGCATGCTGATGATGAAGAGGAATCCTCTCAAAAGAAAACGGCTTCTTTGCAAAATAATTCTGACGAAAATGAGTTTGCACCATTATCAATAGAAATAATTAATGAAAGTACAATATCACATACATCTAAACAACCTACCATATTGTCAGAAAAGTTTAAATTTCCTAAAAGTACAACCCATTATAAAGATAGTTTGAGTTCAAGATTGGGAAGACAAAAATCACCACAGGAGGAACATTTAAGTGATGATGATGATGATTCTTCTGCTAGTTCTGATAATACTGAATATAGTGCATTACATAAAATGAGTTCGACAGTGGCACGAAAATCAGCGACTGTGTGGTCTAGGTTAGATAAAGCTAACTTGGAAGAAAATCAACAAAATGACTTAAGACGTAAATTGAAGTTAAAAAATGTTGATGGAAATGATTTACGGAAAAGACTAGGAAGTAACACTATAAATAAAAGTAATAGAAGCCCTCTTAGAATAGAGATTGACAATGAATACTATGATGATGATGATTTATGATGAATTCAAGTAGCTCCTAATTATATAATTGTAGGCAAAAGATAGTTAAGTAATTGATGAGCAAATCAAGTTCAATTTTACTTTTAATTTCAAAAATATACATTTTATATTATGTACTTTTATAGCATTTTTATTATTTTACTAGCGGACCCGGCAGACGTTGTCTTGCCCAAACGTTGGCTTGCCTGCACTACCCCTACCCTACCCCTACCTTACCCTACCTCTACCCTACCCCTACCCCTACCCTACCACTACCCCTACCTCTACTCCTACAATTCTACTCCTGCGATTCCCATACAAAATTACCTATTTATTATTTTTTGATTTTTCAGCTGAACTTTAGGGTTTTTCCAACTTTTTTTTCTTTTAAACCACCCCTGTGTTGTAACGAACAAAACAAAAAAAGAATTAGCCAAATCGGTTCAGCCGTTCTCGAGTTTTAGCGAGACAAACAAATGTTAATTGATTTTTATATATTTACCCCCTTATTCATAAACGTTTATTAGCAACGTTTTTGTTAAAATGTGTTTTGTTTCTTTCTATTATTAGTAAAGACAGGTTTGTTAGAGAGTGACAAAACATATTTTAACAAAAACGTTGCTAATAAACGTTTATGAATAAAGGCCATAGATTATACAGTCGCGCGCATTCATGGACCAGTCACCTATGCTTAACAATCAGGCGGTAACAAGGTCACATGTCGTCTTCTCTATATAAAAAAAAAGTAAGTATACCCAATACCCGTTGTATAAAAGAATTTCCCCTCCTAATAGTAGAGTCAATTTTTGAAGATGGAACGCGGTGGAAAATTTTTGTTTTGGTGAGCATAATAAGATTCCGAAATTTCTCCCTCCAGAAAGGGGTGGAACTATGTTTTTTTGGGGTATATTGAACATTTTTAGAGGTGAATTTACATGGTGCCCTTTTATTGACATCGTTGGGGGAACTTCCAGTTCAAATTTGGCGATGATCCGACCACCCCCCCTCCTGATATAGATATATATTTAAAAAAACCGGCTAATTTGGTCAAATCTTGGCCGATTTTGATGAAATATAGCTAAAAATATTGAATAATTTCGCTGAAATTTCAGTATTAGTCAAATCTCATGTCCAATCAAAACGTGCTTTGCGGGAAAAGATAGCTTATTTCATGTGTACCTACTTTTATTTATGTGAAATTAGTCAAAATTATTTTATCTCCAAACTTAAGTCCTTTTTAAGACCAAATGTTTATAAGAGAGATTTAATCCTGAACATTGATCCTATCGATTAGTAGAATAAAATAGCGAGGTTTATTTTTGAATTTTTAGCTGGTTCGATTCCCGGGTGAGGCAAGCGAATTTAAGAAAATATTTGAATGCAGTTTTGTTTCTTTTTAAAAAATAAAGGAATGTTTCCTTTAAGGACCCAGTCTGGATGTGCAAGCTACACGCGTAGATTTTATGATAGATTACCTAAGTAAATATTTTATTTTGTTACATAGACAAATGTTAAAATAATTGGAAAATCAAATCAGTACAGAAGTAGGTATATGTTCAATGTTAATGTGGTCTCGCTAGATTTTACAGAAAATCTTTCATTTGCTTAATTAAAGAGCTTTAAATTGTCAAATTTCCCGTAATTTTGCCTACCGGTAAACGAGTGTTTTGGCTACTAAATTTTATTTCAAGTAACTTATAATTAAATATAATAAACAACAAGTTTTTGGTAAGCAAATTCCAAAAAAACAATAAATTGCAATAGCCGCTAAAATTATGATATAAAACAAATAATGCCTTCCACATGGTCGGACAGCCGACTCAACCGACGTGACCTAACCAATAGAACGTCGTCTTCAATCCCCTCTACTGTGGCTACGAAAGTTTTTGATGGTTCGAACCGACTTGACCTTGGTGCGCGGAACGCCTTTTTTCAATCCCCTCTACTCGCCCATAGAGACGTAGCGCAACCAGGGTTCTAACTTGGGGGTTTTCCCCCAAATTTAGGGGGTAAATAAATGTGATGGCTTTTTTGATTTAAGAGTACAGGCCCTGGGATAACTTAAAATAATTTAATATACAAATGTATGATTTTAAAAAGTCAGAACCAGAAGAAACGAAATTATATTTGAAATATTAAATAATTTATAAATGAAAAACATTATAAAAAATGTTAAGGGGGATTTCAATGTAATTTTTGACTTTAGCAAAACAAAAAAAAAATTATATATATTTATAAAGGTATATATTTTTTGGAGTTGGAAACATTGCTCGCAACAAAGGACGGTTCAAGGCATAAGGGGGTAAACTATAATTTTACTCAAATAGAAGAATAAATATAGCCATGCCAGGATATAGGGCGGGAACCCTAGCAATTTATGTTTATTTATATACCTACATTAATTACCTCTTGTAATCGGGATCTTTTACTGAGAGAAGGAAACAAGTTTTAAGAAAATAAATTTTAATTACAAATGCAGACTTAGTCACAATTTATTATTTGCTTTGATCAAAGCAACATACAACATGTGATTTTGTGCAACACTAATATAATAAAAATATGACACAATAACTTAAATCTTGAATAGAAAAATAATGTTTTAAATAATTTAGAGGAAGAATATCAATTTCTTATTATAATTTTAATTAAATTGACTATAGTTGCAATGGACAACATTTCATTTTTCGTAAGGTACCAAAATTCGAAAACCGTTTGGAGATTACATGCTAGAAAGCTTATTTTTCATTTTTTTTTATATTTTATATGCTTTAATTTTCGAGTTATTTTAAAAATACTGAAATATTGAAAAATAAGGATTAATAGGTGCCCTAATCTGTGCCAACCCTCTAATTTAAAAATACTAATGTCTGTTGGCAGAGTTGTTAGTTATTGAACTCAGGTGTTGCCTTCAATTAATTTTACCCATTTTTATTCCATTTGAAGCTAAATTAATAATTATTCTTTAAATATAGGTAATTATAAAAATACTTCTTTTACATAATATTTTTTTGGAAGTTTTGCTAGTTTCGAATGGGCTATCACAGGAAATATATTTACGAGTGAAACCGCGGACAAAATCTAGTATTATTATATACATTATGAATAATGTTGTAGGCGATTTCAGTTCCGGCTACGGCAACACCTATTTGGAACACGGTATATTATACTCTTTGCATTTCTATAACGTATACTCTGTGGCTTGACTGACACTATCTGTCACTTTCTTTGGGTGACAGTTTATATTTCTAAATTTTAGTCCTAGCTAAGGTTTTTAGTTTATAAGTCCTCAGAATTTATAAAAATTCATAATTAAATTAAAAATATAAAAACTCAACCAAAAATAAAATATAAAAATACGTGTAACTTATTTTTTAATATATTTTTAAATAAAGTAATAAAAATGGGTGATTAAAAAAATTAAATGTTGTCCATTGTGTTCTTATTTCTTAACATTTTAAAACAATTTTTGGATGGCACGAAATATTGAAAACAGCATTCTATATCCATATTCTAGAATGTATTGTACAATAGAAAGTATATCTAATATGTATGTCTACTCATAATACTGATGATCTACTAGAAATAGCGTCAGAAATAATATTATAAATTCTTCAATATCAATGTACTTTTTGCTTAAACATCTACATAACATAGCTTTAAAAGCTGAAATATTATAAAGGTCTAAATTATTCGAAATAAAGATCAATTAGAATTCCAAAGGACATAATTATTATAAGAAAAATAATATTTATAATTGCATATAACCAATTCAGTAACTAAACAAAGTGTATGGATGATAGAAAATAACTGTAATACCAATAAATTGTTAATGTTCGCGATTTACTATATTAGCAAACGACTTATGATATGAATGTAGTAAGCCACGAACAAACGAAATTGCGACCAATCACTTACTAATATATACTATTATTGGTCATCAAGTAGGTATAATTCCCGCAATTAACTTGAACATAAAATATGTCACCTACTGCGCAGTCCAAATACCTACTTATTTTAAGTTTTGTACTGTTCAGTAGGTAGATGACAGATTTTCTAGTTAATTGCCGGTATCTATAACATTACGAAAATAATAAATAATCGTACTTAGAGTTAGTTCATTTACGCAACAAAAAATAAACGATGACTATTTAGATTTTAAATTACGAGTATTAGAATTTACATAATTCGGTAAGTAACAGAAAGGCATACATACATAAAGTTGGAAGCATTTTAAATCACAATTTAAAACGAAATAAAAAATATTGATAACCATTAAGAGTAGGTAATAACTAAATAAGTAGATTCAAGTAATTTAAAAGTTAATTTAAGTATAACAAAATATTGTTCATTTGTGATATTCTATCCTAACTTGAGCACTATAGGCTCATAACTTTATAATATAGAAAAACATTTTCATTTTGTGCTTTAAATTTGATGATTTCTTTTGTATAAATTAAAAAGATTATAATTTATAAATATAATTAGATTTCCTTAATATAATATTATGTGAGCAAGTGCAGAATAATATGGAATGCAGTACTTTGAGTATTTTATACCCTGGATTGATTAATAATGTTAGTGACACTATAATATATAACAAAACAGCACCTATTAGACCAAGCTCCCACTGCTCAAAAGTCTATTACTGAAAATTTTATTGGTAAATAATCTGATGGACAATACACATTTTTTACTTCATTAATAATAAAAGTGACATACTTAAAAAGTATTACGTTTAGAGAGGTCTGTCACTGTCAGATCTAAAACATAAAATATCTATCTATCCCAAGAGGGATATAATCGAATGTCATTTGTTACGATCCTGACATACCTCTTTCGCTTCTTTTATAATTATCATACCTTTCATACATGGTCAGCAATTGTGTGGACTTTTAATATTTCCATTGATCAATACATTTTTATATTTTTAATAAAAGTACACTTAGGTCGTCCTCTGACAGCATTTCCTTTCACTTCAGTCATATAAACCTCTTTCATCCTTCATTCTTTCAATGTGTCAATTAAAATATATATTGGTATTTTCCTCTGTAAACCAAAGCACAATCTATGAATTTCAATTAATGAAAACTTTGACAACGACTTAACCACTTATAATTCAACAATAAACTGTTTTATTGACAGAGATAGACAAGTTGTCATGGCGTGTATGTATATTATTAAATATATTTTATATATATAATAACGTGAATATTAGAATATTATTCGCTATATGAATGTTAAAAAACATTATATCATAATACTAAATTATTAAAACAATATTAATTAATATATACCTACTAACAAGGTTTAAATATTATAACAACCCCATGAGTAGCTCTCTAATCATAAATATGTAGTGATACATACTCATAATTAGAAAACCTTCTCGAAATCACTGTCCTGCTGTAAAGTGTCAAGAAGGCTAGCATCGTTTCCTCGCTGTATGGCTATGCTAATACGTTGCCCTATATGCTTCAGCCCTCTTGTCAACTGAAATGACGATTAGACGAGATGATAATTCCTTATATAATTTCTTTGCTCCGAGGCCCCACGGACCCATTTTCTTTCGCTATATTATGTTGTCGATTCGAAATTAATACTTATTTGTGATTAAATCTACTACACGCTTCATAGAAATGATTACTATAGATATACAATTATCTGTTTTTACTAATCCAGTAGAGTTTTGTGTAGTGGGAGTTCAGCCTATAATACAATGTAGTATACAATATAAAGTAAATTTCGAAGCAGACACATAATTAAGTACTCTTAAGTCTTTCATTTAGTCTTCATAATATATATAGTAATCATAATCATTTAGTCTTTTCCTTGTCATTAGATTTATCTTTGTCATCTTTCTTCTTCAATTGGAAGGTATGTTTTGCCTTTTTAAACTGTTTCTTCATTTTGTCTTTAACTTTGTTCTTTTTGGGTGTGGGTGTTTCTTCAAATGATTTTAATGAAGATGTGTTCGAGTCGCTGTTTCTTTGAGCTGCAATTAAATGTTTTTGACTTAATATCACATACAAAATACAAATGTAAACAGACCAAATTATCAGACCTAGAGAGAATTTATTTATTTATTTATTTAATTTGGACGTGCACAACAGAAATACATTTATTTATGCTTAATGTTAAAAATATTAGAAAATAAAGTTACAATGTACTTCCTACAGGATGCACGTACAGCATGAACAAAATATTTAAAATACTATTATTATACCTACAAGTGGGACACACTAATATACAACTCAACAATATAAAATCACAAAAAATAGAAAACCTATAAATTAAAAAAACTAAAAATCACAAAATCAAACACACATACAATTAGAAATTAGAATTAGATTTAAAATTAGAGCCTACTGAGGAACCGAAAACAATGTTTATGTCGACGTTGCCATATTTTATAGCCACCTCGTTGTACTCGCGACACATCCTGACTATCGGGTTGTAATATGAAGTGTTATTTTTGCCACTTTGAATCACGAATATGTTAGGGTTACGTGACCTATGCCTTGTATTTATGTGTATGGAAGACAGAAGATGGGGAGAGTCAATGTGGGAGTGGAGAATTTTATGTAGGTACAGGAGGTCGTACCTGTTGCGTCTATCCTGGAGAGATATCATTCCGTACTCCATCAGCCTTTGGTTATAGTCCAACACAGAGGAGCGACGTCGGTACGATAAAATCTTTAGAAATCTCCGTTGGATCCTTTCGATGTTATTAATGTGAGTACTGTAGTAAGGTGACCAAATAGGACTACAGTACTCGAGTCCACTTCGGACGAGGCTGGAGAATAGCAGAAGTGAAGTCTCAGGGTCAGTAAACTCCTTGGTAACCCTCAACACAAAACCCATCATTCTGGCAGCTCTACCGATAATGTGCTCATAGTGCTGCCGAAAAGTGAGTTGACAGTCAAAGTATACGCCGAGATCCTTAACAAGTTCAACACGGACTAAGACTTCGTTATTAATTTTATAGTTGTGAATAATCTTGTTGTGCTTTCTAGTGAATGATATGACTGAACACTTTTTTACATTTAGGGTCATGCAGTTATTCAGACACCAATCGGAGACCGCCTCAAGGTCCTTTTGTAGAGCACGACAGTCATCGTCAGTTGTGATTGTGTTGAATATCTTAAGGTCGTCGGCGTATAATAGAGAAGAGCTGGTAAGTTTCTCTACCAAGTCGTTTATGAACACATTAAAGAATAGAGGTCCCAGATGTGAGCCCTGCGGAACCCCGGAAGGCACGTGAGTAGGCAGAGACTTATACCCTCCAAATGCCACCAACTGACTTCTGTTGCTCCAGGTATGATTTGATCCATCGCAACAAACTTCCATGTATGCTATAACGAGACAATTTGGAACACAGAATGTGATGATTCACCCGGTCAAACGCTTTACTAAAATCCGTATATATAGAGTCGACCTGGTGAGACCTCGCAAACGCGCGACATAAATGATTTTTATACTCCATCAAGTTCGACAGAGTAGAGCGTTTTTTCACGAACCCGTGTTGATTTAAGTGTAAGATATCATTAAAGAAATTATAAAGTGGATCATAAATCAAAGATTCAAAGAGTTTCGCAAGACACGAGAGTATACTTATTGGTCTATAGTTGCTACAATCAGATTTATCTCCCCCCTTATGTATAGGAATGATGTGTGCCATTTTCCAACGACTCGGAAATTCTCCACACCGGAGTGATTTTTCAAATATAATTTGAAGTGGTTCGGACAACTCACGTCTGCACTCAATGACCAACAGTGGAGGAATTCCGTCAGGGCCAGCACTTTTATGCCTGTCCAGTCTCTTTATCCCTCCCTAGTTATAGTTACACCAGATATAACATTAGTAGGCAGATACGTGTCTTCTACACCAGCCGCAGCAACAACAGGTACTCCGTCATGAACAGAACCAAAGAACTCCGAAAACAAGTCACATACATCCTGACCACTCGACGATGCACGACCCCTATATGTCATCAATTGAGGCAAAGTAATTCGATTTCTCTTGTTTTTTACAAAACTCCAAAACACCTTAACATTTTTCTTTATTGATTCCTCAACTGATGACAGATAAGTTCTGTAGCAAGATTTGATAAGAGTTTTGCACCTGGTTCGCAATAGTGCATATGTATCGTAGTCCCTAGGGTTACCATACTTTACGTAACGTCTGTGATACCTATTTTTCTCATTAAGACAGCGTTTCAGTGAAGCATTGTACCAAACTGGATATGAGTTAGATTTATGATTGTTTACAATAGGGGTGTGTTTGGTAACGATGTCAAGCAACCTGCAATAAAATGAGTCTGTGATAATATTGATATCTGGCGATGAGAGTATTTCGCGCCATTTAGTAGAACTAAGGTCACATCACATACCATCGAAGTCACTCTTGTAAAAGTTCAATCTATGCACGCTGGGAGGCCTCGACTGATTCATAATTACAAGTTGTGTTACATCTATAACCAAAGCTGGGTGATGGCTGTCTAAGAGAACGAGCGGTTCAGCCCGGCCGACATTAATACCGTTTATGGTAGAAAGGACCAAGTCTAGATAGCGGTGATTATGATTGGGTACGGAGTTAAATTGGACCAAATTACACAATGCAATTGTGTCATGTAGTAACAATGCTTTTCCATTTTTTGGCTCGGCGGAAATGTAGGCACCCGCATGATTGGATTCATGCCAAGAAATATGTGGAGTATTGAAATCACCCATTAGGATGAATTCATCCGTTTCCTTGCCGTCAAGTAGGATGTGTCGGTATTTTGTGTAGAAGCTGGCTATATCACATGTTAGGAGGTCAGGCGGCAAATAACAAGCGCATATGTTTATCGTTTTCGTGTTCCTGTGATACGGTAGTATGCTGATCCAGATATCTTCAAGATCACTCTCCCACCGAGTCCGACGAACAGTAATGAACTGCTTCCTCACCGCCAGCAACACTCCGCCTCCCTCATTCTTGGACGAGGATGTGTCTGATCTGTCTCTCCTAAATATAGTATATCGATCATCCATAATTTCGCCATCAAATACACCATGGTTTAAATTAGTTTCAACCAGACATATAATGTCGTAATCATTATTCATAATGTTTAGGTACGTCTCACTAATTCTAGATCTCATTCCGTTTACATTCTGATAGTATATTTGAATTCCAGTATCAGAACTTGACATTTTGAGATAAAAGTTTTACTAAGTATATACAGCCGGATTAATTCAATTTGCTGAGTGTATCAAGAGATCTAATTAGGACAGCAGCTTTAGAGTCATCCTTACGCATGTAGATTTTGCCATACTTGACCCATACATATTTGTAATGCAGCTCTTTTGCTGCTTTTCTGGAAGCAGCATGTAACGATTTTTGTTCCGGAGATAGATGTTCAGCCACGTATATTCGTCTGGTTTCACCAGAAAAACCAAGATGGCGGGAGTTGAGCAGTTCGTCTGGGTGAGCCTTATTAAATCTATGTATAGATGAGATTATGCAATCTCTAAGTCTCGGGCTTGAAACAGTTACCAGGATATTACGAGGGCGGTCTGATACTGAGTTGCGTTTAGCCACTCTACGGCAAGCATGCAGTTCATCGTCCCTTACAAGGATGTTCACTGTTTCGCAGAGCTTCTTAAAAAGCAGTGTCACATTCTCAGAACGACTTTCAGGCACTGCTTGGATTTCGAGGTTACAGCTACGCGAGTGTTTTTCCATTGTTGTTAGTCGATCCTCCAGTGTTCTGATTTGACCCCGCAAATTTATACTCTCCGATTCCAGTTCTTTTATGTTTTCATCTCTCCTCGCAATTTCCGTCTTCATTTCAGCTTGTTCGGCACATAAAAAGTCGGTGGTGGTGGTAAAATCATTTTTAAGAGATTGCATAGCGACCTCAATTTCACCCTGGACCATCCCCTTAACATCATTCACTAAGGCCAACCGCATTTTTTCCATCAACAGTGACATTGCTGAGTTCAGCTTGTGATCTAGAAGATTACCAATACGTTCCATTGTAACCTTTGTAGATATCGTGGTTTCACCAACACAAGAGACTGATGTGTTGTCATTCGAATTATCAAAGGACATATTCATTGATTCCTCATTAGGTTGAACAAAATTTTGGCGGACAGGCGTACTCGGATTAGATCTACTACGTTGGGTTACATTCGTTTTGCACGCTGGACAGACCCAAGTTGAGAGGTAGGCTTTTGTAAGAGCCGAGAATTGTTCACTTGATAAATTTAGGCAGTGGTAGTGATATAGTGCAGCACAGAGACGACACTTGAGTGTGTCATTCTTGGCCTCAATAGATTTTCTGCATCCGTGACAATTCATTTCTGTATTAAAATTGCTTTTTCGAAAAGAAAGGAAAAAAAGAATTTTTTTTTTCTTTGGCTAATTATCTTTGATCCAGGCCACAGAAACTATTTTCAAAATTATATCTCTTGGCTAAGAAATGTTCATTTGAGGCCTTATATAGATAATGTCAAATGCCAATGTCTGTGGATTATGGCCGTCAGCTGTCAGTGAATGACGTAAACTGAAGGTGCTGTCAGTGTCATTTCACAAAAGTCAACAAACAACAATAACAAAGTATTGGGATTCCACATCCGGTCATGGCGACATACGCACGCGTTTTCGTCGTGGCGTGATGTGGAATCCAGTTTAATCCTGTTCGCGCTGTGATGGTTGTGATTAATCAGTGATTAATAAGACATATCACGGTCGGCGGGATTATCTTAAATACCGATTTATCGGCTATATACACTATAAAGGCTATAATACTTGACATTGGCAAATCACCGATGAACATTGGTGGAGCCATAATAAAAAAGAAGAAGAAGAAGAACAAAGTATTGAGTATTGATTTGATTAATTTCCAGCCAATTAAAACTGATTTTGATTTGATTCTGAAGAAAATTCAAATAGCAGGTGGGTATTCTAATATAATGGCCAAAATTTCTACCTTGAAATCCAGGTTTTTTGCTCCAGGCGACGACTATTCCTGGGATGTTAATATGTTCTCAGCCCCACGCTCCAACCCTCTCCAGCCAGTATAAATAGGTTTTCCAATATTTTATCAATATTTCAGAGAGCCACTGAGCAACTCGACCGACTTGGGTAGGATATAATATGCAAATAATTAATAATAAAATAAATAATTCATTAAGATCATTGCTATTTTTGTTTGTACACACGTCATTCTTCTTTGCCTGGCCCTTTCCCATTTTATTTGGGGTCGGCCCATTTGTACACACGTCATGTGAAACTAAAATTCGGATCAAATTCATAGGGCTTTAACTTTTTTCATTATAATGCAAGCAAATGATTACCCCTATGTGATGTTAAGCATTAGTGGTGAGTCCATGAGCGAGGGCAGCCTTTGCTTCGCCGATTAGAGATGCTTTTTCGCGTTTGGTTTGAAGGACCAAAGTAATGGGAAGTTGCAAAGTATTACTTTATTAAAGTTTTACTGCTTGCTTGAGTCAGCAACCCAAACGAAGACAGGAAGAAACACGTTATAGTAAGCGTTCATAGCAGTTTTTGTATTTATTTTTGTAATTTTTAGTAACAAAGTTAGCAGTATATTTATTACAAATAAATTCCCCAAATTGCAAGTACAACTCGTGCGCTGAGGGTTCCTTACCATTCTCTTTTCGGTCAGAATTTTCAGATTTAGGATTTTCGTTGAGAATATTCCTGCAAACTATAAGAAAGGCCCTATATTTCCAATTTTTTTTAAATTTTAGACTCAGTAGTTTACGTTTAAAAATACGCGAAAAATTGAGGACTTTCAGGGCTTCGTACCTCATGCGTTAGTACTGATTAAAAAAAAAATCCTTTGTCATGTTTAATATATCTATCTTTAGAAAGCAATTTTAATTTCGTACCTACCCATCATAATAGTTATCGTGTAATTTACACATAGCTGCAGCATGTAATTAGTATGGGACAAACGTTATAAAGGGAGCTCTTAATATAATTAAATATAAGAAATTAGATTCTTTACGCTACACGTCCATGATTGGTTCATATAACTCTACAAATGTATCAAATTTCAACTTTTTTCGACCAGTGGAGAAAATAAGCTGTGACAGATGGATAGACAGACAGACACAAGAGTGATCCTTTAAGGGATTCCGTTTTTTCATCAGAGAACCCTAAAAAGCATCACCACATTTATTACAGTGGTAATAACACTATACTTTGTGCATTTTAACGGCCTAGCACTGAGAAAAATAGTAGCATGCGATTGGCTCACTTTTGGTCGAACAAGCCAATATTACTTGAAACAACCAATTTATGTCAGTGGTTAGCTGCAACCACATCAACGTCAACCAGGCCAATCAGGTGCGACCGAGTATAGTTAAAGCCAATACACACCTCTCTTATTAGCAATAGTGGTAGCTATAGCGATGTCCTCCTGTCGTTCGCGACGCCGCTCAGCATCCATTTGCTGCACAAGTTCGTCTCGTAACCGAACTATCTCCACCAAACGGGTCACAAGTTGTTCCTCTCTAGCCTGAAAAAAGGATTCATTATAACCGAGTACGCATCGAACCAAATTCGCGTAGTTTAGCCGGCTTAGGAGCCTTGAACAAGCACACTTCGAGTATTTGGTTCGTGGTCGTACGTGGTGACACACGACGAAACAGTTGTAAGAAATGTGAAATAAATTCAGATAATTATAGCCCTACCTTGTCTGCGTCGATGCGGTTAACAGCTGGTCTAGATTGAATAACTCTAATTTCATGTTCAATGTCCGCCTGCTCCTGTTCCAGTCTTTGCTGTCGTCGACTGTAGAGGGGGAGAATATAATGTTAAAATAAAATGCAAAGAATGTCTATTAGTAGGGGCGCCAGGGCCTTCAGAGTCGTGGTCTTTTCCATCATTACGAAATTGGCCTTAAAATTACTAGAAAAATATGAACAATGACGTAAAAGTCTTGACAATGAGCTCGATCGGGAACATGGTTTCTTATTACAAAATAATTGTTTTTTCTAAGTATCTAAAAGTATCTCGAAAACTGTTAAGTTTTAAGAAAAAAGTTCTAAATAAAAGTTGTTCGGACGATGATTCTGCATAGGGATTAGGTATTTATAAAAAAATAAAAATTGCCAAAGGAAAATGACAAAAAGGCACAAAAAATTGAAGTATTAAAATACAATACTTCCAGTTCTCGAAATTCAATGAAGATCGAGTATGTTGTAGTTTTTGGATGCTTAACAGTATGGCGCCCCTACTATATTATATTATTTAACATAACACATACGTACGCATTGTACTAGTTGTACTTGCTATACATACATAAAACCACCATCACTTACTTCAAATCGACAATCTCAACATTATTTTAAACTAACATTTAATTGGAATTAATTAAATACAGTCAAATATTAATAATGGAGTCACTGAAAAGAAAAACTGGCAATCCCTTTGTCTCAACATGTGTTTGTGTAGTATATTTAGAATGGAGTGTTGTTACATTACTTTTACTTACATGTACATTAGTTCTGTATGCTTTCGGAATAAATCGTTTTTCTCATTAACTAGTTCACACAGTTGTATGACTAAGTCTTCTACCTCTTCTTGTGGTACAGAACATGCTTCATCACCTGAAATATATTTAGAAAATATTATTAAAAACCTAAATTCTAATAAAAATATATTAGTAAATAAATCTAGGTTTAATGTATTCACAATTAGTAAATTGTAGTGACATCATTATGTTAATAATATAAGCAAAGGATAACAGATATATAGCATGCTAGAAAATAAACATCAACACACAAAGATAAACAATATTATATAATTTACTGACAAGATGAATCACAGTTTAATCTAATAAAGATTATTTTGAGATGGATGATAATATTATTGACTTGTCTACAACTAAAATATTTAGAAAAAGTTGTCAGTAGATATGTTATTTGATTAGCATGATAATATTATGTTGCTTATTTAATTTAGGCAAAATATTAAACTAATTACTTTTGTTTGAGGGAGCATAGCTTTACAATAAATTGTATAAAGACTATAAAGTTTATTTTTCTTATTAATTGTTGTAATATGGATTAAAAATTCTAAACTTTAAAAATATGCCTTTTATAATGAAGCGAAATAGGGAAACGAAACTGTACCCATGCTAAAAAACATGTAAGCCCATGCCCTAAGCACTAAGCAGTAAGGTTCACCTTCACATTTATCCCTAATCAACTGCTCTATATGGACTCCCTGCCTCTCGAGTCCCAACTGTTGGCTCTCGAGCAAGTCAAGTTGTACTTGCAGCTCTTGTGGAGACATCTGCAGCTTCACTTCCCGACGCTCGGGTAGCGGCAGGCCGGGCGCCGGGCCCTTGCGACGACCCCCACCTGACATCATTCATGCTTAATGCACTACCAGTTTGTGTGATTTTAACATTGCTTGTAATTAATTGAATTATTTAAATAAATCTGATTATAAAAGCGACGACGCAGACTAAAATAAATATCATCTCAAACGAAACTCACACAAACTGATGTTTGATAAATCTATAGTGTCAGTTAGAGTTAAAGTAAACATTTAATAGTAGGGTTCTAGATTCTAATAGAAAAAAAAATCAAATGTGCCAAGGATGACAAGAAATGTCTTTTATATAACCCTCATGCTATTCATATTTTGTACATAGAAAAAAGTACATACAACATACAATATTATACAATGCTCTGAAAATAAACTTAAACATGCACAGAAATTGTTTGAAAACATCACATTCTTGTAAGGAATAAATTCAAGATTTATCCCCATTCTAAACATGGCACAGGTAGTAATTTAGTAAAAGAAAGTTGGCATCAGTGTAAATTTCGTGTAGGTACTCTCAAAATAAATAGAATGCGTAAACGAGTGCATGTCCACAGAGTTGGCATTGCGCCTAAACTATATTTTCACAAAATCAATTTGAAGCAAACATATTGTTACGTACCGTCACTTTGGAGAGATAAGTCGCAGGTCGGGTCGAAACTACTGCTTGGTCCAGTGAGGTCGCGGCTACATATACTTTCGGGGGGCGTTGGTGCTATTTTCTTTTTTCTCGAATTTGGAGTCATTTTCGGAGTTTTCTATATAAAAAAAATACACAAACTATTATTGCATTATCCAAATAGATGCTTAGCAATTTTGATACGGCTTCTGTAACCTTCTATAACTCGCGCGGATAAAGAATGTGATTGGAAATGGCGGTTTTTCTAATTGTCTCTCGCTCACATACACATACTAAATTGTTTGAGCGAGAGGCTCATACAATAGCCGCCATTTTCAATTTCATTTTTTATATGTTGGTTATATAATCAATAAATAATAATGATGTTAACATTACAATATTTAAATTACTTACAACAGAATGAGGTGTAGAATTATGCGAGCCAATTGATGTGAGGCTCTGGACATCTTCTAATGAGCATGTGTGACTATCAACATCTGTCACTTCTGAGACGGAAATAACAGGCGGCGGCGCTGGTGCTTTACCTTTCTTTTTTCTGAGTGTGCTTAGTCGGAGGTTGGGGGTACTTGTAGTAATAGATGACTTGTACATTTGTGAACTGAAATGTAATATAAAGAATATAGTTTAAATTCCTCTAAGGCCCTTTTTAACCCGACACGAACACAACACATTTACTAGAAAAACATTTTTATGCGGCACAACTTGACTTTCGTAGATAAATAAAAATTTAATATCTATTGTCGATATGTGTTAATTGGATTAGGTGAGAAGTGGTATCAAAATTCTTATATCACATTTCTAAAATTTCCACAGTCGAAGCTAATAATATTATAATATACCTATTCTGAAATGACTCGTCTTCAGATGATGGTTCTTCACCATCTGACCAGAAAGGATTGACAGCAATTAATCTCTTGCTGAAAAATAAATATTACAAGTTATATTAAGTGTAAAATAATTATTATAATACATTCAAGTTACTTTTATTTAAGGTAGTTATATAGATCAAAAATACTCAGAATACACCTTGGTGGATTTGACTTTTGAACAGGTTCTTCTTCATCATCACTGCTTCCAAAAGGGTTGGTGCTGACTTTTTTTTGTGATAATGGTTCAGCATCATTCTAAAACAAAATGTTAATACAATATATTGTTTTAAATATACCTTTAATTTAATTACCTTATTTTATTATTATTATTACTTTACCTCATCTTCATCATCAGAAAATGGATTCAAATGTTCAGGATATTCATTAATACCAGTAACTACTTGTTCTTTATTCTTTTCTCTTTTACCTTTTTTTAGTCTTGGTGGAATATTAATTTTTAAATCATTAGTTTCAAGTTTAGCTGATACATACTCAGTTTTAAATTTTGCTGGTACAGACTCAGTTTCAGGATTAGCTGGTATAGACTCAGTTTCAAGATTAGCTGGTATAGACACAGTTTCAAGATTAGCTGGTACAGACTCAGTTACAAATTTAGCTGGTACAGACTCAGTTTCAAGATTAGCTGGTATAGACACAGTTTCAAGATTAGCTGGTACAGACTCAGTTACAAATTTAGCTGGTACAGACTCAGTTTCAAGATTAGCTAGTACAGACTCAGTTTCAAGATTAGCTGGTACAGACTCAGTTTCAAGATTAGCTACTACAGACTCAGTTTCAAGTTTAGCTGGTACAGACGCAGTTTCAAGATTAGCTGGTACAGATTCAATTTTAAGATTAGCTGGTACATACTCAGTTTCAAGTTTATCAGGTATAAAACTATTTTCGTCTTTTGTTCTATCTAATGTTACTGTTTCACCTAGTCTGGCATCATCTGTTACATTGACTGTGATCTCAGACGGCATTTCAACATCTACTGTATGTAGATTTCTCTCTAATTTATTAGAGATAGTCTCATAATGATTGACTTTACTTTGATCCATATTACTTTCAGCAGTAGTGATATCTTTTGAATTTGAGGATAACTGAGTTTGTAAAAAAATATATTTATTAATATTACTTTTATATATACTTTGCGGTATATCTTTGGGATTTTGAGAATTGACTGGCGAATTATTACTATTTTGTGTCATAACATCATCTTTTTGGACATTGACTGCTTTAGAAATTGGTAGAGTAGGCATTTCTTTCGAATCCACAGTGTCATCATCCTTCAAAGAAAGTTTATTTAGTTTATCTTCTGTGTTTTCATCTACATTATTTCTTTCAAATAAATTTATTCTATCTGTAATAAAGGAAAAATATAAAACATGTAGAGCTATTTAAAAAACAAAATTAAATTATGAATTAACAATAGATATTACCTAAAACTGACAATGGCTTTGATTTTGGTTTTCTAATATAGTTTTCTTCTAAACATTCCTCTTTTAAGTTGGATTTTCTCAAGTTTTCACTGAATTCTAGCATTCCCATTTGTTCATCATTATTATTATTGCTATAATATTTACTGTTGGATTCATTTTTACAGCTATCACACCAAATTTTGGAACCATCACTGCCTTCAGTGCAGCTACTTGGACTAAGTTGTACTGAACATTTTGAGCAACGAAAACATCTTCTATGGTAAATTTTGTGTGATACAATAAGTCTTTGTGCTAAATAAACTGCTTCCCCACACACTGTGCATTTATCAAGATCAGCTTTGACAAAGTTCCGAGATACCTTGAAAAATAAACATGTTGAATAATTTTTTTTCTTGTAATAACAAATTTCAGAAAATTACTAATTTTAGGTAGGTACTTAAAATGTACTCACATTACTTGGGATACTTAACGGTGAAACAGGGGCATTGTCTTTTGAATCATTATCCACATTAACTTTTGGGCTTACTGGAATAGAAATATTTTTTATTACATTAGACAGAATTAATGCAAAAATAAACATAGTTTATAACATTAGCACAACTTTTTTCATTTTACAAATAAAATCTAAGAAATATATTATATAAAACACTTGGAGAGAAACTGAAAATACATACATAAATTTTGAAATGATGTATAAGTTTCTTATCATTTGCTTACCAGTGTGTCCAAGGCGTTGATAAAATTGAGATAAATAAGTCAAGATTGATAATCTGTCAGGGACATCATTCTCTACCATATCCTCTGGATCTAAAAGTGCAGGTATGCCAAGTTGTTTTTCAGCAATACTGAATGCCAATTGGTTATTATGATATATATTATCTGGATTCAAAGAGGACAGGTCACTGCAAAATATAAGATCTTATAAAAATTTTGAACTTGCAATATTTATTACTTTTATACTGTAACTAGCGACCCCACCTCCAGCTTGGCTAGTGTATAATATGCTACCGAAGACTTTTTTCTAGATCATTTTATTCCACACAATTCTTTCCTACATCATTTTTCTCTAACAGATTAGACAGCAAACACCGTGAAAGTCACTGGGGCTAATGTTTTCCCAGACTTGATTCACTTATACTGTTAATGCTCAGTTCCTTAACATTATCACTCTTATTAATAAACTCGAAGTAGCGACGTAGTAACTGAACTGTATTTCATCTCCGTCTAACAAATCTGCAATTCATTATGATAGACGGAGACGAAACACAGTTTAGTTACTACGTCGCTACTTTGAGTTTATTAATAAGAGTGATAATGTTTAGGAACTGAGCATTAACAGTATAAGTGAATCAACCTATCTATTAGTGAAAACAGCAACAAAATCTGTTCAGTAGTTCTTGCATGAAAAGGTCACTGACAGACAGACACAAAGGGGGACTTTGTTTTATAATATGTAGTGATGAGAAAACAGAACAGATAAAGAGTAGTATCACTATACCCACACATTAAAATATCCCGCAGAATTATGAGCGGTGAATGTGAGAGTGAAACAGTGGGCACTGTGCAGGTCTGTACTAATGTTGTATTGGAAAGAAAGCTATAGAGAGCTACAAAACTAGAGAGTAAACAAGATAATATAATAGGCAACTTTTTATTGTCTATTTTTACAAACACATCCCTAAAGTTAATAAAATAGTATTCAGAGAAAATAATAAAATCGTTTTTGATTTTCCAATTGAGTTTCCAATAATAAAATTTTCTATTGAGAGAACTTAATATATACTCACATAAGGTCTGGTCTGAAATAGTGAACCAGGGCACAGAATGCAATTCCATTTCTCCATGAAGTTGTCATGTTTTCAATATGCACATCAGGATAATCTTTCACCAGACGTTTGCACCATAGCTCTAGAGCCTTAGTACCTTTTCTCTCAGACATGTTTGGGAATCAGTTTTCTATGCTAAATTACTTTTACACAAATAATTTCAAATACGTGTGCATGACATTAATGTGAGTCACATTTTATTATTATTGAAGATGTCAGGGCTGGTCGAGGCATATACAACTATAAGAAAAAAGCACTATCAAACACTCTTACTTAAAGGCATGGTGATAAACATTTTAATGAAGCGTTTAATAACTTTTTATCATCAAAATAATGGAAACTTGGAAGAAAATGTTTGGTTGGCAAACTCAGGCAAACTTTTTCATTGTTTTTTTTAAAAGGCAAAGGATAATATTTAACCATACATTGATAACCATTCATTGAATGAATGATTGAATTGAACTTGTTATTCGATTTTCGATGAATGGTTGAGTGAATGAACTGAAAGCCTGAACTATTGAAGAAGGCGTGAAGAAGGAGAGTAGTAGTAGTAGTGGTGGCTTCCGGCCGAGCCGAAGGCTCGGGCCGGGAGGCGCTGGGGCAACCCCCGTTGCGCCGGCAATGTCTCAGGGGGGCAACAACCCCCCGGGTACTACTTCTGACCCCTACTGGGCCGAGGCGGCCGTCGGCAACCTGTTACTTGGAATATATAAAATTTTTAAATAACCCTGAAAAATTCATAACATTTAAAAAGGGTTTCTGGAACATAAAACAAACAAATTAAAAACAAAATTCGGAAAAATTTAAATTTAGAATTTGAAGCTAAGTAAATTTAGAAGAGGGCAGGTGCGGGTGGAATTGAACTCCACGTGCCAAGCTACTCGTGGACTATGTCGCGCCGGACGAAGACGGCCGTTCCGCGATAAAACTCGCTGGTCGGCAAGGTCTTGTCCGCGCGACAAGCGAAGTAGCCCGGGACGCGGAGTTTCGTGCGCGCGGAGTCTGCACTCCTGCTGCGCCCCTGGATGCCTCCAGGGTCCCATGAGTTCAGGGTTCTCGTTCAGTGTGGTGTGGTCCCCACCTGTCTGCCGCGTCCAGGAGGGAGCTTATGGCCATCATGGCCGCACGGCGCATGTCCGTCCCCTCGGCCAGAGCCTTGAGGAGTTCTACCGCTACGTCCTTGAAGACGTCGGCGGGGTGTTGGGTGTTCCCGGGGGGGGGGATGGTGGTAGGTGATGTTGTCCTCCCCATCGGAAAACTGTACGGGAGGGCGGACATGGGCCGCGACTGGGGCAGCCACAGGCGGGGTGCGGAATGTCGGTGTGTTCCTGGCACTGGGCCGGTCCGTCTCCGCTAAGGGGTCCGGTCCTCTTGCCGTCTTGGCCGGTTCTGTGACGGGAAGCTGCGGGGTTTTTGTCTTCCTTTTCCCCCTCCTCTTGCGCCTCCCTTGTGGAAGGGGCGCACCGCGTGGGGTCGGTCCATTGGCCGGGGCCATGAGGCTGTGGGTCTGAGTCTGTGTCGGCTCCAGGCTTACCGGCGCGGACTCTCGGGTTGTCGGTCTCGTAGTTGGGTTCTGGAAGGTTTTTGCAGCGGGTCCAGGCAGGTTTCCCACGCTGATGCCTCTCTTCCGGGCCTCTCTTCGAAAAGTAGGACACTTCTTGTCATTGGCCGCGTGCGCCTTGCCACAATTGGTGCACTTCGGCGCAGTGTCCTTGGGACACTGGCTGGCCGGGTGGTTCCCAGCGCACCGAAGGCACCTGATGTCCCGGTAGCAGTTGGTCGACGCGTGACCAAACTGCTGGCACCGGTGACATTGAGGCGGCGCAGGCGACCTTTTCCATTCCCTCACCTGTATACCAGGAAGGCACAGAAGCTCGGTCACTCCATAGAGCTCCCTAAGTGACTCCCGGCTCAGGTGAGGGAACTGCACAAAGAAAATAGTGTGATTCCGGCCCTTTCTCGGGGGAATTGCTCGGCTATGGGTCGGGTATTCACCCACTCTCTCCCTGAGCGCCGACATAATGATGTCGTGCGGCGTATGCAGGGGGAGGCCTCTCACCGCCACTTTGTGGGGCCTCTCCGTGGGGAGAGAGTAGGTGAATCCCAACTTAATAGTTGGGTCGTCTATTACCGCCTCCGAGAAGTAGGCCTGAACCACTCTGTACTCGGAGGCGGTTTTGGGGTTGAACCGCATCCCTTTCCCCTTAGGATGGGCTTGGGGAGCGTGGCCCAGCTTCTGGTGCAGATTCCGCAAGTGCAGCGGCCAGTTCTCAAGCACGTCCACTTCGAACGGCGGGATCTTGGTCGCTGCAGGGATGGCGGGCTTTGAAGAACCAGGGGGTGAAGAGGGGGGCTTGGGCTGTGGTGAGGAGGGGGGGGGGGTTCTAATTGCCTCGCTGTAGGACATTGAAGGGGAAGGGGAAGTGGCCCTTGTGGACGCGTACTGGGGAGGGCTCGGAGTTTCCCTCAGGGGGGCGTGGGACCGGCTCGGTGACGGACCCAAGTTGGGTCGCCTGGAGTCGTGGTCGTCCTCGTCTTCCTCGTCGTCCTCTTCCCTGTCTTCGTTTCTGAAGAAGGAGAGGAGAGGAGTCAAACTAGCAGGGTTGTCAGATTGGTTCTCTAAAATTTCCCCAAATTTTTTCTATACTAGTAGTCTGTGTTCTATACGACGCGTAGTTATCTAGCATACGACAACTCTTCCTCATTTAGCCGTTGATATTTATTTGCTACCTTAGTTGCCAGCTGTTAAGACATTTTGAGATAGAATGGTCTCATCTCATACAGTTTGTGACAATATTAATACTTATATAAGTTTTTATTAAAACCCATTTTAACATGAGCGAAGTTAAGTAAATTGTTTGTTTTTGAAAAAATAAAGACAATCTCACGATTTTATGAGGTCTAATTTGAAAAATAAGGATTATTGAACCAATATCTCGAAACTGTATTGGATTCAGCATACCTTAACTTTTCATTATTAGGTAGGTAGGTACTTGTAATTAATATAAAAAGAGAAATGAGGTAGAGGTGTGTGAGGATCGTAGCATTCGTAACAAATGTCATTAGAATGTTACTGCCTGTCCGTCTTGGAAATTTGGGACACCAGGCGGCAGGCGTGGTGATAGATAAATAGCATTACATCGATGATAAATAGATAGTAAGTTGATTCCATTACAATTTTTTTTTGCTTATATTCCTAAATTGACAAGGTGATCATCTCAGTTTATATAATATATCATTGGTGATCATGTATTGTCTTATCAACCACTGAGACGAACAATGCAATTTATAAATAATATAGGTTTCGATATTCTACCCGTATAAAGTTTCATTATTATCTAGTAGGTACAGGTAGTTTGTAATTTGGTATACAAGTACCCAATTGAAAGATACAAATTGTAGGCCATGTCATAAATAAATAAACTACTCGTATAAATAAGTAAATTGACACTGATCCTATAGTATAAACACGTTACCAAAGAAGCGAGGTACCTAATGTTCGCAGTACAATCAAATGATGCCGCAGATACTCGGCCTGTAATGTCTTGTATCCGGTAATTTTATTAAGTGAACACGTAGTAGTAGGTAGGTATACGGTGGGAATTGTCGTGGATCGACGTTTCGAGATCAGAGATACCTTAGGTACGTCATTCATCTGTATTCTATCTGTACAATGGTACAGTAGAGTAGGTACCTCTATGTTCTTTGTTTGCTAATATGAATCTAACTTATATGTTTACGTTGTAGTTATGTTACAAAAATCTTACATTTAATTAATACCTACCTGTATACCTAGTTAATGTATAAATTATATACCTACTTAGTAAGGAATTTTCTACGGAGTACACTCATTGTTGCATTTATTGCACAATGTACCCATATTTAACTACTTACTGCACGGTCAAGCTAGTCTATATTACTCTTTGCTCTAGTAGAGCATACGTTCCCAACCTTTTATGGATTACCGCCCCCTTTACATAAAAAAAAGTTCCAACGCCCCTCTAATCGTGCTCCTCAACCCCACGAAAAGCTCCAAAGGCAAAAACATGAGTATTTTTAATTAATTAATAGTCACGACGACGAGAAGCACGATAAATAGACATACATATAAAATTGGTATAATTAACTATTATGTAAAAGGGGCTTGGATTTTTTTTCTTGTAAAGTCCATAAAAGGTTGAGAACCTATGCTATAGAGTCTAGTCTAGACTTTCCCAAAGTGGTATATATGGACCCCCAGGGGTCGATTTCCACTTGCTGATGGGTCCACATCAGCAAGGAAAAAGTACTACGGGAGTCTACAAAAAATAAAAAAATCTTGCAAGGGATCTACGGCATAAATACGTTTGGGAACCTTCTCTGGTCTAGACCATGACCACAGCAGACCATGACGTACCTACATTCAGAGAAAATCAATATTATGTTCGATAATAACAGAACTAATATGAAAATTACAGCTGTTTTATTTATTTATTAGAAATTGTATCACAAACAGATAGACCTAAGTTAATTTTGGGGTTCCATTTTTACCAAATTCGATAATGAGTCGCATTAATTATCTCATAAGATTTTTTTTCTTCACGGGTTGCTTTACAACTACCGAAACCATGTTATTCTTATGAATGTACTTATATTCCTTGTTATGAATCTACTTCTTTCATTATTTGTGAGGCCATACCTAACTCATGCATAATCTCATAAGATCTCACCATAGATAGCTCACATTATCTATCACGAGGGCCAAAATACGAGCTGTTAATCAATTAAGTGAATGTAGAAATACTTTTACATACAGATACCTACCTAAGGCTATTTAGGTACATATTGTTAAAATTATAGAAAATTTGCCATTTTAATAGGTAAGTACCTAGGTATATAAGTAATATTTAATGTAGTAGATAAACAAATATATATAGATAATAGAGCGGTTAGGTAATATAAAAGAAATTCAATGGAATTCTATAGAAACGTTCTTTGTGCGTTGGTTACAAACTATTGATTAGTTGACCCCCGACTTCCTCGCGTGAGCTCGTAAGTAACGACGTGGGCGATAAACAGTTTAACTCGCATTGTGTCCATCACATTGTTCGAGGAGCAACTCGATCTAGACGTATACCTTAAGTACTTGGTTTTCCTTAATCTATTTTGTAAAGTTTAAGCAAAAAGTTTACAAACATGAAAATAAAACATAATCTGTTACTATTTTTATTACTAATAACAATTGTTTGTTTGGAATGCAAAAAATCTTTGCTCAAAAGTCGTAGCTCAAGTTCTGGAAGAGGTTCCAGTCGAAGAACAAGCTCCAACAATCGACCTTCACCGACTTCTCAAAGTTATTCACAATCAGCACAGAAACCCACTTTGTTCGGATGGCAAGAAAAACCAGCACAACGATCTCAGAAAACGAATACTCAACAGAGTAGGCAGTCCAGTCATTCATACCCTTCAAGTCAAACGGGACTATCTGGAAACGCACCTAAACAGGCATCACCCCATCAAGAGAGTGTTCAAAAAAGTTCATATCCGTCACAATCACAGGGAACCAATACTCAACAGCATAATAGCCATGGTTATCCACAATCTAACGGAATGTCAGGTCAGCCAGGAACTGGAGCTGGTTATCCAGTGCAACAAACTGGTGGTGGGCTATCTGGAAATGTCCCAAAACAACCACAAAACAGCGCTTATCCGACAAATCAACAAAGTCATTCATATCCAAGCAATACTGGATTATCTGGCGCAGGTGCTGGTTATCCCACTCATCAGGGTGCACCACCGCCCTACTCGGGAGGAGGTTACGGTGGTCATAGCAATTATGGAAACAATTATCACCATCCACAAGGCCCTCCACCACCATATCCAGGAAATGTCGGTCATGGTTACGGAGGTTATGGAGGAGGTTACAATCCTGGATATGGTTCCCAGATGCCTGGATATTTTGGCAACCATGGAAAAGGTTTTGGCGTCATGAGTAGACCTGGAAGTGCTTTAACTGGAGTAGGTATTGCTGGTGCCGGTGTGGGCACACTTTTGACAGGTTTGGCTTTGTGGAATTTGGCTCGATCTACAGGAAATCACAAACATACAGTGATTTACGATCGTGGTCAACCAGTAGCAGTGGCCCCAGCTGATAATTCATCAAATTCCATGGACTCACTGCTCGGCGATTTAGCAAATTGTTCTCTTACTATCAGTAGTCGCAATGCAACTGAAGTTCTCGCTATACCATGTGCAATTGCCACTTCATTTTCACCAGAAGCTGACGTAAAAGATAACAGTGGCGTGGGTGATAACAACGAAGAAACTACAAAATGTACAGTTGGAGTTCTTACTAAAACTGGTAAAGAATATATGACAACAATTCCTTGCTCGATCCTCCTTAATACTGCTGCTGAGAACAATGTAACTGAAGCACCCATAACTTTTAACTCTACAAATGACTTTGAGTTTAAAAATGACACTACAGAAGCTTTATCTATGAATCCTATAATAGACACAGAAAAGCCATCTGCTTTGCCATTGGCAGAAGGCGTTGGTATAACTAATAATAACCAATCAACTGGTATTAATAACTGTACTATATTAGAACCTGGAACCGACAGAGATCCAATTAATCCGTGTTATGCTATAACACACGACGTTACAGTACGACCGTTGTTAAATGAAAATATTACCGAATCCTTATCTGCAAACATATAAAGAAAATGTTTAGACAATTTAGTCTAAACTAATACTTGTTAAAATCATTAAGTAAGTATAATAAAAATAAATAATGTATTAAAATATTTAGTTTTACTAACACTGCCCTTCTTATAAAAATCAATTCGGAGAACACCTAGTGCAGTAATGGACAGTTTAACGTGAAATTTTACACATTATTGCAAATTACATAAATGTGAATAACAATGTCAGCATCTGTAATGTAAAATGTTAATGTCCTATGATCTATTTACATTATTCCTCAGTTGAATTCTATAATACGTTTATATAACAGTACAAAGATAACACAAATAAAAATTACATCATGGAAGAGCCAGTACTGAACACCCAGTAATGGATATCTCCAGTTTTGGTACAACATAAGTTTAATAATTCATTCAAATTGCAAACTAAATTAAATAAGTTTTACGCAAAATAGAGTTGTAGAAAAGGAGAACACCAACCATAAGTACTTTTAAGTAAGACTTACTTAGCGTCCCAAGTTTTGTGTCATTACAAATTTTAAAGCAATTTTCAATTTTCCCGTCTCCCTAGATACATAAATAGATAAAAGTCACGCCTGTTTTCCAGAGGGGTAGGCAGAGACCACGGATTTCTATTTGCTACGATCCTAACTTTATCTCTTTCGCTTCATCAATATTCTTCATCGTCATCATAATCGATGGTTTAGGGTAGGTACTTCTGTGAGCCTTGATGAAGAATAACTCGAGGACGCTTCCGATTTGATCGGCTACGTCCGCCAAGGTCTTCCCTTTTCAACTGGCCCTAGATACATTGGACCCGAACTAGGTTGATAGGTCCTGCACCTCAATGGAAGGTCTCAAATACAACATGGTGGATGGACCTAAGTCAAAGGAGTTACATAATTACATTAGAATTGACGTATTACCTATACACTGTAGAGTCTGTTGAAACATTGTAGAGAATTTTAAATTACTAGCGACCCTCCCTGGCTTTACACGCGTTGACAAATTGTTTGAAAGATTTCAATAAGAATTTTCCCAGGGGAATGAACTATTTTCCAAGTGCTCCAACTATCTCTGTGCAAAAAATCATGTCCGTGATGGTTAGAGAGATGGAGACAGAAAGTGGTTGTAAGCACTTGCCGGCAGAAACCCTCTTTTTCGTGTATTCTGAGCCCCCCTCTACAAATTATTGTAGGGGTCCAGCGTTTGTCGGTACGCCGCTGAGCCGATTTAGAAGAAAAAAAATAATAAAAAAGCTGGCAGAAAATGAGTGGACAACATTTGTGTTATGGGTGTTAACGACCTCTCGTTCTTGGAAAAATATTTTCTGCCAATTTACTCCCTACTCCCTGCAGTTTTTTATATAGGTATATATTTTTTTGGTTTTTTTGAAAGAATTTTGCAAGTAGCTGCAGGGAGTAAATTGGCAGAAAATATTTTTCTTACAACAAATGCTGTTAACTCATTTTCTGCCAGCTGGTAGAAGAGGTTTTTTCTTCTAAATCGGCTCAGCGGCTTACCGACAAGCGCTGGACCCCTACGCTCCTCTACAATAATTTGTAGAGGGGGGCTCAGACTAGACGAAAAAGAGGTTTTCTGCCGGCAAGTGCTTACAACCAACCACTTTCTGTCTCCATCTCTCTAACTATATGAGTTGCTCTGTTTTTTATAACAAACAAAACAAACACACTTTCTCATTATAATGTTTGTAATAAATGATATCGATGTTATCTATCTATCTATCATCACGCCTTTTATCCCAAGAGGTAGAGGTTCAATAAAAGTACACCTAGGTCGCCCTCTGCCAGCATTTCTTTTTACTTCAACCATATCGATTACTTAGGTAGGTATTACTACCAAAAAATCCAAATCCCTGCCTAAACCAATGACGTACTATAAGTAGACACGTTATACCCATACTAAATGCAGATAATAAACAGCTTGAACAATACTATAGCTACCTATTAATTACTTACGTTTATATATTCAAGCGATGAAAGGGATAGAGAAACACAGCTCAATACCGAAATCCATTTGTTAAAAAGAGATAAATATATGTTTTATGTTGCGACACGTCATCGACGCGTGACCTTCTCCGGAGGAACTAGGGGAAGATTGTCTAAATGGAACACTCAATATTTTACTTAGAAATATTTTTGGAATAATAAAATATACAATATGTAATTAAAAAACTTTTATTTTACTAATAAATATAATGTAATAATCAATGACTTTACAACAAATAGACCATTTGTCTTTCAATCACGCTCAAACGGCTCAACAGTTCTAAATGAAATTTAGCATAGAGGTAGATTATGGCTTGGTATAGGATATTAGTATGCTACTTATTTATGTATTATGTAGTATAATTTAAAATGCAAATTCCAAAAAATATAGAAATAACAAATAAAAAAAAAAGTTTACTACAATTAACTACTATTTAGAATGTTACAGATATTTTTCCTAAATATATACAAAGAATGTGAAAATATGTCCACTTCGCAAAACTACTGGTTGTATCGTTGCACCATACGTCTAAATCTTAGAGTAAAAACTTGGCAACCAATCATATTCTCGTCTTTGGGTTCTGATTATCTCTATCCATTTTTCTCTTATTAATCCGCTTCTAGGGAGACTAAAAGATAAATAAATACAATAAGATCATAATACTATACATACAACAATAATATAATATATAAATTTATAATAATGTAAATATAATTATGTATATACATTTTCCGTACATTTAATAAAATACATAATTTTTTTAAATAGGTTCATGTAATTTATTGACAGGTCCGATATTGCCAACCATCCCCATAATCAGTCGCTGAGTCTGTCGCGGCCATTTCGTTTTGTCTTCTCTATCACTCTCATACAAAATGCATCGTTCGTCTCGCTCAGGCAAGCGGCGAACTGGCAACAGCGCATTATTATTAATAAAATATTGTTATGTCCATAATTATAAAATTTCTGTACTTACCAATGAAATGAGATATCATTTCTATCCTTAACAGTTGCAGTATAATTTCTGCAAAAGCGGAACACACAAAATGTCATTTTTCTTGATGTTTTTGCGGATTATTCTACTCAAGAGAGACATGTACACTAGTCGTAGGATTGTGCGTGACTGTGCGCGACCAAATTTATAGTGGGACACTTACCTCTCATTTGCCTTGCTATAGCTTGAGCGTCAATCACGCATCTACCTCAGTTTATATAGTATATCATTGGCCTAAACGGATAAATGCTCACCAAATTGCATTGATAAGTATCATTATAGAACTGTAATGTAACTATTTTGTCTTCATATCCTAATATCCTATGACTCAGGAAAAGTAATTTGAAACCAAGTAGATCTATTTTATATTATTGCTAAATAGATATGACCAATATTTTATTTTATTACTGTCAATATAAGAAATCCTAACTCAATACAAATGCTAGCGCCGTCGTATCTCCGGCACCTCCCGTGAAGCCGGGTCAGCTGCGCAGAACGCCGAATCCCTCAAACGACGCAAATATATAGATATAGCAAGAGTAAGAGACTATATATTTGTGCCGTTTGCAGTGGATACATTAGGGCCGTGGAGCTCAAGTGCGATGGATTTTTTTAAGGAGTTGTCAGTAGTAAGGATTCGTGGGTTCTGGCTCAGGTCCAAGGTCCACTCGTCCATGATACTATAATTTTTTTTCACAAAAAAATAAAAAAAAATAAATAAAATTATTCTGGGGTCGCTGATCACGATGCGCTCATCCATTTCATGATACGATGCACCATTCCTGAGATACACCATTGAAGCATAGCATCATTAATAAATCATTAAGCACCTCTATTACCACTAATGACAGTTGCAAGCAGCTCTATTGAGTAGCATCTCATATCAAACTCATTATTTATTTATGTTAACTAAATATGTATCTCTAGCTATCATCACGCCTTTTATCCCAAGAGATGTAGGCAGCGACTATCGAATGCCATTTGCTACGATCTTGACATACCTCTTTCGCTTCTTTTATATTCATCATATAACAGACGATCTAGGCGGACCATTCGTTACAAGAATTGAACGACTTGTGCCGGTGATAGGATGAATGAGTGGGCACCTTAAGATATAGAGTAACCACATAATCTATTCGCAACAGAGGTGATGTCCCGATACACTGCGTGACGTTGGATTTTTATTACAATTTTATTTTATTTTTTTACTAAAGACACTACAAAAAATAATGGTGAAGGTGGAATTGGGCCATTTTGCAGCATTTTGTTGAGTGAGGTTTTTTTGGAACGGCTTCCCTTCTAAAAATATGCACCCGTCGCCACTGATTGACATACAACAATATCTTGAAATATTAACTAAATATGTGGACATCGTTAAGATATAGACTAACCACATATCTATTAACTAAACATGTTGACATTGTTATTAAGATATAGACTGGCCACATGTCTATAAAATGAGAAACTACAACATAAAATTTTATTGTGCAACAGAGTGAACTACTTGGAACTACAATTTACTTTCAATTAATTTTCATTTGTTAATGAATATTATCATAAATATCATAATGGTTTTTCTATATAAAAAGAAACCATTCAAAGTTTCATTACTTCATACATCAAACGTAACCAGTATTGTTAACATCTTACATACAGTAGTTGTGGTTATTGTGTAACTAAGTGAAAATGAGTATTAATGAAGAAGTTTGTGTTAGTTCATTTTTCGTGTCTGCTGATGACAATACGAATGAAGATGTTTCCTTATATGATGAGACATTTGATAAACTGTTGTGTGATCTAAGTGATGAGATAGAAAAGTCCTTGCTATTTGATTCTACATTTGATAAAGTGCTATATGACGTAAGTGAGTGCATTGAACAATCCCAAGTTGGCCATGGATCAAAAAGAAAATGTTCATTAGAAATTAGCGAACATTTAAACAAACGTATACGTCTTCGTGAAGATGTACCTTCAACAACTGAAAATATTTCTTTAAGGGAGTGTGATATATGTAAAGTTAAGGTAAATAAAAGGTACTTTCATAATCATCTAAATAGCAATATTCACAAAAATAATGTTCTAAAAATACAACATTCTTTGTCAAATGTTAATATTATTGAGTCTGCCTTTGGTTCCAGAATTGTAACTTATAGAATAATTTCTCCGTTAGACAAGACTAATTCACAATTTGATACACCAGAACTATTTATAAATTCTATTAATGAAACCATTTTATTTTTAATTAATGAATGCATCAAGGATTTTACAATATTTAAAGTAAATTTTATATTACATGGTGAATTTGTTCAACAAACCAAAAATGTAATAAATTTTTTTGATTTTCAATCATCCAATTATGTATTATGTTTAGGAGATGATATTGACAATTTTTTAACATCATTAAAAAGTATTATAACAACAAAAGTTAGTGAATTTGAAAAAAAAGATAGTGGATGGAGTTTAAAAAAGATTAAAAGCATAGATATGAATGTTAATAAATTTGATCCTCTCAAAGGTTCATCATACATAAATTTACCAAAAGATATATTAGCGAAAAAAGCAATAATCAATGTTAAAAATAATGATTGTCTCTGTTTTAAGTGGGCATTGTTATCAGCATTATACCCAGTGAATAAAAATGCTGACAGAGTCTCATCATATACCAAAAATGCACATAAGCTGAACTTTGGTAATATATCCTTTCCTGTAAAAGTTACTGATATTTCAAAGGTAGAAAAATTTAATAATATTAGTATAAATGTTTTTGGATTGGAGTATAATAGTATAGAAAAATGTAATAAAGTTGTAGGTCCTCTATATTTTACTAAATCTCGTACAGATAAACACATAAATTATTGTATATTACTGATGGTAATAGGAGTCATTATTGTTATATTAAGAATTTATCTAGATTAGTAAGTAAGCAGATTACATCTCGAAATGATGCAATATATATTTGTGATGGTTGTTTACTCTACTTCCATTCAAGCGATAAATTACAAGATCATCAAAATAATGATTGCATTCATGTATACGTTGATTTACCAAGTAGAGAAAAGTTAAAAAAGAATTGGTTCGGAGAACTAAAATCAAATAATATTGTAACATTTGAACATTTTTAGAACCTATAGATACATGTACTAACAATCCAAATAACTCGTTTACAACTAACGTTTCAAAGCATTCTGTATACAGTTTTGGTTATTACATTAAGTGTGCATATAATGATAAATTATCTAGATATAAAACATATAGTGGTAAGGATTGTGGTATAATGTTTATGAAAAGTTTAAAAGAAGATCTTAAATGTATAAATAATTACTTTACTTTCCCAAAATCCCCTCTTGATTTAACTGTAGAGGATGAGATTAATATTGCACAAGCTAATATATGTTATATTTGTGAACATGAATGGAATGTAGATCATATTTTAGATTACAACTGGTTTACTGGTACCTTTAGAGGGGTAGCACATAACACATGTGTCAAGAAATGTCATGTGTCACGTTTTGTTCCAATTATATTACATAATCTAAGCAACTATGATGCACATTTCATAGTGCATTCATTGAATTTTAAGGAAGGTGAGATAAATATAATTCCACAAAATAAGGAGAAGTATATCTCTTTCTCCAAAATTTTAAAAATTAATAATAGCACACTAACTTTAAGATTTATAGATAGTTTTAAATTCATGTCATGTAGTTTAGATAGCCTAGCTAAAAATTTGAAGGATGAAAATTTTATTGAGTTACATAAGCATTTTCCATCTCGAGAAGACTTTAGTCGTGTGAGACGTAAGGGAGTATATCCCTATGAGCACATGACTTCATTTGAGTCTTTGAAATTACCATCACTACCAAAGCAAGAACAATTTTATAGTACTATTACTGATAGCAATATTTCTAAAGATGATTATGATCATGCAAGAGATGTTTGGTCTCATTTTAATTGTAAAAATATGAATGACTATTCGAATTTATATTTAAAAACAGATGTATTGCTATTAACTGATGTCTTTGAAAATTTTCGTAATGTCTGTCTAAGTACTTATGATTTGGATCCTGCTCACTACTACACTGCTCCAGGTTTGAGTTGGGATGCAATGCTGAAATACACAAATATAGAACTAGAGTTATTAACTGATTTTAATAAAATTTCATTTATTAAGTCTGGAATAAGGGGGGGTGTAGCTCAATGTAGTAGTAGGTATGCAAAAGCCAACAACAAATATATGTCTGATTATAATAACCAAATACCCAATTCTTTTCTAATGTATTTGGATGCCAATAACTTGTATGGTTGGGCAATGTCGCAATGTTTACCAGTTGGTGAATTTGAATGGGTAAATTGTAATGTTGATTTTAATGTTCCTCTTACATCTGATTTTGGATACATTTTAGAGGTTGATCTAGAGTATCCTCATAACATACATGACTCCCATTCCGATTTACCATTATGTCCAGAAAATATTTGTATTGGTAATAGTAAACAAAATAAATTAGTTTTAAATTTAAACAATAAAATTAAATATGTTATACATTATAGAAATCTATTACAGTGTTTGCAAATGGGTCTTAAGCTAACTAAAGTGCATAGGGTTTTAAAGTTTAAACAAAGCCCTTGGTTACAGAAATATATAGATTTAAATACACATCTTCGTACTTTAGCCTCTTCCAATTTTGAAAAGGACTTTTACAAATTAATGAATAATTCAGTATTTGGTAAAACCATGGAAAATATCGAAAAAAGAGTTAATGTAAAGTTATTAACACATTGGGAGAACATAGGAAAAGTTAGAGGAGCTAAATCTTATATCTCTCAACCCGGATTTCATAGTTTGTGTGTATTTTCAGAAAATTTGGTAGCTATTCAGCTACAAAAATTAAAATTATTTTATAATAAACCTATCTATTTAGGATTTTGCATTTTAGATATTTCTAAAACATTAATTAATGACTTTCATTATAATTATATGAAAAATAAATTTAAAACTAATGTTAAACTTTTATATACAGATACAGACAGTTTACTTTATCAAATTTATACAAATGATTTTTACAAGGACATAAAACCTGATCTGAATAAATACTTTGACACATCCGACTATCCAACTCATAATATTTTTGGCTATCCACAAATTAACAAAAAAAAAATAGGTCTTTTTAAGGATGAAAATAATGGAAAATTGTTTATTGAATTTGTTGGACTAAGGGCTAAAATGTACGCAATGAATGTAGAGAGCAGTTTTACTGCTAAAGCGAAAGGGGTCAATAGGAGTGTAACGAAAAAAATATGTATGGAAGACTATAAATCTTGTTTATTTGATAGAAATGTACAATTGTCAGAAATGTTTAGATTTAAGTCATTAAAACATATCATTTATACTCAAAAAATTAATAAAATCTGTCTATCATATAATGATACTAAACGTTATCTACTACCTAACTCTACAGATACAATCGCTTGGGGACATTACAGTCTACAATCCTAAACAAATCTTCTTTTTTTTCTTTGGTTTACTGACTTCAATTCTCATTTGTAATTAATTTGTAACTACTACGCATGTATGACATTTTAAAACACGTTACTTCAGTATTTTTAAATTGTGTAATTTTGTAACTCATATATTTTTAAATTGTGTATACTCGTTTTTATTATATTATGTTCATGTATTTTTTTAATTGCATATTTTTTAAATTGTGTTAGTTTTGACTTGTTTTCATTATATGTTCATGTTTTTTAAATACATTTTTAAATTGTGTAATTATTTTGAGTTGTTTTATTATATGTTCAATTTATATATAAAATATAGTTTCATTTGAAAACCCTCAGTCTTTCCTGTAACGTCTGCAATTATAGTACTTTCCATCAAATATGATTCATTTCACTCACCCATTTACTGCCATCGTGGCTGGACCAAGTGGTTGTGGAAAGTCGAACTTTGTAACTAATTTTCTAAAATACAGTGATACAATTTGTAATCAATTGTTTTCAAACATTATGTGGTGTTATGATGAAATGCAACCGCTATATAATTTGAGTAATGTCTATTATCACCAAGGACTCCCTGATCTTAGTATGTTTGATGGCAAAGAACCTCAGCTTATAGTTATTGATGATCTGATGAGGGAATCCGACAATCGTATTGTTGATATATTCACAAAGGGGAGTCATCATAGAAATCTAAGTGTCTTTTACATCACACAAAACTTATTTCATCAAGGTAAAGGTCAACGTGATATTTCACTAAATTCTAGCTACATTATATACTTCAAAAACCCTCGAGATAGAACACAAATAAGATATTTAGCCCGTCAAGTTTGTCCAGATAATTCAAAATTCCTTGAGGATGCTTATAAAGATGCTACTGCTCTACCGTATGGATATTTAATGATTGATTTGAAACAAAACACCAATGACATATGTCGTTTCAAAACGAATATTTTTCCAAATAATGAACATTGTACTGTATATGTACCAAGAAAGGGATATAAATATAACAATCAACAGGAAATTGAAGTTAGTCGTTCATAATGAATGGGAGAGTAACTACACATCAGGAATTGTTGCAAGCATTGCATACACTAAAACCGAAATATCGCACAGCAGTACTCAAAGTTTGTAATGATGAAGAAATAAACTGTATTTGTGAATGTATATACAACGTTTTACATGGTAAAGTTCAACTTAAAGACAAAGAAAAGCAAAAGTTGAGTAAATATAAAAATATATTAAGAAAGCTCATTTCTAAGGGCAATAAAGGTGTGACTAGAAAACGATTAATTATACAAAAAAGTGGGGCTTTTCTACCTATAATTTTGGGGACGGTATTAAGTGGATTGTTAAATTCAATGTTAAAAAGCTAATTTTATAAAATGGAGAATGCTAAGAAAATGTTATTAATTGAGCCTGAATTCATTGATAGACTTAAAAAAGGAAGTTCTTTAGAAAATCCCTCATCACGTTTAGATGTGGAAATGCAAAAAATTTTACATAGCAAAGTGAATGATCGTGAGAAGTGGGCACTCTATCTACAATCCTTACAACGATATCTACACTTTGCGGAACAAGAAAGACAGCCAATCAAGTTACCAATAATATCTGATGACATTGTTCAGAGGCATAAAGAGAGTGGGAATACATTAGAGGCTGCATTTTCAAACACTTTAGCAGAGGGGGAAGACGCGGAAACACCTGCGATTCGTAAAAGACAAATTGACTACTTCTCTAAAGATTTTTTATTGAAAATAATTCCGAAAACATATAGAAGACAAGGTGAATTGCTTGTAAATACACTTCTGGATAATGATGACAAAATTTCATGGGATCGAACTGGCTGTATCAAAATTAACAACGAAACTATACCATCAACAAACATAAAGGACTTAATCGGTGATATTCTTAGACCATTAAAACGAAGTGAACCACATGGGTGGGAAAATTTTTGTGACGTATTGAAAGAATTAAATCTGCCATTATCATGTATAGGCAATCCAAAAAGACTTTCATATATTAATAGACTATATGCTAACGAATTTAGAAAACCGAGTTCACCTCTTTCTAGTAGACGAAGATCAAGTAGTGTAGGTAGAAAAATTGATTGGGAAAGATGGACCCCATATTAGAAATCAACAAAATCTACTATGACACCTCACATCCTGCTGGTTATAGTAGCATCGACAAATTAGCCAAGGAAATGAGTGGGAAAATGAACAGAACAGAAGTAAAAAAATGGCTACAGTCTCAGGAAACATACACTCTACATAAACCAGTTCAAAAAAAATTTGCTAGAAACAAATACGTTTTATCCAATTACAATGAATTGTGGCAAGCTGATTTAAGTGATATGAGAACTTATAGTGAATATAATGATGGATATAAGTATATACTGTGTGTTATTGATGTCTTCAGTAAATATGCATTTGTGCGACCTATGAAGAAAAAAAATTCTGAAACAGTTAAAGAATGTTTTGGGAGTATATTCTTAGAAGCTAAAGCTACCCCAACTCACATTCAATCAGACAAGGGTACCGAGTTTGTTTCCAAAGATGTTCAAAGGTTTTTTAAAAGTAAAAATATTAATTACTATACCACAAATAATCCTGATATTAAAGCAAGCATTGTTGAACGCTTTCAAAGGACTTTAAAAATGAAAATGTGGCGCTATTTTACTCATAAAAATACATATAAATATATAGATATTTTAGAGGATTTAATTTATTCTTACAATCATAGTAAGCATTCTAGTATAAAAATGTGTCCATGTGATGTCGATTCTACTAATATTATGTCAGTCTGGCAAAATCTTTATGATAGGCAAAATCATCAACCACTCACTGGGAGGCACGCGAGACTAAATGTAGGCGATCACGTAAGAATAACTAAGTATAAGCATATTTTTAAAAAGGGGTATGAAAGTAATTGGAGTGATGAAATATTTGTGGTTTCAAACGTAATTAAAAGAACACCTTGGGTTGTATACACACTAAAAGACTTACAGAACGAACCAATAACCGGAACTTTTTATGAAAAAGAGCTACAGAAAGTAACTTACGACCCCACCCTTGAATACAAAATAGATAAAATAATATGTTCCCGGAACTCTGGCTTCAGAAGGGAAGTGTTAGTTAAGTGGAAAGGTTATCCTAACAAATTTAATAGTTGGATACCAATTTCAAGTACTATAAAAATATGATTGAACAGAGTTTTTATTTGACCCTTCTTAGTAATGGATCCATGCAGTATTTTCCAGAAAATAAAACAAGTGCTTTTTGTGTTAAGTTACCTAAAACTATTAAACTAGAAGGACAGTGGACAGTTGGACTTGTTGAGTTTCAATATCTGTGTACTATGTTAACAGTACAGGAAAACAATAACTTTATCTTTATTCAAAAAAGATTAAAAATTGATGGTGAAGAGACATCAGATATAATTGGACTCACAACTCAGATTCTAGCAACCAATTATGAGAACATTGATCACATTCTGACTGCACTAAATGAAAACACTTTATTAAAGGACGTTATAGAGTTTAGATATATCAAAATATCAAATAAAGTTTCTGTTGTAACCAAAAATGAATCTGTAGTAGCGTTGAGATTATCACCAATACTATCCCTTCAACTTGGATACCCACCATATATAAATATTCTCAACACAATGGGATTATATCCAGTTAATCTATCGTTAGGTTTACCTTCACAACTGTTTGTATATTGTGATATAGTTGAACCTCAAGTAGTGGGGGATGTAATGACATCATTATTGCGTATTACACCTTTAGATACCTCTCAATATACATATGGAACATACAAAATGTGTACATTCACTCCAGCTCACTACTTACCTGTTTTGCGCAGAGAGTTTGACACAATTGAAATAAATATAAACTCGAGTACTGGTCATAAAATACCATTCGAGTTTGGAACTTCATGTGTTAAGCTTCATTTTAAACGATTAAGATGAATACAAGACGATATAACATTATTTGCCCCTACGAAAACTATTACACACATCAAGCTGGTTCGGGTGTAGGAGTTATTTACAAAGGTGCACTTCATCAACGTGGTCATGGAATCGGCAGTTTCTTGGGGGGTCTATTTAGATCTGTGCTACCACTTATATCAGGTGGAGCAAAAGCTGTTGGCAAAGAAGCTCTGAATGCTGGTGTTGGCCTACTGAAGGATATGGCTACAATGAAACCCATGGAAGAGTCAATTAAAAATCGGTTTAAAGAGGTTACTTCAAATTTAAAAAGAAGAGCAGATAATAAAATCGATTCAGTTATGTCTGGCTCTGGGTATAAAAGTAGAAAGCAAGTCTTGCAAAGCATCACTCATTCGAAAACACCCAAGAGAAACAATACTAAAAAGTTTAAGACAAATAAAATAAACGATATATTTGTAAATTAAACAATGTCATTCTTACATAATCACTCATGTGAATGTGCAAAATCAGAGTTAGATTTATTTGCTCTCCCATCCACACAAACAAGTATTGAGAGTGGACACTGGATTCATTACAAGCCTATTTCATCGTTAAGTGATAACGGTCCAATTGAATTTCATGTTCCTGGAACGGGGGACGACTACATTGATTTGTCTCACACTTTACTTCATATCAAAGCTAAGGTTTTAAATGAAGACTCTTCAGTAGTGGCGGCTGGAACAACAGTTGCACCAGTAAATAATTGGCTCCATTCATTGTTTAGTCAACTTGATGTATATTTAAACCAAAAGTTGGTGTCCCCACCAAATAATACATACGCATATCGATCATATATAGAAATATTATTAAACTATGGTCCAGCGGCTAAACAGTCCCATCTAACCTGTGGGTTATGGTATGCTGACACACCCGGGAAAATGGATTCTGTAGATGAAAATAATGATGGTTTCTCTGAAAGACAAAAATTGAGTAAAGAGAGTAAAGAGGTTGAAATGATTGGACATCTACATGGTGATATATTCAACCAGGAAAAGTTTTTAATAAATGGAGTGGAAATGGGGGTCAAGTTAGTGCGCACGAGAGAAAACTTCAATCTTATGTCTTCTACTGTTGATTCAAAATTTAAAGTACAAATAACTGATGCTACTTTATTAATTCGTAGAGCACGGATTAACCCATCGGTATTGCTCGCACATCAAAAAGTTTTAGCAAATTCTACTGCTAAATATCCAATTACTCGTGCTGAAGTGAAGGTTCTGACGATACCGGCGGGGGTTCAGGGCAAATCCCTTGACAACATTTTTCTTGGGCAGGTACCTAAGAGATGTATAATCGGTTTTGTGAATAATGTAGCATTTAATGGTAGCCTTATAAAAAACCCCTTTGATTTTGCTAACTTTGGAATAAATACATTTAATTTATATATAGACGGTCAGCAGATTCCCTCCAAAGCCCTACAACCAGCATTTGATAAGAGTACTTTCACTACAGCATATCACACATTATTCTCAGGGACTGGTATTCATTTCCTTAACGATGGAAATTCGATTTCAAGAGAAGCATTTGCAAAGGGATATTGTTTATTGGCTTTTGATTTGACTCCTGATTTATCGGCTAACTCAACATCACATTGGAACTTAATAAGACATGGTAGTGTTAGATTGGAAGTTCGTTTTGAAAATTGTCTTACACACACAGTAAACTGTATGGTATATGCCGAATTTGATAATATGATCGAAATAAATAAAAACCGAGATGTAAATGTAGATTATAGTAGTTAATGTTAGCTGAAGTTATAAAATAATAGATTTTCAAAATAATTGTCATTTATCTATAAGCTGTTCTATCAGAAACATATCGATGTATTGTAATGGATACAAGAGAGATTCAGATTTTTATGAAAAAGATAAAACCAGAGCTTGAATTTAGTGTGTATCCTGCTAATCGACTACCTATAATTGTGTCAGAACCATGTTATATAATTAGTAATTTGGATCCTGATACTAAACCGGGTTGTCATTGGGTTGCAATGCATCTATCTCATGGCGGTGTGGGAGAGTATTTCGATTCATATGGACGTAAGCCTACTTCATATCATCTAAGTTTTGGAATTTTAATTCGGATAGAATACAAAATGATTTTACTTCAGTTTGTGGGGAATATTGTCTAGTATATATTTACTTTAAGTTGAAGGGTAAAACAATGACTGATTTTGTAAAATGTTTTTCCAAAAATACATTATATAATGATTTATTATTAAGAAACATGTTTGTATATGTATTTCTAAAATAAAAAATGTATACCTACCTAAATTGAGTTTTATTTATAAAAAAATTAAACACAAAATAATATTATAATATTTAATGAAAGCAAAATTGTTGGTTGATACAATAGATGAGTAAACAATTTATAAAAGACTATTTAGAATCAAAAAAAAATTTTTTGCAGTTGCTGTTTGTTGCAATTTCCTTTGTAATGTTATATATTATTTCATGTACGTCTTGATAATGTTTGTCCATTTCATTGTGCACATAACATTTAACTCTAACATCATAATTTTTCCAATGGTCTGTGGTTGGAATTTTCTTTAGTTTTCCCATGTCAAAAACTTCAATTTTTATTAAATGACTTGCTTTTGGTGCATCGTCGATATTGCTTGAAATATAAGAAATACCCCCTTTGCAAGCTTGAGATACACATGACGACACCATCTTCGATTTCCTTTTCTTATTGGGTTTATCAAAAAACTCATCTATATTATTGGTTCGTTTTGCGGGGGGCACTCACATACGACCCAATATTACAGTCATCTTGTTCCTCCTCACTAGCAATTGTTGGTTGATACAATAGATGAGTGAACAATTTATAAAAGACTATTTAGAATCAAAAAAAAATTTTTTGCAGTTGCTGTTTGTTGCAATTTCCTTTGTAATGTTATATATTATTTCATGTACGTCTTGATAATGTTTGTCCATTTCATTGTGCACATAACATTTGACTCTAACATCATAATTTTTCCAATGGTCTGTGGTTGGAATTTTCTTTAGTTTTCCCATGTCAAAAACTTCAATTTTTATTAAATGACTTGCTTTTGGTGCATCGTCGGTATTGCTTGAAATATAAGAAATACCCCCTTTGCAGGCTTGAGATACACATGACGACACCATCTTCGATTTCCTTTTCTTATTGGGTTTATCAAAAAACTCATCTATATTATTGGTTCGTTTGCGGGGGGCACTCACATATGACCCAATATTACAGTCATCTTGTTCCTCCTCACTAGCAACGTTATAAAAATGTTTCATTGTGTAATCATCAGCGGTAGAAAACTGGAACAAGATTTTAAATTGTATTTATGCATTGCTTGGAATAAAAAAAGTAAAATTTGTGAAGATATAGGAATGGACTTTAAAAATAAGACATATGTATTATTCATCAAACTGTTTAAAGGTTTCATGTTAGGTTATGAAGTGTAGTGAGAGACTTGACATCTGTTGTGTGTGAACAAATGACAAAAAGTGGACACTGTTACTGCTGTCTCTAACCACACTGCAAGTTATAATGGGTATGAATGTATGAATGAAAGAACACAATAATTAAGAACACATATGCAAAGTAACACATAAGATAACTCACCTCCATATTACACAGATTGCACTAAACAATTTATTTCACAATTAAAATTTAGTTAGTGTAGTTCCAAGTAGTTCACTCTGTTGCACAATAAAATTTTATGTTGTAGTTTCTCATTTTATAGACATGTGGCCAGTCTATATCTTAATAACAATGTCAACATGTTTAGTTAATAGATATGTGGTTAGTCTATATCTTAACGATGTCCACATATTTAGTTAATATTTCAAGATATTGTTGTATGTCAATCAGTGGCGACGGGTGCATATTTTTAGAAGGGAAGCCGTTCCAAAAAAACCTCACTCAACAAAATGCTGCAAAATGGCCCAATTCCACCTTCACCATTATTTTTTGTAGTGTCTTTAGTAAAAAAATAAAATAAAATTGTAATAAAAATCCAACGTCACGCAGTGTATCGGGACATCACCTCTGTTGCGAATAGATTATGTGGTTACTCTATATCTTAAGGTGCCCACTCATTCATCCTATCACCGGCACAAGTCGTTCAATTCTTGTAACGAATGGTCCGCCTAGATCGTCTGTTATATGATGAATATAAAAGAAGCGAAAGAGGTATGTCAAGATCGTAGCAAATGGCATTCGATAGTCGCTGCCTACATCTCTTGGGATAAAAGGCGTGATGATAGCTAGAGATACATATTTAGTTAACATAAATAAATAATGAGTTTGATATGAGATGCTACTCAATAGAGCTGCTTGCAACTGTCATTAGTGGTAATAGAGGTGCTTAATGATTTATTAATGATGCTATGCTTCAATGGTGTATCTCAGGAATGGTGCATCGTATCATGAAATGGATGAGCGCATCGTGATCAGCGACCCCAGAATAATTTTATTTTTTTTTTTTTATTTTTTTGTGAAAAAAAATTATAGTATCATGGACGAGTGGACCTTGGACCTGAGCCAGAACTCACGAATCCTTACTACTGTTGTCAACGCGCCTTATCGTCGCGGCCGATGGTGACCAGAGGGCAGGAGCGTTCCTCGCACAAAGGATCAGGCTGGCGCAACTTCGAACAAAAAATTGGTTCTATGAAAATTGAGCCAATATTAATGGCGTCGTATCGCCATCTTTTTCACTCCATTGTGCTATCTCTGTCTATCCCTGTCAAAGTTGCAAATGGCGGCAAATTTGTTTTGTCTTATTTTAGTTTTGAAATATTAATAAATAAATATATAATGTGATGCTTAAATCGTGCTTGTAATATATTAATTGTAAATATAATATAGTAAGTTATAGTAAATAATTATATGTATTGTTTTACAATAATTGTATTCAATAATTAAGAATGGAAACATAAAAAGTGTACAATATGTGGTACAAGAGGCGGCCGCGTAGACGGTATCAAGCGAATATTTATGACCATATTCCCAATAAATGAGGATCGGTAAGTTATTAGCCATTCATATTAATTTAATTAAGTAATTATTCTTTATAAATTTCATATTAAACGAACAGCATATTGCTGAAAAGTAGTGATGTACTTTGCATATTGTACAGTTTATCGATATCGATATTCTGACTCAAACATATTTGTTTCACATTCCACAAAATAAACCCATTATAGCCCGCACCAAATAAATTGAGCCATTGCTTTTTGCTGCAGCAAATTTACTTTTATCTTTACTCTTTCCAGGCAATCTGCCTAGCGGCCCTAGCGATAACTAAGAGGAAAGTAAACAACCAGTCTATTCGCATACTGCCGGACAGTACATCTGTCATACAAGCACTGGTAAGCAATAAGTTTAAATCAGGTCTCATACTTGAGTGTCATACAGCACTAAACAAGGTATGTAACTATAATAACACGGTAACACCTTAACCATACAATGGATCAAAGGTCATAGCAACTCCTGTGGAAATGACGCGGCGGATGAGCTAGCGAGAGCCGGTGCAAGTATGTCTGCAATTGGCCCCGAGCCCCTAGTGCCCCTGCCTAGAGGCTGGTGTGCCTCACGGCTCAAGCAGAAAACAAAATGCATGCACAATCTCGAATGGAACAATCTTATGGAATGTAGACAAACCAGGGCAGCTCTACCAACCATAAATACAAGACTCTCACAAAAGATCTTAAAACTAAAAAGAACCCAACTTAGATCGGTGACTCAAGCCATCACTGGTCATGGTCCTTTTAACAAACACTTATATAACATTGGTATTACAGATAGTCCGATAGGCAGGGCTTGCATGCTGACTGAAGAAACGGCTACTCTTTCCAGATTGACGTGCAATTTGGTGATTTTTAAACAATCGTTCAAATCCAGCTATGTTTGTGTCGTTTTTGCACACCTCTAAATACAATAAAAAAATCATTTATACTTACTACTAGTTATTACTTACCAAAATACGCCTAATACTCATTATTTTACAGGTACGCACTATAAGTTTTTCTATCATTGCCTAAATTCACTTCGGGAAGCAGTGCTGAAATAATTACCTAAGATGGGTCTCAGATAAGGTCATTATATATTATTAAATTTCAATTTAATAACCTATTTCACTGTAATATTGATAGGTGTATTGTTTTTAAGAGGTCGGTGAATTGTATTTGTATATGTGTTGTTTTTTAGGTTAAACACAAATAAATTATAAAAAAACATGTGAAGTTTTATTGAAATGAAATATCAAAGAAGTTGAAATTTAATAATTCCTACTTGATCTACTACGTAGTTTATTCAAATCCTATAAAAAATGGTTGTGAATTACCATATATTTCAACTTCTTCGATTATACTAATCAACAAAACCGAAATTTTAAAAGTAGGTAGAGACGCTGTTCCAGGATTTAGCATATTTTTATAGATATCGACAAAAATATTTCTGTAGGAAGGACAGCACTAGCCGTATGTTTTGACTTTTGTAGTTGGTAGCACTGATTTTCTATTTTCCCTCCTTAATGTTGTTAGGTTGGCAGTATCTTTCGGCCCTAATTTCTTAGATTTCATTTTAATGTATGGCAGTCCCGTCTCTTATTATAGAACATAGTGATTGCTACTTACTCTATGCAAAGGATCAGTATGCATACAGCGAGGAAATGCAGCCAGGTTCTGGGCACGCTTCCGTACGGCAGCAGTATGGAAACATGTCTAAATTATATTTAATATTTTAATGTTTAGATTAGATTTAAGATTTTAAGTTATATTATTATTATTAAATTAAAATAAAATACAAATTGATAGGTACCTACCTAAAATTTGCAAAAATTATCGGTAATACCCAACGGTAGGTAATACCAGGTAATACCTATAAATAAAAATGAATATCTATTTCCCTTGGTCATCGCATAACGCGTGAACGGATGGAACAATTTCGATTTTTTTTGTTTTGTTTATTATTGTTAGGTTATAAAAGAAAAAATTAAGAAAGTTGAGCGGAACATTAGAAAATTTGAGAAAACTTAACGTCGATTTTAACTTGGCGTGTTTGACAGTTGGCGCTGTAAGTATAATTATGTAGGTACTTAATGGTAAGGCAAGGTTGCTATGCGACAACTACGTTATTAAAAACATCTTATAAATAATATAATATCAAAATGAATCCCTATTTCCCTTGGTCTCGCCATAACTTGAGAACCACTTAACCGATTTGAATAATTCTTTTTTTGTTTTGTTTGTTAAACAGGGGTGGTTTAGAAGAAAAAAAAGTCGGAAAAACCTTAAAGTTCAGCTGGAAAATCGAAAAATTAAAAATAGGTAATTTTGTATGGGAATCGCTACTTAACCTCGCTAAAAGTAGTGGTAATGTTAGTCACAATGTTAGTGGTAGTGGTAGTGGTAAGACGTAAGAGTAGGAGTAGTGTTATGGGTAGTGGCAGCCTAGTGGTAGGAGTAGAGGTAGGGGTAGTGGTGGTGGTAGTGGTAGTGGTAGGGGTAGGAGTAGAGAGATAGAGGTAGTGGTAGTGGTAGGGGTTGGAGTAGGTGTAGGGTTAGGGGTTGGGGTTCGATTAGGGGTAGAGGTAGTGGTAGGGGTTGGAGTAGGGGTGGGGTACGGGGTTTTCCACGGACGAAGGAAAGTAAATAGTAGGCAAGCCAACGTTTGGGCAGGCCAACGTCTGCCGGTTATTAAATAGGTTTTCTCTGTAACATTATTAGACAGATTTCTTAGAAATCCCATTCGAACCACGCTCCTCGCTAACCTGTTTTATTATTTTATTTTGAAATTGTATTTACAATATTTTTTTCGATTCATCGAAATTCACTTCTAAAAAATATTTAAAAAAATAACAAGTCACAATCTAGGTCACAAACCCCCTCATATAATGAATAGAGTACTTACTTATAGTATAACAATATTTGGTGAGCATTTATTCATTTTGGGAAGAGTTGTCTAAAACCTTATTTTGCATCAATTTAATTTATTTAGAGTCAATTTACTTTACTTGGCATTTTTAGGGTCTAAAAATGATTTTAGTGAGCGTTTAAATTTATACCCGGGATGGGTCATAGATATACTATAAATGGTCATGTATATGTCGCCGCCAAATGGTTAAAACAGCCACTCAATTGGATGGCTAGGCATGTCATTAAATGGCGGCATTCAAATGAATGGATTATATCTTAACGTTTAATGTGTTGGCTGATTGAAAGCTAGCTCATGGCTAGCTCTTTAGAAACGGCTGAACCAAATTTAGTTCCTTATTTTGCCACTATAGTAGCGCTAACACCACACCTGCGGGGTTAGCATATATTTTGACAGCGACACTTTCGTTTCGGTCGAATGGCCTTGAACAGGCCAAAACGTTCATGTCCAACAAGGACCGGCCAGAGATAGCCCGGGGCCGAGAGGTCCGGCCCAACAATGTGCGGGAAAATTCTGTGTACTTGTCTTTGTCCGGCCAAGAGAATGTCCGGCCCAACAATGTGCGGGCAAATTCTGTGTACTTGTCTTTGCCCGGCATAGCAAATTTGCACGCACATTGTTGGGCCGGACCTCTCGGCCCCGGGCTATCTCTGGGCGGTCCTTGTTGGACATGAACGTTTTGGCCTGTTCAAGGTCTTCTTCTTCTTCTTTTTTATTATGGCTCCACCAATGTTCATCGGTGATTTGCCAATGTCAAGTATTATAGCCTTTATAGTGTTTATAGCCGATAAATCGGTATTTAAGATAATCCCGCCGACCGTGATATGTCTTATTAATCACTGATTAATCACAACCATCACAGCGCGAACAGGATTAAACTGGATTCCACATCACGAGGTCATTCAACCGAAACGAAAGTGTCGCTGTCAAAATATATGCTAACCCAGCTGAGTGAGGCTAACATAACATAACAGTCTCTTAACAAATATGGCGTCAACAGTAGAGCTATTTTACGTGAAACGGAACGTAACCCGTTTTATAAATCGACAAACTGCTTCGAAAAGCAGTGCTAAAAGAAACGGTTTTTTATTCCTAAGGCGTAAATCGTACATACTATATTCATTCATTCAAACATTGATTCGACAGTCTATACAATATCAGTCTACTGTATAAACTATACATCGTTATGTTCCATTTTAAAAGAACAGCAAACCAGTTTCTTTTTCAAAACCGCCTCGGAAATATTTTTGGTAGAATTTTTATGGTTAGCATACATAGGACCCCCCCGCTACATCTTTTATTTTGACCAGAATGAGGAAACTTAGAACAATTATTTTAGCAATTTAATGTTTGCATAGAAACTACTGTTATCGGTGATGAAAAAGGAATGCACGGCCCGAGAATGTCCAACACTAGAAATGCCGAGCAAACTGCTGGGTCGGCCATTATGCTGTTGGACACACTCGGGCCGTGCATTCCTTCCCTGTCTGGCCATGTATGGGTTCGTCGGTTAGGCCTTCGAGTCGAAACGAAAGATGTCGCGGTTCTAAATATGATAACACGGAACCCCAAAGCATTTGTTATGCGTGCATGTATCTCATCTATACTAATATTATAAAGAGGTACAGTTTATAAGATTTGATGTAGGGGTAATCTCTGAAACTACAGAATCGATTTTAAAAATAGTTGAATCGCCGAAACATGTTTTAAAAAAAAAACTGATTTTCCTTCTGGCATAAAATCCATCAGTTTTTAATTCGCATCTGGCAACATTGCTTCTCTTTATTTATGTAGTCTGTGATTTCCTCTATATTCTCTATAGACTGTGAAACGTAAGCGCGCAACGCGCCTATATTCATCGATTTTCTTTCACTTTTCGTGGTTAAATTAGTAATATTTTACGTATTAGGGCGCTTTTTATTATTGAACTCAATGGACAAGTAGACGATAATAATGGAGAAAATACCTCGGACACATGAAGGTGAGTTTTTTTGACTATGGGAGGTTGTGTATATTATTATGTACTATTTAGGAAACCAACCATTTTGTGTGTATAAATCTGTACTGTAAATATTTGTAACGCTTACTCTATTATTTGTTCACAGCCATTGAGGCCCAAATCAAAGAAATACAAACCAATAAAAAGAATGAGGCAGAAAATGGAGCTAAAAAGGGCTCCCTTGGAGAATACTATGACAGCGATATTTATGATATTTCTGGTCAGAGCGGAAAATCCAGGTATGATGGCTATGTGACTTCCATCGCTGCTAACGACGAAGTTGATGATGAAGACATTGAGAATGTTTCTTTTAATCAAAAGCGCCCCGGGTATACTGCTCCAGCATCGCTTCTCAATGATGTTGCACAGGTATTTAAGTTTGCTTCTTTCTAATATTTTTTGTATTGTCTTAAAAAGTCTGGCTCTGGTTGTGAGACCTTGACAGTGGTTAAGCAGGATACAGTAAGATCTTAAGGATGTGACTACTTTGTACAGTCTTTTCTTGTGGTCTCCATAGATATTGTTTAAGAAAATATTATGTCTTGGAGGCCAGTAAAATGATTTTCAGAAGTTGGGGACTATATTAATTTATTCTGGAGTTCTTACCATAAAACTTCATTGTTACATGAAATGCACCACCCTTAGGATAAAAACAGTTATATTTTTTGTAATAACATCACAAGTTCTTACTAAAAAGTATAGTTTGGTAGGTCTTTTGTGCAATATATTTTGTTGTATCTCTAGATGTATATTATCATTTTAAGATATCAATAATTTGTATGGGAATATTACTATTCCCAATTTCTCTGTAAATAATCCACCTGGGTCACTGTAATTTAGCATATAGTTACTTATTCAATATATCTAAGTGAAATAGTCGTTATTTTTTAAATTAATTTTATTGTATAGGAAATTTATCCCAGAAAAATATGGATATAACCCTTAATTTTTTTAATAACTTTATTTCGCACATTGTAGACTGTGGGAATGGTTAATAATGTTAATATTAAATTCTTATAAAACTATGTACAGTAATAATAAATTAAAATCAAAATAAACTCAATATATCAAATCATTTCACTAATTTAAACAATTTTCATAATATCATATTATTATTCATAAAACTACCATTAAATTCAACATCTATTAATAGATTAAAATGAAAATCAGTAGAATAAAAAAATATATACCAAAGTCAGTAATAATAATTTAATGTATTCAATTTTAATTTAATCATTTTAGGCTGATAAAGATTATGATCCTTTTGCTGACAAAAGACGTCCCACTATTTCTGACAGGGAAGATGAATATCGTCAAAAAAGACGAAGGATGATTATTTCTCCAGAGAGAATGGATCCTTTTGCAGAAGGTGAGTTACATAACTATATCCTAATTAAGCATACTATTAATATATAATATAAGCTATTTTTTTAAATAATGAAATGTATGTTATGTATTAATATTTTATGATAGGGTTTATATAACAACATCCAACCAATAGCAGCATTATTCTATTATATTTTAGTTGCATAGCAAAAATAAGTTCCAAATAATTCCAAAAATCACCTATGGCAAGTACACACAATACAAGCATGTATGAAAGGTATGATGAATATAAAAGAAGCAAAAGAGGTATGTCAGGATTGTAGCAAATGCCATTTGATTGTCTCTGCCTACCCCTTATGTGATAATAGATAGATAGATTATTCACAAAAACAAATGTTACCCCTTACAGGTGGTAAAACTCCAGATATTGGCTCAAGAACATACACAGAGATTATGAAAGAGCAGTATCTACGAGCAGAGGAAACAGAGGTAAGTCCTTATTAATGTATATATACCAATATTATAAAGTGGACTTGGGTTTGAACGTAAGCTATACAGAATGTTATTCTTCACATTACTTTCAAAAATTTTCACTGGGAACGCTGGGGACGGAAAGCTAGTTAAGGGGAGGAACAAATAATTTCGGTTGATTTCTGAACTGAAATTCTCGAATTTTACGAATGCTATGAACATACAATTTGGTCATCGAAAACTAGAGGATTTTTTATAGTATTGTGCAAGAAGAAAACATGATTGGTGAAAATTTTCTCGACAACTTAAATTTTTGAAATCACCTCTTCAAAAACACCTTTCTATTCATACGACCATACTCTGAAGGGATTTACCTTTAAATTTTATACAAATCTGTAGGTAATTTCAGGACAGTAGGTGATCATTTTTTAATAAATTATTTATTTGTAATGTGCCGGTTACGTCATTTATTCCGAGAAGCGATACATTATGCCCTTCTCACTTCTGCAGCAAGAACGCACAAAGCGCTGTCGTTGTCTTGCATGACGTGATCGTTGCGCCCGAACCACTCATGCGCTCGAACCACGAGTTTAGGGCGTGGCTTACGATTAGGAATTTCTGAGTCGTTCCTCGTCTTAACAAGAATTATGTACAATGAAATTGTGTATTGTGAGTTAATTTCCAAATAGGTAATCTAATAAAATTATATGTTAATAGTTTATTTTTTCTATACCATTAGCTAAGAAAAAAGTTAGTGGAGAGGGCTCGTGAGGGAACTTTGAAACCCGTAGCACACTCCAATGGAGATGCTTCAAAACCAACTGCATCCAAAAGGAAAGGCCGCTGGGACCAGAGTACAGATGAAACACCTGTGGTGAAGCAGAAGATAATTGCTGCAACTCCCAGTCAACAAGCTACACCCTCTTGGGAGAATGAGGTAATTTGTTTAAATAATAATAAAATAAAGGTCTTAAAAATTGTACATGACGAAATTATGAAACAATTTTTTAAATTTTTTATTATAATTTGTAATATATTAACTACAGCGAGGTGCTTGGGAGGAGACACCAGGCGGCGGCTCTAGAGGTGGGGAGACCCCGGGCGCCACGCCCTCCGCCCGTGTGTGGGATGCTACGCCAGGTCACGCCACGCCGGGACATGCTACGCCAGGCAGAGAGACACCAGCTCAGCAGGCGTCCAGGAGGAACCGCTGGGATGAGACACCTAAAACTGATAGAGGTACACACAATTTATTCTAGTGTTTTAAAGTAATACCTACCTCAATATTGGTACTTATTGCGTCAAACTCTTAACTCTAAATATACATAATAGACCAGTGCCGATAATTTTTGAGGAAAAAAAAATTCTTAGCAGTATAGGAAGGGCGGTAAAATTTAGGATAAATTATGTATAAACGGGGAAAAATCGATTGGACCACAACAGACGACCGGTGTCAAATCGATATTATAAAATTGTAGTTTTATCGATGTTTTTCCATTGTAACCATATAACTTTTTTACGCCATCTGTGACCATCTTAAAGTAGAGGTCTCAACGAATAAAAAGCCGTCCTGAAAATTTAAAAAAATCAATAGTTTGTTCGTCAACTTTTTTGATTAAAAATTGGGCCCATTTTTTCTCCTGGGTGCGATGTGCAAATAGAGTGCCACTATCATTTTGTATAAGCTTTTTAAGGATTGTCGAAATGGCCTCTTTCAAATCCCTCTTCAAACTTGGCTTATGGCTCATGACACATACCTCTGCCAACAGCCATCTGTGAACAGTTGTAAACAGTATATGAGAAATGTTGTTTATTAAATGTACAATATAAATACTGGGGAATTTTCGTTAAGTTACTGATAATAATGTTTTAAAATTTTATTTTATATAAGTATTATGTATTTAATGTTAAAACCTAAATTATGGACCTATATTTAATAACATAACTGTCATGAAATATAATAAAATTAAAAATATAAAGTAAAACAAAATTAAAGTGTGTTAAGGCACACACGTCTACATAGTGGGAATTTCGCCATTTTACTTTCTAATATGTAGCGAGTGATCGATTAAATCTGTGCATCGCATACCAATGGAATAAATTTAAAAAAAATGCTCTGGGGTGTTCCAGCCTTACTTCTAGGGTTAATGTTCGATATCTTCCTACTATTTCTACTATACGCCATATTTGTTTACTGCGACATTTCGGAAAACATACACTATAGAGATGAAATGAGAGAAGTATATAATTAGAGAAGTCAATCTTTCGCTGTTATATAATAGAAATAAGAACGATTTTTAGTATACACATTTTCTAAAGTGGCATACAGCAAATAGCAAAGGATCTAATTCTACAATATTTACGTTACAGAGACGCCAGGTCACAATAGCGGGTGGGCCGAGACGCCCCGTACCGACAGAGGCGGCGGTGTCGATGCCATACAGGAGACTCCGACTCCCGGCACGAAACGACGATCCCGTTGGGACGAAACCCCAGGGGCGACTCCAGCGCCGGCCACTCCCACTCCGTCTCACGCCACGCCATCGCACGCCACGCCCTCACACTCCACGCCGTCACACGCCACGCCCACTCCGCACACTCCACACACGCCGCACACACCTGTCTACACCCCGGGCGGAGTAAGTGTTGATGTTTTACTTTTAAGTTTGACCACTAGTTTGGTTTACGACCATAATAATAAACGTAGTTGAACAACTGTTTCGTTATAATAATGTTTGTCATTCTTCTATACCTAAATGTAATAGAGGGAGACAAAATATATTGCAAAGAAACAATTGTTCAAATATGTTTAACAGTAAGACTGTTATTACAATTTCAGTTAGCAACTTACTAACAAACGTTATACCTATAAGTTTAATGTTGTGTCTTCCTCATCTTTCATTCAATATGATAAAGAGAGAGAGAGAGAAAACATTGTATAAGTTTATATAACGTTGATTAGTATATTTTATTTATGGCGGCAAGTGTACGGTTTTCACTGTGTCTTAGTATTTTGTTTAGACACATTCTCATAGTTTCCCGTGATATTGGGGTCAGCAAAATCAAATTATGGATCACAGTTGTCCAAATTAAAAGATATTTATTTTATTTTTCTTTATAGCAACGTTTTGTAGAACGGCTGTCACTATAATAGTTGTAGTTATGACATCAAATATTTTGTTTAGAATTTGGATTCCTCGTCAGAAGTGGCGTCGTGATCGTATCGATCAGGTGTCCAACATATCTGTTCTATTGTAATTTGACTACATTGTTATATCAGCACTGCAATTAACATAGTATTAGAAATACATAGTTTCTTGCAATATGCAATTTACAATATTGGGAAAATAAATATATAGATTACTTTACCTCCCTTGTAAATACTTACAATTTTTTTTATATCGAATTTCAGTCTACGCCAGTTGGTGTCAAAGCTATGTCGATGGCTACTCCGACTCCGGGCCACTTAGCCGCCATGACGCCAGAACAGTTGCAAGCATACAGATGGGAGAAAGAGATTGATGAGCGCAACCGTCCATTCACCGACGAGGAATTGGACGCGATGTTTCCGCCCGGGTATAAAGTGCTTCCGCCTCCAGCTGGTATGGCTCATTCCGTTTTTACAAAAATCCTGTTTGCTTTAGTAGTGCATCTCTGCGACAACGCCTAGTCTTACAAGTTGTGTTATTACATATTATAATTTTAAATTCCCTGCTTTTCCGCAAATGGTTTCTATAATGTATCGACAACATTTGCAGGCTACATCCCTATAAGGACGCCGGCTCGCAAGCTCACAGCCACGCCCACACCGCTCACGGGCACGCCGCTCGGGTTCTTCATGCAGACTGAAGAGGCGGGGGGATCAGCCGCCGCTGCTGCCAGACTCCTGGACCCGCAACCGAAGGGCAGCCAGCAACTCCCTTTTATGAAGCCAGAGGACGCCCAGTATTTCGACAAGTTGCTCGTAGACGTCGATGAAGACACGCTGTCGCCAGACGAGCTCAAGGAGAGGAAAATCATGAAGCTCTTGCTTAAGATTAAGGTATGTGTGATGGAAATATTTATTGCCTCTCACAGCTTATGTCCATTGGAAAAGTAATATAAAAATGCTTACTGTATTCAACAATATGACATTGAATAGGGTATAGAGAATTTTGTTTGATATCGTCAAATCTTTTAATATGGTTAAAAGTGGACACTGTCACTAGTGTCCATAATTAAAGTGAAGGTATGTTTTGTTTTGTAAAGATATTTTTGAAAAATGGCAAGTTAGAATAATTGCAAAGGAAAGCAGACCAAATTATTTTAGCACGTCATACCACATTTGATTCTGATATCTTTGGAATTAATTTAGTTAATATTTCTAACAAAATATTATTATGAATTTTAGAACGGAACTCCACCGATGTGTAAAGCGGCATTACGTCAAATCACGGACAAGGCGCGCGAGTTTGGGGCCGGTCCTCTGTTTAATCAGATTCTGCCGCTGCTTATGAGTCCCACACTTGAAGACCAGGAACGTCATCTTTTGGTTAAAGTCATTGACAGAATATTGTACAAACTGGATGATTTGGTGCGCCCGTATGTTCACAAGGTCAGTTGTTTGTTACTCTGTTACTTTACTTCATCTAGCGTCATAAATCTGTTTATTCTTTTAACCTACCTGACTAAATATTAAAACAATATGCTTTCCTAAGCAACGAAAATTTAACTAATTTAAAGAAGGCAGGTCTGCGTTTTTAATTAATGTTGATACTTTATTTGACTCTGATTTGATAATTATGTGAGATAATCGCGCGACAACGCTTATTATAAATCAAAGATATATGAAAAAAAATTGCATGCTTAAAATTTATTTATCTAATCTGAAATGTTTATATTTATTTATTTTTGTTGATGGAAGTATATGAATGAAATATTTGTCGTTGCAGATATTGGTCGTCATCGAACCCCTTCTGATTGATGAAGATTACTACGCTCGCGTGGAAGGCAGAGAAATTATATCTAATCTCGCCAAAGCCGCTGGGTTGGCCACTATGATTTCTACGATGCGACCCGACATTGACAACATTGATGAATACGTGCGAAATACTACCGCTCGAGCTTTTGCTGTCGTTGCATCAGCTTTAGGTTCGTAGACCAATCCTAGCTATAATATTATGTTTGTCCTTCCTTCACGTATATGCGTATCCCAGAAATATTACGGTATAAATTATTGTCACATTTCAAAAAATTTCGCTTGCGAAGCCGGGCCGAAAAGCTAGTCCTAACATTATAAATGCGAAAGTGTGTTTGTTTCTCCGTTTTTACGAGTGACATTCTACTTTTTATCCCGGGAAATTATCTCATTCGCTAGTATTTTATTTTGTTGAACAACAATAAAAGCAGGAAAACTGCATGCATCATAAAATAATGAGAAAACTTAAAAAATAAATAAAAATTCTCAATGGTTTAATTTACTTTTGTACTAAATATATTTACGCATGTCTGCCATGTAACTACAACTACCCTTAATACCTACATACTTCTCTCACTTCGTCTACATTCATACAGAGTATGAAAGTTGTTTAAAGTGTATGTCTTGGACCCTACATTCAGTACCACCAGTTTTTTTTACAATATTACTAATGTTATCAATATGAAAGTTCGAATGTTTGTTTCTTAACCATGAATAAAAAAGGCTGAACGGTTTTTGATCCCAGAAAAGTGGGATATTTCTCGGATGAACACGGGCAAAAATGTAAAATAAAATTTCATTGCACATTATATAATTATATTATTATATTTTCAGGTATTCCATCTCTGTTGCCGTTCTTGAAAGCTGTGTGTCGGTCCAAGAAGTCGTGGCAAGCTCGCCACACCGGTATAAAGATAGTGCAGCAAATTGCCATCTTGATGGGTTGCGCCATACTGCCACATTTGAAATCATTGGTGGAAATTATTGAACATGGTAAGATTTTTTTTATTTTTAATACATTGTGGTGGCACATCGCGTCGATAGATGTCGCATCGTTACTGTCTCACAATATTGATATTGAAACCTGTATTGCGCCATTGAAAATATTTAATAGATTGGCATATAAATACAACTTTCCAGCGACACGCGTTGGTGGAGTTTACTTTTACTTATAGTCGTTGGATTGTTGTATGTAACATCCTATTTCCTACTAATATTATAAATGCGAAAGTTTTGTATGCTTAGTTAGATGTTTGTTGCTCAATCACGCTTTAACGGTTAAACGTATTTAGATGAAACTTAGAGGCTAACTAATTTATGTCCTGGATTAGAAATAAAATAAAATAAAAATAGCCTTTATTCTACCACAGATGTTTTCCATACATAATAACATCTTATTTATATAAGGCCAAAGTTACATTCTTAAATTATAATCAAGATTAACAGTTATTAATATTTAATAAAAATACATTATTTAGAATTGTTAATATTTTTATGCATTTAGCTTTATTCTTTGTGGAAGTCGCCTATTTGGCGTAGGCCTCCCCCAGCATCCTTCAGTTCTCTCTGCTTGTCTTCTCCAGTCTGGTCTACATATTTCCTTAAATGTGCCTCCCATCTTTTTCTCGGTCTATCTCTCTACTTCTTTTTTCTTCTCTTGGTACCCATTCTATCATTTTCGTGGTCATCTGTCATTGACCATACTACATACATGACCTGCCCATCTCCATTTCATTACAACATTATGATACTTTCATTCCGGAAAAACGGGTGGGTGAAGGGATAATATTAAACCCTAGGGAATATTTCTTTTGTTGGTTCTATGTCTACGCCGGTGAAACTGCGAGCAAAGGCTACTATGTACATAAACGTTAAACATTTTCGTTTGTTTGCCGACAACAAAGTCTCCTTCATTTCAATCATCGTTTTAAATTTAGTCAGGTGATCCGAACTTCGAAAAATGAAGGATCTAAGATGATTTTTGACCTATAATCTGTTAAGTAAGTGTTACCGGCCCCAGCGGAACTTAAAATCTTTCTCACTTAGCCGATGGTATTTGTAATGGTATCAGTTCTGTTGATGTATTTTGAGATGGAAAAGCCTCTCTCATTCCGCGGCACGTTGCTCTGAGACAACCGTCAAGCATATCAAAATGACGTGGAATCAATATCAAATGTTTCCAATGTTTTTTTTAGGTTTGGTCGATGAGCAACAGAAAGTGCGCACGATCACTGCGTTGGCGAGCGCAGCCTTGGCCGAAGCGGCGACACCCTACGGCATTGAGTCGTTCGATTCTGTACTAAAACCTTTGTGGAAAGGTATCCGCACACATCGTGGTAAGGGGCTGGCCGCTTTCCTCAAAGCCATTGGTTACCTTATACCCCTCATGGACGCCGAGTATGCTAATTACTATACCCGTGAAGTGATGCTTATCCTTATTCGTGAATTTCAGTCGCCTGATGAAGAAATGAAAAAGATTGTCTTGAAGGTAAGATGTTTTATAAAAAAATATAAAATATATAGGAAAAATTAAAACTTTTAAAATAAAAATATATCAACCCTATCCCATTCGAATATAGCTGAAAATAGTATGGTAGATTATATTAAATTCACGCTGAATTACAATAATTGCATGCTATTTTCAGCTCTTGTTTGAATAAATTCGGATAAGGTTGATATTTAATGATCCCTTAGAAATTCCACAAGCATTTTTCCGTCCGGTCTAATTTGACCCTAAGAAGTAGCTAAACAATACTAGAAAAAGTTTTGCCTGTCTGTTTTTATTTGAACGTACATCATTTAAAATATTCTGAATCAATTAAAATGCGGTTTTATAAAATATATAAGATAATATATACATTGGGCTGGGCTAGATTTAATGGAAATGTCTGACGTCATGGACCCAGGGACAGAGCCTAGTGAAATTAAATTATGACCTAGTGATCTCCAACAGATGGCGTCTTGTACAAAATATGTACATAAATTAGTCTAATTTTAAAAGAATCATTTAATTTGGATTTGTTTTATTTTTTTCGTCATTAGAGGGGAAAATAATCTTCAAAATGGCGTATCACACATTAATTTTGATGAAGTATTTAGGGAGATATGGCGTCCCGACAAAAAAACCCCCTTGTGAAATAATAATTATATAGAGATTGAAGTGGTCTGTCTGTGATTTTAAAATTAGTGCCAATATCTTTTCTACACGACACTATAGCACAGTGTTTCTCAAAGTGGGCTATAACGCCCCCTTGTGGGCGCTGGAGGCCTAGAGGGGGGCGGTAAGAGGCCCAGAAAAACTAATATAGCACACTATATACAAATTAAAGTAATGAATTTCATTGTGATTTTTAAAATGTGGTAGGTAAAGTAAAAAAATTGGTGGCGCTGAAAAATAATTGATTTTCAAAGTGGGCGGTAGACAAAATAAGTTTGTGAACCTCTGCTATAGCATAATAAACAGTTTTTAGAAAATTTGCCTGTCTATCTGTCCCAATGTTTGTCCAGAATATGATCCGAAACGGCTGAATGGATTTTTATGAAATCAAATGGTCATGGTCTGTTAAAGAAGTGACACATGTAGGTCCATTAGATTTCTCTTGATATCTTAAGTCTTAAAGGGATCGGGTCAGCAGTGATATATAAATGTCTACCTGCAAGTGAACCCGGGGCAGAAAGCTAGTGAAAATGTATTATTTTTAAAATTTGACCCTTTACAGGTCGTGAAACAATGTTGCGGCACAGATGGTGTGGAACCGCAATACATTATGGATGAGATATTGCCGCACTTCTTCAAACATTTCTGGAATCACAGGATGGCTCTTGACAGGCGCAACTACCGACAACTCGTCGACACTACTGTCGAGATTGCCAACAAGGTAACACTCATATATTATATACTATATGGCCTTTATTCATAAACGTTTATTAGCAACGTTTTTGTTAAAATATGTTTTGTCACTCTCTAACAAACCTGTCTTTACTAATAATAGAAAGAAACAAAACACATTTTAACAAAAACGTTGCTAATAAACGTTTATGAATAAAGGCCTATGTCTATATGTTTGAAAGGAATTATTTTGCCTTGGTTTTGTTGTATAACTCGCGCAAAATAAGTTTAGCATTACGTGGTTAGACTGCACTCTAAAGTGTATTCTTTTTATTGTAAATTTTTTAAATAAGTGAAAAAGTATTATTTTTAGTTTTGTAAGTGTAAAATAGGTTAAAAATATATAAAATTGTTAATATAATGTCTTTTAAGAATTTTAAATGAGAACTTATTTTAAAAAAGACATGCAAAGTTTGTTACCAAATAATACAAGTACAAAAAATACAATTTATAGGAGTTGTATGGGCGTCCACCCCACTCTAGCGCTTCATCTGGCTCAACTTATTTGGCACGCACTCTAGATAGATAATGCACTGGTATTTTAAGTCGCGTTTACACTAACATGCATTATCTTATTAGAAAACTGCTGGACAGATTTCAAAAAATATTTCACAGTTAAAATGCAATTTTTCCTAGATGGACTTCGTCTAATTTCCGTTCCGTAAAATGTACAATATTTAACAAGAATTGATCCCGACGGTAAAAAGTAGCCGCCTATGCCACGATCAGGCCCTCCAACTATATCTGTGCAAAAAATCATGTCGATCCGTTGCTTTGTTTTGACGTGAAAGAAGGGCAAACAAGCAAACAAATACACTTTTGTATTTATAATATTAGTTTGGATGTTATTTTTCGTAAAAAACACATATTTGAACGACTACTTATTTTTAAATAGTCATATTAAAATTTAACAATTGAGCTCCCCTCATAATGTTGGTCCCATACAAATTACATGATATAGCTATTCATACATTACGCGATAACTATATATCTTTGGTTCGATATTAAAATAGCTTTCGAAAGATAAATATATTAAACCTAGAATAACCTCAAAAAATATCACAACATCTAAATTTTATGAAGCCGTTTCATTCTTAAGTTGTATCACCTTAAAACATTTTCGGCGTCTTACAGGTGGGAGCATCCGAGATAATTAACAGAATTGTAGACGACTTGAAAGATGATAATGAACAGTACAGGAAGATGGTTATGGAGTCTATAGAAAAGATACTTGCGAACTTGGGAGCCGCTGACATTGATTCCAAACTGGAAGAAGCACTTATTGATGGTATATTGTATGCTTTCCAAGAACAGACTACAGAGGTTAGTAGCTATGTAAATGTATATATATATAGATTTGTGCGTCGGTGGCCGAGTGGTTAAGACGTCTGGTATAAACGGGTTCGATACCAGATCCCGGCCAATGGGTTTTTTATAATTAAAAACTTCGGAAATGTGCCTAAACGTGACGCGTCCTTGAAATTTTACTCTCAATTCTCGTCCAAAAATGATCGAATCGTCGCCTAAGAAGTTTCACTTCAAACAAAAATGAACACCATCAGGGTTTTCATACCTTGCGAGGCGTGGCCAGCGACACCTGTAATAGTTTTCACATTTAGCTAGCTGGAAATGTTAAACAGAAAAGGTGAGCCGTGAGGAGCCTGTCGCTACACTTAATGGATCTAGAGTTGTCACATCTTGATTAGAAGAAGTGCGGACGCGCTTTACGTGCCTCCGAAGCGCATTGAAATTTTTTTTTTGTAATTTTTATTTTATTTGCCGCAGGATGTTGTGATGTTGAACGGATTTGGCACAATCGTTAACCAGCTCGGCAAACGTGTCAAACCGTACTTGCCTCAGATCTGCGGTATAATCTTGTGGAGGATGAATAATAAATCAGCCAAAGTTAGACAGCAAGCGGCTGATCTCATTTCCCGGATTGCTGTTGTGATGAAGACTTGTCAGGAGGTTTGTATATTCAAGTGTAATTTAATTATTTTTCTGATCCATTTTTTAGTTTCAATAGCAAATATTAAAGCCATCATCATCCATTATACATCATCACTGCCTTTATACTTTGTGTCGTGGCCAGATTATACTGGTAACAATGTCCACATTTAGCGAGTTCCCTAAATTGAACAGAACCGGTAACTAGCTTATTAGAGTTGTAACTTCTTTAAGTCAGTATTAATTTTCAATATAAGTGTGGACATCGGTTTCTCTTGTCCTTCAAAACATGATAAGTCGATCATAGGCAGATCATCATTCATAGACACGACTATTTTAACAGTGAAAATAATTATTTCAGGAAAAATTAATGGGACATTTGGGTGTGGTGCTGTACGAGTACCTTGGTGAAGAGTATCCAGAGGTTTTGGGTTCTATATTGGGTGCTCTGAAAGCTATTGTTAACGTTATTGGAATGACGAAGATGACTCCTCCCATCAAAGATTTACTACCACGACTTACACCCATTTTGAAGAACAGGTAATTTTTTAAAGTATTATAATATTTCAATTAGTGTTTTTCTTACGTAAATATTGTATTCCTAGCTTTGCTCATGTATTTTTTTATTGCCAAAAAATATAACCACCCTATAATAATGTAGTTCATAACAGTAAAATATTTTTTTTAATTGGTCCTGTAGTTTCAAGTTTACATCTTACATATAAACAAACTCGCACTCTCTTTTTAAAATTAGTATTTATTTGGTATAGATTCTATTCTCAATTTTTATTATAAGTAACTATGATTTAGAATAATAAAGAAAATTGTATTTTTTATTTTAGACACGAGAAGGTACAAGAGAACTGCATTGACCTAGTTGGACGTATCGCCGACAGAGGGCCAGAGTTTGTATCTGCAAGAGAATGGATGAGAATTTGTTTTGAATTACTGGAGTTGTTGAAAGCGCACAAAAAGGCTATTCGTAGAGCTACAGTGAATACCTTTGGTTACATTGCTAAGGCTATCGGACCTCACGATGTGTTGGCTACTCTCTTAAATAACCTAAAAGTTCAGGAACGCCAAAACAGGTAATGAATGTTTATAGTGCTTCCACACACAATATTTGTTGCTTAATTTTGTATAATGTAAGTATTTATTTAAGACGAGATGTGACGGTATACAATGAAACAAGACCGCAGATGAGAAGTTTACACAAATCATTTAATATTATTTTTATTCAACAGGTTCTACGTGCCTGAACACCGTCAAACTACGAATAATAATTTGCATTAATTTCATTTAGTTTTAGATTTAAATAACCATTCTATTCTAATATTGTGAATGTATTCTTTTTTCACAGAGTATGCACCACAGTAGCTATTGCCATTGTCGCTGAAACTTGCTCACCGTTTACAGTGTTGCCAGCTCTCATGAACGAATACAGAGTGCCAGAATTGAACGTGCAAAATGGTGTTCTAAAATCACTTTCGTTCCTGTTCGAGTACATCGGCGAGATGGGAAAAGACTACATTTACGCAGTTTGTCCGTTACTTGAAGACGCCTTGATGGACAGGTATGGTTTTGGTGCCTAACTTTTTATTAACTCAAAAAATGTTTTAAGTAACCATAAATGTTATTTTTTTCTAAAACTGCAGTAATTTAGGGCGCAAGGATAGCTTATCATGAGAATTTTCCTTCACATTGAAAAGTTATATTAATTACTTTGTAATACAAAATGTTTTTTTGTAATAAATAAACTGTCCACATCATCACATCATGTCCGTTTAAGACTGCAAATTTATTTTTGTAGATATTGTGTATCCGTATACTCCGCCCCGTTGGCGGCTTACAACGTTTCAGTACTTCATAATATGCCTAAAGGCCGATTTAGACGTTACGAGTGTTCAGTAGAGTGCGTAGGTGGCACTCGAATGCCAATGCATTAGTAGGTTTCCAGTGACGTTTATACTTCTTCCAGTAGATTGCCATTTTGTAGGCCAAAACACACATAACTCTCCTTGTCAACTTGTGCAAGTTACTAAAACTGACCGTTTAGACTACAGTGAGTAGCGAGTCAGGAACGCGCGGGGGGTTGAGCGGGCGCGGGAGGGTGTCACTTGAAACAAAAATAAAAAGAGATTCTATTTGATTCTAGTTGAAAGGCGAGTGGAACGTACTAGTACGAGTACTGGAAACTACCGTTTACATGTTTCAACTAATGTACTATCCTAACGCACTCTACTAACCACTGACTAGAACCGTCTAAATCGGCCTTATTACTATGTCTATTTTTAGTTCATTAAGGTTATTAACAAGTTTGTAATTTTGCAGGGATTTGGTTCATCGTCAAACAGCGTGCGCAGCAATCAAGCATATGGCTCTAGGTGTCTATGGTTTTGGATGTGAAGATGCTCTTGTTCATTTGCTGAATCATGTATGGCCAAATATATTTGAGACGTCGCCGCATTTAGTGCAAGCATTTATGGACGCTGTCGAAGGAATGCGTGTAGCTCTGGGCCCAATTAAAATTCTACAATACGCTTTACAGGTAATGATGTCTTCTTACGTATACAGTCACGTAATATTAACTCCAGAAACATTAGGTTATAATTTATTAGGTAAAAAATACTTTCTTGGGAACATACCATAAATAATGTTGCCAAAGCACATTGTATCTCAACTGTGATATGGATGATAAGGTATTATTTTGGCAAAGTGTGACTTGACCTTTGTAAGTATGACATAAAGGTAAATATTTAAAGTGGCGATTTCAGGTCCATATTATATTATCTTCACAAAGCTGTAATACATATGCACTCGCCAGTGCCACCATTTTTGACATGAGAATTGGAAATATCAGGATTTAACGTAAAACCTTTCCTATGTTTAACTTTTGTTATAATTTGCTCTAACTAAATTAATTTTATTTTAGGGTCTTTTCCACCCAGCACGAAAAGTTCGCGATGTGTACTGGAAAATCTATAACACGTTATACATTGGTGGACAGGATACACTTGTGAGTGGATACCCCAGAATTCAAAATGATCGTAACAACCTCTACGTGCGTTACGAGTTAGATTATATATTGTAAATGTAATAATATAATTAAATAAATTATCTCATAATAATTATTAGTTTTTTATTGGTCACTTGGTTCACAATAAGTTGTGTAATCAGTGTCTCTACATTGCTCCTCTGTAGGCCCTGTTCTTATGGCTGTCTTGCCTCTGTAGCAAGCTTTGTAGGCTTCTGGTGTTTTGCTGCCAGTACATAAACTGTTGAGGGATCAAAAATTAAGTCAAAATGCGTGTAAACGGGTGTATAACTTACGTTCCTTTGCCTAAAATAAAATAGTAGGCAAGTCCTAGAGATAAAGTACGATTTATTTTATTATTTTAGTAGTTAACCATTGAAATTGCCGCGCCATTTATGATAGTTTTGGACGAATGTTCTGAGGGGCGAGTTTAGTAGAACACACGCACATCTTCACGGCCTTTAAAACCTTGTGTGGCCAGGGGCACCAGTAACAGTGTCCATATACATTATAAACAACAGTAATGTTGCCGGTTCGTCGCGTCGGTTTAGTACGCCACGCCAATGTATCACCCCCCTCATCATAACTTTGAAACGGTTACACTGATTCATTCAGTTTGACTGAGATTGAGATTCGAATTTGACACTCAAATCTTTTATCTGTGACTCAATCTGTCAAATTTTACATAAAATAGTCTGTGGGCATCCGTTATTTTTTCTTTTTGTTTACCTTTACAAGTTTTTCACAAATAATTTTGCTTTGTTCTAAGAACATGGAATAATAAAATACATATTTCACAATGTCTGACCCTACAATACAAACATTTTGTTGTCACCGTGCAGGCAGAAATGAAGAAATGGCTGTTAGGATAATGAATGAGTTTAATACAAGTTCCTACAATTTAGTTTGCCTATCTTCTTCTATTGTCGGTATATTGGGAGCAATTTATCAGGTAAATATACAATAGATATTGATTGAACTAACCGGGCAAATTAATTCAAATTATATACTTTGGTATGTAAAGGTTTAGATTATCTAATCCTGAGCTTTTCGTGTTTTTTCGACTTTATTAAATTGCTGCACTGTTTTATTACATACGTTAAGTTTTTTTACACAATACGAACCACGCTCGTCGCGCCGCTCCTCGCTAACCTATTTTGCGGAGTAAAAAATCCGATCGTGTTTGAAGACTTCACCGACCTGGCAGTCACGGAAGGGGTTTCCGGGATTGGTGTCCTGGACGAAAGTTGCTCCTTGTGATGCCTTTCATCTTATGGCATCATAAAAAATGGGTGTTATATGGAGTAAAAAAAATCGATCGAAAATTTGTCTTATTTCAATTTTTTGCATTTTCGTTGGTAAGACACTTATCTATATAAAAACGGTTAAAAAATATTTTAAGTTTTTTTTCTTAGTGCCCCGTTTCTTCCACTCCAACCTTAATTTTGCAAAAACCTGTGACCTGCAAACACTTATACCCTTACCAAGCCTTGAAAATAGTTAAAGTATGCAATAAAACAGTGCAGCAATTTAATAAAGTCGAAAAAACAAGAAAAACTCAGGATTTGATAATCTAAACATTTACCTACTTTTTATGAGCATAGGTACCTATATCAAACTATGGGTGACAACTTCCACTCTGGCTTTGCCCATGGATATTTTCAAACAAAATAAAATTTAGCCTATAACAGTCAGGGATTAATGTAACTTCCTATTCGTGAAAACATTTTCAGAATCGATCATTTGTTTCAAAGATTACCCCCTACATCAAAACTTACAAACTTTACCTCTTTATAATATTAGTATAGATATGGTACCTACCTATAAATAACACCCACACACCTTCATGGCCTTTATACCTTGGAGTATGGCCAGAGACACCCCTGTCCACTTTTTTCCAGATGTCCATATTAAACATATTTGTTAAGAGTGTAATACATTCTATATATGCAGGCAGTGATGACATGTTAATATTATAAAGAAAATAAGTCATCAAAATCACAATATTTATTGTAAAAATCTGGTTTCTGAAAAATTACTGAACCAAATTTGACTAAAACAAAAATGGGACCAAGTACTAGCGATACCAATTGGCCATGCTAACTTTTTGAACAGAAACGAAGATCTCGAAACCGTTTCGAGATATAAGCTTTCAGTACAATTTCTATTTATCAGATTTTAAATTAAGTCTATACTTTTTAAGATATTCAATAACAAACAATAACCTTAATTTGACCGATGTATGACGTCATCTTAAGCAGTATGAAAAAATGATACCTTTGCCTACAAAAAAGGGCAATCGTCAATCTTGAATGACATCTTTATAAATTATATTTTACGTGTAATTATTTTCTTTGTTATTAGGACATGACGGGATGAAACACTATTTACTTGCCATTGTAAAAAACTATTCAATTTAAATAAATATAAACACGAGTATATAAACAAGAGTAATTTTTAGGTTAGTCGACCTTGACTGACGTTGGCTTGACGTTAATTTGATTGACTGTCACTTTTTATGTGTAGTGGCCAAGATTATAATCCTGTTCTAAATTCTTGTGACGTCACGTTTACTTTTCGCGGGTAAAATTTGTAAAATATATTAAAAATAGACGCAATGGATAAAAAACAAAAATATCGAAATTAGTTTCTTAAAATGGGCTATATTTTCAAAACAAATTATAAAAAAAGTATATTATAAATATGTAGCATGGCCAATTTCCATTGTCTAGTATCACTAGTACCATTGATGGTACAGTTCAATGGTACTACTGATGCCAGGGGATCCAGAAGAAATGTCTGTCTTTAAAAAAAAACACAAAATCGGTACACAACAGCGAAGATATTGTGTAACCTACGCACTAAAAAACAGTTGATTGGAGAACCTCCCCCCTTATTTATACCTTAAATTGCTTATTCATTAGGAACAATATAATAAAATAACCTATTGCTGTCCTTTATGTTTCAAAACACATCCAACATATTTATAACATTATTAGGATTATGGATAACAAATATAATTTTTAGATTCTACCCAGAGTGGAAAGAAATGAATGTAGCAGCCACCTGCACACATTGTCATCTAGAAGAGGAAGACAAATAATTTTTTGGTTGGCAGTTGCAGATTTGTTTGCTTCATTTGGTAAAATATTTATAAAGACATTGAATTGGGTATAACATAGCTAGCTCTCATATATTACTAGTGACTCACTTACATTACATATTGGTTACCTACTGCTCAGCTCCCAAAAGATGTATCCCTAAATCTTCCTCATGAATTATGATCTTACTGATGAGTAACAAAGTCGGTCCAGTAGTTTGAGTCTATCTAACAAACAAACATTCATTTTTATATAAATATATAGATATAATTTTGAATACCTTCATGGGTTACCTTATGGCTCCCAGAACTGTGTTACTGGCCCCAGATAGCGTAAGAATCTAATAATGATTTTTTATTTATTTCAGGAGTATTAATCAGATCATCAATCTGGCTACATTATAAGAATATTATGCCTATGCCTGATGATGATGTCAGTGTTTTATTTTGTGCCATCACCTCAGTATGTATTCTTTTTATTTTTATTGGATAAATTAAATAGGCATTAATGGTTAGTTATGTATAGAAGAATGCATGTGATGTATGTATATGCTAACACCAGTGCTTGAAATGGACGTTAGTGCAGTCATTGAAGCATTATTGCTCCGAATTTTGTTACTGTGAACTGAATTGCATACAATTTTGAAATTAGGTTCATCTTACCCTTAACTTCAAAAGTGGAAATGATTTGAACTCCGCAACCACCCTGGGGGTGGTTGCCACCCCTTCTCGGGGATGATTTTTTTTTTCAAAATAACTCGGATATCGATAGAAGGCCTAATTTTAAGCAAAAAAACATCTATAAAGTTAAAGATTTTCGAAAAATCCAATACTTTTCAAGTTATTGGCAATGGACAACATTTCATTTTTTTAATCACCCATTTTTATTACTTTAATTAAAAATATATTAAAAAATAAGTTACACGTATTTTTGTATTTTATTTTTGGTTGAGTTTTTATATTTTTAATTTAATTATGAATTTTTATAAATTCTGAGCACTTATAAACTAAAAACCTTAGCTAGGACTAAAATTAAGAAATATAAACTGTCACACAAAGAAAGTGACTGATAGTGTCAGTCAAGCCACAGAGTAAACGTTGTAGAAATGCAAAGAGTATAATATACCGTGTTCCAAATAGGTGTTGCCGTAGCCGGAACTCAAATCGCCCACAACATTATTCATAATGTATATAATAATACTAGCTTTTGTCCGCGGTTTTACTCGTAAATATATGTCCTGTGATAGCCCATTCGAAACTAGCAAAACTTCCAAAAAATATTATATAAAAGAAGTAATTTAATAATATTATTTAAAGAATAATTATTAATTTAGCTTCAAATGGAATAAAAATGGGTAAAATTAATAGAAGGCAACACCTGAGTTCAATAACTAACAACTCTGCCAACAGACATTAGTATTTTTAAATTAGAGGGTTAGCACAGATTAGGGCACCTATTAATCCTCATTTTTCAATATTTCAGTATTTTTAAAATAACTCGAAAATTAAAGGATATAAAAATAAAAAAAAATGAAAAATAAGCTTTCTAGCATGTAATCTCCAAACGGTTTTCGAATTTTGGTACCTTACGAAAAATGAAATGTTGTCCATTGAAAATTCCAATTTTTTCACGTTTTTCATCGTTTTTTTGCAAATATCTCCAAAAATATACGTTTTATCGAAAATTTTATAAAGAACAAAATTGTAGCAGGTAAAAAAATGAACAATTTGGTTTTTTATAAAGTATTCTAAGTGCAATATTAAGCTAGATATTAAAGATCAAAGCCGTTTTTTATTTTGTCTGAAATTTAATCGATGTGGTCAATGCCATCTAGCGGCGAGCAGATGCATTTTATGCATTCTAATAAAAAAGGGTTTTGTAGTGCTTGAAATAAGCTTTAAAATGAGCACTATTAAAAGTCTTTTGCACGTAAAATAAGTGAGCTGTATTGCAAATAAGAGGAGCATCTAATGTTTTTTCTTTTAAATCAATGGGTTTCATAAGTGCCAGTGGCGGTTTAAGCCCGCCGGAGGCCCGGGGCGGCAACACCCATTTTGTGCCCCCGGCTCAGTTCGGCTGTGTGAAGTTGGCACCCCCAAATTCGATTTTTCCATTTTTTTTCATCAGGTTCGTTTGTCGACCAAACATTTTTTTTTTCCACCTCTCAAAACAAAATTATTCAAAAAAATAAAATTGTGGTGGAAGTTGGCACCCCCAAATGCGAATTTCCATTTTTTTTCATCACGTTCGTTTATCCATCGTTAGTCCACGTTTGTCCACCAAACATTTTTGTTGTCCACCCTCCAAAAAAAAGTTATTTAAAAAAAACTAAAATTGAGGTGGAAGTTGGCACCCCCAAATGCGAATTTTCAACTTTTTTTCATCAGGTTCGTTTGTACATGTTTGTCCACCAAAAATTTTTTTTCATCCACCCTTCAAAAAAAAGTTATTCAAATAAACATTTTTAAAGAAAAAAGCCCTGAATTTAACTTTGACGGAGGATATCTAGCATCCTAGGGTCCACCCCTTTGCTTTTCTGAGGGGTAGGTTTCTTTGTCCACTTCAGAAACTCGTTTGTCCACCACATGTTTTAATTTTTCCACCCTTAGAGATATAGTTATGCGTGAGATAAGGATATATCTGATGATTTTAACTTTGTCGTGGGATCTCCAACTTCCAAGGGGTGGATTTGCTTATCTGAGGGGTAGGTCTGTTTGTACACCTCGGAAACTTATTTGTCCACCACATACTGTCGTTTGTCCACCCTTATAGATATAGTTATACGTGAGTTAATTAAGTATATATCTAAGGATTTTCACTTTGACAGGGGATCTCTACCTTCCTAAGGGTGGATTTGCTTCTCTGAGGGGTAGGTCTGTTTGTCCATCTCGGAAACTTATTTGTCCACCACATACTGTCGTTTGTCCACCCTCAGAGGTATAGTTATGCGTGAGTTAATTAAGTATATATCTAACTATTTTAACTTTGACGCAGGATTTCTAGTTTCCTAGGGGTGGATTAGCTTCTCTGAGGGATAGGTCTGTTTGTCCACTTCAGAAGCTCATTTGTCCACCATATATTGTCGTTTGTCCACCCTTAGAGATATAGTTATACGCGAGTTAATTATATATCTAAGGATTTTAACTTTTACGGAGGATCTCCAACTTCCTAGGGGTGGATTTGCTTCTCTGAGGGGTCTGTTTGTCCACTTCAGAAACTCATTTGTCCACCACATATTGTCGTTTGTCCACCCTTAGAGACGTAGTTATGCGTGAGTTAATTCAGTATACTTATATCTAAGTATTTTCACTTTGACGGGGGATCTCTAGCTTCCTAGGGGTGGATTCTCTTCTCTGAAGGGTTGGATCATTTGTCCACTTTATAAACTTGATTTTCGTTTAGTTTGAACGTACCCGGAAATTCAGTTTCTATCGTTTTTTTCATAAAAAATGTTTATTTGAATAACTTTTTTTTGAAGGGTGGACAAAAAAAAAATTTTGGTGGACAATTGTGGACTGACGATGTACAAACGAACCTGATGAAAAAAAATAAAATACGCATTTGGGGGTTCCAACTTCCACCTCAATTTTAGTTTTTTTTAAATAACTTCTTTTTTGAAGGGTGGACAAAAAAAATTTTTGGTGGACAAACGTGGACTAACGATGGATAAACGAACGGTATGAAAAAAAAATGGAATTTCGCATTTGGGGGTGCCAACTTCCACCCCCAATTTTTTTTTTTGAAAAACTTTTTTTTGAGATCTGGACAAAAAAAAAAGTATGGTGGACAAACGTGGACTAACGATGTACAAACGAACCTGATTAAAAAAAAAAACTGAAAAATCGCATTTGGGGGTGCCAACTTCACACAGCCGCTCTGTTCAACCCAGAAATCTAAGTATTTGTATTCTAAGTGTAAAATTTGTAAAAAAAATAATAATCTAATCTAATTTATTCTGATTCGCGCATGTTTAGTGACAGACAGAGAGGAGGCCCCTTATTACAGAGCTACCTATATTTAAATTTAGCGTATGTACGGGGGCCTCCCCAACTACCCCATATTTTTAATGAACATAATAATAAATGAAAATGTTATTATATTTAGGTCTTATTTGGAATTTTACTAGATGACTTTCCGAGATTTGGAGGCCCCTCTAGACCAGAGGCCCGGGGCGGGCCGCCCCTGCCGCCCCCCCCTTAGTCCGCCACTGATAAGTGCCATTTCCACCAAAATTAAAATTAATCGTATTCCGCCTAGAATTAACTTTATTATGAAGAGTATGATAGATTGTATCAGTTTGGCTGCTTCAGGACACATATTTAAAAAAAAAGTCACGATTAAAAAAAAAAATTCAAATTTTTAAAACACCCACCTTTTTTTCATAATATCTCAAAAATGACGACAGATACGTATAAAAGTGTAGGGATGAAAAATTTAGGTATTTGTCTGACAAACAATTTAATTTTTTTGTTTTTTCTGTCAAACAAACTATATATTGCAATGAAGGATGTTGTAGCTCTCTTAATTACCTTTACAATGGTTTTTTATAAATTGTGATAGCATGAAAATTGAAGGAGTTATGGTCCAAAAACTTATCATATTTTTTTCTACTTAGTAACTGAAAATTTCGGAGTGTGAATATTTGGAGCAATGTGAAAGTATGCAGTATAATAGAGACCCAAAACTATTGTAATGTGTATATTATATACATAATATGGCTCATATATTTTGGAAACGTAGGCATGAATACATACCAACGTTCTTATATGTATATATAACACATTTGAGTGAAGGGGGGATTTTTTTACTCTAAATTAAATTATTTTTAAATATGTAATCATATATATTTACTGTTTTAATTTAGGGGTAGTTTTAAGGGTAGAAAAGCTTAAGAATATTATAATCATTTTTTAACACAACTTGCTTTTCCTAATAGTTTTTGTATAATACTTGAATAGCTGAAGTTTGTTTCGTGTATTTTAGCATGACAGATTTTTGTAAAATCGTTCTTACTCATGTTTCTGGTATGTGAATCTTGGCCTACCCTATCGATTACATCTTTCCAAAGAGATATGAACAAAATAAGTCGCGAGTTAGACTGAGTTAGTTGCGCTATGATGCGTCGACTTAAGACTCTGTTTAATGTTTTAGGCTTGGACACAGTATTTCTACACAGCATCCTGGCTTTGGACCTTGTTTTATGCAATTGATACTTGTCTGACTTTAAAGGGAAGAGATTCTCATACTGCGTTATATCACTCGTTGGCATGGGGAATACCAACAGCTACTACTAGTATTGGGCTGTCCATACTATATATACCCAATGCTACGTAAGTTTACATTTTAATAACACATTGAAGATGGAAATTAATACTGTTTTATAATCTTACTAATATTATTACATATGAATTTCTATATAACATCACACCAGTATCCATTCCAGTCAGCCATTTATTGTAATAATACTAACATACCTTTTAGCCTTCTATAATCTATATTATACTAGCCACTACTAGCTTTGCATGGGTACAATATGGGTTAACAACAATTTGAATACCTACATAACTTATTTTTGTAGATCATTTTATTCTACACAATTCTTTCCTACATCATTTTGTAATATCTTGCTTAAAAACTTGCTGGAGCTAACTTTTTCTCGACTTGTTTGCTTGTGATCTGTTTATTAGTTTTTGTGTGAAAAGGTCACAGACACACAGACGTGGCGGGGGACTTTGATTTATAATATCTAATAATGATGATTGTATAGTCATCACACTTCTCATAAAGGTTTTGTTTAAAAAATAAAGTTATATATAGTAACGAAATTGAATTACAAAAATTTTACATCAAATTTATTCATATTTTTGGTACAGAGATTGGTACTATTATGTAGGATGCTTTGAAATTTTTAATACTGTTAGATGAGATGGGTGTCATTATGTATTGATGGAAAGGGTTATCTGTGGAAAAAGTCACACTCTATAGTTTTATCACATTGCTGACTAATATTATAATATAATAATTATTTTTCAACCTACTAAATAGGTACATATTTAATTTGTTTCAGGTGCCACAATCTTAATTCTGTCACAAGTGCACTGTTAAAGATTCTACCCAATTATTGTGCCACTTATGTGCCAATTACAATAGTCATGTTGGTGAATCCTATATTGTATATATTGGCTGGAAGAGATGCAGAGTTGGCAGTGGCATTGCCTATGGCACAGGTATTTTTGTTTGAAAAAACTATTTTACTTGTAGAAAAAATAGAATGGAACCCTGAAAATTCCTATTTCAAGTGATGTTTTAATAACCCATGTTAATGTTAATGCCCAAGTGATTCAATGAGTTAAAAATGATCAAGAAACTATGTATTGTATTACCTGACCAAGATATGGGGCGCCATACTGTAGTAAACCCCTGTTATAATTTATCATATTTTTAATTTTCAGTTTACGAGTAAAGAGCGACATCTGGTGGACACATTGAGATTAAAATTCTTCCTCATTAATGTTGCGTTTTACGCTTGTTGGCTCCCTAACTTAGTTAATGGGATACTTATATGGAGCATGTGGTCTGACATGCCCGTGAAAGTAATTATTTCAGTTTGGTATATAATGGTTGGTAGCATTTATTTTACTACACATTTTTTTAAATTGAAATCTGCTATGTGAATGTGGCACTGTTTTTGTTAAAAGAATTGAGTTTCAGTTTGCACTAACACTTTCTTTTCCTTAACTTTATGATTTTTGTAGTTCTTATTTTTATAACATGTAACTAAAATTTTAAAGATTTCGTTAATTCCAATTTCTGCCACCAGTTTGTAATATTTTTTATATTTTTTAGGCATTAATGAATCCAATGCAAGCATTATTAAATGCGTTTGTGTACAGAAGATGGCGATCTGGTGGGTCACGTTTGGCCATAATGTCAGTGCTCAACAGAAATATTTGGAGGAAAAAAATACATAAAAGTGAATCAGAGGAACACTCCCCATTACTGGTTTCTGAACCAACTCGGCTGCAGTTGTCACCTCTTGTTTCTACTTCAAGTATTAATAACTATGCAACTATTTAAACAATACGTTGACTATGTCATTATATTGTTAACAGTATTACTATAAGTATAAAAATGTTATTTGTAAGTTTTTACTTTATTTTATTGCCGCATCTGGAAATAATCAATGTGTAATGAATTGATCAGAGATTTCAGCTGGAGTTACAAAAAAAAAGATGTTATATATTAACAGAAGGTTAAACAATTTATGTAATAACCTGTGATTACATTACATAAGAATTTTTTAGCTGTTTCCAAAATTAATAATGTCTAGTCCCCTTTTTGAGCTTAATATGCGTTGTATTGCATTTATTTACTTTAAGTAATTTAATAATTATTGGTAAAATTAAATAATTAGATATTTTTTCACTGTAATAAAATTGTGCTATAATCTACCGATGTGGTGGTATATTTTTGTATTTTTATATCAAATAAATAATATATATAGTAATTGATACTTTCATTATTTTTATATACAATAAGAACCTGCATTTCCTACGATTCTACTAGGATCTCCTAACTCAATTCCCCAGATGATTCAAGATCCAACACCTACTTAATACCACAGTTTGTGATTTAGCATGAAATACAAAACAGCTGAATGATAATGTAATCTTATAATATATTATACATAATTTATTTTACAAAATATACTTTAATAGCAACTATCACATGCACTTACTCAGTTGAGGTTATCTGGCGAGGACATTGTCAGGTCAGTAATATCTTTTACAATCATATGTGCCACCTGCCATGCCATTTCCTCTTCAACTTGAGAAGAATTTGGCACAAACCTATTTACCATTTTCTTTAACACAGACTTTTCCTTTTTGTCTGGATCAGGCTCAAACTTTGATTCAAATCTACCCAAACTGTTCACCCTTCCAAGATTTAAACCATCTTGTCTCCTCCGCTGCCACAGTGAATCTGCGTTGTAAAGTTGGTTCGAATCAATTGTCATGTCTGGTACAGAATAATTCCTTTTCTTATTTTCAAAATGTGTGTCACCCATAGCTAATAGAGTATTTTGAGTGCTTATACTAACTTCGCTACTGCAGTCGGAGTGTGACTTTTTGTGCCCTTGCCAATAATTATCTACAGAATGAATCATTTCAGATAGATATTTAACATATATATCAGAACTCAAAAATAATTTTACATAACTTTCAACAGTCTTAAACACTATCTGGTATGGTAAGTCAAAACAAGTGTAGAGTGGGCCTCCTTCTCTGCAAATATCACCTTCTACTTGAAGGCGAACTTCAGTAGAAAAGCCAATAGGACTAGTTGCTTGTAGTGAGAAATATTTCTGATACATCACAATAGCATCATTCTGAGCTTCCTCGGGACCTGGAGCAAATTCACCACTAATATTATCTCTGAAGTTCATAATTGCAATTAAAAATTCTAGCAAAACACTGGAAGTTTCCTGTTCCAAAAACTCAGTGAAATAAAATAAAATTGATTCATTGTAAAGAATGTCACAGAGAGATAGAGAGCTATTTGTTAATACATCTATTTGTGCCTTCACATATAAAGGGTTCTTCTGAAAGCCTTCGAAGTATGTAGATTCCATTAAATGAAATACTAAATCTTGTACAGGCTTGAAGCAGTCTTGGTTTATAGAGCCCTCTGGTTGACAAATGTTTGATATAACAATCTTTCTTACAGTATCTGGAAGATCTAATTTATTTGGTGCTTCTAACGCAACATATTTTTTAAATATATTAATAGCTTGCTCAGTTATATTTAAAGTGTTTTTATTTTTACAATGTGTACAATCATCTACCTTACAAGCATATTCTTCACTATTTTGGTTTATATTTGATTTGTTTTGTTTACATGAAGCTCCATTTGTATTATGATTATCATGCTCTAGTTTACAACTGTATCTTCGTGTTAACTGCATATTATTTACTTTTGTATTGTCTGTAATATCAACATCAAAACTCTTTGTCCGATGTATTTTAGTATTATCTTCCTTTATATTATGTTCTTCATTTAAACAAAGACTGTTCTTGAAGTTCTCTATTTCCAGCCAACATTTAATTAAAACCAGCATACCAACAGTTTCCATATATTGTATGAAATATTTCACAATGTTTTTGTCTGTAATAATACCAAGTAGATTGGGAGACAATCTTGATTTTTTTGTAAAAATATGTGTCCAATCTGGAACAGTACAATTTAAATATCAATATTCATTAGAACTCATGAGTGTATGGTTCCTGGATCTCGTAGTCAAGCTTGTATTCTTTGGTCAAGTGTCAATAAAAGTAGGTAGGTACTGTAAAGAGGTTGCTTGCCTTATGTTAGAAAATATGTAAACTCCTTTATAATTTCAAATGTATGAATAGGATATTAAGAAAAAAAAAGGATTTTCAAGATGTTCAGCCTAATGGAAGTATTTATTTATAAATTAATTCTGTTTATTACTTTTACCTAGGGAGCCGGCTAAGAGAGTGCAAGATAGAATTGTGACAATTGTATTATTATAATTTTTTTTCAACATGGAACGAGTTTGTACCTATATCATAATTTTTTACCCCTTGTCAATCAACAAGCTTAAGCTCTTGTTTCTGATCACCCACCCCTGAGATATCCTGTGAATGCCCATGGTAGTTCCAGCATCAGGACTTCTTCGGACCTTGTTGGCAAGATCTTTTTATACAAAATTATAAGTGGAAAGGTAATTCCAAAATTTAATACTTATTATTATTTCATTATTTATTTTCCAGGAAATTACATTTTTCTTCTTGTATTTTAAACCTAGGTCAAAATGTGAAATATGGATTTCATATTGCCTGCCATATCGTTATACTTACCTAATACCTATTCATCACAGAATAATGTTTTATTATATAGGTACATACCTTCATCTTCATTTATAGTTTCCAATGTGTATGTTTTGTAATCGTTTTCAAAGAATTCTGGAGGACGTACGGGGCAACCGGATCTTCCTTTAGCTAAAATAAATAGTGAATTTTAATGAGTTTAATCAAATACTATATAAACTCTTACGAGTTGTTTAATCAAAGAGTTCAATAATCAGTATATCTGACAATTTATACAATACTGCGATTACGTACGGTGTAGGTAAAATGACTTACCTGCGCTTTTCCAAAACTTGATCATTTTATTGACGTCGCTTTGTCGTGGTAGCGTACATAAACACCGAAGGCTGTATCGCTAATTTGCTATGAAATTTATCGTGGAACTTCATGTGAATGTTTTTTTTTGAAAATAAAAAATGTAAACAATAATACCGAAAAAGTCGTCACATCGAACCACAGAGCAAAAAAAAATTAAGGTGTAAACGTCACAATGACAGTTTAACTTTTAAAAAATATGGCAAGTAGCAAAGGATTGAACATACGGTTCGATTTTGGCAAAGGAGACGTGCAGTGGATCGCGTGATTTTTTAAGCGACTTCGAAAAAAGAAGGAGAATGTGCTTCTTTTTATATATGTATATGAACATCGATTACTCCGCCAGTTGTGAACCGATTTTAATGATTTATTTTTTATTCTACAGATAATTCTTTTGGATTGTTCCCATTTTCTTCTCATAAAAATTGGTTAACTAGTTTTTCAGGAATTTAAAAAAACTGACTTTTTTTTTAATTTCTCGATGAAATATATATCGATTTTGAAACTTATTTTTGTAAGTACCTATATAATAATATCTCGACATTATCTCGCAGAGATATAACGAAAATCAGTTCAGTAGTTTTTCAGAAAAGCAGTAATTTGCCTCTGTTTATGGCTGAAAATTTTATATTAGAGAAAAGCCCTAGCAATGGTTGCTATTGACACGAAATTGTCAATGTGGTCTAGCGGTTAAGCGTATGGAGCGTAGCACAGGATTTTACATGATTCAAACTTCTACTATTCTTTTTATTTTTTCATATATTTATTTCTATTGTAAGACGTATTACGTATCTTGTTTACTAACAAAAAGGGATGGTATCCGTACAGATTATATTTATTTATTTATTTATTTATTGTTTCACATAGTACATATACATATATTCCGGTGTTACTTTGAAATTGCGTCCCCTATGTGCTACCTATTAAGGCGTACAATAGCGATAAAATAACAATATCTATACATTCACCAATTTATCTCATACTTATTTCATTAATTTACATAACAATCACATATCAAGAAAAGCACGAGACAACACAGTAAACCCAACAAATTATTCATATAAATGCTAACTCTTATTTCATAAATACAAAATCAAATAAAATAAAACACCAATACATGCAAGTTGGTCAAGTACCTATAATTAAATCATTATAAAAAATTATACACCATAAAATTGTCAATTTAATCACAATATTTGTATCATTATATTTAAAGTCCATTAGTATCACAAATTAAATGTCAGTTTCATCAAATTGTAATATAAAATTATTCAGGTGTACAATAGATTACAACGTGAGAATAATCGGCTCCTTCAAGAAGTCGTCAACCATATAATAACATTTTTCAATGAGTAAATTTTGCATTTTACATTTAAAAGCCGACAAGTTAAGGTCCTTTATGTCATCAGGTAGGTGATTATAGAGTGTGGTAGCCATTATATATGTAGTGTTTTTATAGAATTGTGTTCTAGCCTGGTGCCTAGGCTGAACTTCATACTTGTTTCTATTTTTACGTGGCCTTTTATTCACAATGATATTAAATTCATTTAAATTGGCTTTTACATATGTGCATGCCTCGTAGATATACATCGAAGGCAGTGTTAACAATTTTAATTTTATTTTAATTTATATTAAATATCACAGGCCGAGAGTGACTGTACCGTGCAAGTTCGCTCTTCTCGGTTTATCGTACATTACTAATCTGTGGACGGTTACCATCGCATTTTGTTAGTAACCGAGATTTGACCGAGATACCTACGTAAAACGGGAGAAGGCAACTACTGCAACACTATTAATCGCAATCGTCACATTCACTATGCCGGCCATGTACACTGTAGAGAGGCCTTTTAAGGATCCTAGTTTGTTGGAAGCTGGGAACACGAAAGTCGCCGAACCTTTTAGTTCATCTGCCGATTGTATTCTTGATGTGTGGGTCTCGTACCTCGAGGAGCGTGTGTTTTGGTCGCGAAATGAGAAATGAAGAATAAGGTCATGTAACTTTTCGGAGCACTCCCTAATTCCCTATGATTAGAGTTGGTACAGTACGCTTAGAGACGCAATGTCTCTACGCAATTTGTAAAGGCTCAAGATGTTGTCTAATTATAATAACTGAGAAATTAGGCTGACCGTTCCCAGCGGTGGCTACAAATATTCCACACTTCTTTCTTGACGCTTCATCTTGTTCATTTAATATCGCATCACAAGGGATGTACCCTGAAGTGTTGGGGAAAGTTATATAACATCACGCTACGACCCAAAGGAGCGGAGCAGTAACCATAAACGCCAATAATTAAAAGCTAGTACATACCTACCCGCCTATTAGTAAATATTATAAATGCGAAGATGTTTGATGCTCATTAACGGATTTGGATGAAACTTGGAGAATTTTAATAGTTCATGTCCATAATATATAAGCAGGCTACTAGCTTTTTATACTGGTAACGGAATGTGGGACTTCTCTCCACGGAATCCTTTAATTTCGAGATAAAACAAAATGCAGATTCCAATAAGTCTAAAAGTTTCCCTGGAAATTTAATTGAAACCCATTGAGCTGTTTCGGAGCCTATTCTGGGACGACATTGGGTAGGCCGCAGGACAGACAGACAGAGAGACAAATTCTAAAAACGGCAGGTATGCTTAAATTAATTTATTATTGTGTAAATAGGTACTTAATACATTTAATTTTGAAAACATTACATATACTTATTTAATTTTTATTTATTGTAGGTATACCTACCTAGATACAATCATATGTGGTACTAGGTAGCTAATTTCTGACTCGCACTTGACCGTTTTTTATTAGGCGCGCGCCTTCTCTTCTATCGTATGTAGGTAGTTAGTACTTAACTACAGACTAGAAGGAAAACTTTTGAAAAATATGCAAACTGACCTGTGCAAGTAGGTACACTTTGCCTAAAGATGGACAGAAGTTTTGAAGAATTCCACTTGAATAAGTTGGCACAGGTAGCTACGAACACGCTGTCTAGTGCTCAGAAGAGGACGCGAGAAATCATCTGAAATTCTAAGAACAGCATTAGGCATTTATCTTAATTAATTATCACCGTCTCATATTTAAATACACTACGCTTAGAGATGTATCACCTAGCAGTTTTACGTTAGATTTAACGGTTCAATGAGCGAATTATCCACGGTCCTTACGCAATCCGAGGACGTGATGTTGCGCCGGAGGCTATCGACCTGTCCGCGGTTACTTGAAAGAACTGTTATGTTGTTGGAAATAACTACAACCTGCCTACAGGGCGTCCAGTCGTGCCTGTGTTCTGATAGCGGGACGCGGATTAAATAATTATTTCTCTAGTAATTCGCAATAAATCCAAAATGGCATTAAATATTTTCTTCACGACCACTCACATAGTCTATCTAGTATTGTTTAGTGAAGCCGCAACAAAGATAGACCAGAGTCAGACCGGAGATCTGAATGTTCACGTTAATTTAAAAGATATTCGTGTTATAGCGCTCTTGAAGAATTCCAAAGAAGAATATGTGGTGAGATTTTATTCTTTACTCTGGTTGGCATAAATAGAATACAATAGAACAAAACATAAATAGAACACATATGCATCAGTAGGTATAGTTAGATCTCATAATATGGGAACTAAGATAGGTAGGGTACCTTGCTCTAGAGACTTGGTCTTCCGCTGGGTACCCTGGAACCGTAACACGGTTTCGGGAGCTGTTAAGGCAATCCGTGAAAAAGATAAACCTAAGCGCATGCCTTCTATAAAATACGACCTAAGGGTTTCACGAAAAGGATTCTATTGCCCTTGGTTCATTCTATCAATGAATAGTCTCATTTCATAGTAAATTATTTCGATACATTTCAAAAAACCAATAGCTAAATGGGATGCTTATATATAAGTAGGTAAGTTTTTTTTACTAAGTACCTAAGTAGTTTTAAATTGTCTGTCTGTAAAAATGTATGTCTGTGTTGTGCCATTGCTTCGAAACTGCGACCGTTACGTTATGTTACGTCTCAAGTTTTTGGTTTTTGAAGATAAATGAAATAATATTGATAAAATTATAACATAAGACCCCACAAATTACCTATATGGATGAGGTGCTGAACGCTGATATCAAAATAATACGAGCGAAGCCGTGGACGCTGTGTTAGTTTCTTCTTGAGATCTAACAAACGTTCTTGATGGCGGGACGATTTGCTGTTTCAGCATATTGTCGTGGTATGTCAAGAGGACCGCACTCGCCTTTGAGAGTGGCTAATCGAAATCCTGGACCCACGATCGATAAATTACGAATAATCCAAAACTCCCGGCAACAGTTAATGGGATGAGCCACGCGCTCGCTTTTGGGAGCGGCAGTTGACGACCCAATTTTCTGTATCCGGTGAGAATCGACGTAAACGCAATAAATCGTTTGCTTTCTTCTTCCAAAACGTGATCGTCTAGCGTGTGTAGATGCAAAGCGTTCTGTTTCGTTATTCCTGAAAGCTGAGACCCAATGTGCGAAATAGATTTGCAAGCCGAAAGATTGATTTAGTGACGTTTAACTGAAATGTAATTACGGTAGCAACAAATTGTTATTTCAGCCTGCCGCCAAAGTCTGTTCACATCCCAAGCTAGACACTGTGCTGCTGGTGATTTATATCAAAGACTATTTATCGTACGTACTGTATAGTTTTAAAATATGGCCAATATACGTGATTATGTAAGGTATTTTCGTATTTCTCTGAGTGGCAGGGCTATGTAAGACTGAAACAACGATTCGCTGCAATGTATACAGGCGATTGCAAATTATCTCTTCAAATCCAACCAGAATGGTTTGTCACAAACACTTAGAGGTCAGTGAATAGTAGGCATTCAATTATATTAGCCTTCTATCTAATAACAAGGAAATCTATTAGATTTGTGTTGAATAAAAGAAATGTAATTTCAAATTAAAGTTGTTTATTCCAAAAGGTTGATTTTAATCTGAACTTGGTTTATTTAAGTCCAGAATCTCTTTCCTTTGCGAGGTCTGAACTGTCAACTTTGTGTCCTAGCCCAAATTTATCAAAGGAAACCAAAGTCGACTAAACAAAAACCTTTGAATTGGCATTTAAATTACGTTTACAACAATTATATCAAAAGGTGTGCGTAATATAGAGCTTAGATGGAATAAACCTTAGATATATAAAAAAAACTTATCTGAACACTGGAGCTGGACTGCGTAGGTACACTGGCTCTAACTTAATTTATATAAAAGCTCGTACAATACAAATTTTACATAAGCTTAAACTGAACCTTAACAATGTTCAGGCAGTATAATATTAAATTTATATCCAGAAATTAACACAACAAGATCTCTGAGAAGAGGTACTTGCCCAACCGAAATTTGAAATCAGAATGCCCTAACTTCCCTGCGTTTTTCCTCTTTATTGCCCTCTCCCAGAGTTAACGCCCCTCAAGCCTGGAGGGGTTGTAAGATCCAATGGTATTTCGTCCAGAACGAGAGCGTCGCGTGCGCAACTGTCTCTTTAAAATTTCCAGCCAATCGAAGTTGAGCGTAGGGCGTTAACTAATTACTTCCAAATTTTGCCAGGAGATGGCGTTAGTCGTATCGTTTGTAGCTGAAAACAATGAATTCACGAAATTAGCAAAGTTACCAGTTTATAAGACCCCACATGGGTTCTTTGCATTTATTATGAGGTCTATAATCCATCAACACCTTTGATATAATACTTTAGGACCGTGGCCAAGTTTATGTAGGTAATAATCAGTCCATATCCATAGTATACATAGTTATTATACATATATTTAGCATTAGTTACAGTGTAAATAGGCCCTTGGTAACTATTAACCAAGGTAACACTAGTTTATGCTAATCCACATACTTTATAGTTGTGGTTTTCCTCTTATATTGACACAATTCATTCCATCTTAAATCCGGTGTATAATTAGGCCTATAACCACTGTCGGTTAAGACCACACTGGGATTGTAATATTTTAGTATTAATATAATTGTATTTAATATTGAATAGCAGCGTGTAATTTAGCCAAGAGAGAGCACTATCGTCTTCTTGAACGCATGCTAGTTAAATCACATAATTTACATGTGTGAGTTTTATATCAAGTGTATTTTACCCTTTCAACACTGTCGCTAAAGGATACACTGATTTACATAAGTTATACTTTGTTTAATAACCACAGTGCAATTTGTCCCCCTTTACACTGTCGTAAGAAGGAGCACTGGAAGCAATAATAGCTTAAAGTAGTTATATTAACTACATGATAATACATTCATTTAATAGTGTCTTTGGTGACACAATATTGGCATATTTTATATTTTAGATAAAATTAACTCAAATCCAGTATATACGTAAAAGATATGGGTCATTAGTTGGTTAAATATATTCTGTAATAAATAATATGTCAGCTGCATTGTGTAATGTTCTATAGTCTTAGAAAACGCATAAATTGCAAGTTAACAAAAACTAACCCACAGTTCTCTATTGAAAAATGGTGATGTATTGTTTTTAAAGAAGCGACCACATGAGCTCTAAATTTATTGACTTCCTTTACTTTTGTTGCCAGGATTCAACGAATTTCTAATAGAACACAACCAAAAGAAATGTCACAGTAATTGAATTATGTTCCGGAAATGTCTTTCTTACAGAATTATTTTTAAGAAATAGACAAAGCAAAGTCACCCAAATGTTCGATATGCTTTGAAACAATACCCATTTGGCTTTAAAAGTGATAATTTATAGGTTCCTAAAACAACATATCCTGGACCCTTGTTCAACGAAATTTCAAATTGTATAGCTATTCAAGCTAGCCATATGTGTGCAATCAAAGCGAACCCCAGTCATAAAAAAAAACCCATGTCCGTACGACTTGTGAGCTTTGATTTAATATATAACTACATATTTATTTTAATGTATAATCGATTAGATAATCAGACCACTTCACGCCTCTCCCTGAAGAAGAAATGAAGTGTGATTACGTAACTTCTTCTTCACCTATTTCATTTATACAACAATCGATTACTTAAATAATATCTAAATAGATATACAGCATTATAATTCCCTTTAATTATATTTGTATCGGGGTAAACTAGAGTGTATACGTTCTCATATGGTACGGCCCCTATCTTAAACGGACCCTCAAATAACCGAGCAAATTTTTTCGTCAATTTCTTGCTTAATTCCGATTTAGGAAAGGTTTTTAATTTCACATAGTCGCCTATATTAAATCGTACTAATCGATGATTTTTATCATAATTCGCCATTCTCGAATTCGCTGCCTTGATTAAATTTTCACGTGCCTTCTCGCGTATCTCGTTAATATTAAGACCCGTTGGTTTACCTATGTTGTACTTCATTAATAACTTGTCAGAGGTAAGTTCAGTGCCTGTTCCCCATATAATTTCTGTCGGTGTAAATCCAGTTGAGGTATGTATTACCTTGTTATAACAGTCCTCAATTTGAGGCAGTAACGCAACCCAAGACCTATGTGACGTGCTACAGTAAGATCTAAATAATCTGCCTAGTTCTTTGTTCACCCGTTCCGTTGAATTCGGCCGTGGATTACGTAATGAAGTATGCGAATAACGTATCCCTAATTGTTTCAATTCATCTTCCCAGACCTTAGAAATAAATTGAGATCCATTATCTGTTACTATATGTTCTATGTTCAAAGTAGCATGAAACTTCTTAACACTTGTAATAACACTACGTCCTGTTGCTCGTTTTAATGGAAACAATCTTATATATTTACTGAACGAGTCTTGAATAACGAAAATATATTTATAATTAAATTGGCCCGCAGGTAACGGTCCATACAAGTCAGCAAACACTAACTTCCCAACGTTTAATGCTATAACAGCTTTACTTGGCCCCGAATGATTCGCCGCCTCGTGCTTTGATTTTAGACATATATCGCACGATTTTATGACGTCAGCTATTTTACGTGACATTTTCGAAAAGTAATAACGGTTTTTCAACACAGCCAATACTTTAAACCGTCCAAAATGCCCTAATTCTTCGTGAATATTAACTATTAATTCCCTCTGCATTGCATCTGGTATAACTAAAGTACAACTCCCAGTTTTAAAATTACGATAGAACAATAACCCATGTTTTAGATGATAATTGGAATTATTGATTTCCAATAGGTTTTTAGATTCCAAATTATCGATTATGCCTTTTAGTTTCCCATCTACATGCTGACATTCCTTTAATGAATTAAATAACCTATTAACTGCTACTGAATTACTCGCCCTAAATAGATTTAGCTGAGGCATAAGATTCTTATTAGAACGCACATCAGTCACACCTTCAATATGTCTAGACAATATGTCTGCTACAACGTTATCTTTCCCCTTTACAAATTCTATGCGATAATTAAACCTTCCTAGAAAATGAACCCAACGAATCATACGTGCACTTAGAAGTCTACAAGATTGTAAAAATATTAAACTACGGTGATCTGTCCTTATAACCAAATCAGCCCCGCGCAAATAGGTTTCAAACTTGGTTAGGCTATATATGACTGCCCATAACTCTTGTTCGGTGATAGTCCAATTTTTCTCAGTCTCTGTCAAAGCCTTACTACAGAACCCTATCACTAGCTCCTCCCCCAAATCTGATAACTGGTAAACATACCCTGATATCCCTAGGGCGCTACTATCTGTCTGGAGATAGTATGTCTTGTTGACATCTGGATGGACTAACATTACTGTCTTTAAAAATAAACTCTTTATTCTAAGAAAACATCCATTCTCTATGTCACTCCATCGCCATATACTACCTTTACACAACTATTCACATAACGGTTTTGTTTCCTCACCATACTTACTAATAAACTTCCTAAAGTAATTCATGAGACCTAAAAATGCCCTAACCTGCTTTACTGTTTTAGGTATAGGAAAGTCCTGGATAGCTTTTACCTTATCCGGATCCATACTAATGCCTTTAGTGTTCACAACGTGACCTAATAACTTGACCTCGACCTGTAAGAACTTACATTTTTCCAAGTTACAAGTCATTTTCGCCTCTCGTAACTTATTTAAAACCTGGTCTAAATGATTAAGATGTAATTCCACACTACCTGCTGTATATACAATTAAATCATCTAAATAATTTATGCAAAATTCCCTGACATCGGCTAAAATAATATCCATAGCTCGCGAAAAACTTGCTACAGACGTTTTTAATCCTTGTGGCAATACTCGATAAGTGTATGTCTTTCCCATAAAAGAAAACCCCGTATATTTCCTCGAATCTTTATGAAGTGGTATCTGATAATAAGCATTATTCAGATCAATCAAGCTAATATAATTAACCCCATAAAAGGATTGCAAAATCTCAGAAGTGTTCAAAGGTGCTTCCGCATCTCCGACCATAAATTTGTTTAATTGTCTCGCATCCAAAAGGATCCGTATTGTTCCGTCCTTTTTTTTCGTATAAGTTAGCGGACTACAGTACGGCGTCGACTCTCTATTAATGATACCCATCTCTATTAATTCATTTAGCCTATCTCCCACTTGTTTACGCTGCGCAAATGGTACAGGGTAACTTCGTCTCAAAAATGGTACTTCGGTTGTCATTTTGATTTCATGAACGTATTTGTCAGTTAGACCTAATCTCTCTGAAAACACTACGTCATACTTATTCAATACAGAATACAACATTCCTTTATGATCTGTTTTCACTTTCAACGGTCCCAAAAATTCCCAAATACGGTTCTTTGCACAGGTATTGTTATTGTACAACCCGCCTACCTGTCGTGTAGTAAACAAACCCGCTTGTCTTTTTTCTAAGCTGCAAGTCGATAGAATACAATCTAACTGTTTACATAGACTTTCTCTGTTTTTAAAGGAATTTAAGTGAACTTTCGTTTTTATTCCTAAATATTCAATTTCAAGCTGACTTGGATTATTACAATCAATCACGGCTTTCATTCGTCTCAGCCAATCAAACCCTAATATTACGGACCTAGGTAGCTTGCGTAATACTAGAACAGGTGTTTCTATTTGTACATCACCGATATTCATATCAATCAAAACCAGACTTCTAACACCCTCGCTTCTTGACCCAAACGCACCTTGTACATAGACAGTAGGTATAGTGATTTGCGGAATCTCACATACCTTTTCCCTTATAAATTCATACAACTCGCTCGTTATCCCCGTAATCTGGCTCCCCGTGTCGATTAATGCACTAACTTCACGCCCACATATAGAAACTATGATTTCAGGTAACCTTGGCAATGTTTGTAACATATCAGCTTCGTCGCCAGAATCCTCCTCGTCTTTCATCAAGGTACTAGTGAACGCCCCTCTTCCAGTACAACTCAAACAAAATCTTTTATTTCTATCGCACAAGTCTATGCGCCTGTCTTCATACTGATCAGTTAACAACATACCTATTGTTCGTTCATAATTAATTTCATTCAAAGAACTATAATTACCTACAGGGTTCCGTCTCCCCGCTAATGTTCTTCCTAATCCTGGTCACGGCACCAGATGTCGTGGTATGTCAAGAGGACCGCACTCGCCTTTGAGAGTGGCTAATCGAAATCCTGGACCCACGATCGATAAATTACGAATAATCCAAAACTCCCGGCAACAGTTAATGGGATGAGCCACGCGCTCGCTTTTGGGAGCGGCAGTTGACGACCCAATTTTCTGTATCCGGTGAGAATCGACGTAAACGCAATAAATCGTTTGCTTTCTTCTTCCAAAACGTGATCGTCTAGCGTGTGTAGATGCAAAGCGTTCTGTTTCGTTATTCCTGAAAGCTGAGACCCAATGTGCGAAATAGATTTGCAAGCCGAAAGATTGATTTAGTGACGTTTAACTGAAATGTAATTACGGTAGCAACAAATTGTTATTTCAGCCTGCCGCCAAAGTCTGTTCACATCCCAAGCTAGACACTGTGCTGCTGGTGATTTATATCAAAGACTATTTATCGTACGTACTGTATAGTTTTAAAATATGGCCAATATACGTGATTATGTAAGGTATTTTCGTATTTCTCTGAGTGGCAGGGCTATGTAAGACTGAAACAACGATTCGCTGCAATGTATACAGGCGATTGCAAATTATCTCTTCAAATCCAACCAGAATGGTTTGTCACAAACACTTAGAGGTCAGTGAATAGTAGGCATTCAATTATATTAGCCTTCTATCTAATAACAAGGAAATCTATTAGATTTGTGTTGAATAAAAGAAATGTAATTTCAAATTAAAGTTGTTTATTCCAAAAGGTTGATTTTAATCTGAACTTGGTTTATTTAAGTCCAGAATCTCTTTCCTTTGCGAGGTCTGAACTGTCAACTTTGTGTCCTAGCCCAAATTTATCAAAGGAAACCAAAGTCGACTAAACAAAAACCTTTGAATTGGCATTTAAATTACGTTTACAACAATTATATCAAAAGGTGTGCGTAATATAGAGCTTAGATGGAATAAACCTTAGATATATAAAAAAAACTTATCTGAACACTGGAGCTGGACTGCGTAGGTACACTGGCTCTAACTTAATTTATATAAAAGCTCGTACAATACAAATTTTACATAAGCTTAAACTGAACCTTAACAATGTTCAGGCAGTATAATATTAAATTTATATCCAGAAATTAACACAACAAGATCTCTGAGAAGAGGTACTTGCCCAACCGAAATTTGAAATCAGAATGCCCTAACTTCCCTGCGTTTTTCCTCTTTATTGCCCTCTCCCAGAGTTAACGCCCCTCAAGCCTGGAGGGGTTGTAAGATCCAATGGTATTTCGTCCAGAACGAGAGCGTCGCGTGCGCAACTGTCTCTTTAAAATTTCCAGCCAATCGAAGTTGAGCGTAGGGCGTTAACTAATTACTTCCAAATTTTGCCAGGAGATGGCGTTAGTCGTATCGTTTGTAGCTGAAAACAATGAATTCACGAAATTAGCAAAGTTACCAGTTTATAAGACCCCACATGGGTTCTTTGCATTTATTATGAGGTCTATAATCCATCAACACCTTTGATATAATACTTTAGGACCGTGGCCAAGTTTATGTAGGTAATAATCAGTCCATATCCATAGTATACATAGTTATTATACATATATTTAGCATTAGTTACAGTGTAAATAGGCCCTTGGTAACTATTAACCAAGGTAACACTAGTTTATGCTAATCCACATACTTTATAGTTGTGGTTTTCCTCTTATATTGACACAATTCATTCCATCTTAAATCCGGTGTATAATTAGGCCTATAACCACTGTCGGTTAAGACCACACTGGGATTGTAATATTTTAGTATTAATATAATTGTATTTAATATTGAATAGCAGCGTGTAATTTAGCCAAGAGAGAGCACTATCGTCTTCTTGAACGCATGCTAGTTAAATCACATAATTTACATGTGTGAGTTTTATATCAAGTGTATTTTACCCTTTCAACACTGTCGCTAAAGGATACACTGATTTACATAAGTTATACTTTGTTTAATAACCACAGTGCAATTTGTCCCCCTTTACACTGTCGTAAGAAGGAGCACTGGAAGCAATAATAGCTTAAAGTAGTTATATTAACTACATGATAATACATTCATTTAATAGTGTCTTTGGTGACACAATATTGGCATATTTTATATTTTAGATAAAATTAACTCAAATCCAGTATATACGTAAAAGATATGGGTCATTAGTTGGTTAAATATATTCTGTAATAAATAATATGTCAGCTGCATTGTGTAATGTTCTATAGTCTTAGAAAACGCATAAATTGCAAGTTAACAAAAACTAACCCACAGTTCTCTATTGAAAAATGGTGATGTATTGTTTTTAAAGAAGCGACCACATGAGCTCTAAATTTATTGACTTCCTTTACTTTTGTTGCCAGGATTCAACGAATTTCTAATAGAACACAACCAAAAGAAATGTCACAGTAATTGAATTATGTTCCGGAAATGTCTTTCTTACAGAATTATTTTTAAGAAATAGACAAAGCAAAGTCACCCAAATGTTCGATATGCTTTGAAACAATACCCATTTGGCTTTAAAAGTGATAATTTATAGGTTCCTAAAACAACATATCCTGGACCCTTGTTCAACGAAATTTCAAATTGTATAGCTATTCAAGCTAGCCATATGTGTGCAATCAAAGCGAACCCCAGTCATAAAAAAAAACCCATGTCCGTACGACTTGTGAGCTTTGATTTAATATATAACTACATATTTATTTTAATGTATAATCGATTAGATAATCAGACCACTTCAATATCAAACAAATATATAAAGTAGGTAGGTACTATACCTACATTAAATATTACTTTTTATTTATTTTTAGGATTACGACTACGCGTACGACTACTCCGAAATGACTATAAAACCACAAAACTCAACTACGGAAAAGCCATTCAACATCACTACAACAGACTTCAGTAACGAGAATTTCACAGAGACTACAACTGAAAAAATTGTGGAAATGCGTCCATTACAAAATTCTAGTGTTGTACCGCAGGATAACGCAACTGCATCTTTTCATACATCTGCATCTCCGACTACCGCAGATACGACTTCATCGACGTCATATATGACTTCTAGTTCCGATAATATGGAAAGAATGACAACAACACAAATTCCCACGATTGCAAACAACACAACACAATGTAAAAAAGGTTTTGTAATTAACAAGAAAGGAGAATGTGAGCTGAAGTTGCAGAACAGTAGTACAAATGCGTAAGACATTTTATTTCTAATCTAATGGCTCATTCTGAATAGATAGACGTCTGGTTTGGCGTAGCAAAAGCAATCGATGCGATGGTGACAATTTTGTTGAAATCGAGTAGTCGATTAGATAGATAACTAGGTAGGTAGGTACTCGTAATTTAAATTACATTGGCGTAAGTTGAGTAGATCTATGCTGTGTGAAGCATACAGTAGGTACCTATTTGTTTTACTCTCTAGCATGCAGTATACGAGGTGAGCAGGCGAGTCTGTATCAAGGAGTATACAACAAACACACCTTCACGGCCTTTATACCTTGCGGTGTGGCCAGAGACACCAATAACAGTGTCCACTTTTTGCCAGTTTGTCCATATTGAACAGAACAGGTGGCAAGCCCGTTGCTGCACTTAATGAACCTAGATGTGTCACTTCTTTAACAGACTTAAATATCTGTTATTTCTAGAAGAGCGGCATTACGTGCCCTCCCGACCACGAAGGAATATACTGGTGTATGTATTGTAATCAATTCGAATAGGATTACTTAGGTAGGTATCTAGGTACTTTAGTAAACCATTTTCCATAAAAAGGGTCATTTAGGCAGAATATCTTCTTACAGCATCAAGTGGAATGACACGATTTTTATTACTATATGAAATACTTTCGAGAGTTTGAATTGAAAGATAATTTTCATCGAGATACCTACTACACTTACATAAAATTGATTTAAAACAAAAATTCTTCAAAATTCCCAACTTACTATTTTAAATAAAAAGAATTGGACCATTTCGAAACAATATACCTAGCCTACTCTGTCGAATATTTTACAACTGGCGAAAATATCGTGAAATTGAGAAGACACGTCCTCCTTTTTTGAAGTCGGTTAAAAAAAATTGCGAGATCCCCGCGTCTGTCTATTTGACTCATCGATGTGATTTGACTGCGATTTCAAAATAATTTCTTTTATAAAGTTTGTGTACTTATTAAAAATTGACCTATTACCACAGATTAATATTTGAATGAAGTAGGGAAAAGTAGTATGTCTGTCTAATTTAGCGCTACAAAAAATATCCTTATAATCCGCGATAGCATATCGGAATCTATTTTTAATGGATGGATAAGGATTACAATTTTTATTACGCAATTAAGTAATCTATCATAAAACATAATAAAGAAAATAAATAAACATTTTTTTTTTCTTCACGGGTTCAGCTCCCGAAACCGTAAATAAACATTAGGGATCTACCGACTATTCGCCCACTTTCATAGTCGGTAAAAAGCCCGACTATTCGACACTTATGTACAATGGTACAGGAAACGGCACATAAATAGTACTAAAATGCCAGTATTTACTATATTTTCTACTTTTTTATTAAGTACCTAGTAAATCAAACAGTCATGAATGATCTCAAATTGTCAATTAATCAGTATTTGTTAAAAGGATCTATCGACTGAATAGTTGGTCATTTTGGGACCGATTAGTCGTTAGTCAGCTAGTCCATAGTCAGTAAATAACTACCAGGCGAAGCTAGCCTCGCGGCTGGGTTGCTAGTCTAATAGAAATAAATTCTGCATTATACAGTGAGTCAAGAAACCTCATCATGATGCAGGATCAATAGACATCTACGACAGGATTCTATTTTACTTAGGTAGATAAGAAAGGGAACATATTGAAAAGTATCTTAATTTCACCAAATAGTTTCAGTATATCTCTACTACTGCTAGGTAGAACATTCGGGTGATATTATGCTTGAAAGCTTAGTTAAAAAATAGAGTGGTTCTTTAAGGTTCCTATATCCATAATTTGTCTGGGATACACTATTCCCAATTACTCTGTAAATAATCCAGAATTGAAAAAATTACTGCTTTTTTATTTAGATATATTGAATAAGTAACTATATGCTAAATTACAGTGACACAGGTGGATTATTTACAGAGAAATAGTTTATCCCCATACAAATTATGGATATAGGATCCTTAATGAAATGTAGAGGATTCTTTTTATTATTGTCTGTTATCACAGATTAGACCTTTACCAATTTAATCTATGCCTTTACCCCTTACTATAATAATAAATGTTGTACAAAGTTATACTCACAATGCTTTGTCTCCCTCTAAAAATATTTCATAATAGAGGAGATTTTACAGAACATTGTACAGCATTTATTTGTAAGAGGGTTATATTTAGACATTTTATTTTCACACAGGTAAATAACAATTTTTATCAAAGATTTCAATATGAACTTTCCCAAAGGAATAAGGTATTTTCTCGGGATATAAATTAGCCTATGTCACTATTTGGTCTATCAACTATTTTTTTTTTGCCAAAAATCATTTACTCCATTTTGATGAGATTCTTTCTTTTAATTTATAACTTTATTTATTTTATTTGTAAATTGTAATTTTGCAAAGAGGTTGCATCTCTTTCCCCATTATACTTCATGGGGTATTTTGCATGCATAGTCTCTTCAATGGAACGACCAATGAAACTACGTACTGGAAGAGAAGGGCAAAATAAATATTATACCTATGGTCTCTCAAATTTAAAGTTTATTTCTGATATTGTTACAGATTGCTGAAACTGGTAAAGTTGTCACAAAAGTTGAAGCTGAGGCGTGAAAATTAAACATTATTAATATTAGCAATCATAGTTATAAGTAAAATACTGTATCACTTATATGAAAATTACATGGTACCATCTATGTAATGTAATCATATATTATTCTAATTAATAAAAATATGGCTCATAAAATATTGTAATGCACTATATTTTAGGCTTTAAAAATTAAACCAAAAATAGTATGTATTTTAATTAGAAGACAATATTGAAAATAGTTCAGAATTTTACTAAAAAAAGAAAATGTGTTAAATTAATTAGAAAATATCACTTCAATTGATAATATTTAAGCGAACTCCCACTATTTGGAACAAAAGTTAATTTTAAGTATTTAAATTATAAGGAAAAGTGTATTTTAAGTATTTAAATTATAATGAAAATTACTATAGTGGCACATGCAATAATGGAGCCAATTTAGATTATAATTATTACTGTTCCATAGGTTGAAAATAAAAGAAGTAATACTTAATTAAATGCCATATATTTTATTTGTGAATATTGAGGCACCTATCTTGTGATTTATAAAGGAAAAATTACAAAAAATGTGCTATTAATATTTGTAACCATTGGTCTATAAAAATACAACAATTTGTACTATATTATTCACAACAATACTTGATGTTAATAAAGTCACCAAACAACATATTCTTTTAACCATTACCTACTTAATAAATATGCACACAATCATCACACATACATAAACAAGCAATAATTTAATAAAGTTTCATGTAATTATAATTTACATAGACAAAACAGTAATGGTATAAAAGCTCCAATGGTTATAAAAACGGGTAAAAGTATGGAACTTTCATCCATGGTGTATGGATCCGGCTGTTTAGGGCCACTAGCTGTTTTAGATTTCATTGATGCATCTTCTGCATCTTCGTTTAGGTCATCATTTTCTGCCTCAGGCCAAACCAACGGAGGTAACTGAGGAACTTCATCTATTTTACCTCGCATCACATATAAAGCATTGATCTTGGGATTATCTCTATATCCTTTAATAAATTCAACTTTAATCTTACCTCCTCTGATGTCGGACTCTTCTTCATTAAAGTAAAGTTTGCCATTTTTTACTGTGTATGGAATGTATTCATCATGAGCTACACCACGTCCGACCTTATCAAATATATCTAAGTCTGCCACTATAGTGTGGTCTCCATTAAGTACAACATCAAACACTTTCATGTTAGCAGCGTTGAAGTATACCTCACTGAATTTTAATACAATCACATAATCTCCATCTTTGTTGGCAGGGATGTCATATCCAAAGGTGCTATAATGGTAGCGTTCTGTTTGATATAGGATTTCATCTTTAGTGTTCACACGACCAATCATCACCAGTTGTCGACCATAATCAGACGAGGTACCTACCCTTCCTTGGAGCGGGTCCTTCTCGTAATGAATTCCATATATATCGGTATGTGCTAGACCTCCAGCGTTTACTGCGTAAATTATTTCTCCTAGTCCTATTACATCTTGAATTAAAGCGATTATAACTATAGTTATTTTCAATAATACTGGTCGGTTATGCATATCGGTGACGAGGCAACGATATGATAATTATGTTGGTAATAACTTAGCATCAATATTATGCAGTTTCTGTAATATGCAATTGCTTATAATATAACTTTAGGAACTGAAATTTACTATTAATTATATTTTACGATTCATTTCATTTAAAATGTACGCGATTTATGAACCGGTAAATGGTAAAAATAATAACCACAAATAACATAACACATCAACCAAAAAGGAAAACGTCGCCAATCAGTCAATCTCAACCATCAAGTCAGCCGTCGCACGTCACGTCACGATGGAACGGGAATGACATATCTTTTTATAAATTAATTCTTAGCGCAAATGTATATAAGCAGAATCTTATAATATTCATAATGAATTAAATTTTATTCTAAATGCTCTAAATTCACGGGCATAATACCCGGTCCTTTGTAAGGCTTGCATGGGGACATAGGTCTAACACGTAGAGGCCCTTAAGAGTGTTTAATCTAAAGCAAGGAATATACTACTCTCTACCGAGAATCTAAAGTGTTGTGACTAGCACCCGTCGGGACCTATCTCTGAATGCATCAAATACAATGCGCTCACAGACAGACCCCGTCAGGTGCCTGGACTATTGCTGAGATAAACTTAAATTAAATTCGGGCTATTGTTTTAAGATGTTAAATGGATTGGTTTATCAAGTTTATTGGTTGAGACTACGGTCACCTGCAGGATCATATATATCATTCATCTCATGAAACGTAAAATTGGCAGGTGGTGACTCGCCGTTTACTAAATGGGCCTCCTAAAACAACCACCATTTCAGTAAGACATATTCTAAATAGGTACTATTATTAAACTCTAAATTCACGGGCACAATAAGGCTTGCATGGGGACATAGGTCCAGCACGTAGAGGGCCTTTAGACTAGTGTTTAATCTAAAGTGTTTACATTATCACAATTACTTCTCTTTTTATTGCCATAAAATTATATTATACGCCTGCCACACACTCGTCGAGTAGCATGGGAAGTAGCGAGGAAAGGAGCGAGAGACGTAGTGTGGCCACGTTACTCGCCATGCCGCACGCCATACTCACAGACTATTATATGGCCATACTCCTCGTCATGCCCACTGCTCCCTGTTTTGTCGGTTTTTTGGGCGCGAGTCAAAGGACCGGCAATATGAGCGCGAGTGGCTGGCCACACACTCGCGCGCACGCAGACCGCATCGAGCGCTCAACACGAAAGCACGTCACGCGACATTTTTAACCGACTTGAAAAAAAGTAGGTTTCTCAATTCGACCGTATATATATTTTTTATGTGTCTTGGCGGTTAACTTCGTCGTTTATGAACCGATTTTGATGATTCTTTTTTTGTTGGAAAGGAGATGGGTGGTACCATGATAAGAAAACCAAGATCTGAGATGGCATCCCAGAGAAATCGAGGGGCGGCGACTAGTGTGGCGCGTTTGTTAATTTTTTTTTCATTAAGTATTTTAAAGCACTACTATTTAATGAAGGTCTGGAGTCGACCTGATGATGGAGCCGAAAGACAGTCGAGAGAACTCCTCAACGATTTACAGCAATTACCTGGTGTTTGGACTTAATTAATTTCTATTGATGAGAACTTTACACCCATATGGGTTATATTACGTCTACCCATCACTAAAAAGCTCAAATTAATTTTTTTTAACAAAATAAAACCGACTTCAAACAGGAAAGTAAAAAGTAAATTTACTTAGCACAAAGTAACTCGTATTTTGATTTTTAGTTATCAGAAATGATAAAATAAATATTAAAATTATAAAAATTTTGAAGTAAGAAATTATAAATATTTCGTCGTAGAATTTGAAGAGTGTTGGTGCCAAATTAAGATACAAAATTAAGTTAACATCTAAGAACTTATAGATCTGTTTAATATTATCTATGTTTGTATGTACTGATGATCGTAGGTTCCTAATGAATTGTCTACTCTAGATTAGTGAATTTGGGAACTAAGTTGTTTCTAATTTGGCACCAACCGTCTTCAAATTCTTCGACGAAATATTTATTACCTATTTCTTACTTCAAAATTATAAAATACTTATTTAATCATTTCTGATTAACTGAATCAAAATACGATTACTTTGTGCTAGGTAAATTTTAGTTTTTAGTTTCCTGTTTGAAGTCGGTTTTTTTTTTAAATTATTTTATTTAACACACTTTTATTAATTAATCATGTAGGTATATTTGTAAACGTATATTTCTTTTTACATTTATATAATTAGCTATACTATAAATGCATAGCGCGCACGCTGCCACAGTTTCAACATCCATTGTGGAAGGCGAGTGACCTAGTGCGGAGCGACGCGATTAATTGCGCGAGTAGAGTAGTGTGTGGACAGACAGGGCAACATCGCGGCAGCGCGAGGAGCATAGTGTGGCGTGAGGTGTGGCGAGTGTGTGGCAGGGGTATAAGCTGTTTCAATAAAGAATGGGATTATAAACGGCTCTCGACAGTTTTAAGAGTGTAGTGTACCGCGTCCATGTCCATACAAACGGAGAAAACGTTTTACTACCCCTAAATATCATTTAATTTTAACGATTTTGTAATGACTGACATAATGAAAAACTACGTACGTATTTTTTCCTTTTTTCAAAATTCGTAATAGGTCAAAAGTTATAAGCCCCTCAAATCTCGGTTTTTTTGGTTCATAACTTGCTCGTAATAAACCGTCTGTATTTGAGAAACAAAGCAAAATTTCAAAAAAAGCAAAACGTACGTACGTAGATTATAATCTGCTAAAACGTTTGACACCAAAATTATAAGGTTTCGTTATAGTTTAGTAGGTGTAAATTGTTTTCCCCCAAAACGCAATTTTCAACGATGAACATACCTACGAACACTCACGAGCTGCAGTGTTCTCTGTCGCACTGATGCCCGTGGGAAGAGCGCGCTTGAGACAGAATATGATTTTCTAAATACCTATTTCGCTGCGTACGCTGAGCTACACGATCCTCTTAACATCAGTAAACAAATATTTTATTAATTTTATTTATTTATTATTTACCATTATTAAGCGTGCTCCACAAAACATGGCCTAGCACCATTTCACTAATGCAATCTTTAGAGGAAAAAACCTCTTTGAAATCGGTTTAGCCATTTAAGAGCTATAATGCCTTACAGATAAACACACGCAAAACAATGGCTTTGAAGTTATAATTCCGATGTATATTCACTTCATCACAATCTTCAAAATGTTAAATAAACAGATTTAATCACCATTTTTTTGCTGTCCCTATACATAGACAAAACAGTAATGGTACAAAAGCTCCAATTGTTATAAAAACGGGTAAAAGTATGGAACTTTCATCCGTGGTGTATAGATCCGGCTGTTTAGGACCACTATCTGTTTTAGATTTAATTGATATCTCTTCTACATCTTCGTTTAGGTCTTTATTTTCTGCCGCAGGCCAAACCAACTGAGGTAACTGCGGAACTTCATCTATCTTACCTCGCATCACATATAAAGCATTGATCTTAGGATTATCTCTATATCCCTTAATTAATTCAACTTTAATCTTACCTCCTCTGATGTCAGACTCTTCTTCGTTAAAGTAAAGTTTGCCATTTTTTACTGTGTATGGAATGTATTCATCATGAGCTACACCACGTCCAACCTTATCAAATATATCTAAGTCTGCCACTATAGTGTGATCTTCATATAGTACAACATCAAACACTTTAATGTTAGAAGCATTGAAGTATACCTCACTGAATTTTAATACCAGCACATAATCTCCATCTTTGTTGGCAGGGATGTTATATCCGAAGGTGCTATAATGGTAGCGTTCTGTTTGATATAGGATTTCATCTTTAGTGTTCACACGACCAATCATCACCAGTTGTCGACCATAATTAGACGAGGTACCTACCCTTCCTTGGAGCGGGTCCTTCTCGTAATGAATTCCATATATATCGGTATGTGCTAGACCTCCAGCGTTTATTGCGTAAATTATTTCTCCTAGTCCTATTACATCTTGAATGAAAACTATTATAACTATAGTTATTTTCAATAATACTGGTTGGTTATACATATCGGTGACGAGGCAATTATATTTTAAGATTCATTTAATTTAAAATGTACGCGATTTATGAACTGGTAAAAATAATAACACACCAACCGAAAAGGAAAACGTCAACCTTCCCGCAGTTAGTCGTCGCACGTCACGATGGAACGGGAATGACATTTCTCTTTATAAATTCATTCTTAGCGCAAACAAATCTAAGCAGATTCATCTAATATCCATGTTTTATTCAATACTAGCAATTACCTACTTACCTTCTATGGCCGACTTTTAGAAAACCGCGTGGGTGCTCGACTACATTGGGGACATGGTCTTCCTTTCTTACCCCCCCCCCCCTCCCTCCTTGCAGTACAGTATGTTGAATTTTATAAATATAGAGTTATAAGAGAAGAATTACAACTTTAAGAGATACTTAGGTAAAAATAGTAATTTACAAAATGGATCCTCAATAAATTGTCTTAAACATGGTAAATACCTAAAACTTAATTCATCTTAGGATTTATGTAAAAAAGTGGGAGCAGAGCCTATTATGCGAAAAATATAAGAAGGCTTGCTACTTGGCTACATAAAGAAAAGTGACGAATTCACTTCAAGTGAAATTTCTTATTTGAAGACAGAGACGGAATTAGTAATTATGTAATACACCTATGGATGGACCCGGACGAACCTTTTGTTCTGCCACATGTTATCGTTTGTACAAGTTGTTTGTATAGATTTTAGGAACAGTTTTACCCTTTTGACCATTACTTTTAAATATTAGGTAATAATATGAAATTGGCGTGTTATATGGAAAAACAAACGAAAAAAAAAAGAAATTATATACATTGTATATTTAATAATTTTAATCAATCAAAGTATGACCATTGTTATCTATGCACTTTTGCCATCTCATAGAAGATCGCTGAAGAAATCGTGGGAGCGAGAATCAATACTTAATGCCACGATTTTCCTGTGGAGATGAGTTTCACAATTAAAAAGTATTTATTTTTTGATATGATATTTAATGCTAATAATTTATGTTTTTTCACGAAGCGCATGTGTGACAAACCCCTTCATAAAATGAATAGAGTGTAGGTAAATGTATGCTATGTAACCTACTATTTATTTGAAGTTATGGTATTTAAATCCTCTTTTATGGTTTCCGTTTCACACAAATTCGCAAAAACGATAAATAAGCCATAAAGTCGCAAAAGGATAGCAAATATGGCTAATTTGATTTCATTTGGCAGTCCCGCCCGACTCTTATTAAAGAACATAGTGATTGTTACTTACTTTATGCGTATAATATGCACTAAAGGACGGATGCAGCTTAGGGTGATTTAATTTATTATTTTATGGGGGGGGGGGGGGAGCCCTCGGGCTTCGTCTCAGGTTTTCAGAGGTGTTTAAAGTTAAAGGCACAGACAATAAAAGCTACCCCTAAATTCCTTTTTTTATTTAGTTCCATTTTATGATTTTTTAGATATGGAACCCTAACAAAAACTTAACATTATGTGCTTGGGTACTTGGGTACATAATCATCAAGGTCATGGTAGGAATGGATGCTAATGAATTGGAAAAAAAGATAAAGTTCATAAAGTTGTTCTCCTTTCTAATACATTTAACACAGGCTGGTTGGAAAGTAAATCTTTTCAAAGAAAATAATATTTTGTAAAAGCGAAAATATTTTGCAGGAAATAAATGTGATACTTATGTAAAGAGAATCAAATATTTGGTGATATGAACGCTTGTTTCGATCTCAGACTAAACTTACTCTGAGATTGCAATGTCTTGACTTTTGCAGTGTGGATTTTACGTAGGTACTCGTAGGTAAATGCAGAATTTTCTATAGGTACTTAGGTATTTGTCGCAACTAAACTGTTTCAAATAAGAATAGTGTAGACGAAATTTAGCGGATATCTGTTGTCTGCAATAATAATAATTAATTAATATCATTGTTGTAAAAGTAATAATTTAAAAGTAATTTTTTTTGCTTATGTTATCTTTTTTGCGCAACCCTACCTACCTTTTTTGAAGTCACAATAATAATAAAGTAAAGATAGGTAGGTAATTAACTATTTTCTCCTACATAGTACATATATTACTTAGACATTACTTTGCTTGTTTTTGTGGTATTTATTACAATGATTTAATTTTTATTTAAAGTCTGATTTGCTATAGGTATATTACATAATCATTTTATCATGCGTTATACTTTGAGGAGGTAACTGGTAAGTAATATTACATAAAAACAAATCAAAATATAGATTGAAAATTGGACAAGTAGATAATTTTCAGAGCACCCGTCACGATACCGCACTCGAGCCGCAAATAGAATGGAGGAAATTGATTTTTAATAATGTCAACATAAATTTCGCAGCTATATTTAGTGTAATATTATTGATATTTACTTTCAAAACTAAATGGTGGTGGTAATGCCATTTTCAGCCAATGTATGAACGTTGTTTGTGTTGTGAAGAAAAAAAAAAAAAAAAAAAAAAAAATGAACGTTGTTATTTGCCGCATATAGTCGTTAGCAGTCATTGTGCTATATTTTCGTAGACAAGAATGCTTAATAAAGTTCATTCTTTTGTTGAGTACCCAGTAGGGTCGCGTTGCGGCAGTATTTGTGACTAAACTCCCAGAAGAGCTATTTAATAAAGAGACAATACATACCGCGGAATGGAGTGTTTCGTTGTATTACTGAAATTGTTATAATTTTTTTTATATTCAAAGCCTCGCTTCTATTCTACCTCCACTGACAGTATGGACGTAGGAAGCTAGCAAAAACAGTTACTTATAATTTGTATAAGTCGTCTAATCAACAGCGACGTTGTGAATCATAATAAAAAAAATCTTATCAGACAGAAAATAAAAGCAATGATAAAACTATTGGAAATATGCTAAAATATAATGAAATACCCCCTGGTAGCTTACTCCTAAAATCCTGAATTTAATTTCGTTACAATGACGACAAACAGTGACAAGTTTGTTTGAATCAAGTAGCATATAAGATAACACAATTGAATTTCAATAAAATTGTCGCTACTGTCACCATCGCAACGAATTTAAACTCAGGATTTTAGGAAATTTACGCCAAGAATCCATGTTTCCGTACTTAACAGAATCGGTCACACCGGATATTGGGCGTATAGTGTATACTCGCGAGTCTGACAGATATATAAAAAAAAAATTGAAAATAATGGATACTTTATATGATTCATTGGAACCCAAAAGCAGAAAAATATAGTTATCCTTGATCGACTTTCAGCCTTCAACCATAGATTAAATAATAATTACTAGGTAGGTACTTCAACTTCAAATCTTCGATATGATGAAAGATATATTTTTATTTCATGTACTTACCTTGTAAATGTAGGTAATAAATATAACCATTTTAAATCTAGCTGAAAGTTTCACTTCCGCTGGAGATATTGGTTTCAGTAGAGACAGCGCGGACGTAGTGTATTTGTGGCGGCAATATAACAGGGAGGGTCGCCTGGACGCTTTGTCACCGTCCGACTCTTTGAACGTGCGATACGTGGAGCAATCACCTTATAAATCGTCCGCTACGCCCAGCTGCACCCTTACTACAGAGAGAAACTTGTTCACATTTTTCACTGTATGTAATAGTGTTATTTTTTAAATACAATGGAGGTTTTCAATTAGTAATGAGTGTATCATATTCGTTTAACGTACCTACACACACTCAAGGACTTTAGTTATTTACTTCGATATGATTTTTTTTTCGTATTTCTTGCAATCTGGGTCCGAATATCTTGTACCCACTCATATGTGACACTCAGTTATGTCATTGTACCTATATTTTCTCTGGTATTGAATTTTATTTAAACCTCTTTGACTAGGTAAAAATAAAATACCTACTCTTTTTAAAACTCCAATTAGTTCGATTTTCCATTAGCAATAAAATTCTAACTTGCTAATTAACAAAGGCTGCAGCGCACACGATTATTAAGTGACTTTAAAAAGAAAAGTTCTTGTCAGGTTCATACAATCAACAGTAAGTACAGTTAAGTACTTTTTTTTCAAAATAAGATTTATTTTGAAAATTTACGTATAGAAATAGGTACCTACCTATAATGATAAATGAACTCAGTAAACCACGCGGCTTATTTTGTCGATATCTTTTTCAAAAGTTGTTAGAGATATACACTGCAAGAAAAAAAGATAAAAGAACCAATGATATTATAAGATAGGCCAAGATTCACGTACCAGAAACAAAAACAGAACTAATTCACAAAAAAACGATCTTGCTAAAATACACAAAACGGACATATTGCTCTTCCAAAATTATTATATATTATTATATATATTAGAAATAGCAATTTGTAATTATTGTTTTCATAAAGTATGTGAAATTATCTATAGGATAAATACGAGAAAATGAAACATTATAGTAAATATATTAAGAGAACTCAAGTCGAAAAATCGGTTGAAAATATGCTTGAAATTGATGTCTTTCAGGGCTTCATAAAACTGAGATGTAACTGAGTTTCATATTTTTTTAAATTTATACTGTGTCAATTTTTTTTTCTTTTTAAAGCTATTAAAATTTCAAAACTAAGAAGTTATCGCGTAATTTAAGAAGTCGTGAAGTCTCCTTAAATGCTAAATTACAAATCTTTACTATTCTATATAATTAATATTATATATAATAATTAAACCTGAAGAGTTTGTTTGTTTCAAAGAACTACAAATCTTGAGGGAGGTTATAGGCTAAATAACATCACGCTACGACCTAAAGGGGCGGAGCAGAAACCATTTACGCGAGTGCAACCCCAAGGCACACATAGTATAAAATAAAATTACAAATAAACAATTTCATCTGAATCGCTATCTACTGGGAGAGCACCCAACAGACTGGCTGTATTGTCTCGTTGGATGGCAATGCTTATTTTTTAACCGAAGTAAGAGCCAGCAGCCCGTTGGTCATGTGAACTTTCAATTAGTCGTTTACTCCTTAAACAGACTGTGTGCTCCAGGTCCCCACGGTCCCATCGTTTCCATACCAAACATACATTTCCATACAAACACAGAATACATATTTGAGGCGTTTGGTATGGAAACTTGGTAGAGTCATATGATCCTTGGAAGTCCGTCTGAAGACGTTTTGTTAAAATACAGTATTACTATTCTTTCGGAAGAGATGCATATTTGCGACGTTTGGCCATTTCAGCATTGTTATATATTATTAACAAAACGTCTTCAGACGGAATTACAAGGATCATATGACTCTACCAAGCTTCTATCCATAAAACTATACATAATGTTAATATTGTTTTCATCACGACATCCTCTACCTATGTTATATGAATGAATATATAATGAATAGGCAATCACATAGAAAATGTCCAATTAAAAGTCTATCAAAATGCGTTTGGTTCGACGGATTCACCTATTAACGTCAAACGTATTTTAAGTATATTAGTTTCTTCTGCACTGTCAGACTCAGTTACATGCAACAGCCTTCGGATATAGTACTATCGATGACCCTCGGTTTTCCAAACAAAATAAAAATTTGTGCTTTTCTAATTCGTTTAGACAAGAAGAGGCCAATATAAGTTTGGCCAATGTTGGCGAGAATTAATATGGCCTTAACTTAAGCCGAACTTATCTTAGCAATTGTTTAATGGGTTAAACTGGGCTAGCGCCTAGGGTAAGGAAATCACGAAGCAGACATTCCCGGATTCGAGTCTTAAGTCGATTAGCATCAAGAAGTGCAGTACATATTTGTTTCTAGTGACTGTATTGTTGTTATTACATTTGGTACTTTACGCATATCTAAGTAGGTATGGGGACAAAGAGATAATAAGTGTATTAATAATAATAAAATACGAATAACTTCTATCTGTTTTAAAATCAATAATATGGTACATTGATATTTTAGGAGCTTATGTAATCAGATGGGGAAGGGTCTCAGGACAATAAATAAATTAGCTTCCCTAACTAATATTGTCTTGGGGCTAAGAATCTCAGAGGGCCTTGAACCCCTTTTGCCTTGGTAGTAGATAATGACCAGAATATTTTCCGAGTTGATCGATAAAAAAAATCTTAACAAATGGGAGCGTTAATTAAAGGATTGTTTCCTTAACAACTTATATCGATCACGTTGTACACACAGCTTTAAGCTTAAACCTTCATATAAAGTATCGGCACGTTTCATATTGTTATCATGGAAGACTTTGTTACTGTAAGTTAACTTACGCTCCGGAATTGGTAAACTGATATCACCCTATTTTAGTAAAATATCTAGTTTCCTAGGGATAGAATATTAATTGTTGATGAATAAGTAAATAGCAAAATACGTAGTCAATTTTTATAGTCTTGTCTTATTTGGTAAACAAATTTAGATGTTCAAATGTATTAAGACTTAAAACGGATAACTACGTTTTTGATTAAAAAATACGCCAAAGCGCACAGACACGACAAATATCTAATTGTGATATTGTATGTACTACTTACGTTTTCAAAGTGACGTTTTTTAGGGTTCTGTAGTAAAACAGGATCGGCAGTCAATGCGTCCGTCCCAGTTTTTAAAAAAATCTAGTGTTTACAGCGTTATGAAGCGAATTTAATAAAATTTGATAAAGTTAGAGATCTCTATATTTATTCTTTTCATGTCCCTTTATGTAAACTTAAGATGATTGGTCTGCAAAGAGCCCCCCCCCCCCGCAACTTTTTAAATAAAACTACTAATGTGAAAAAAACTGGAAATCTGCCCATAGTATTTACTTTCAATTAAAATTATAACGGGCACTGGAGAGAAATAAACTTTCCGAACTATGACCCGACATTCACTTGGCCGGTTTTATTACATTACATATAGTCAAATACAATTTTTAACCGACTTCCAAAAAAAGAAGGAGAAGGTTCTCAATTCGGACCGTATTTTTTTTTTTTTTTTTTTTTAATGTATGTATGTACATCGATAACTCCGCCAATTGTGAACCGATTTTGATGGTTTCTTTTTTAATCGACAGATAATTCTTCCGGATTGGTCCCATTTTTATCTCATAAAAATTGGTTCATTAGTTTTTCAGAAATTTAGAAAAAACTGACTTTATAAGTACATTTTACTTGATATCTCGATAAAATATGTACCGTTTTTGACAACTTATTTTTTTCAAGACAATAATTTTTCGACATTATCTCACAGACATATGACGAAAATCGGTTCAGTAGTTTTTCAGAAATTCAGTAATTAATTTCTGTTTACGGCTGAAATTATGTATCAGAAAAAGTCTTAGCAACGGTTGCTATTGACACGAAGTTGTCAATTTTCGTGACGATGGTCTAGCGGTTAAATGTAATGGGGTGCATAGGATGCACAAGCACATTACAAGGTTCAAATCACATCCACAGGGGTATTTTTTTTTAATTTTCCATCAATATTTTTTTAGTTGCGTTATTATTTGTCTCTCAAGGCAGCAAAATCACTTAAAAGGGTAAAATAAACCTTTTAAAAAAAAGTGCACCGACTTCAAAAATTTGCACTGAAAAGTAAGAAATAATAAAAATTTCGTCGTAGAATTTGAAGACGGTTGGTGCCAAATTAGAAATAACTTAGTAGGTACCCAAATTCACTAATCTAGATAATTTATTAGGAACCTACGATCATCAGTACAAACATAATATATAATATTGAACAGATATTTATGTTCTTAGATATTTACTTAATTTTGTATCCTAATTTGGCACCAACCGTCTTCAAATTCTACGACGAAATATTTATTATTTCTTACTTTTCAGTGCTAATTTTTGAAGTCGGTGCACTTTTTTTTAAAAGGTTTATATTGTTTTAAATTGGATTGAATAAATAGGCACTCTAGAGCCTAGACAGACATTGGCCATTTGTAAGTCAAGGGTGTCGTTCCGAATGTGTAAGATAATATTGAATTTATATACGAGTCTCACAAGAAATTAATGCTTATCTAATCTAGTCAAGAAAATATAATATATTGTGCAGCCGTGCTAATACCATTGTTTATGTCAGGAAGTTATATTGAAGGAACTTTGGAACGGTAAACTTTCCATCGAGAGTTATTAGCAATTTTCATGTTTAGCTACAAACACAAATTAAAATTACAAATACATTCGTAATTACACAAATATTTTGGATGTAGGGGGTAAACTCTGAAACTACTGAATCAATTCTGAAAATTATTTTACTAATAGGGAACTAATGTAGCTTCCCTGAGTGCTATTTTATTTTGTTTTAAGATATCCACGGGCGAAGCCAGGGGCGGAAAGCTAGTGACATATAAATTGTCTACCAAAGAGTATAATAATATAGTGTCTACTCTATCTTTTACTCTACTTTATCAACTGATAATTTATTGTCAACTTATAGGGAGTGAGTGAGCAGACGCGACGGGAAAATTAATAAACTTCTACTATAATATCTATTAGAAATAACGCTGTATTGTACCTCCCTGTGTACAAGCGCAGAATATTTGAAGAGCTTCCTAGAGCAAGTATTCGGTAGAAGATAAGTAAGAAGTGCGCCGCTCATCAATCAATCTCTACGTAGCTCTGCGAAACCATGATAAGGGTTAGCGGAAATTATACAGACTCACTGACTAGTGGTATCGTCACGTTGTATCCGATCTATTGCAGATATTTGGAATAAAACCATCAATAGAAAATCGATTTTAAAAATAAATTTCGCCAGGGCCAATGTGATCACTGTCCACATATAACCAGGATAGATGGAAATCCTGTCGTTATACACTTATCGCCTTCAAATATTTCCTGTTGTGTAGTTACGTGCTTTGTCACGTTAGCATAAAATCAAGCGGTGGAAAGATCACATCACAGAACCCTTCAATGGAATGCCTCAATATGCACTTTCACGGTACTTTATAAAATCTGAGAATAACAAGGTAGATATGTACTTAAAAAGTTTCCAAGAAATAGTCCATAATGCTATCAACTTAAGATAGTAAGTACTTAAACAGTAATGCAATAAAATAAGTTTTCAAGGAAACTTTCAGATAGGATTACGCGCGTGAAAAAACTTTCCTCTGAGATTTCGTACAGACAAGCTTCGGAATACATACTGAATCTGTGGTAAATCAAACCCAGAGGGCTTATAGTTATGTCATAATATAGAAAATTGCCCAAGAGCGAGTGGAACTCGTGTGGAGAGGGTTTTTGTGAGAATTGTCGTTTAGGGTTTCCCGTCAACTATTAACGAGGACCTATATTTTCTATTTTTTTTCAAAATTTAAGACTCAGTAGTTTCGGACATAAGGGGGAGGGGGGCTCTTTATTTATCTTATGTTCTGACTCTTCTAATGACAGATTTGTAAGAGAGTGATAAATGATATTATAACTAAACAGTTATTCAACAGCGTTAATTAGTAAGGCGGTAAATGTATATTGATACCAATGATTGAGCCTCAAAATGTTATGGTTCCGTCTACGTTTTGAAGGAGCCAGGGTAAAGGGTTTTTAGGAATAAAAAATGAAAAAAAAAACAAAAGTCGGAAAAGCTATTCTGTAATACCGACTATTCGACCACTTTTATAATCGGTGAGTAATCGGGAAATAGTCCGTCATTTTGAGGCTAATTAGTCGTTAGTCGGCTGGTCTGCCAAATCTACAGAAAAATTGTAAAATACTTACTTATTCATAGAATATTTGTACTAATATTCTCCCCATCCCCATTAAGTAGGTACGTCGAAAAGGATAACCGGGACAGGGTAGGGGCGTGAATATAAGACTCTAAGTAGTCTTTGTACTAGGTAGTTATAATATTAACAAGCAAATTAGTTTTAGTTTGATTTGAAACGTGATACAATTTTAACTATGAGATAAAGCTATTGCTTTGCAGATATAAGGTAAGTGTCTAATATTAATGACTAGAACGTGTAAGCCGGCAAAGTTTATACTTCTAAGGATATTCTGCGAAAATCAGAACTGCGGCAAAGCTGTTAACTTAGGAATATTATGAAAGTTTACTCAGGTATAATACCTACTAAGTTTGTAGGTTGGTAGGTAGTTTTAACTGTAGCCATTATATACAAACTATCAGTATTGTGACGTACTGTTGTATGGCCCTAAATGTTGTGACGGTAGCCATCGTAGCGGAATATCAAGTGACAGAAGCACCTACCGCACACCACAGAGGGCGCCACTCGCCACAGTCTAGTAATACTCAGTAATAGTCACCATAACATATAGATCAAACTAGATTTACTAAACCAGTGTTTCTGAAACATTTTAGAGTCGCGACTCCGTTTCCTAGATCAAAAGTAGCTTTTTAGCCACTTTCAATGATTTGGGAATCTCTGAGATTTTTAATTCGTCACAGAAAACATTATAATAAAAGAAGAAGCTGTATCTATCTACATTATGTAAAAGTATGATATTACCCAATAAAAGTATAGCAGTAAAGGACTTTATGAAATGGCCCTACAAAGCTGTTTGCTGCGGGCAAAATCGACATCTCGGGAACATACGAGATTGCATATTTACTGAGCAATAACATGAGATTTGTACAAATAACCATTTTGATGTTTTATGATTTAGTTGTTACTTGGGACATACCAGGTGGAATACATTTAATATGTTTTATAAGAACAAAAATAATAGAGTTTACAATTTTATAACTTCAAAGAAATGAGAACATAACCCGTTTTTGCTAAGTTTAACTCGCACTTCATTGGCTTAATTACACCTTCACTTATAGTAAAATATAAGAATTATTAACCTATCCTACGATAGTTTACTGTAATAATACTGTAAAAGTTTGTACTAAACGTAAATGAAAAAAAATATGTAAGAATTATGCGGACGAAAGCGCGGGTAATAATAGGTTAGCTAATACAAGTGAGACGTCACATACACAGAATAACATTTAAAAGACATTTTAAGCTAGGCTACCTACTCGTAAGGACGAAGAGGGCTTTTATGGGTCAGTGAAAAGTAAGAGTGGATCGTTAAGTGAACATAATGTTTTTTGAGAGCAGGTTCTAAGAAAATCTCGCTTTTATATAACATCATGTGAACGAGAGGAAGAGAGGTTTAAAGATTTCATACTCATTAAGATGTAAGGTTAAAATGATAAAATATTTACTTAATTCATTTATATACCGTACCGTAGCTCACAAATATGAAGCAAATATTGAAATAAAATGAAAATATTAAATAATTTACAATCCTTTGAGAGCTTTCAGACTTTGTGGAAAAGGCTTTAAGCGGTTACTGAGGGCATTACAGGTGCCTAAAATAATATTAATGGGTTTCTCTTGAAGTACCTATGTGCATTTTGTTTGAAATTTAAAGTAGATGCTGTATATAAAGAAAGACAGCCGTTAGCTAATAAAAACTACCAAGTATACACAAATTCAAATATACAATTTTTATTTGGGTGGAAGTTCGTTATTATTTTATTTTCAAAATCTCAAAAGAGCAATTCTACATTAATACATGCTTTATTTCTATTTTTTTCTTCACGGGTTGTCTAGAAACGTGTTATCGGTCCCAGGGTACCCAGTGGAAGACTAAGTGTGCCTCTTTTAGCTTTAGCCGATGGTATTTATGAGGCTAACGAGTAGCCAGTTCTGTTGAGGTATATTTAGATGGAAAAGCCTCTAATTGTGGGTTGTCGAATTATGTAGGTACATAAGTTTTTAATTATAAAACCCATTGGTATATAGCCGGGATCGAACCGTCGTCCGCCTAGTTAATACTCGAATCAGACGTCTTAACCACTCGGTCACCGACGCATAATTTTCTACTCTACCTCTACTTGATATATTCGAATACAATACCTATTTGCTACAGTCGCCAGGACATGCTTTCTTATTAATAAATTATCTGATTGTCATTCAATTTGTTTGGGGTGACATAAGACATAATACTATCGTACTTAGGTATGTCAAAGGGCGTAAAGTTTATAGCTATTTGGCTAGCTCTAGAAAACGTATCTACTCTTACAATATGCAGATATTTCATCCAAAGGTCTTCCAAAACCAAATGCAAGTATGAATAATTTCCATAGTGCATTCCCAGTTATCGATCGGCCCAAGTTCAATAAGCTTGTTGGCCATATATCACGTCCGCAATCTACTGTTATCTATCATGATGATATAGTATAGCTATAGCTGGCTATATTGAATATTAAAGTATATTTTTTAGGGTTCTGCAACCAAATGGACAAGACGGAGCCTTTATAAATTCGTGATGTCCATCCATCCGTCCGTCCGTCCGTCCATATGTCTCCGTCCTATCATCGATTTTGATGATAATAAAATATACAGAATTTGATTGCCATTTTTACATCTAATTGTAAGATTAGATAAGTTTTCTTCAATTTACTTAGGTAATTTTTATTACAAAATGGAATATTTCTATACAAATGATTGAACTCATAAAATATCGTGGACTTAAAAATCCATAGGCATCCACGCGCAATTTTATCTTCATTCTGTCGGTTACAATGTCCATCTTCTCTTTCTCCTGTGATACAATTTGATAACAAGATATTTGCTAATAATAGCTGTAGGTATGTATCATCATTCATTACACTATCTATGCAATATAGTGGAGTGTTCGATCCACCCGAGCAAGGAATCTTGTGATCCGTAATTGCATCGACTAGGCGAGCACGATTTCAATTATGTAGCTATTTCTCGAGATGATAGTAGAGTGCGTTAGTATTTATCAGGTATTTGTCGTGTTGTTCCATATAAACACACCCTTTCTAGAAAAGATTGTACCTGTATAAAAAAATAGTATTCCCAAAAAACCTTATTCAGACTTTTACGAAGATTAAAAAAATTGTCAAATCGGTCCAGTCGTTCTCATATTAGCATTTACTTTTTATTTATTTATATTAAATATTTTAATTATCTTTTGAACCAATGCGAAGTCAGGGTATCGCTAGTCTATATAATACCCACCCACATACTAACAACTTACAATATATTTTTTGAACAATATTTTTACCAGTCCACAATTTAACCTATGCCTATTGAGTTTGTTGCTGAAATACTTAAAAGTTTTTGAATTCATAATTTCTTTTTAATAAACTTCGGAGTTTTCATGTATTTGAAAAGTATTTTCTTTATAGAGCCGGAATACATTATAAAAGTTATCAATATAGCAAAATTATTACGAACAACTTTTGTGTGGATGGAGTAAAATAATGTTAATATTGTAAATTTCTCTCGAAAATCAATCACTGTATGTATAAAAATCTGAAATTTCACTGGAAACTGGAAACAGCGTAAGCTTCCGCTTTGGCAGCGCTTTGGTATAATTTATTTTAAGGCGTATTTATTTCCGAGGAAGCTTCCATGTATGATGTTATGACAAGAATTCATCACTATCAGAAAAAATAAATTGAAAGTCTGAACAAATAATGTCTAACAATTATAGTAGACTAGATGACCCGTGCGAAGTCTTCGCCCTGTTAGAGATGTCAATATTGTTGTCATAGTTCAACTGATCTCCAATAGATATTTTACAAAATAAAAAATAGTCTAATTTTAAAATAAACATTTAATTTTGATTTGTTTCTTTATTTTTCGTCATTAGAGGAAAATATATCTTTAAAATGGCGTATCAATAGTGAGATTGTTTATCATGAAAGTGACAGATTATCAACAAGTGTGCAATATAAAATAATTAGACAATTTTATATTTTGTATTTTAATTAAAAAATCATGTTAAAGAGTAATTTTAAATGTGAAAACATTTCATTCTACATTTTCTTTAACACATTTATCACCATATCACGCAGTCCGTAAAAATAATTTATTACGCGACATATCCAACCAAGTTACTTAGCTTTAATAGAAAATTAGTTATCTAACAAGACATCTACACCAACTTAGTTTATTTTATCATCAATCATCTCCAAAGTGGGCAAACACTATTATACTCGTACTTATATCTTTGCAAACGTCTCGTATTAAATGTAGGGAAACAATAAGCAGGACTACTGTGCTTGACATTGCCTCATATGTCATGTATACATGATACCATCATTTGTCAATCGTATTTACCGACCAGCTATTCATTAATTTATTTACCTATATAGGTATCTATATTCTCTATAGTATATAAAGAACATAATGTGATATCCTTAGGTATCAGATCCCGTCGACTCGGAATACTTAAATATTTAAATCCTTATAAATAAAATGTATGTGTAAACAGCTTAGGCCAAAGAGATTCAATATAACCTATTCGATAGCGTCATCGATTTTACGGGTGCGTTTTCTAATAGCGTAAACAGATTGCCATGAAATTCTGAAACTCTATATAAATTGTGTGTGTATATTATTTTGTTTGTGTGCAATAAAGTATAGCTATCTATCTATAGGTAACCATAGTTATTTTAAAAATAAATAAATTGTATAAAAAACTTGAAGTTAATATTGTTTATACAGCATTAAATATATTTCCTAGAAACATTTATAATATGATTTCCAATGAAAGCTGAGACCCAAAATAAATAGAGGAAGGAAGCTTCTTTTAATTACAAAGTTAAGCTCAACTCAATTTCAAGTCTTAGTTACAAAAGCACTTAAGGTTCGTTTCCTATAATTAAAAGTTATAAATAAAATATAACCGATTTAGGAGCATATTTATTTACATAAATATTTTATTGATCAAGTCAGTTTGTACTTTCATAAAATAATGGAAATAAATATAAAGTATGATAGTATGATATAAAATTTAAATGAAACTCCATATAAATACGAGGGCGGCACTGAAAATTTCGGGAATCAAGGAAGTGATACAACATTATTAGTGGAAAAGTTATTTATTGTTTTTCGAAGTATTCTCCTTGAAACTTGATACATTTTTACATTTGATGGAACCAATTATTAAAGCATTCATTCAATCATTCTGAAGTTGGGGTATTCAAAATGGCCGTTTTGTAGGCGTCTACAGCTCCTTCAGGTGACGAAAATCGTTGACCACGCAATTTGTTCTTAATTTTGGGTAAAGTATAAAAATCATTCGGGCTTAGGTCAGGGCTGTACGGCGGATGGTCTAATAATTCAATGTTTTCTTGCTCCAAAAACTCTTTTGTTCTGTGGGCGGTATGAGAACTCGCATTGTCGTGATGGAGGATGATGCGGCGGTTGCAGTTTTCTTTACGGAGTTCAGAGACGACCTGCGGCAAACAAATGCTAGCATACAATTCTGCATTGACTGTTCTTTGTCCCTCGAATAGTCGCAACATGGCCGGTTTTGGAGACAACGGTTTTGCAACGCTCCGTGAACGAACAACTTTTGTTGGCTTCAACTCATTTTCGAACACCCAAACTCGTGACTGGTTTTATGTTTTGGGTTCGTATGCGTATATCTAGGATTCGTCACCTGATACGACGCTGTATACAGCATTTGAAGATTCTTCGTGGAACATGAATATGGCAAGTCTGTCGTTACAAAGAAAAGCTATTATACAGAAGACTTAAGCATGAGAAATCGATTAAAGTAAATTGGTGACTAGGTTTTTAAATCCGGGACACTCGGTCTCAAAGGGTAGGATAGTAAGTAATAATGAAGCAGAAATTGAAGTCGGAGCACTTAACTATCTGAGGTTTTTTGGTAGAAGCACATAAAATAGTTGTAAGGGAATTTCTCGTTAAGTTAGGCGTGAAATTACTGTCGTTACGGTAAACCTCCGAGGACAATTTTAAATCTAGCGTAGCTTCCGACATTCCATGCGTGTGGGTGAAATGCGACATTTTATTTCAAATGGCTCTTTCAAAATTTTACGTCCAAGTTCGTAGACAAAATTTTACGTTATGTATTATTAGAGGTATACTTCGTAACCATTTCACGTAGCTGTTATTTAGGAGGCAATATATCTTCTGGCGTGTTTCAATTAAGCTAATTATGTTTGTATTAGGGGTGTCTGGGTAATGCAATTGTTGTAGAAATTAGATTATAGTTTCACATTATATAGGGTGGAGTAGACATTTAGCGTTTTTTCGAAATAATCGTACGATAATAGTGTGGAGTGAAGCATGTAGTGACAAAAATTGGGAAAGGAATGCTAAGATGGTTTGGACATGTAGAAAGGATGGATGCAAGAAGAAAGATATATATGAGACGAGTGTAAAATGGACCTCGACGTACGTATGCAGATCAAATGGGAAGCGTCATCGAGAAAGGCCAGGTCAGAAGTACCCTAATCCGACGAGCACGCATGAAAAATATGATGAGAGTGAATAAGGCGAAAGAGATCAGGATCGTAGCAAATGGAAATCCGTGGTCTCTGCCTAACCCTCTGGGAAGAAGACGTGACTTTTATGTATGTATGTATAATACTTTCCACCCCTTGAAAAAATAACAACCTATATGATTTTAAATATTATACGGGAACATTCTTTTAATAAAACAATATAGCTTATGTCCTTCTGGATTAAAAAAAATTTTAACCCTAGAAAGATATAACCTACGCCTCAGCATTCCTGGCTGAAGAGGAAGAGAACGAGCATGATGGATATCAGAAAAGTGACAGTAAGATAGAAGATCATCTGAGTGAAGATGATATACAGAGTGACTTCGAAGACGAGTTTATCGATGATGAGGTGCCAGAAAAATCGAATGATACACAAAATGAAGACGATATAACTCCGCCTGTATCTTCAGAGCTCACTGGGACTTTGGAAACATTACGTCGTAATAGATGGCCAATGACTATGCTTTATGGCATACTGAACATGGCTTTCGTCAATTCTTATGTCATATATTGTCACAACGTTCTTTCGAAAAATTAAAAGCCTATAAATAGAAGCGAATATATGAAAAAGTTAAGCACCCAGTTATCTGAACCGTAGATGAGGGAAAGACTCAGCTCCTACTTTGCCAAAGCGTGTGCGAGACAATATCGAAAATATTCTTCCAAAACCGGCTATGCAGAACTCTACAAATGATGAAGAACCTCCAGCCAAGAAAAGATGGTATTGCACCTTTTGCACGAGTAAAAAAAAAAGAATGTCAAAGATGACAATTTGCGGAGAACACAAAAATGATGTTTGCCTCTAAACCAAATTTTGCCAAATAATTATAGTTTCGACTGATTTTATTTTATAGTTGATTAGTTAAAAAAATAATTTTATACATTTGTAAGTAAAAAAAATAAATATTTTCCTGTAAACAGAAGATGGTTAATTTTGTTGTTGAAATATATAAATAATTTCACTAAAAATAGTTTTTTTTATTAGTTTATTAACCACACATTAAAATAAGTAGGTAAATAAATACAATAGGTAGGTATTTAAATTAAAAAAATCATTAATATATCATGCGCCTCCGAAGCGCATCTTTTATGTATGTCAGAATAAGGTTATCTTTCTAGGGTTAAACAAAAAATTATATTTTCAAATGGTCACCATTCCCTTCTGTTATCGGCCTCACAAATCCAAAAACACTATTTTTCTTATTACATTAACCAAAAATGTATCGGACACTTCTTGAAATAGGGTCTTAGCTCAAATTTCCCTTGGGTAACCGACACAAGAACAAGGACTACGTTACTTGATTGACTCTACCATTGATACTAGGTTAATTTAATACACAAATAGTAACAATAGATTTTAGTTAATAATATCAAAGGTCACAGATAAAATCCTTAGTTCAATTTATTCTCTAGATATTCAGAATCAAATAAACCCAAGTTTGTAGAAGTTTAGAAAATTAGGTAGGTAGAGGTAGGTTAGGTAGCCGAAGAACATACGTTTTCTTTATTGGTGAGCTTATATTAGCTTTATATTTTAAGGAAACAACACGACCTCTATAGCTTGATGCATGGCCAGAGACACTGCTAAGAATGTACACAGTAGCCTACATTGATATAGTTATTTACAAAATCGTGCACTTATCGGAGTAGGTATGGGGCTGTCTCTTCCATTCCCTTCCAACCTTCAGTGTTCCGGTCATAATATATTTTAATATTTTTACGTGCCAACAGAAGCACGAGAAATACATTAATGCTTAGTTTTTTGACCCAAGTGGATTCACGCACCCGGAAACGGTTCTTTACTTATATTTTACTAGCTTTTGCCAGCGGTTTCACTCGAGTTGAAATGGAACAAAGATAAACCTTTCCAATGGTGCATGGCTGTTGAGACTTGGAAAGTCAGTGTCAATGAATAGTTTTTGTAGAAGCAGCATTTCTCTATCTCTAATATTTTAGTTGAACTTCTATCAGGTCTTCCAAGTCTCTAGATTTTTCTATCCCTAATAGTTTAGTTAGGTAGACTTCTTGGGTCTATCATCAAATTTGTTTTAATCTAGGACATTTGAGGTATGATGGAGCAACAAACACACAAACATCCAAACTCTCGTATTTATAATATTAAATAACGAAATAAATAAGAAACAAACATATTTCAAACCACTCGTTAGGTATAGCCTCACACATACCATCGGCTAAAAGAGGGAGACTAGTCTTCCGCTGGGTACCCTGGGACCATAACACGGTTTCGGGAGCTGTAAGGCAACCCGTGAAGAATAAAAACCATTTTTGTTGTCTTTTTTGGGGCCAGTACCATTACTACAGCTAGTACATAGATTTAAAGACTTAGTTAGGTACTGTCTTTCATATGAGTAAATGTTACAAATTCTTTGCCAATCCTTTTAATCTTCAGAATACCTTATTGGTATTACACCAATTTTTGTTTACGATTCTGCTGGTTTTAGAGAAATAAAAATAAGGTAGGAGTTACTTAGGTTCACACATTGACACACTTTGAAGAACACATGAACTAAACTAAATAAATAAAAAAAAAACAAAAAAAAAACAAACACAATGTGACGATTGCAATTCTCGTGGCAACAGTTGCCTTCATTCATATACTCACACCAGGCGGTGGTAGATTAATTTTTTTGCCTCAAAATAAGAAATATTCTTCTCGTGCGAACTGAGATATTCCTGGATTTCCGTTTCCGTCATAGATTTACTAAAAAAAACTTTTTTGTTCGCACAAGCAATTTATTATAGAAACATCCGGGCAGATAACAGGAAATCCGATGGAAATACTGAATGTAAAAACACAGGGAGCGCAACGAAGCTAATCTCGTATTGATCAGAACATGTGACAGAAATACGTGGGTTACCGCTTGAAACACCGAGAAGAGATTAACTGTTATCCTTTGGTCTTACCAATCAGAGAGAAGATGTTTGTTGAAATCGAATTTAATTTCTAAATGTCAAGCAAGTTGCTTACCTTTCCCTATACGTTGAAAAACTATAGTTTTAGCCCTGAGGCAGTTCTCGTTTGACATAATACCTAATTTAAAAGCCCTTTTTAAACTTTTAGGGGAAGGTAAGCTGATATTTTGTAATTATAGAAATAACCGATAGGATTTATGACCAGAATCGGCTCTCAAACGGCTGAATGAATTTTCATTAAACGTAAAGCTTTACATTTTAAATTTTCCTTTTGTTGCATCTTGATATATTTAGGATGATAAACCTAATAAACAGGATAAAAATTTTAGTGCAGGTGAGGAGTTGAAGAGAAGTCGCAATTGTGATGAAATTACGCAACTTATCTTCCCCTCGTTTTCGAGGGTTTCTGAACACGGATAAGGCATGTAAAAACATAAAAAGCAATGCACAGAACTAATTAAAAAAAAGGTTAAAGGGTACTGCTGGGGAGAAGACTGTAACACCCTTGTTTCTACCCCTTCAGGAAGAAACCCTACTAAGTAGTATTTGACAATTTCTAAAATCTTAAATAGTTAAAAACACACATTGCCAAGCGTTTGTATAAAAAACATTTCGGCACGCGCGGTTTCGACTTATTTGACGGCGTGAACAATCAATAAACATAAACTTGTATCAACTTATTTTGAATAATTGAATCTTTCAATGGGGTCTGATCTTTATACAAAAATCATGAAAATTACAGGCTAAAGCTAGTCTTTATATTGCCTATGGCAAAAGGCAATAATTTTATTGACTTGGTATCATCCTTCACTAACTCTTTTATTACATACGGCCGATAAAATGATTTATGCCTTCAGTAGTTACTCTAGAAGCCTAAAAGCACATATTCACGTACCTATTTTGTTCCAAACAACTTATCATTTTCATATCTGTCGTCAGGTTAGTCTTTTCACGCGCGTCGTAAAAGCAAAACACATTTCGGTAATCTATCACCTGTTCTGCCAAACATAGAACTAATGTTATGTAGGAGAATTATTGATTATATTTTCAAGTAGCAACGTGACTTTGCTTTTTCTTAGACTTCACTTTGGTGAATTTGGTATTAAAACAGGGTTTAGTGAATTATTAGGTCACATCCGTCCTTTTCCCCCTTCATATCTACATACTTGTCCTTCCATAAGGATTCTTAGTGACACACATCTGTCTAGATGAATAATGTTAAGTCTCGCAAGCATTCTTGATAAATGCCCACATCCGTAAGCTCGGTTTTATTTAAAAAATATGGGGTTACAAAGAATATATAAAGATGGACAAGGGTTTTGTCGACCTTTTATATATAATTATTTCTAAGGTTCAAGATTTAAAAGTATTTGTAGAGATTTATATGGAAATATTAAATTGGCAGCTAAAGTCGTTGCTATTCGAACAATTTTAATGAACATTGGGATTTTAAGCAATTAGACTTTTCCATCTTAATATACCTCAACAGAACTGGCCACTCGTTAGGTATAGCCTCACAAATACCATCGGCTAAAAGAGTGAGACTTGTTCTTCCGCTGGGTTCCTTGGGACCGAAAACGGTATTGGGTGGTGTGTAACAATGCCGCTATTTAGCAGAAACGCAGTCTCTACAATTAATGGGACTGCCAATTCCATATACTTATTATTTTCAAGAAGTGCGGCTAGAGTGAGAATTTCCGGCTTCATAGAAATCATACTAATGACTATGATTGTGGGTCATATTAAAAACTGAGAATATAAAATGTAGGTGTTGATTCGCGGGTAAAATACGTTTTTAGTTACACGTGTTGTTGTTTCCTATATTAACATAATGAAATATGTAGGTGAATCTGAAATCAGAATTTCAAAAGTTAGAATGTTGGAGCATTTCTTACTACGCAATACCAAAAGTCTGCATGAGTAGGTACCTCCCCATAGATATACAAAAGTACCTAATGTGTTTTTTATAGTCTAATGGATCTATAGTCTTTATAATACTTTTTCATAATGAAATAATTTTCATTTTTAATAATCAAGTAATGAATTAATGAAATAAAAACGTAAATATAACTGTAAATAAAGTCTTACAGCCGGCTGGTCGTTTTATCAGACCACAAGGTATAAAGGACATGCTTTACTCATTTAGGTCATTGCATTTCTTGGCTGTTCCGGAAGTTGTTAGTAAAACCAAAAATAATAAGTATATGAGAATATTTTATTTACAGTTTTTCAAAATACTTTCCTCCAGCCTCTTTACATTCATTTATTCGAGAAAACCAGCTTTCAAAACAATTTAAAAAAGATCTTGCGGAAGGTCGAAAAACAATCGCCTAAATTCATCATCCGAAGTCTTCCATCCGAGCATTTTTTTTAATGGTGGGAAACAAAAAAAAATCACACGGGGCCAGATCTGGGATGTAAGGTGGATGGGGTAGTAATTGGACGCCCGTAGTGGCTAAGAAATCCATCGTTCTAGCGGCCGTGTGAGCAGGCGCGTTGTCTTGATGAAAAAGAATGCCCCGAGTTCCGCTCCTTGGGCGACTCTCATTCAACTACTCGAAGGCTCGAGGCAAACACACTTCGCAATACCACTCACCAGTAACCGTTCTACGATTATCTAATGGAATTATTGCTACTGGGCCACTACGACGAAAAAAAACGGTAATCATTTTTTTATTTACACTCCGCCTGCGAACAACTTTTGTGGGTAACTCGTCTTCTTCAAACACCCATTTAGTGGATTTGTTTTGTAAGAGGATCGTAACTATAAATCCAAGATTCGTAGGAAGTTAGGATGTAGGATACTTGTTGCGAAGTCCCTTCTTCGAATTTTTCTAACATAAACCTGCACCAATCCACACGTCGGGATTTTTGCTCTTCGGAGAGACAATGTGGTATCCACCTCGAAGCAACCTTCCTTACTCTGAGATGTTCATGCAGGATCGTAGAAACCGCCCGTGATCCAATCTTTAGTTCATTCGCAATCTCTCGATGTGTGATATTCTGATGCTCTTTTAATAACCACTCCACCCTGATGACGTTCTCGTGGGTAACCGCAGTTGGCGGTCGTCCTGGCCTAGCATCACCCTCTAGGCTATCCCGACCTCGTTTGAAATTTCTTTGCCAATAGGTGAACAGTTGCTAACGAAGGAGAACACTCACCAAAAGCTGCTTGCAAATTTTCGTGAGATTCCTTAAAGGTTAAGCCTCGTTTATAATCATGCAAGATCATCGCACGAAATGCTTCACGCGGCACGCTCATTGTTCAAATCAAATTACTATCGACGCATATACGTAAAAAAATAATATTAAAAAAAGTAATTGTAGATGGCCAGTGATTGAAATTACACTTCGATTTCTAATAAATGCAGAAATAAATAATGAATACAAACTTTTTAGCTAAAAACTTTCGGAACAGCCTATGTATTTTGAGATCAAAAGTAAGTATTTTCGTACTTTTCAAGAATTTTTGTAACAACCTAAGCATTATACAACACGTCATTATCAGACACAGGCTTTAAAAGATCCAAAATATGTACCTTTAAAAAGGATGAAATAATTTATAATCACTGGCTCTGTAATGAATATTTTTTCTTTATCTAAAAATTATAAAAACTTAACAAAAATTTAAACAATAATAAATAAATATATTTACTGTACTTATTATAAAAAGAACACCTGTTCAAGGATTGACCCTGTATTGTTCCCAAAACACTGACTGCGTTACCTCGCTGAAAAATACATATTACATAAGAATTGATCGTAATAAAATAGTACTTGTTTGTAGTATTTAATTTGAAAGCTAATGAAGAAAGCAATGTTAATATACAAGCTATACGGAAGTAGGTACATAACTCATTGCATCAGTAAAGTTCAGCAATGTTTCTTTGGTTTCAATTGTAGGTAGGTCCTTACTAGGATTGCCAACTCTTATGGATGGATTTGCGGGAGACTAGAAATTATTATGCGGGACATGGCCAAAAAAAGCGGGACCTGCCCTACCCTACCCTACCCCTACCCTACCCCAACCCCAACCCTACCCCTACCCTACCCCTACCCCTACCCTACCCCTACCCTACCCCTACCCTACCCCTACCCTACCCCTACCCTACCCCTACCCTACCCCTACCCTACCCCTACCCTACCCCTACCCTACCCCTACCCTACCCCTACCCTACCCCTACCCTACCCCTACCCTACCCCTACCCTACCCCTACCCTACCCCCTACACCTACCCTACCCTACCCCTACCCTACCCTACCCTACCCTACCCCTACCCTACCCCTATCCTACCCCTACCCCTACCCTACCCCTACCCTACCCCTACCCTACCCCTACCCTACCCCTACCCTACCCCTACCTCTACCCTACCCCTACCCTACCCCTACCCCTACCCTACCCTACCCCTACCCTACCCTACCCCTACCCCTACCCTACCCCTACCCTACCCCTACCCTACCCCTACCCTACCCCTACCCTACCCTACCCCTACCCTACCCCTACCCTACCCCTACCCTACCCCTACCCTACCCCTACCCTACCCCTACCCTACCCTACCCCTACCCTACCCCTACCCTACCCCTACCCTACCCCTACCCTACCCTACCCCTACCCTACCCCTACCCTACCCCTACCCTACCCCTACCCTACCCCTACCCTACCCTACCCTACCCTACCCTACCCTACCCCTACCCCTACTATTTTGCGTCCCGCAGACATGTTTCGCGGGTCGCATTATTTGAGCCCTGAAAACGGGACGTCCCGCCTCGCGCGGGTCGGTTGGCAACCCTAGTCCTTACGTATGGCTTTGTGAACAAGGCATCACAAGCGAAAATAGGTCAGTTGTTCAACACGAAGTCCCTTCATGCATGTGGGAAATGGCGTCACAAGTGGAAATACTCGATATAACCTTTTAATGCAAACTGATATAATCTGCCATGATTGCGAAACTTTTTTGACATCATTAAAAATATTTGGAATTATTTAGTGCTTACACTAAACACGCTTAGTTTTGTTTTGATAGAAAAAATTCAAGGTACGCCCCGATTAAAATAAGTCATTCAATTAGGCGTATTTTAAAATGGCTGGTAAAAACCTCGTATGTATCATTATATAAAAACTTGAAGGTGGAATAATACTTATATCAGAAATAAATCAGGAATTCTATTTTTGTAAAGCCACCTGAAATGTATTAAATAAGGCCTAGGAAATTCGCTTACAATACATGTAGTAATTTATCTTCACTAGCTCACATAATGAAATAAAATTGTGAACCATCAGTAGCCCCCGCAACTATTCTAGTGCCATAAAATAGAGGTGAAACTTAAATTGGCTCTTTTAGACAGTAAATAAAACTGTTAAAAATAGTACCTATCGCTAAAAAAAGGCTTTGAAAGTAAAAGTTCTTCTTTATCTTGTTGTTTGAAACAGATCTAGTTTAGCATGAGTAATTAAAATCAGATCAAATTTTAATGAAGCTCAAATTTTAAAGAAGACTTTATATAGAAAATTTCGCTTGAAATGTAATTTGAAACCTCCGTAACGAAAGCCTACCTACGCCTTAGGTACGTATTTCAAAACATCTTTCTTAATACTAACAAAGCAATACCTAGTACCTAAAGTTTCTAATAATTTACTTTACTATTTAGTCAATGTACTTGCCCCTGATGTGCGGCATCGCATAAGAAAATTAATAAATTTCTTTGAAGCATTTGTTCTTGCTTGAAGTATGAAAGTGTCTACCTTGCTTCTTATTTTCGTCGTGGATAAAATATAAAACGAAATATTGAGACATTACTAAAAAGGAAACGATACAAAACACAACGAAAATTGGAATGCCGATAATAGATTGATGACAGAAACGCCTCTTGCGGAATTGCGTTTGAAGTTTGAACATGCAGAATAAAATTTCTTACATTTCCACAATTTAATCCCTGGTTGTTTTTCAAATTGCCTATATTTTATGACGGAAGGGAAATCCTTTTGCGGAAGGGCTATTTGTTAACGATTTTTCATGTTTGATTTACTTGCTACATTTTTGTAAATATGATGTCATATTGCGAAATATTATAAGTTATTTAATTTTATTTTTATTCAAAGGTTCCCGAAATTGTGTTATTGGTCCCAGGGTACCCAGCGGAAGACAAAGTCTCCCTCTTTTGATATCAAATGAATAGTTATATGATATAAATTTATATGTTCTAAGATTATAGAAAAATAAATATAGAAAATGTAGGAGATCCGAATTTACTAAGTGATTGAATATCGAGAGAGAAATTAAAAATAATAATAAGAAGTCGGCGATCATTATACCGATAGTCGTGACGGTAATTGGTCTGTTTGCCAAGAGTTTTGACGTCATTGAGATTGGCGGTCAAGGGACAGATCCAGAAGGTATTGTGAAGAGCTTGGGTCTTTACCTCGCTTCCGGGGGGGATAACTCCTTTTTTATATTTTTTATATATTTTTGTTTTTTTTTAAAATAAATATGTAAAAATATAAAAAGAAAAGAATTTAAATGAAATAAATTGTATAATAATAATATTGTCATTATGGTATGTAATAGTATCTTGATTTATTGATAAAATTGAGAAAAAACACCTAAGAAATATTTAGTTGAAATATTTGATTGATATGGTTGAATTCGTTGCCAAGAAAATCATGCAGTAAAACCCAGGCATAAAAACAGAGTTTTGTTTACGAATATTTAATAGAAATATGCAGACAATGGAAAATTTTACACCTCCTTATATTTAGATAAAAGTCGCGCAAATTCATGCGAATGGTTGAATTTCAAGTAACTGATACATAATGTAAATTTATATACACACACATGCTATGAAATTCAGAATTATTGTTGAACAAAAATATCAAGTATTTGGGTTGAAATTGCAAATCTCTTCTCAATTTATCTCTTTTCAACTTACAACATCTATATTCTGTTGAAAATAGGATGGTGTCAGTGACAGGTAACAAAAATAAACTTTTGAGATATTTAACAGCACAAATGGAAATATTTTTAATTAAATATTGATTGTAATCATTTTAATATGAATTTTACCTATTTATACTTTATCAGTCAACCCATTATATAATGAAAAATATAATGAAAAGAGTGTACTAGTTTTTTATTCTGTGCTAATATTATGTACAATCTACATGCTATCTTTTTACTACTTATAAAGGTATATGATACAAGCATCAAATAAAATACTCTAATTTGAAAATTACAAATTACCCTATTTTGTTAGCTTTGAAGCCTCCCACATTATATTCTAATGAAACGTTTTGAGTAATTACACCTTTAATTAAATGCTTCGTAAACTAAGAAGTTAATTTATTACGGCCGAAGTGTTTTAATTAGTCAGCACCTTAAATAGTGCTTTGATTGAACTATTTGAGATTTATTTAACCAATGTTTGAGTCTCTTGTGATCGATATCGAAGTACGGGTCAAAACCGAGCACTGAAAGGACGAGCAACAAGATAATTAATTATTTGGGTCCCTTGTTTGCTTTAGCCTTCTCTTAATTGTGTATAAGGCGTTGACTTGTGTGCATTAGTCGGTCCATTGGGGGGTCGTGTCACTCGTGTCTGTATTTGGTGTAATCTGCTTATTCGGATCCTGCATAATTTTAAGCCAAATGCATATATGATTGTTGGTTTAATTTTCCAACTGTCATAGTTGTAAGTTGCTAGATTTCCTCTCAAAACTTCGATTTCGCATTATTTAGAAACTCAAGGAAATATATAACGCCTACACTACATATATAGATGCTTGTTTTTTAAAAACCTTTGTATCATGTTTTTGGAAACAAATCTGTCTATTTGGTAAGAATATTTTGGCTTGGGTCTAAAATTCGAACTACTAAGCTTAACCTGTCATAAATATGTTCTGCTGTGTTTGAAAAATTGTGTCTACCTATAATTAATTACCTACCTTCCTACGTCATACCTCAACAAAATTTTCATCAAGTACTTGTTCATTGTATAGGTGATCGATAGGTTACTTAATTTAGATCCTTTCTCAGTTCGATATTGAGATATTAAATACTCAATCACTTGCCATACTATATTACACGTGATTCAATAAAGGTTGATTTGGAAACGTGACGCAATCACGAAACTCCCTGCGGCCAATGAACGACCCTTACCAATTTTGTTAGTAAACTATAATGTCATGCTACACCGTGAAATGGTAATCCGTAGGATGCGATAGTCAATCTCTCATGTCGCTTCCATATTATCAACAAATTCGATATCGATAGCATATAGGTATAGGCCCCCGCAAATTGCTAATGCGCTTGAATCTTGTCAAAATAGTTCTGAAAGACACACATAAAAGCTAGTTTAAACTAAAACATAATATTGAATACGTAATAATGAGTAAGAATAACAACAATCAAACTAAAAAACCTGTAGAAAAACCAATGAACAATAATAAGCACAAACTAAACAATAATTCGCAAACTCGATGATGTCTCGCCAAGCGCATGTGTATTTTTTATTTTTTTATTTTATTGATTGACAATTGTACTAAGATAAGTACATTTCTGCCAGTGTCACGTCGTTATTCAGTTACATATAACTGTCGAAATTTAGTATCGATACTTACAGAGTGAGATGTTAAATGGACTTTAAGTTGTCAACGGTAAAATTCATCGCAACCCCAATTGTGTGACAGTGTGACTCCTGTCACTACTGTCAGATCGAGCGATATGTCTATAGAAACTTCCAGAAACTTCTGACAGAACATCACAGCGCGAGCGCGAATAGATTTGCATAGAGTTCAGTTTGTTACGCGCACGCTGCGAGCAGTGGTCATTCGAGACTGATTCTTTATTTCGTAAACTTTGGTGTACCTACTCAATGACGTACTATAAGTAGACACGTTATACCCATACTAAATGCAGATAATAAACAGCTTGAACAATACTATAGCTATCTATTAATTACTTACGTTTATATATTCAAGCGATGAAAGGGATAGAGAAACACAGCTCAATACCGAAATCCATTTGTTAAAAAGAGATAAATATATGTTTTAAGTTGCGACACGTCATCGACGCGTGACCTTCTCCGGAGGAACTAGGGGAAGATTGTCTAGTCTAAATGGAACACTCAATATTTTACTTAGAAATATTTTTGGAATAATAAAATATACAATATGTAATTAAAAAACTTTTACTAATAAATATAATGTAATAATCAATGACTTTACAACAAATAGACCATTTGTCTTTCAATCACGCTTAAACGGCTGAACAGTTCTAAATGAAATTTAGCATAGAGGTAGATTATGGCTTGGTATAGGATATTAGTATGCTACTTATTTATGTATTATGTAGTGTAATTTAAAATTAAGTCTTTAAATTTTTTTTTTATTCTGGACAACAAACAACTATACAACAAAGATTACTACAACATAGATACATATTAAAAAAATAACTGTCATATAGTCAGTGACGTTTGTTTATACAAACGTATTGTTTATACATACATTCAAAACAGGATATTTTTATGCAAATTCCAAAAAATATAGAAATAACAAATAATACAAAAAAAAGTTTACTACAATTAACTACTATTTAGAATGTTACAGATATTTTTCCTAAATATATACAAAGAATGTGAAAATATGTACACTTCGCAAAACTGCTGGTTGTATCGTTGCACCATACGTCTAAATCTTAGAGTAAAAACTTGGCAACCAATCATATTCTCGTCTTTGGGTTCTGATTATCTCTATCCATTTTTCTCTTATTAATCCGCTTCTAGGGAGACTAAAAGATAAATAAATACAATAAGATCATAATACTATACATACAACAATAATATAATATATAAATTTATAATAATGTAAATATAATTATGTATATACATTTTCCGTACATTTAATAAAATTTTTTTTTTAAATAGGTTCATGTAATTTATTGACAGGTCCGATATTACCAACCATCCCCATAATCAGTCGCTGAGTCTGTCGCAGCCATTTCGTTTTGTCTTCTCTATCACTCTCATACAAAATGCATCGTTCGTCTCGCTCAGGCAAGCGGCGAACTGGCAACAGCGCATTATTATTAATAAAATATTGTTATGTCCATAATTATAAAATTTCTGTATTTACCAATGAAATGAGATATCATTTCTATCCTTTACAGTTGCAGTATAATTTCTGCAAAAGCGGAACACACAAAATGTAATTTTTCTTGATGTTTTTGCGGATTATTCTACTCAAGAGAGACATGTACACTAGTCGTAGGATTGTGCGTGACTGTGCGCGACCAAATTTATAGTGGGACACTTACCTCTCATTTGCCTTGCTATAGCTTGAGCGTCAATCACGCATCTACCTCAGTTTATATAGTATATCATTGTACCTACTTAATAAATTAATATATTTCTATCGAGCCTCCATGTTTGTAACAAAATATTCGAGAGTAAACTAAATCTTTGAATTTCTCTTGACTAACTCCTATAAGAGATCCGTTTGACACATAGCTAGTAATATGTTTGATCCCATCCTTGTTCATAATCGCTAACTTATCTAGTGTGGTCTTGGCAAAGATATCTAAAATGGAATGAAAGAGCCCATACCCATTCATTTTGTTAATTTATTAAAGGAACGTCTTGGTCCAACTATAGCTCAGGTGAAAACCACATACCTACCTACATATTTACAAAACCAACCTCATGTAGTTTAGCTTGAATTTCAATTGCAAAGTTCTCTATTGAAAACTACTATTTCAAGGATACAATTTTGCATTTAAATGAGTTTAAGATGTCGACATAAAACAAAGAATATTGTAAAGAATATTTTCCCCTCTAATGACGAAAAATAATTAAACAAATCAAAATTAAAGGTTTTTTTAAAATTAGACAAATTTATGTATTTTGTAACGGACGCCACTTGAACTAACGGTGCGAAGTTTCTTTATATAATTCTAAAAGACGTTATTTATGAGCTTATGATTTATTTATTATGTTGCTGTACTTTTTGGCTCGAGTCAAGGTTAAAGTTTCAATTGATGAACACAAATATAAGAACAATCAAATGTAGGTAACATAATGCTTACTAAAATGGGGAAGTTGTTCTAATATTACAGGGAAATCTATTCTGGAAATTTCCTTAAGTTGAAAATGAGTTTTCTCTAATTGCAATTAAAATATATTCAAATAATTGTTGTAGAGCTTAAATAGAAAACAATTATATTTCTATAGAAACATCTAAGGTAGTTTAACAATAAATTTAACTTTGATCTTTGTTTCTGAATCAAATATGAGAACAATAGCTCTGTATTTCAGATATCAATTCAATAATGATTTATGTTCTCTTCTACGTAGTTAGGTATATTACTATAATATTATTTGATATAAATTATATCATATATTCCGATAAATAAGGATTTGGTATTTGTATAGATTGATACTATGTATTAGGGATGTTACGGAGCTTCGACTCCGATTCCGAAATGTCGGAACTTCCGATTGATTTTACACCTCCGACTCCGACTTCGGTTCCGACACTTTTAAATCGGAGGTTTTAATCGGAGGTCGAAGCATGAGGCGGCGGCCGCAGACAACGTGTACGAACAAACGAACCATCAAACGTATCGCGCGGGGAAATTTTGTGTTTTTGTTGTTTTTTTTTTGAGCGGCGTTTCAATTAAAGTTATTTTTTTTATAGCTGCGAAGCTTTTGTCCATTCAATATACCTAATTTGCTACTTTTAGAGTCAATTCATTTGGTTTAATTTGCTAAGTGTTATTAAAACATGATTATTTTTATTTTCAACGCCTGTTTATGTAGGTTTATAATTTTTTAAAGAAATAAATGAGGCTGACTGAATAATACCTATTTGTTTACTTATACTATTTTATTTTCGTAAGGCTTAGGTACAACATATTTGTCTTCTGCCACCACCTCCGACTCCGACTCGACTCCGGTTCCGATTCCGACAAACCAAATTTAAAAACTCCGACTCCGACTTCGGTTCCGATAGAACCACCTCCGTAACATCCCTACTATGTATAGGACTATAGGTATACTAATAATTAAGCTGAAGAGTCTGTTTGTTTGTTTGAACGTGATAAACTCTGGAACTACCAGTCGGATTCTTAAGAATGAAAATATGGCTTAGGTAATCCAATTTAAAATAATAACTATCAACAATTTGAGTTAAAAATGTTGTATGAATAAATTAATTTTTCTAGGATTAATTGAGATTTGCCACATTTTTGACAGATATAGGATGGCCGACAGCCACGGACCCTTAACGGAACGTAAATATTATAACCTAATTATTTATTTTTAGACTGTCCGTCCCTTACTTTCCTATAATAACGGAATAACTGCAAGTTGAATAGTAGAGATACAACTTGCAGGTTGCCATTCTCAGTGGGCTCGCTGTAACGTTACATAGCTAATGACCACATAGTCTACTTATTACTGTCTATGGTCCAAAGCTTGGTGCGATTATTTATTTATTTATTTATTAAATTATAATATACTTTAATTAGACCGCTACACCACTGCGAGAGATGAATTAGGTATGTAAATGTATGAAGGACACTGTTTTGTATGGTTTGGGTGATAATAGATAATGATTATAAATATAATAATACCAAGAATACCTCCTTTCTATTTTGAAATTATAAAATTTCCACTAATCATTTGTATTTTGAATACACGCGTAAATATAGGCATGTTATTTTTACGTAGCATTTTGTAGACTGGTAATATTAAAAATATTTCTTAGCTCTTTTGGCTCGTGTGAGTATTGAACACAAATCTAGACAACAATATATATATCCAAATCGGATATTGAGATTATGCATATAAAAATTATACAAATGATCAGTGGAGATTTTATAATTATATCAGTAGAAAATAAGTATTCTAGGTAATAAATATTCTACATGTTATTTTAACACCAATTTCATGACAATTGTAGGTATATACGTAGACTTGTGTGAAAGTTAGGCATTTATATTACGGATATCAGTTTGAACAAACAATAGGTAGCACATTTGTTTACCTGTACATAATACAAGACGTAATGCTTTTAAGGTGTATTATTTGGCGGCTTCAATCCATTTTACGAAAAGCCTGCCATGAGTTTTGTAAATACATTCAAAAGATCATTTTATAAACCCTATTGTGGTTTACAAAACATCAAGTCATATAAGATTTGTTCTATTAGCATTTTTAACAAGAAAAATTAAATCACTTTTCTTAAAATTATACTTAGTGTAATATCTGCTTGCTTCCAAAGGGCACGTAAAACTTTTATAAAGAAGTGCAGACAGGAAAGAAGGGAAATATTCGTTTACAAAGTATCTAATATAGTATCTAATAAAGTAAGTAATAATCAGGCTCCATCAAAATACAGGCTTGTGGACATTGTTGTCTCTGGCCACGCTGTGCCGTGCGCAGTATGAAATATGACATAAAACATTTTTTTATAGAGAAGACGACATGTGACCTTGCCACCGCCTGATTATTAAGCATAGGTGGCTGGTCCATGAATGCGCGCGACTGGCAGAACATAATCTAATATATAAAATTCTCGTGTCACAAGTTAGTTGCCATACTCCTCCGAAACGGCTTGACCGATTTTTATAATTTTTTTTGTGTATATGCGGTAGGGCCAACGATCGGTCGTAATCTATTTTTCATACCCCTAAGTGATGATGGTAGGGGTAGGGGTAGGGTAGGGGTAGGGGTAGGGGTAGGGGTAGGGGTAGGGGTAGGGGTAGGTGTAGGGGTAGGGGTAGGTGTAGGGGTAGGGTAGGGTAGGGTAGGAGTAGGGGTAGGGGTAGGGGTAGGGGTAGGGGTAGGGGGTAGGGGGTAGGGGTAGGGGTAGGGGTAGGGGTAGGGGTAGGGGTAGGGGTAAGGGTAGGGGTAATGCGGGCAAGTCAACGTTTGGGCAGGACAATGCCGGGTCTGCTATAAAACACACCATCACGGCCTTTATACCTTGCGGTGTGGCCAGAGACACTAGTAACAGTGTCCACTTTTAATCAGTTGCTCCCGGTCACGTTTGATATTTATTTATCATAATCATAGACACTAAGAACGTTTGAACATGATGTTCATACATATTTCTCAAGTATTTCCCTATTTGTTTGAAAAATGTCTTTTTAAATATGAAAATGACAATATTTGTATGCAGAACCGCAGCGAAATGTCTACCGAAGTGAATTTCAAGAACTTCCTCCAAGTCAGAGCGACATAGAGTAAATCTGTTTATCTGGAGCCACTTTTGCACTTTACGATGAAAATAAGATCGTTTTGTCCTTTATTGCAAAACGAGTTTGGCTAAGACTATTACCATATTTTGAATAAATATAATATCATATTAGAAGTGACAAATGATGAGAGAAGTTAGGTAAAACATAGTTATTGATTTTTTACATATTTCTTTCAAATTATTCTTATGGGAGATGTAATGTAATCAGTAATATTATTTAAAAAATAGGTATTGAATTTTTTTTTGGTTATCTCGAATCGTTTTGATTTGAAAAGTAGGATTTTATTAAAATAAATTATTTTATTCTTCCACTTATTTCAATAAATGGAGATATAAAACTGTAATGACATAATACAGAATCTTAATTTAGTCGGAAGTCTTCATAAAATTGATGTTAAGTGGATGTATTATATAAAGTGTTAATTCGTCAGAAATAGAGCTGTGACGTCCACATAGGCACTCTAAGGAAAAGTTTACTGGTGAAGTATATGAACTTACCTGAAACAAAAAAAAAACGGGTTATGATATACTTTACATACAGAGAGACATCAAAGTTTCAACATAAGGGTTCGTTTTGGAAATTATTGAAGGTATCGTAAAAGGCGAGACATTTTTTAACTTGTTGACTAAGGACTGTCAGTAGCAATAACAATCGCATGATATAAATTATACTAGATTATCTCTGCAGACGCCTCCTGGGATAAATGAGGATATTGACGAATTTTTAAATGTGAATAAAACAAGTTCTGTATGAGATATCCACTCATTTTTTATTTGAAAGAGCATTTTATGGCAATAAGTATGGAATATATGACGTGGGTCCGCCGCGGCTTTGCTTGTATTCCGGAAGTCCAATTTTCGATGACTTTGTCGCATATATCGGGCTGAAAATTCTGGATGTCGTTCATTATGTTGAATTTGAGGGCATCAATTAATTGCGGTTTATTCGCATAGACCTGCGTTTTAAGATAGCCCCAAAAGGTAGAAGTCTAAAAGCGTTAAATCGCATGATCTCGGTGGCGCGAGGTATTTATTTTTGTGTGGCACGTAGGGCCGTCTTGTTGGAACCACATGTGGTCGGTACACATATCATCCAGTTTATGCCACAAGAAGTATAGCGCACCCCGTTGACAGTTGTGGCGAGGATAAAAATCACATAATGCGCAGAATGTTTCTCGAATGAAGCACTGATTTTGATAATAAAATTTCATGATTAGCATGTGTTGTTCAACGCTATAGCCTTCCATGTTAATTTGCCATACATACTGAACAATTCACAACAAATTTGACAAACACTTTAACAATATGGCTGCTATAAACTGTCAAATTTCGAGTGTTCCTATTGTAAGACCCGTATTTGTATGTATTGTAAGATAAGAAGAAGAAATTAGAAATTTAAATTGCTTTCTGGTGTTTCCTTATATTAATAAACATGAATAAGCTATTCATATTCCTATATACTTACCTACTGTAAGTGCGGTTTACGTACACCTACGTAAATCATTACGCATTGATAACTTCCAAAATGACAAAGTAAGTAGTAGATATTATCTCAAGACTTATAATCATGTCTATTTATATGACTATATCTTGTGAATCACAACTAAATTATAAATTGTAATATAACCATCATTGTTCATACCTACTAGCAATGTCCACATTTAGTAAGTTACATATATTAAATAGAAGAGGGGCAAGTCTGAGATGAAAAAGAAGAGCTGCAATTTTTGTACTTATAGAGCTGACAAAATCTATTATTTTCAGAAGAAGTGCGGTCTGGAAGAGTCCATAAATTCGTGAAGAAAATTGGTGTTTATACTTTGACTCAAAACCTGGCAACTATCTGACACTTTTAGCTCTCAAATCCAACATGTACCCTACAATATTTACTCCTGCAAAATCATCTTAGATAATACAGATGAAAATGTCAAGATATCCATAGAAATAAAAAAAACTTATTTTAATAGTCAATAATCATTCGACAGATGATACTTTTATATCACAGGTAAGTTAATATATTTTCGGGTGCCGTAACAATTTTGTCGCAATGAGACAACAATGTGAAAGTTTACAATGCAGGCTTTTCCGAGCTTATTCTGTATAAATAATTATTCAGACGTAAGTGCAGACAAAAATTCAAATAACAGTTATTTATGCTTAAATATGGTGTAAATAGCATGTCACACATAGATATTGGTATTAATGAAACCACAGACAGGCACTTGTAATTTATTTATTTGTATTAGATTATGTGTTACTATGCGGCACTATCTATAAAGTGCGAAATCTGTTCAATTTATTCGTCAGTAAATTTATGAGTTTTACGGATGACCTTCCACAGTTATACTTACCTACCTTAAGAATCAATGTCATGCTACTTATAAAAATAAGTATTTTTAACTCCAAAGACATAAAATTAAAGTCATTATATTATTTGTACGGCACTTATCATTACGTAGATGTATGGATACAATTTATTAATCAAGGCTTTTCTTTGGTTAAGTTAAAAGCAATGGCAAACAAAATTTATTTGTAAATTTGGTATTGCGTCAGTGCATATATTATTCTGATAATGAAGATAAGAGTGTGAAATTTCATAAGTTTGTATTTGGACAATGTTTTTGCAGCAGCAAGTAAATGTTGATATTTATACAAAAAGTATTGCATCTTTATTAATATTAAAATGGAAATTTAGCTTCTGAAATTGTGTTGACAGTGCTCGATCAATCAGAATGTATCGAATATTGCATTGCATGCCTTAAATCGTGAAATATTTTAGAGCACTATACTATAGAAGTGTGATTGTACAAAGAAAATCTGAGCAGTTGATACAATTTGTGGTGATCATACGTTGTCGTATTAGATATATATTTCTAATTTGGATTATTACTGTTCATTTCATAATTTATTTTAGTTATATTTAATATATAGGTAACTAATATAGATAATACTGTTTATTTAAATTATACAAATAATCAATTATTAGGTCCATGAAAATAGAAAGCAATAAATCTCAATCTTTGAAATAGATCACGATAATAGTTAACGAATTAATCAATTAAGTCCTTAATTTATATAAATCTTTCATTCAATTTATGATTTTCAGATTTGATAGGCAACAGAACTTTCAGGAATGGAGAGAATTTCAGCGGTTGCCGCGCTGTACACTACAGCAGTTACTTTGCGTTCGGCGATCGCGTCACACGCCTTTTCCGTCCTCTTAGAAGTCACGGAGCGTAAATAATTCCGAACACGATGCTCTCGAGCGACCCCAAATTATGAATTATCTTCATGCACCCAATTTACTAAGGAAAACTCGTTAATATTCAAAAGGGCGCATTCAAAATAAATAGTACAGAAAATTAAGTTTTAAACTGATGACTTTAGACGAACTGTGTTACTGTGATAAGCGTGTGTTGTTCTCACAGATTTTTCTGTAAGTATCAATTTTAATATGAATATTATGGAATGTATTATTTTTACCGGCCCTAGGGTACCCAGAACACAAATCATTCTTACAACCGATGATATTTTTGAGGGTGCCAATGAGTGGTAAGCTTTATTGAGGTATTTTAAGATTAATAGTACATTTTAATTTGTCGGAATAGGTATAGGTTCACAAAGAGATGTAGAGCTTTCATTTAAAAACCATTGACAAGTATATTTGTCGAATTTTTATACTTTGCTGTCCAAAATCGCATTATCTTATTATATGAACATTGTAATTTGTATACAGCTGTAATAAATACATCATTTTTATATTGGCCCAAAATCATGCGAATGAAATTCAAGAGTTTAAAACGCGAGTTCACCCAATTGATACGAATTTGCGTTAATATCGACATTTGAGTAGGTATATTTTTGTGAATTATTTACACATTATGGTTATATTTATATAGCCTATAACTTTCCTCAAGAATTGGGATATCAAATGCAATCAATGCTTTTCAAATCCGACTGGTAGTTCCAGATATTAGCGCGTTCAAACAAACTCTTCAGCCATATTATTAGTATGAATTATTATTCATCTTGGACCTAGGAAATTAACAATGCTATTTTGTGGCAAAGCATTTTGACTACAGAGTTAATTCTGCAGGATATAAGTACATATCTCTTGTCCTAATTTTCGTCGAAACATGTTCAGTAGGTAGTTACTTAAAAATTGCCATGTGGCAAGTAGGTATCGAAATATTGATTGAAATAATATTAAACATATTTTAAGAACCGTACATAATCCGACAAACTACACTTAGGCTTACCCATCTATCATATACCTCAACAGAACTGCAATGGCCACTCGTTAGGTACCTATAGCCTCACAAATATCATCGGCTAAAAGAGAGAGACTTGGTCTTCCGCTGGGTACCCTCGGACCGTAATAAGGTTTCGGGTGCTGTAAGATAACCCGTGAAGAGGAAAAGAAAAAGAATAAATGTCAATGGCCGTTCACATAATATTTTTTTCTGTGTATTATAAATATAATCGAACAGACGGACGGCCATGACAAACTTATAAGAGTCCCATTTTCGCCATTTGGCTATGTAACACTAAATACATGTATGTTATTTTAATAAATAGAGACCCAAAACTGTTTGCGTTTTTATGTAGGCAAAAACCTGGCAAAAACAATAATTTTATTCGGTCGGTAGTAAAGAAAATAATATTTTTTGGAAGTATATACAGCATGTATAAAAAACATTGACGTCTTTGATGTCAATTAAAAGTGCTTGGAATAAATTTGCATGTCAGAATTTATTTGTTTATAATTTGATACCTACTATACCTAGGTTAATGTAACTATAATAATAGCCAAACTGGGACGTATATTTTTATTTTCCTATCTATGACCTTGAATTCTTTACCTTTGATAACTAATACATATATATTTACAATGTACAAAACAAAAAGAGATTTGCTTAAAAGAGTTAAAATTTATGAAATGAAAATATCTCTTACAACTCATTACTTATTTATGAATGAAGTAACTGAAAACAATTTTCTTTTATGGACTTCATAAAATGTCTTTTCTTTTGATAAATTTCTTTTTTGAAGCGGAATACTCGGATAATAATGATATGTAGTTTGCCAACTTGAATGAGATTGTTACGTAGGGCTGCCACACACATTATCATTGAATATAGTATCTATTACCATATACATAATGTATTGAAAATATTATTGAATAGGAAAATAAGATCAATAGGAAATTGATAGATCTTTTGTGGCAATATATGAAAACTTTTTACTGTGAGATTGATAATAGTCCAATATTTAGGGGGCTAATATGTTTAGGTACTTACTGATTAAATCAGTTATTCGAAGTATGTGAGCATTAAGATTCTTATGTAGTGGTTTTATATATTTTTAGTTTTTTATTAAAAATAAAATAAATAATTGGACAAGTTGCTCGCGCGCTGATGGTTCCGTACCATTTTTTCAGGCAGAACTTTAAGACAGCAATTTCGTTTAGGTTTTCCTGTAAACTATAAGAAAGGCCCTATATTCCCTATTTAAAAAACAATTAGACTCAGTTGTTTCAGAGATAAGAGGAAGGAGGGAACGGTCAGTTTTTGTATATTTTATTTAATATAAATTAAACTATGCATTTAAAAATTATAAAAATTATATTTGTATTCCTTATAACGAGCCCTTTCATTTGGACATTAAACTGGTTGTCCCGGGTTTAATCTTCATGATATCGCTTCTACAGAAAATAATAGATATTTTTAGCTCTCTACTCGCCAAATGTGTTTGCATTTTTAATTTTCGTAAAAGTCATGGAGCAGTAATAATCTTTAAGTGCAGCATAAAACTTACGTACATCGCAGAACACCGCACCCTCGAAACATCTAAATGCTGCAAAGTTAGAACGGAACTGGGTGTGCCCCGTTTGCTGAATGCCAAGCGAAGTACGATAATAATTACAGAGTCAACACCTAAAAAGGGTCTGTGACGGGGCAGCGGGCAGCCGTGTCATGTCAGGTATTTTGTAAGTCACAGAACCATTAAAGTAAATAGAAAATTGTCATCTAAGATCATGTGCGCGGGGCATCTATGAACAGTATGCACGGACAGAATTAACCGAACCTAAACTTCCCAAAACATAAACGTTCACATTTACGCAATCTTTTGTTTTTTTTTTCTATCTTCACGGGTTACCTTACAGCTCCCGAAACCGTATTACGGTCCCAGGGTACCCAGCGGAAGACCAAGTCTCCCTCGTTTAGCCGATGGTACATGTGAGGTTATACCTAACAAGTGGCTAGTTCTGTTGAGGTATATTTAGATGGAAAAATGTGCTTTGTCGGATTATGTATTTAAAAGTTTTTAATTAAAAAAACCCATTGGTACATGGCCGGGATCCGGGATTGAACCCGTGGTCTGACGTCTGGTAACCACTCGGCCACATCTTTTGATTCTTTTTGTTAGAAACTGGATCAACGACGGCGTAGTGCTTTTTAATGTATTCTACTATCTATAATAAGAGATAAAGTTCGGCTTCTTTCCTAGCTAATTTGCAAGTTTCTTGGTTCTAAGAAATACACCCATATTTACCCTAGACTGCTTCTAAAGTCGATATAGTATAGACTGCAAATATAATTTTGTAAGTGAGAATACTTCAACCGCAATTTTACGTTAAATGCATACCTATCTTAATGCAGTTTCATCTGAAGTGACTTTCTTTGTGGTAAAAGCATTTCTCGGAGATTTCTTTGCATTTTTCAGTCATTTTCTCGGCGGGTTTGGAAAGTTCTTATGGGATTAAACGCTTGCGACTTTCTTTGTTATTTAGTATTTACAGTGCAGATGGAATGGAAAGTTAGTAAGTAATTATTATAGCACATAAAAACCACCCGAAACACAGGTCTTTAATATTATATATTATTTTTTGCTACAAATAATGTGATTTGTCAGAGTCGGCTAAACAATATTGATACATTGTCACTCTCTTCTGACGACAAACAACTGACCCAAACTGACCTGCAATACTTACTGATTTTTTGGAATCTGCCTGCCTACCTCTTATGATGTTTAAGCAAATATACAGTACTTTGTTCCACAGTTTAAACTAAACAACATCAGATATGGGACAGATAGTGTTTAAAATGAAATATCTATAAGCAAGGATAGGTATAATACTGATATTAGCATACCATAAAATCTATTTATGAATATACCCAATGTCGTAATAACGTTTAACTGACGTGAACTTTAATATTAAACTCTTTATAAAAACTACACAAAAACACACAGACGTTAATATCTATCGACGTCGTGTACCGTGTAACATGGTTAGAGTTCAAGACTTTGAGAACCTCATATTATAAGCAAAAAATAGAGCTCCATTATTTGAACAAGAACGCGATATCTACCTACAAACACTTTGAATATTTTATGAAACCTTTCATAGCGATCATAAAACGTATGACATTTCAATTTGTTCTCAAGGACTACTCAATATTCGAATTTTTTACCTCGTTTGTCCTGTTGTTTCCTTAGAATGATATTAGTATAATAATAAAGTTAAAGAGACTCTGACGATTATTAGGTACATTTAATTTTATGATAATATCATTTTTTAAACTCTACTTTATCAAATTGCCAAGACTATAATCAAGCCCTTTGTTAATCGGACTATAATGTCTAAAATTAGACCTTAACAAAATGAAATATTTTCTTCTAAGGGGCTTTGTGTTGATATTAATCGACAGTCTCGTTAGCGTCCAGTATCTAGGTTATATTTTAGAAAGTAGTATTCCAAAACTATATTAAATGTTGCTAATATAGGTTAGAAAGAGAGTGTGAGTTTGTTTGTTAGAAAAGTACTGGCGATCTGTTTCATTGTCCAATAAATTCTCTGTTATATAAAGCCTTATTCCAACTTGGCATAGGCTATGTTTGATTTAAAAAAGTTAGGGTTCCGTAACATATCAACATTCGTAACAAAATCACCCCTATGATTGATGGTGATGCCAGTAGAAAAAAATAAATACCTACACAATGATTTTTTTATATAGTGTATAACGCATAATCACTGAAAATTATGTTTATTTATTTGTTTAATAAATATTTCTTTTTTAATATCTAATTGAAAAAGCTTAAATTCATACTTCCGGTCACGTGACCACAAACGGTAAGTGACGTCATTTCTAAGTAAATGTCAAATAAATAACCACAGACTACTAACTGTATTAAAATAACCGTCTGTCATGTTTACTTGTTATTTTATCTAATCTGTGACCATAATTTATTTTCATACCCTAGATGCGACGTCATCATCGCGCCCAGAACGTTTTCGCGGGAATTTGAAAAAAACATGATTTTTAAAATTTTAAATTATTTTATTAGGTATACCTTACAGCTACAATTTAAAAGTATTAAAAAAAATTGCCATCACCCTTACAACCCTCATTTAAAAAATAAATAAATAGAAAGTAAATAAAAAGTAAAAAGTTATGATATACCTAATAAAAGAGTAAGAGAGCTTCCATGAAATAATTAAATAAAAGTCTTCTTTGAAATGATTAATCTTTTTAAGTCTGTCAGCCAGTAAAAAGCACTCATGGTAGCTTCGATGAATTTGGAATTAATTAATTAAATCATTAACATTAAATTTAAAAGGTAATAATGAAGGGCCTACTTTATAAATTATCACTGCCTTCCTGTCTATAATATGATATAAATAAAGAAACACAAAACAAACACATCTTTACGGCCTTTATATCTTGTGGTGTGGACAGCCAGATACACCAGTAGTAGTGTTAAGCCTTGTGGTATTCTTTAACATACTGTTATTTTTAGTAGTCAATGCTTAGATCATTGGAGTCGAAACCAGAGTTCTTTGGTTCAATAGCCCAGTGGTATTATAATGTCCCAGCATGCTGTTCTCGGGTTCGAATCCCGTTATGTGAAACATATCTTTCATTCGGATTGATTTACAAAAATCCAACAATTACTCGCAATATCAATTTGCGTGGGTTGTATTGTAATATGAAGATTGGTACAAAAGTAAAAATAAAAATAATAAAAGCCATAAAAGGTTAGCTTCAGGACTTATTGAATAGAGAGCTGCTTTGTTTAAAAAGGGCGGGCAAACACCGAATTCAATTAGTATCTATATATCGATTTTAGACATATGTATGTATTCTATTTAATATTGCAAATAATTATTATATGAAACATCAAGTACATATTATGTATTACTTTGGCGCTGACAGCACGAACAATGCATATAGTAGGTACTTGATTAATGCATCAACCAATTTTGACGGTGGACTGTTTGTAGAAACTTTATATTATATACTAGCGGTTGTCCGCGACTTCATACGCGTTGTATTAGGAACGATGACGTAATTTATGTAAATACGCAAAGAGTTTCTCTTGATTTATTTTTTTGTTGCCACCTGTAATTTGGTTCCTCGTAAAAAAATTTTAAATACAAAACAATGGCACTTAATTGCGTGTGAAATAAAAAAAAATGCTGAGTTCATCCGACCAACAAAATACAAATTTTAACACCCGTTGATACACGCAGGGAATACGATTTTCCATACAAACATATACACGCTTTTAAGGGATGTTTGACAAAAAAAAAAAACCTCCTACGCCCTCTACCTAAGTATCTAGTATAGATCCGACCAAAGGTACACTTTCCCCATACAAATTTCAACACCCCGTTGCACCCTTTCTTAAGGGTTGTTTTGAAAAATACAAAAATACTTGCACAATTATTTGTTTTGAAGAGTATATATTTATATAAGAGTATACTAAATTTAAAGTTGATACACGCCAGGAATAAAATTTTCTATAGGTATACAAATATATACTTACACCCCAATTCACACCTTAAAAAACGAAAAATGAATATTTTACGTCTCTATCACTTCTGGTGTAGGCTGTGCGTTGATTGTCAGTCAATCAAACAGTGACACGCAGATTATATAATTATATAAGCACACCAAAATATTTTTGGAACATTAGCCTCTAAAATATATAAACATAATAAAAAATCTATGTGCATTATCCGACAAACCGTACAAAGAAGCTTTTCCATCTACATATCTCAACAGAGCTCTGTTGCCACCGGCCACTTCTTAAAAATCATTGGCTAAATGAGGAAGACTTTGTCTTTCGCTGGGTACCCTGGGGCCGGCAACGGTTCCCGGGAGCTGTAAGATAACCCGTAAAGAAGAAAAAAAAAAACATTAGCATCTTTTTTTGGGACAGTCGGGTAAAACATTTTATAGAAAACTGGTGTGAAGGTTAAATACATTAATTCTAAATCTGGACAAGTCAGTCAAGAGGTTTGAGATTTAAAAGAGGTTTATCTACTACGCAATTAAAGTTGATAAAAACAATTAATTTATTCATTGTCAATACGAATTGACATAAAAACGCTAACAAGCCTATTAGAGAGGTAACATATTCAATTAGTGTGTTTATATTTAAATAATTTATAGCTTATTTATGTTTGTTTTGCAACAACGGAAATCTAGTTCGTTATACATAGATTTTAGTAAAATATTTTATTCTATCGAGTTTTTTTTTTAATTTCTTATATTATTTGTTGTGATTTATTTTGTCTGTAACAGACTATATTGTAAAAAATATGTAACCAAAATTTTATAAATAGGCTTTGGTTAATTTGAAATAAGTAATTACGCAGAGAGGTATATGGAGCACATAATTTATGAGCATATTCTGTATAAACAAATTGACAGAAAATAATTCAAAAACAGTTATTTATGCATAACTTATAAAATACCACTACTATTCATTTAGAAATCAAACGCAGACATTTCAATCACATCTATTGAAGGATGTAGGTGTACGTCTTGTCCGCCTTCTCACCCCGCTATCATTTAGTAGGTACAACATCTTTGGGAAGAATAAAGAAACAGTATATATCTCTATGTAAATTTGCAGGTGCTTACCACATAACTCTGTGGGGTGCACTGAAACCTCTAAAACTAATTTACATAACATCTAAACATTGTTCGGCTTAGGACAGATCCTAAATAAGTATAGGTATTGTATAATGAAGTATGTACGTTTATATGTATATGAGTTCTATATATATCATCACGCTTTGCATTGCAATAGGGACAATCTAATGCTTTTTGATACGATCTTTCCATATGCGAGGCGGTTAAGTGAAAGTGCACCGAGGGCACCCTCTGGTATGTTAAATTAAGAAACTTGATACCTAGGGCATTGTATCAGAAGTGTGATGAATATAAAAGAAGCGAATGGTATAAAACGATACAATGTAGACGATATAATATGATAGTATAAAAAATTTAGTATTTTCTCGGGCTAATGAGGATGGTGTGGTGGAATAACAAAGCATTAGTGACATGTCTATGATTAGAAAGACAAAGGCTTGAGAACAATAAGGCAATAATTAAGGATCGGGATCGGATTCGGGATCATGGTCGTGGTTCTTAATTATTGTCCTTTCCAAAGGGTAGAAAGGTAAACGAATAATTTTATGTATAATCCGACAAACGGAGGTATAATTCCATCTAAATGTACCTCAACAGAACTGATCACTCGCTAGATATAGCCTCACAAATACTAATAATAACTAATAAAAAGGCTAAAAGAGGAAGTCTTGTCTTCCGCTGGGTACCATGGGACCGATAACACGGTACCGGGAGCCATAAGGCAAACTGTGAAGAAAAAATAAATGGAATTATTTATATAACTTAGTTAGAAAATCACAAAGGTAGTCGAGGTATTTCATTTACATAGATGCTCAAGGATGCAATCAACTATTAAATATGCAACAGTTTACAAAGAGCCAGATGAAGCTTTTTGCAATCTCAATGGAAACAAACATTTTAAATAAAGTAGCCTGCTTGTTTCTTTTTAAACTATCTAAGCATTGCTAACGGTTTCGTTTACTTCGTTGATTTCATGATAATATTTTGAAGTAGATACTTAATTGGCCATCATGAAATGTTATGGATTTGGCCGAATTTTAAATATTAGAGTTTTTATCTATTTCTTAAACTAACAAATTACTGGCTATGTCTTCTGGAAGTCCTTATAAACTATTGTTAAATTAATATATTTTTAAAGTTAGTTCCTTTTGTAGCCAAGTTATTTTAGAATTTTACTATGGAAGTATTTCTCCCGTGTTACTTGGTTTGTAATTACAATTAGCATATATGCGCAAATTAACCTTTTCAGATATGTTAATAAACTGTACACAAACTGCGTGACCGTAGAAATAAAGACCAACATAAAGTCACTGTACTTTTTCTATTTTATTTTTCAAAAGTTGTTATCTATCTATCCGGCTTCGCGCGTGGAAATTTTTGAAATGTTAGTTTTAGTTACAACATTGAAATATTTTTTCAAATCAGTCCGCAGTGCTTACAAGCAAACAAATCTGACTACGGATACCAAAGGACAATCGTAAAGTTATCTATCTCTCTATCTAACATCACGCCTTTTATCCCAAGATGGGTAGACAGAGACAATCGAATGCCATTTGCTACGATCCTGACATACCTCTTTCGCTTCTTTTATATTCATCATACATTTCATACATGCTCGGCGATTGTGTGTACTTTTAATATTGCAATAAAAATTAAAAGTACACCTAGGTAAAGTTATCGCAATACAAATAAATAAAATGAAAGTGTATTTCTCTGCCGTCAAATGCAACTATTGTTTTTGTTCAACAAAGCTTATTTGAAATTTGGATTTTTTTTAATTGAATTAAGATAGAGGCTTGATACACAAACAACAAATTGGTAAGGACTGAGGCATGAATTTTTCAGGCTGAAAACTACATATATTCTCATATGCTTCAGGTTTCAGTTGAAAAGAAAAAAAGGGAGACTTGTTTGTGAATTGAAATTAATCAGGCGTATATTTTTGTGACAAATTCCACGACCGCGTGAAAAAGGGCGGCCATCACCATGACGCGATGTGACAAGGTTGACACAGCTGCTATTGTGAAGCAGGATAAATGATAGCTTGTGTGATAACCATATATTCACAGGTTCTTAAACCGGGTTAGACGTGAAATGGTAATCTAACAAGGTAGGTATGAGCATTAAATATGGAATATTTCACTGTCATAGCGTCGATACTGCACGGCTTAGAGCAGTGAAATTACAACTGGAGGTCTCGTTTCATTCTTCACCTGAGCCAAAAAATAATTATGATTAAATTAACGAACTGGAATTTGTTGGTAACTGAAAATTGCGGGAAAACTTCAAAAACTTATTTTACTACTCTTGTTCAATTATGTTATGGCTGTTAATTTATGACACATATCAGAAAATTCGATCAAAATATCTCTAAATATTGACATTTGTACTAAAATGGTCTGCACTTTTCGAGTGTGTAGGTATATAGGTAGGGTATGAGGTCCCTCTATTACCTATCATTTACATTTTATTTGGTCTAAGTAACTTAGATTATTGGACTCATTATCATGTAAAACAGACTTACAGATACAATAATGTTACGTTTTCAGACCTTGAAAATTGAAAACCATAGTAATTCTATAATGTGCGAAGAGAGCATTATCACCACATTTGTGAACGCGTGCGTGAAATTCCGTAAGTCTATTGCCTCCGTTCTGTGTTTACTCTATGAGATCCGTGATTGGAATATATTAGACGAGTTGATCTTCAATTTGATAGACTGCTTTGACCTAGATCACTGTCATTCCTCAAGAGTCTTCTAACACTTGCGTCGCGAAATTCTAATTAGTTTCTGATATCCTATGTAACTTGCGCATTCTAATCCGCCTGCATTTAACTTATCTATGCTCGGATCTCAAGCGGTTTCAACTAAGTTATGCAGGAATTTCATTAATAAGTTTTGAAAATTCATTTCAAATGGCAGAATGCGCCCTAAAGCGACACCTCACCAAATTTTCATTTTAATATTTTTATATGGTTAAATCGTCGGAGATTATTTTTGAATCATAAATAATGGTCATGTTTTCAAATAAATATCGCACTTTATTGAAACTAATTTCAGAACGGTGTTAAAATTCTTAAAATATAATTAATTTATTGCTTTACTCCTACTTATATTGTGAAGGTTATTTATAAAAATAAGTAATAAACAACTCTGGATAAACCATTTACTTAATTATTTTCGAAAAATATCGTACAGTTAACGTCGAGGATTTTGTTTAATATATATTTTTCTCATGACATGCCCTACAATTGGCAGACCTGATGTGATGGAATAAGTCCAACACGATTAGCAAACGAACGAAGGTCGGCATCTCTTTTATATTATATCGTGCTAATATAATTTAATTTAATACAGAAGCGGAACGATCTACCTTTGTTTAATGAATTTAAGACCGTACTCCATGTTTCCATCGCCATAAACGTATAAAATAATACATAGTGAATTCCTAAAATATTTAATCTAATTAACCTCCGCCTCCAAACAATATTTTCTGACAAATTATATAATAAAAAAGTTTCTAAATATGTAGGCAGCCGCTTTACTCAAATGAATATTCATTATAGCATTAACAGAGGTTAAGCAATTTCCCTCACCAAAAGTTACGATTCGTTCTCATTTGTTCGTGATTCGCAAACTGTTCAATATTGAATTAGTTTCAAAATGAATGGAGTCCCTCACGCCAGGAAGTAAACAATTTGAAACTTCGTTGTTCTGTTCTGCTACTTTAATTTACAATGGGTTGGGTACTTTAATAGCCTCACTAAACGGCTCTTCAATTACACCACAACCCGCAATAAAAATTAAAAATTTAGGCGGAACATTTCCATTGGTAGAGCCTGTACTAGATTTAATATACATATCCTTTGGAACAAATAGGTATCAACGTACAAAACAACAAAACGAAAACACCTTCACGGCCTTTATACTTTGCGTCGTGGCCAGAGATTGCACCAGTAACAGTGTCAACTTTTTGCCAGTTGTCCATATTGAACAGAACAGGTGGCAAGCCTGTTGCTGTGCTTAATGGACCTAGATGTGTCACTTCTTGATGTAAAAAACATAATATATGAAATACAAGTAAATAAAGATATAACATATGAACTTTGAATCTAAATGTAAAAAAAGCGAAATGAACTCCGTAAACGCGCACGAGAAAGAAATATTTCACAAAAAATCATTCTTACGAAAATACAGAATATGCTCTTCCAGTATTATACAAAAACTATTAGAAATAGCAAGTTGTATTTAATGTTTTCATAAAGTATGTCAAATTATCTGTAGGATAAATACGGGAAAATGTTACATTGTAAATATATTAAGAGAACTCGAGTCGCAAAATCGGTTGAAAATACGTGTGAAATTGATGATTTTTAGAGCTTCATAAAATTTAAGTTCATACTTTAAAAAAATCCTACTGTGTCAAATATATTTATCTTTCGAAAGCTATTTACATTTCGAAACTAAGACATAGTTATCGCGTAATTTAAGAAGTCGTGAAGTATGTAATTTGTATAGGACAAAAGCTATGAGGCGTCTCCTTAATTATAAATCACCCTTCGCAACACTTCGGTGCTTCAAGCCTTACTTTAAACGGTTTTATAATACATAACGGTGGTAACCACAGGTATAATGGCCAGTATCGACAAAGACTGCAAATACCAAATAAAGGCTAATAACTCGTATAATTATACCTACTCTATTAGTTAAACAAAAAAGTACCCAATGGAACCCTCAATTCGTAAATATCTGAATACATATTTAAACTTGCCTGTTTTTCCTATATCAATAATTGAGTAAATAAGTGATTGAAACCGTTGGAGAAAATAAACCTTAATTTCTTCCTGAAAATCGCCTCTGATTATAATCTGTGGTTTGTCTTCTCAAGCTGCTGTAGGTAGTGAATGAATACAATTGGAATGTTGTCTTTAATATGCCTGCTAAATGTGGTCTTTGTGACGCCGCACGAAAATCATAAAGGACGTAATTTACTGTTTTTTTAAGAAAAGAAGTAGCTAATTAAAGTTTATTAGGTTCCAAAATTGGAATATAAATTATAAATTTACTAGAATATATAAACAATGTAATAATCAAGAGTGGCTCCCAGACGAGCAATATTGTACGAATTCATAAAACAATTTTAACTTATGTTAGCTCACTTGGGTTTTGAAATCGAGGTGTTATATTATAAACTAGCTGCGCCTTGCGGTTTCACCCGCATTAACAGTTACTGCTCCGCCCCTTTGGGTCGTAGCGTGATGTTATATAGCCTTCCTCAAGAATTGGGCACTATCAATTATAATTTTTCAAATCCGACTGGTAGTTCCAGAGTTCCTTCAGCTCAGCTTTATTATTAGTATAGATTATATCTCATAAAATTTTCAAGTAAAAATTAAAGTCATGCCTCGAGTATCATGTGGAGTTGCATTTACAGAATCAGAATAAAACTCAATAGGAAGAATATTTTATCACTTGGAAATTGTGATAATTTGTAACACTTAAGGCGAGGAGATTCGTGTACGAGATTTGTCTGGAGGAGCAAAAGTCTCCAACGCTTTTTGTTGGATGAATAAATATAATGTTTACGCTCAAAAAATTGAGAGCTTTATAGACAAGTTTTTCTTTCTATGTAAATATTTCTATACATATATTAAATTTATGTAAAGTTCAATAAAGTGTTGAAAATTTCTTCTCTGAGTATATATTTTTTGAAGTTCATCACATTTGAGCAATTGTCATTATTTGAACGTCAAAGTTGTGCCTAAAACACGTATTTCGGCTCATAATATACGGTATATTTAATTATTATCTTCCTTGATGTAATTATCAAATTAAGTTAGACCTTCTAAGTGTCCACATTTCCGTCATATTCATTGTCATGTAAATTTACGAGTAAGTTTCTGTAGAACACCTGCAAACACTTTACACTTCGGGAAGCGGCAATACACTGAGTTCAAGTAGGTTGAATTACTTTGTCTCTACCCCTTACGGTTGGAGAGAGACATTCACAGATGTATGAATTTTATACCAGTCTGAACATGAAAATATAACCTGTGCGCTAATTCAAACAGTCTACTAATATATTAAATTTCATCCAAATTAGTTCAGCAGTTACGGATTCCCTATTTATAAAAACATTTTTTTATATTCTACACAAATATTATAGAAACGCATTTATAAAGCAGTGAATTGAGCATTATGAAATCTCCGATTTCAATCTTCACACGATCAAAAAAGCTATGCGGCACTTAATTATTACTCTAACTAGTTCTCTGGAGGACATAAAGACGCCAAAAATAATAGACAAGTATAATTAAATATAAGAAGTGACGGTTCTAGTCCGTTTTATAGTCTATGTTCTGTGGATAGATGATTTTCACAAAACAAATAGTGTGTACCTAGTAAAAGTAATATTGCTCCCAGAATTCTGGTTAAAGATTGTTGCCTAAGGGCAAAACGCGATAATAATGTAATATAATATTTCTGTGTTATTCAGCCTACTCGACGAGTGGAGTACATGGGTAATATATAGACATATGCAGACATTGAACTCATGCTATGAAAATGTATAGTTAGTTTGGGGTAATCTCTGCGGTGCAGTGCCTGACGGTTGTTTCAGATAATTTCACTTATATAGTTGTACCGCAAATTTTTTAAATAACACACGGATACTTAAATTTTTCTTAGAAAAGTCCTTACATACCTTAATCCATTTCCTGGTCCTTTTCCTACATATTAAACCGGTTTCACTGTATCAAAAACAAAGAGGAAATTGCAGCAACAAAATTAAAATTCATGACATACGAGTACCTCTGTGCCTCGTGAAGCGTAGTTGTTTTCGCTAATGAGCCCAGCGGGCAAATAGCCGAAAAATAAATGTTATTTACTACATTTTATAAATACGGGTGACTGGGTTCGAATTCAACTCTATCTTCTACCTGATATCACCCGATATGTCGTAAAAGACAACTTAGGATGAAGATACAGTTTTTAATGAGATGTGATTTCTCCATCACAATTAGTTCGATCAAAGGAGGGTTTGAGTATAGGTAGGTAATTAGTTAATTAGGTGTATTATATATCTACACTATGACAGTAAAATTGCATATTTCGAAAATTAATTTATAACGTGAGAATTTTATATGATATTTTATAAGTCTTTTGTAAAAGTAGAAATATACAACTTTGAGAAACTTATCCATCCTTGATTCGAAGCTTGAGAAGTTTCATCTATGAATGAGACTTATACGGTTTTGAGTAAATACCAGAAATTATGATGTAATATATATTAGTTTCATTCGCGTTAAAAATTAAAAATAAAGTATTATTACATTATCTATGGGCTAAGGGAACGATAGCACAAACTTATAATTTACCTGACAAATATAAATTGTTCGACCTGAGGGAATATTGGCGGGAAACAGCATAATAAGGTTTATTTCATTGTAAAGAAAAACATTATTATTTACATACCATATTATTAATATTTAAGGATTTATTCCGAAGGATTTCCGGTTCTCCTATTAAACCACATCTTTGCAAAAAATCACGTCGATCCGTGGCTATGCAATAGTACATTACTGACCCGAGCAGAAAGTGACATCTTGTTGCCCGCCAAAACGTATTTCCCACCTTTGACGGAAAGCAAAGGGGCTAGCCATACAGCCTGTGTTTTTTTCCGAATGTTAAGTTGCTCTAAAAACACAAGTGCAATAAGAAGTAAGCCATTCTCAGCGAGGTTCTTAATCTGCTTTTCTTTCAGCGTGAAAGTTAATAAAAAAGAAACCAGTATCAACAAAGCAGTACGGCGCCATATAGAAAAAGTATATAATTATTTCTACATTAAAAGTACCTTCTACCGAAAAAGAACCTAATAAAAAGTCAAAAGCGGGATGTTATGGATTTTTATAGTAATTTACAGCGGTTTCTGATCACTATATTGACAAGTAATGAATGAGGTAATGACAGCGTAGTTGGAATAAAACAAATAAACAGACTTTCGCTTTGGGTAAAATATAGAATATGGATATGTAAATACATTAGATACATATTGTAATCTCGGTTGGCTATCCTTTTAAATAAATAAATACTTTATGCCTGTTTCCCATAGTAACCAAAGAGAAAGAAGCACCACTTTCCCGATCCTAGGACCAACGTATCAATTCATGTCCATTTTTAGTAAAATTAATTGGACCAAATATATGCTTCGATCGTATTAAGGCTTTATATATTTATAATTTCAACACCAATAAAGTTAAGGGAGTTAATTAATAGATCTTTTGTAGTTGTTTATAAAGGAGTCCTGATAGAAGTAGGTATTTGTTTTGTAACCAGATAATGTTAAACCTCTTATGTCCAGTAATCCCTTCTTGGGAAGTGAGACTGTTCAGAACAGATCTTTAGAACACATCTGTGAAAATGTTTACTGTTTATCTAACTAAAAGGACTCTTTTAGTAACAACTTTACACGAGAGATAGCCTCTGTCTACCCCATTTATATAAGATTATTATAATAAAGAACTTAATGAATTTTACATTTACATTTTTATGTTATAACATTCTTTAGTAGTTAAACAGTTGTCGATATTGAAAACGATAATTTGCATAGATATTTTGTAGGAATCCATCCAATAAGAAATAAATTGCTTGTTTCTTAGACGGCTTTTTCTTTACAATAAAACTAAATGAAAGTTTATTAATACAAAAAGGATCTTCAAAGAAATTTCAGTAAATAAAAGAAAAAGTACAAGTACGTACCCAATGATTCTTGAAGAGGAAAGAGGTAAAGATCAATGTGAAAAAGAGAATATATAGGAATCTATTCATATCCATTTTAGGTACGAATTTAAAATAAGATAATTATTATTTTTTTACCGTCATTGAAATCAAAGAAAAATGCCAAAGCATTTTTTGGGTTGACTTTGCAAAATAATATAGTGAAAATAAACATGAATACCGCGATATCTGTGAGCTTTGTGCACGGTTGCTGAGTGTGGATGCTTTGGTGTATTTCGTATTCTCACCTTCCTTTTGAAGTTTTAATTAAGGAATCTTTCTTTAGAAAATAAAATGAAAATACATTTTTGGAATACGTAAACCACAAAGAAAATGTACCAGGACAAAATAAAAAAAAAACCTTAAAGCACATACATATATTCGCAGATAACAGGTAGGTACTAATTAATTACTGTATATGTAATCATGTTACGGCTTTGATGATTTTGTATAGAAGTAATATTTCTTATATATCTGCGTTCGTAGCAATATTGTAGCAGTAATGTATCGTATATTTTTCTATGTTTGTTTTGAATTGTATTTTTTTAGTGAAACTATGAACGAAACTACTTTATATCCTAGGTTGTTAAGAACAACTTGTGGTTGGTACTTCTCCAGACTGATATTCTAGTATTCTACACAATAGTATTTTACAAAGTAAAGTTCATGCGGATACGAGTCAAACTATGTTACTCTGTGCTATGGGTACACTAAAGATAAAAACACCAGACAAAATATTGTACAAATACACTGACGAGCTATATAAAAAACCGGTCAAGTACGAGTCGGACTCGCGCACGATGGGTTCCTTACCATTATCTATAAAAACTTCAAAAAATCACGTTTGTTGTATGGGCTCCCACTTAAATATTTATTTTATTCTGTTTTTTAGTATTTGTTGTACGTCACACGAAGTTTTTTAACCGTTATTAAATACACTTGAATGTTGCTTTTTACTTCAAAAAGCTATCTGGCGTGGTTTCGGAAATATTTCATGATAAGTTAGTGGTTATTTTTATATTGCTTGTCAGTGTATTTAGCTCGACCTGGGTCTCGAACCTGGGCCTTCGTAGGTAAAATCGCTAACCCTGACGTCGTAAATATTATGATCTATTTATATGCGCGTCTCGGTCAAGTCACGGATGGTAGATTTGTCCACACAAGTCCGCAGACAAGGGTCAGCCTAATTAAATATTTCATACACCTCCTCTTGAGTTTTTCGTGGTTTTTCTAACCTTCTCGTAATTTATGACACAATAAAATTATGAAACATAAGTTACTTTTATTACATTTTGAAAGTTTGGTGTTTAACTTCAATAATTCACGACGTTGACAAGATAAGCCTGTAATGCATAATTCATACAGTTTATCGCAACTGACTTATTCCCTTTAGAATACATTTTGCTATTAGTAGGGATTGCTTGCTATTTGTCATTTTTGTGTTTTGTCAAGGGAGAACTATGTACAATTTTTAAGCGACTTTAGCAAATATATATGTTCAATTTAATTATAGCTACCTAAGTATATTTTTTATTTCAGTTCACGAACCGATTTGGATGCTTCCTGTTATGATCGATAGATTTTTTTTTTTTATTTTTTTTTTATTTTTTTTTTATTTATCACAAAACAGTCATTACTTAAACTTACTTAAACTTAAATGAGAATACATAAGACCTATATGTGACGATAATTACAATACTACAAGGTAAGAACAGTACAATTTTCCACAAACCGTATATACTTAAATTATGAATAATATAATATATATCAAGAAGTAAATACAAAAACAATCGAAACAACTAAGTAAATCAAACAAAACTAAACAAAACAAATCAACTAAATTAAACAGATAATTTCACTTAATGAATACTACAAAAAAAAACCAAAAACCAACAACCAACAAAACGACTATAAATCTAGCAATTTGATTGCATTCTTAAATTTGTTCAATGTAAGATGAAATATATCGATTTCTTTAAAGTGCTTATTAATACATTTATATAAAATTGAGTGGGCATATTTCGGAATAAAAATGTTAGAACGCATGTCCTTAAAATAGCGGGTTTGAATTCCCTAATATTAACGAACGTAGTAATTAATATCAATTTAGTTAGAACGCATCGTAGCTCAGGTGCTACGAATTCGTGTAAATCACTTAAATTTAGACAGGTAGGAAGTGTTTCATGAATTTAAATTTATGTCGTTGTTCGTTTTATTCCACACATTTAATGATGACTTATCGTTCACCCTAGCTTTCCGTTCCAGCTTTGCCCGTGGTTTTTTTTAAATCCGACAAAATAACGACCCCCATCTTAGTTATAATATAATAATCTGAAATAATGTAATTTATCAAATCTATCAAGTAGTTTTACTTCTTACATCAAACAAAATTGTGCTATCTCTTAGAATATTAGTAGGTATAAATAATTGTCTTCAGTATAAACCATAGATTTATTATTTACATGATTGTACTCGTATACCCAGGCGCCATTGTAACGCCTGAAAATTTAATTAATTTTTTTAATACTTTTTTTAAGTATTTTGTCATTTTCCCGTGATTTTCATGTATTACTTTGGAAATCATGACGGTCCATGAAAATATCAAAGAACACAATGTAATGTATTAAGATTATGTTTGCCTAATAATAAAATCCTTCAAAAGTTTAGCCTAATTGGCCATGCTAACTTTTTGAACAGAAACGAAGATCTCGAAACCGTTTCGAGATATAAGCTTTCAGTACAATTTCTATTTATCAGATTTTAAATTAAGTCTATACTTTTTAAGATATTCAATAACAAACAATAACCTTAATTTGACCGATGTATGACGTCATCTTAAGCAGTATGAAAAAAAAATACCTTTGCCTACAAAAAAGGGCAATCGTCAATCTTTGAATGACATCTTTATAAATTATATTTTACGTGTAATTATTTTCTTTGTTATTAGGACATGACGGGATGAAACACTATTTACTTGCCATTGTAAAAAACTATTCAATTTAAATAAATATAAACACGAGTATATAAACAAGAGTAATTTTTAGGTTAGTCGACCTTGACTGACGTTTCTATTCTATTTTTTCGTGTTATGGCTCCATCAGGGCTTTGATGATTCCGCCAATGTTGACTGACGTTTGCTTGACGTTAATTTGATTGACTGTCACTTTTTATGTGTAGTGGCCAAGATTATAATCCTGTTCTAAATTCTTGTGACGTCACGTTTACTTTTCGCGGGTAAAATTTGTAAAATATATTAAAAATAGACGCAATGGATAAAAAACAAAAATATCGAAATTAGTTTCTTAAAATGGGCTATATTTTCAAAACAAATTATAAAAAAAGTATATTATAAATATGTAGCATGGCCAATTGTTGTAACGTGACTTCTATATAATTCATAGTTATTGATTTAAATTTGCACCACACACTGTCTGTTCGATTTAAACTAATAATATGTGTCCTACGTCGGTGTCGGCAACTTTGTCGCCAATCTATAATTTCCCAGGAAAGTCCCGTCCATAATGAATAGTAAATGGAATTTGTTAAAGTTGCGAATGATGTGGCCAAAGCAGAAAACAAGTTTTACAACTTGAGATTACACAGTTGGTAAACTTAGAATAATTAATTTAGTCCGTAATCCTTCTGAATAACTTTGCCGTTAGCCAAGCCGCAGTCAGGACGTGTTCGCCGGCTGTTGTTTGATGTCCTCTTTATAGCGATTAACGATTCCACTTGGGGGAAACTGTACCAGTAGTAATTTGAATGAAATTATGTTTGACAACCCTGTCATTTAGGAAAGTTTATTTGCTTTTACCTAATTTTTGTTGAGTAATGGGTGCTTTTGAGGTAATAATATTAACTGTTTAAAAGACAACGTTTGCACGTATACAGCATTGAGGTAATTTTCTTTATTTTTAATAGTCACAATTGAATATTTAAACATTTCAGGGTACCTTCTAAAACAAACCCTTATGGTAAAAAAATCGTTTATTTACCGTTTTGGATAATAAAGTAGTAAGTTTTTTCGCTGTTTATAAATTGAAGAAACCTACTTGTTGTCGAGAATGTTCTCTATTTCGTTTCGTAAGAATTTTTTTCCTGCTACAATCCAATTTTATTGAAATCCAATTTTGGTTGTGAATGAGAAAAAATAGATACATACGTACCTAAATAAACACGGATAATTCATGTTTATACTTATTTAAAACTACTGTTGAATAGAAAATATGTAGGTGTAGTTCGAGAACGATCTATTTCGTGACATGCTAGGATGTAGTGTTATTTCAACACCTTAGGGAAATGTCAGAAGCGCACTCAGTGTTATTAGACTTAGAAAGCAGTTCTCGTGTTTCTATCAAGGGATACTTAGGTCTATCTATCTAATCTATCATCTTCTACATAATATCCTCTAATATAATAAAACTTCGACATTTAGTAGGATTTCTTCTTCCATGGAAAACTACGGAAGACGGAAAGAGATTTTTTTTGCATTTTGAGGCATTATTATTTGTTACGGAAATACCTTTCACGACGAAAGACATTTATATCATTTTTATTAAAGAAAATGAAATATTTAGCTTACTTTTAAATATTCAGGGCTGCATTATAGAAATCGCTAGAGATTTCCCACATCATATTTCATTCAACATTGATGTTATATTTTTTGTTACAGGTAAACATGAATATAAATAGATAAAGAATTGGAAACGGAGAAACGTTAAAAGAAACTGATCCAACGAAAACTGAAAAAATGGATGACGCGAATGTATCAGAAGCTTATTGTGTGCCTGGAGGGAAAGATTTTCAACATGCTTATATCAAAGTACATGGATACATAGCGTTAATTATATGTATACTAGGGTCTGGGGCCAATTCTGTGAATATTGCTGTACTGAGTAGAAAAGAAATGGCTTCCTCTACGAATTCTATTTTGACTGGATTAGCGGTTGCTGATCTTTTAGTGATGCTGGAGTATATTCCTTTTGCTCTCCACATTTACATCAAGACTGGTTCAGATCTAAATAGAAACTCATATGGATGGGCAGTTTTCGTATATTTTCATTCAATCTTCAGTCAAACTTTCCACACAATATCTATTTGGCTGACAATCACACTCGCTATATGGAGGTATATAGCGATAAAATTACCACAATTAAATCGGACTTTGTGTGACAAGACGAACACTTTCGTAGCCATAGTTGCGGCGTACGTGGTTTGCCCAATTTTGTGTCTTCCAATTTATTTTGCAATGAAAATTACTGATAACAGCGATTTTGTTAATACTGTTCAAAATAACTCTACAGATTTTTATAACTTGACAAGTAATGACTCGCTTAGTGAAAGTGTCGAAGGGAAAAAAGAAATAGTTTATTATATTACAATGACAAGTAATGAAAGTTTATTGACAGCCATATTCTGGATTTACAGTGTTATTATTAAATTGATACCGTGTATCATCCTGTCAATTCTAAGTGTGTGCCTAATACTCAAAATGAAATCTAGTGATAGAAGAAGGCAGAAACTCTTGAAGAAATCGAATATTGCCAAAAATGAGGTAAGAAAGTAATTTTATTTTTACTCTCACTGATTTTCGTAGAAAATTCTGCTCAAGTGCTCTTGAGTCTGTATAGCGGCCCGAAATGAAAAGTTTGTATTCAAAGTTGAATATATTATTTATAGCTTCATCTTGTAGATTTTTCAGTGTATTTTAATTGGTTTTTAATGGAGACTGTGCGTTTATTTGCTATTTAAAATTATGTCTTTTTTCCCTGCGGTTTAACTCTCGTGGAGATAGATGAAACAAAAAAATAATCCTTCTATGGCTGTTATCCATTCCCCCAAATACCTATATCAATGACAATTTTAAATTTAATCCAAATCCGTTCAGCTGCAACAAAGGGGCCATCCTTAAATTTATGTTTATAACATCCACACGTTCAACAAAGTGTGACCTCGTCAGGCGCGGATCCGGGGGGGGGGGGATGTTCTCAAGTCCAAAGCACTTTATTTGTTTTTTTAAAGCAGATAAACAGAGCATTATTCAAATGCAAGTATCACACAGATAACAAAATAAAATTTTCTGAAAGTTAGGTAAACGATATCCTATATATGCGCCCATCGTGTGACACGGGGGGAAGCAGTAATGAGCTTCTTGACGTCACATGTATAAATCTACAGAGGTAGAAGAAGTATAAATCTAAAGTATTAAGAACTCTAACGAAGTCTAGATTTAAAATTTAAAAATATGCCCCCAAATATACAAATATTCAAACCTGATACTTAATCCAGATTGCCAACTATTTTTTAATAAACGTAATACCTATATTGAATTACAAATATAACACAAAATATTGTTAGTGTGGTTAATGAACACAAAACATTAAACACGATATTGTTACATTAAATATAATTTCAATTATTACAAGAACACTTCAAGATAATTGATGTTGATGTCATCAAGCCGTCAATTTGCATGCTTCAACTAACAAGATCTTCTAAAAGGAATTATTAAGTAGTACATCACGTAACGTTAATGTATTTACTATTTACAGTAAACAGTTTACATTTTACTAATTGGAATGACAAGACACTTCCCACAATTACTTTCGCACGAATTATTGTTGTTTATTAAATTTTAGTGGCTGTCGGCCATCTTATATCTGTCAAAAATAATTATGGCAAATCTCAATTAATACTAGAAAATTGTGTTCATTTATAAGTACAACATTTTCGACTCAAATTGTTGATAGTTATTATTTTAAATTGGATTAAGCCATATTTTCATTATTAATACTTCTAAATAGCCATAATTTTTGTTTTAAAAACTACGCCTATTTAATAAAAATATGGCTTTATCCCATTTAAAATTATATAATTATCAGCAATTTGAGTTGAAAATGTTGTATAAATATACTCATTTTTCTAGGATTAATTGAGATTTGCCAAATTTTTGACAGAAGTAAGATGTGGGCCAAGGACCCTTAATCGACGATTGATCTAAGTAGGTATATGTTAAGATATATGTGTAGGTAATGCAGAAATGTGAAACAAGTGTGAAATATATAAAGAAAGTTTTAGAAAAACTAATTTACTACCAGGATACATAGATTTAATTGAAGCTAAGTTCGAAAGTAAATAAACATACGCGAAAGGTCCATTAAAACGAACTATAACTTTGGTGCGCGTTTTCCCACTGAATAACTCTGAAAATGATTCCTGTTATTTCATCATTATCTACCCATTGCTGAAATTCCAATAGTTTGGAAAGTTGAAAGATATTCTATGACAAAGAGTTCATTATTTAAGAAATACAATATTAAGAATAATGTCAGGCTTTATTTTAAGGATCTATTTGACAATGTATAGATAAATTTACACTAAAACTATCAAATTATATGTTAAATTAGATACCAATAATTTCGCACTTCATGATCTAGATAAGTACATGTAGTCTGCACACTGTAAAACAGGCTTTAGTACGTACTTAAGCTTTAAATATCTTCTAAAAGCTAAAAGTCCGTTTACAATCGTATTAAACACATTTTTGCAGGTATTTTTAGAAGATTGTTTCATCAAATTGGCATCCAATCGAATCCATCAAATATTTTTAATATAGATTTTAATCGTACTAATATTATAAATGTGAAGGTTTGGATGTTTGCCTCAACGACTCAACGGATTTTGATGAAATTTTGAAGGTAAATAGATTATGTCCTGAAACATAGGCTACTTTTTATGCTACATTACAGGCTATATTACAGCTACTGGATTATTTCTGTTTATTGTTCTATTTCCATGCGGTTTAAAGCGGGGGCAAAAACAAGCATAGTTACATATAAAAATAAATTAGACGAGTGGCATGGTAACAAGAACATTTTTTTAGACCTTAGACTACATCATCAGGTCTTCCATGTTTCCTTGAAACATCGGGTAAATATACGATTAAGAACACCTGCTAACACTTTACACTTCAGGACGCGGCAACACAACACACTTATTTACTCTTGGTGCCAAATGTCAAACAAAGTGTTTGTCTTACAGGGAGAGAAAGCCCGCTTACACGAAGATGGGAAACGAGGTGGCGGTCGGACAGATCGTACTACGCGGATGTTAGTGACTTTACTGGGATTGTTCTTGGCAACGGAACTGCCACAAGCTCTCTTTGGCTTGTTGACTGCGTTGGCACCTCACTTGTTCCAGATCTGTTACTACGCTTTTGGTAAGAAAATGGTTACCTAACTGTAGTTACTACTCGGTCACATTAACTTGGAGTTCAGGTCGATGCCCAAAACCATTATGCGAAAAGGTTCTTTATCGCTCCGCTTGTCAAACTCATATACATGGTAATATCATTAAGTTTATCAATTTTTTTTTAATTTTGAGAAGGCTACGAACGCCTAATGAATGTGAAAGGGTAGTAAGAAGTTATCTAAATGTGCCCACTCATTTGTCCAATCGCCAGCGCGCCGCCATACGGCCACCGAAATCGACCACAGAGTCGTCCAATTCTTGTAACGAACGGTCCGCCATCCATTTTCAAATCGTTGTTTTTATTGTTGATTTCGATTGCCGGAACAGTCTGTGTGAGTCAGTGAAATGCATGTGATCTAAATCGCTCAATGTGTGGCCGGTGTTTAATCTCGATCATACGGCTGACTGGACCGAAAATTTTCGGTGAGATACCGGACAAGTGCGTGGGCGATTGGTGGTGTAGATGTTAACTTTATAGAACAGAACTGGCCACTCGTTAAGGTACCCTCAAAAGTATCATCGGCTATTTCAGAAATACTTTATGTACTAGAGTACCTCATCCTAAGACGGTTACCCATAAAACACACGTGATGCTTTCATTGAGTTTAATATTATCACTACATATTACAAAACAAAGTCTTCCGTCTCATCTGTCTGTTTTTGCGTTTTGCGATTTTCAATACCAGACAGGTTGATTTACCGGGAAGGTTTACGAGTATTGAACATGGACCTATCATGTTTAGGAGCTGAGCATTAACAGTATAAGTGAATCAAGTCCGAAAAAAGTTAGCCCTAGCGAGTTTTCATGGCGTATGCTGTCTAATCCGTTAGAGATATAACAAAATGATGTAGGAAAGAATTGCATAGAATAAACTGATCTACAAAAATGTCTGCGGTAGTATATATCTATTGTTGTAAACCCATATTGTACCTGTGCAAAGCCGGGGCGGGGTCGCTAGTCTAATCTATATTCGAAGTCATCAATGCGTCATGTAGTATATAGGCATTTCAAAAGTATTTGAGGATCCGTCGCACCGTCCGATCTTTCAGAAATAGTATCTGACACCTTTAGCTTCATAAACTGTAGCGACAAGCTTGCCACCTATCTGGTCATGGCAACTGGCAAAAATGTCGTGATGGTAAAAAATCTTTATTACAATGCAATACAAATTAAAAATATAAGTATATTTGTATATAGGTATCGTCAAGGGTGCCTAAAAGCTTTTAAGTTAAAGGCTTAATTGGTCTCACTCTGAGGTGAGGATTTAATATTCCAGTCTATTTGTCGTAATGTTTTGGTCCTTCATTATGGCGATGAGCCAAACGCTAGTTGTTTTCTCTGCAACATATTCTATTATATCTACCGTTCATCCAAATATCTTTAATTTTTTTTAAATACATAATATGGATTTCTTAGGCCGCGAACACAATGAAAGCAGATTTAGAAAAGATAAAATAACTTTCGTGCTTCGGAAGGCATGTACTCATGGCGTCTGCACTTTGAATAGCAGAAGTGACAGGAGCGACAATTATTACTATTATCTCTGTCATAAGGTTTGAGGAGTGGGAAGTCAACAGGAATGGATATTGGTTTCTACTGCATACATTTAAAATGTAATGCGGTCCATCATACTACCTACAGGAAATTTCATTTATCCATTTTAATTGAAGAGAGTTCTTGGGTCATTTAATGGTCGTTGGACTTTACAAAGTTTAAAGCGAACGACTTTTAAAAGTATCTACTTAGTTCTTGGATGTCGGTGTTCGAGATACGAACGATGTCTTGCTTGTCACGATAGCCTTTTCATTCTATAGATCGATCAAACGAAGGGATTCAAATTTATAATAATTCCCCCATCAGTGAAATTAGGAGAAAAACGGGCAAGCAAATAATGAATGTCTATTTACACTAACTATTTGGAACCCTTTTCCGTCCCCCATAAAAATAGTAAGTCCCACAAATCCTTTTAATTCAACACCAAACAAATATACGAGCTCGATACCCACTCACTCAAAGACTATAGGGTATTTCCTGTTGACACAGAATCATGAAATTTGGAACAAAATGGTGCAATTAAAGGAACAAAGTCTGATAATGGGTCTACGACGTAGAATTTTCAATTTGACGTTTAAAATTAGGCAACTTTTATTTATCAAGAACAAGAGACTCGCGATTGACAAAAAAGAGTCATTAGTTTTATTCCGACTTCACTGGTCATAGATAATTTAATTTACATAAAATATTAATTATTAATCTTAACCTTTTCTTTCTAATCCTGAAAACTGGAACAAAATATTTTAGTAGTTTTATAATAAAATTATAAAGTGTATTGACCGCATCCGGAACGATGTCATTAAAGAAGAATGCAGAGTGAAAGATGATGTTGTGATTAAAATTAAGAAAATTAGTTTACGTTGGTTTGGACACGTTGAAAGAATGAAGGATAAAAGATTGACTAAAAAGGTTTATATGGCTGAAGTGAAAGGGAATGTTGGTAGAGGCGTCCTAGGTGTACTTTTATTGAACATATAAAAAATGTATTGTTCGAAATATTAAATATTAAAATATTAAAAATACTAAAGCATGTATGAAAGGTATGATGAATATAAAAGAAGAGAAAGAGGTATGTTAAGATCGTAACAAATGGCATTCGATTGTCTCTGCCTACCCCTCTTGAGATAAAACGCGTGATGATAGATAGATAGATATAATAATATTATATTGGCAACTTTTTCATTGTCTTGGTTATACATTGTATTATGTTTTAACTAAAGTGACATTAGTATGGAAGGAAGTTTTTTACATTCACGTTTTAGGTGGTAATTATATAGGTAATGTTAAGTCACCTAATTGCGGTAAGGAGACCAATGATTAACGATCACGGGTCAGTTTGTTGAAGTCATGGGGTAGGGAAAATGATAATTACATAATATATTTAAGTATAGTTAATGTACTAAATTAATTTTATATGAAAAATGACGAGGTTCGACTAATAATAAATTACAAGGCAATGTATGTCAGGGTTATTATTTTTCTGATTTGTTATCATTTTTTTACGGTATATTTATTATTTCTCTGGTTTGATCCTCATTCAAGTAAAATAAATTAAGCACCAAAATTTATTCGTGCTTCGGAGTGCAGCCCGCACTTATCCTTAAAAGCCCTATATCCATAATTTGTATGGGGATATTACTATAAACAATTTCTATGTAAATAATCCACCTGTGTCACTGTAGCATATAGTTACTTATTCAATATATCTAACATAGTCGTTATTTTTAATTGGTTTTATTGAATAGGAAATAAGGGTAGTAAAATAAAAGATTATTTTGCCCCTGTTTTCTCTTTCATAATATATCACAAAGCTCTTAATTTTTTCAAAGTTTAACCATTACCCTTTCAATTGGCCATGCTAACTTTTTGAACAGGAACGAAGATCTCGAAACCGTTTCGAGATATAAGCTTTCAGTACAATTTATATTTATCAGATACTTTTAAGATATTCAATTAAAACAATAACCGTCATTTGACCGATGTATGACGTCATCATAAGCGGTATGAAAAAAAATACCTTTGCCTACAAAAAAGGGTAATCGTCAATCTTTGAGTGACATCTTTATAAATTTATATTTTACGAAAGATTTTACGTGTAATTATTTTCTTTGTTATTAGTAGTACATGACGGGATGAAACACTATTTACTTGCTATTGTAAAAATTATTCAATTTAAATAATTATAAACACGAGTATATAAACAAGAGTAATTTTTAGGTTAGTCGACCTTGACTGACGTTTGCTTGACGTTAATTTGATTGACTGTCACTTTTTTATGTGTAGTGGCCAAGATTATAATCCTGTTCCAAATTCTTGTGACGTCACGTAAAATTTTCGCGGGTAAAATTTGTAAAATATATTAAAAATAAACGCAATGGATAAAAAACAAAAATATCGAAATTAGTTTCTTAAAATGGGCTATATTTTCAAAACAAATTATAAAAAAGTATATCATTAATATGTACCATGGCCAATTCAAATGATTTTATCATTTTTTAATTGGTCAAAATAAGCTACAAAAAACGAAAGACGTTTAATTGAAGGGTAATGGTGTAACAGTGCTTTAAAAAAAATTGTGATAGATTATGAAAGAGAAAACGGGGGCAAAGTTTAACCACCCATATATCCTATTCAATAAAACCCATTGAAAAAATAACAGCTATTTCACTTAGATATATTGAATAAGTAACTATGTGCTAAATTACAGTGACACAGGTGGATTATTTACAGAGAAATCGGGAATAGTTTATCCCAGAAAAATTATGGATATAGGATTCTTAAGAAGTTATATCTCCAGCTACAGACGTGCCACCTGTTCTGGTCATTGCTTATGTTACGGAATTTTCAATTACCAACATACTTAGTTTTGCAATCCGTAAAAAGCACTCATGACAAGGTGCTAAGAAATTCCAGATTTTTTGATGCAAATGTAAAAAACCCATACAAACCGAGGACTATTTGATTTATTAATACGAACCACTAGGCTAAACTTGTCATCAAGTTAAATAAAGCAATTTCTTTTGTAATAACAACGCCAAAATGAAGACACGTATGCGAGTACATATAAACTTTCTTGTCATGTACAAGAGTACGCACATAAAACACGGTAAATAACACACTTAGGAAAATTTCTTTATTCAATTTTTTTTAAATCTTTTAGCCCAGTGACATGTAAAATTATCCTCGTTCGTCGTTCTTTATGAGACTACCATAAATTGGTCCTAATAATTGGATGAGACTTTGTCAGAGTGCATTGGATGCTTAATTTATCTGAATTTACAAAAGTTTTACACTTGCTTTACTAAAAAAAGTGGCTTATCGTGTCAGTTTGTCTATAATGGTCTGGGCTAATTTCTCAGAGACTACTAAACATAATTTTTCCAGGTTTGATCCTGAAAAGGTTGAATTTGTATGTGTTTTGTGTAAATTAGCTAACCTAGTAAAACGAAGTAAATAAACAAAATTATTGGAAGTGCTGATCAAACCATGTAGAGTGTGATTAGATTTTTATCACTCAATGACAACAAAACGACTATACAGATTTGGATTGGTACGGAACTACCTTATATCCTGGATTAACACATAGAGTAAATTCGACCCCGAATAACAAAGGATGAAAGATTTACTAAAAAGGGTTATATGGCTGAAGTGAAAGGAAATGCTGGCAGAGGACGACCTACGAGTACTTTTATTGAACATATAAAAAATGTATTGATCGATGGAAATATTAATAGTACACACAATCGTCGAGCATGTATGAAAGGTATGATAAATATAAAAGAAGCGAAAGAGGTATGTCAGGATCGTAACAAATGGCATTCGATTGTCTCTGCCTACCTCTCTTGGGATAAAAGGCGTTACGATAGATAGATAGAAAAAACTGAACGGAGAGAGGATTGAAATATCCTGTCTATTCTATTTCCACGCGCGGGTAAAACCGTGGGCGAAATCTGTATATGACATGTGGATGTGAAGTCCGAACCAATGTGCGAAAACAAAATAAACATACGAAACATGATTTGATTTCTGATGTCGAATACAGTTGGACACGTCGTTGGGGGGTCACTAAAATAAATATACCAGAACATAGGTTTGTACGTGTGTGAGAAAATAGGAATACTTTTATGGTCCACAGGGACCCTTGCTTGTTGGACAAAATAAAAAATAACTGCTGTATTTCTGTGAACCTAAATAATGCTATCGCGTGTTACAAGCCAAGTGTAGATTTTGCCCTCGTATGTTTAAATATTTCTTTTATTTGATTTTATAAAATAACCTAATAATGTACACATGCTTTTGTTTGAAACTTTTGAGGAATTAATTTAATAGTCATCAAAAATTTCAACTTTTATCTAAGTATATAATAAAAATGAAATGCTCTTCGTTGGCCGAAATTTCGTGGACCGAATTGGCTAATTGTTGTTTTAAATATTCGTTATAGTCCAAATAAGGATTTGAGGGAAACAAAAATTGGAAACCTTGTCCGAAAAATGGAAAAATTCGGGAAAAACTGAAAATGCTTTTATGGGATTTTTGTAAGAACTCAAGACCGATATTGGGGGCGAAGCAGACAAATAGTTATGAATATGTACTTACTTCATTGGTATACCTAATTGGCACAGAGCAAAGGATAGTTCAGAGTATCCATCCATGTATTCAAAGTTTTATCTTTCTTTCCATTTCCTTATCATAGCATAATTTAAAGGGACAAGCAGATAATAATATCTGTTTAAACAGTCACAACATTTGTGTCAACTTTTGAAACTACTCTAGAAACTTTATTTTACTAACACAGAAATAAATGATTATTGCTTATCCATGTGACAGGTGTTGGCTTACCTAATAGAAACAGATGCCCAGATTAGCGGAAATATATTACGCTTATTATCATTAATGGATTGGATATGAGGGTCGCACCTCAAAGTGTCCCCATTTCATTCGTTCTGTAAAAGCTTTCGAATAATACTATAACGCTGTAGGTACTACTTAGGTTAGATTCTCAACTTTGCAGTATAAAACGCATAGACTGTCTGTACTGGTATATATGAAGTGATTTATAAAAAAAAATAACGGCTACTGGATCAGGTAGGTCGACTTGCATTTCAGATTTAAATCATAAAATCCTGAATTTAATTTCGTTGCAACACGACAACAGTGACAAGTTTAATTAAATCGAGTAGCATATGAGACAACTTATTTACACAATTCAATTCCAATATCTCAACAGAACTGGACACTCGATAGGTATAGGCTCACATATAAGATCGGCTAAAAGAGGGAGGACTTGGTCTTCCGCTGGGTACCCTGGGACCGATAACACGGTTTCGGGAGCTGTCAGGTCACCCGTGAAAAAAAAATGCTACTTATCGTTAAATATCATCAAGTGATATCAGGTCTGGCCAGAATATAACTGTTAATGCTCCGAGTCTGAATCATATATTATTTAATACTAGCTGATTGGCCGCTACTTCGTACGAGTTATATTAGGAATACAATTCACCCCCTTGAGTAGGTAGCGTGATGTTAATTTATTAAATGCAAAAATTTTTTTTTAATCGGTCCCTGTAGTTTTTGAGTCTATAGAATACGAACAAACAAAGAAACAAACAAACAAATAATTTTATTATTATATCCAAAGTAAAATACAAATAATTGAACCACTTTGGTTATATATATCGTGTGAAATGAAACTGATTGAATAACTGACTGACAAATTAACGCCTGAAATACGAAATTTGAAGGATTACTTACATAACGTAGGCGTCTGCTAAGTAAGGATTCGGAGTGAAAAGGGGTGTTTAAGTAAATAACGTTAAAATTACTTGAGACTTTTGTAGAAATGTATAAATATTCAACTATAAAAATAATTAGATATGCTTACAGATTATCGGGAGTACATACAATAGGTTATATAATTAACCTAAAAATTATAATACATTGTGAAATTCCTTGTTACTGACTGAGAAAATAATAGGTGACAGACAGATAAGATCGAAATAATTATTTGATAATGATTTATTTTTTGGACGCAACAACATAATGTTCACGATTTGATACCTACATGTATTTATCGTAAATACAGAGCCTCTTAACCCGGAGGTGGAAGGGTGATGAGAGACCGTCTTGATTTTTCTTTTTCAAATAAAAAAATATTAAATTACACACCTACCTAATTTAGAAAATTCCAAGTTGATCAACCGAGTTTCCTACCACAGGAAGATACTCAGTATGGAGAGAGGAACAGGCTAAATGTTTGAAAAGAAGTGCAGAATATGTTACATAATATACAACACAAATACAGAACGAAAGGTAAAACTGATCCACCAAACTTTCATGCATAATAAATGTACGTTTCAATAAATAATAAAGGTATACAACAAATGAAATGGAACAGTTTCATGAAGTGAGTTGTGATATCGAGCGTAACTTTACATCTTCCACAATGAGTGAACTTGTCGTGCTCCGAAAAAAGTACAATGGAAAAAAAAGGAAGCCCGCGGCTTATTCGGAAAGGAAAAACATCGTGAGAATGCCACCATATTTTCGAAAATTACGTGAATTGAGTACAATATTTCCATGATCCCTTAAAAATGGTATTAATTTCATATTTTGGTAGCTCGAGTTGATAGGTTGAAAGATCTTATCATTTTAATGTCCTGAATTCCATTACATTTTTATTGATACTTAACTTTTGTAGACGTTGTATTCATTGTTTCTAAAGGGGATAATATCGGAGGGATCTAAGGAAGCGATGAACTACTGATAATAAAATTGACTGTGATATGTTTAATTCAGTATGCGAAATCCCTTGGACCTTGGCCATCTTTGGTAACATTAATAAAATACGAGCCATAACTTCTTAAAACACTGATTTTTTAATACACTTGCTCGTAAAGTGGCTCTTCATCCTAGTTTTCTGATAGACAAAATAGCACATTCCCATATCAATTCAGGACGTACAAATCCATGGGCGAATTAATTGGGAACATACAATAGACCTACAATTCCTTAGATAAATGAATGTATATCATCTGTATAGCACTGTACTGGTGGAAGGGGTACGTACCATGTACGCCTGCTCTTCTCGATTCAGCCAGCTCCCTATCAATTTGTGTATAGTGTCCGACGACGTGGAACCTTTATTGCACGCTAGATCACACACTTTTAGGACAATTATATATGTATTTAGTTAATTTATTTTAATTTTAACGTCGCGGACAACTTCACCACATGACACGAATATCGGTAGTACAGGAGTGGGTAGATGGAAAACGAACCGAAATATGTATCATACAGAATAAAAAAATAATATATTTTTTGTATAATAATTAACATATTATTAAAATGCTAACTTTCATCCCCTGTTATGTTTTTAGGTTCATACAAAAATCACATAGAAAAAAGCACTTTCAGTCTTTCCAGACTTTTACAATTTTCCTTTCTCTAAAATAAAAACCTTACTAACGAACAGCATTTCGTTTTCATTTATATAGATTTGAACATTCAGGGAAAATTAATGTTTTATCAATATGTTTTATTTTTTCCTCGCAAATGTATAGAAAAACGTCGTATGAAACACGTGTGCGATGATAATTACAGTCTCGCTTGTCTGTAAAAACCTTGCATTCGGCTTTGCCTCGGCTCGCTTATACTTTCAGCCTCGACTGTAGTTTCGATCTTCGCACACTTGTTACACAATGTACTATTATCTACTCCTGTATCGTAAAGTCTAAATTACAAAAAAAAAACGTCGGAAACACGTCATAAAATACATGATTCCCGACAACGAGTAGGTACCTAACTTCAATAATAACGCCTCATGTTCAAGTTCTACAATTTTATTACAGTTTTCAAAATGTGAATAATGAAATAAATTATTTTATTGCTGTTTTATTCTACGGCTTCGTTTTTAAATTAAAACTCGTGTTTTAATAACCCCTGTTATGCACCAGTTTCACAAACTACTAATAATACTATTATTTGCAGGCACAGGTAAAGTAAATGGTATATGAAAGAGAAAAGCATTCGGACGATTTTATGTGTTATGTTAAAGTATAACATGAACATAAATTGGCTGTACAGGATGCGGGTTGTCTTAAAAATGTTATTCAGTCAAACAAAGGTTTTAACCACGTTCATCTATAACAAACCAAAACAAACTATTCGTGATTATTTTGTTCTGCTAGCTTTCTGCCCCGGTTTCACCCAGTGATATATTTGTAATGCGAACACAGAACAAAAATTAATCCTTTTTTCTTTCTTTTTTTTCACGAGTTGCCTTACAGCTTCCGAAACCGTGTTACGGTCCCAGGGTACCCAGCAGAAGACCAAGTCTCCCTCTTTTAGTCGATGGTTGTGAGGCTTATAAACGAGTGGTCAGTTCTGTTGAGGTATATTTAGATAGAAAGTGTGGTTTGTCGGATTATGTACATAAGTTTTTAATTATAAAAATCCATAGGTACCATTTATTTATACATAGACCAACCATTATCTATGGAATGTTCCATTATAGAACGGATCATTTCCTTTGTTGCTACAGAGACATAGAAATATTTGTTCGTAGATCCCGATGTTCGAGATGTCGGAAGTCTATATGTATGGTCTAGCTCAGTGAACTATTGCTTTGAAATTACTACAACAATATAGTATAATAATATGTTCAATACAGATAATAAGTAAACGTTTTCAGGCTTCCGTAGCCAAAGGCTCCGCTGTCCGTTCGTCCGTCCGCCTGTCACATATTGAAATATTCACAAAGTGTGTATGGTATCTATAACCGCTATAAGAACAAATTATAAAAATAAAATTAAATTAAAAATTAAAGGAGGTCCCAATAGAAGAAACTTGTTTTAATCGGGGTTTTTTGCTCGGTCTTAATAATGACAATACATACAAACGTCTAACTAGTATAACCATAATGCGTACTCTTAAGTAAAACAACAAATAATAAAAACGTACTTTTCAAGTCAGTAATGCCTATATTAATTTATTAACCCACAGTAATATGTCCACGCGTAGTAACGTGTGTATGCACGGGATTGCTGGCGGGCTTGCATGTTTTACGAGTTTTGCTATAATATTAAGGAGTCACTGAACTTCTTAGTTCGTGTGGCCATTCTTAATCTGACTCTGGTGTATGATACTTAACCTCTGTTAATGATTTTGTAACTGCAGACTACGGTCTACGATAGTCTTTCAATAAAAAGCAATATTTTTGTTTCACAGGTGAAGTAATGGATATAATGGCGCTAGTGGGATCCGCAGTGAACTTTGTTTTGTACTGCAGCATGAGTCGCCAATTTCGGTGCACATTCGCCCGGCTGGCCCGAAAATTGTTGCTTAGACCAGATCGGGGCGAACAGAATAATACTGCTGATCCTCATACTACGGTGACAACTTTCAAGGCGTAGCGGTCGGCCGCAGCGACTACACCTGTCGCTCATGTCTGAACTTTGTAAAAATGGTATGTATTATAAATAGTTACATACTAACCGTAGTTTAAAGAAACTTCACAGTATGCTCTCTAAGTTCTTAGATACTATATAAATGTAGGTGCTACGACAAGTCTGTAAAAGTACAAAACTGTAAAGATACATGACTTGTTGGAATTTTGTCTTCAGTCACTATGTTTGTCCAGAATAGAAATGGCTATAGGTGCCCACACATTCATCCAATCGGTCGCCGTACGGTCCACCGAAATCGACCACAGGCTGGTCCAATTCTTTTAAGCGAATTCTTGAAAAGGGTAATAGGCCAATAACATCTAATCTCAGTATTATAAGTTAATCTATGCTACCTACCTATCCGGGGGTGACATGGGGTGTAAACATATATTTCTAAGTATATTATGCCTTATTTGACTGACTGGCTGATAGTTTGACACTTTGTTTATTCAAATCTTGTGTGTCTGTGTGAGTGAGGGAATTGCATGCAATGTAGATCATATGATTTACATCTCCAATGTGTGGCCTGTATCAATCTATATCATCCGACGGCCGAAATGGAAAATTTTTTGTGCAATACCGGACCTGTGTGTAGGCTACTTAAATTAAGGGACCGTAGAAAAATGCTCTTTATTCGTATATCTAGGGTTCCTCAGATAAATAATTAACAAATAATGTTCGTGTTGTTCACATTAATGGGATCTAAGCTGTCATATCAATATTATACGAGCGAAGCCGTGTACAGTATCTAGTATTAAATAAATAAGGATATAAAAATGTGTCGGTGAACAAATCCTACAGCCTACCAGCTAATCCATTGCTTGCATTGTGTAGGAACAAATTTTAATTGAGCCTCCCTTTTGCCTTTCAGATTCCAATTTAAAATTCTACATGATGAAGGTGCTTCGTGGAACAATCGGGATTCATTAACAATAAGTTAGATATTCTTTATACATACATTTTTTGTAATTTGAAAAATGTCGATGAAAGGAAATTGACGAAATTTTATATTTTTATAATATTTTATAATTTTAGCTCTTTTGGTAAAGCTAAATGAGTTAATTTTGGCATTATTGAAACAACTACAATTAGTCACAATTTTATTGTTAAATATGTGAATAAGTTACTAAATTAAGTAGGTAGATATCAATGTCGAAATTTAAATATATTTATCTCATTGTTGTTAAAACTTACCAAGAATATTTTTAGTTTTCATTATATAACCAGTAAAATCGGGGCCAACGGCAAAGTTGGACGTAGAAAATCTTAGAGCTAAATGATACGTGTATAATTCTAATAGTGAATGTACAGACTGAGAGTGTTGCGGTAAATGGAGAGAACACAAAACCAAACTTCAATATAAATCAAAAGAAATGTGAAAAATATATAATATTATACTTTTGTATATGTCCTTTAGGAATTGTTTGGATTTTTTAATTTAAAATAAAAATTTAAAGCTTAATTTAATTTGAAATAGAAAAAGATCGTTGAATTTGAAACCGGAGGTCTCGGATATTATTGCAACCGGTTTTATTTTATGGCTAAATGCGTGACTGTAAGACATTTTGAATCGTAGACGTTTCAACTTGGTATAATATATCCCATTGTTTAGGTCGTATGACAAAACAGGCACCTAAATGATGAACAACATGTGAGTTATATGAAGCTGTAGGTTGCCAGTAGCAATTTCGTTTATGTTTTCTTTACATCATATCATAAACAAAAATAAGTCCTTTTCAGTAAGTAAGTATATGAAAAAGCCAGAGGAATCATAAAATGGGTTTATCAGAACGATCTGTTTCGAATTTGTAAAGGATTGTAAAGTTTACGGCTCAATAAATGCGATGTGAAACTTCATAGCTTCTTTATTGTAACGATTAATGTGGTGGCCCATGTAACTGGTTCTTGTGTTTTTTATAATAAATATAAGTTTGTTTTCCGTTGTAAAATGTTTATATACCATTTCACAACTCTTGGTTGAATTTCAAAGAAATAAAAGCTTTATCACTGTTCTAAAGTAAAAATATAACATTAAATGCTTTTTTGAGAAAATCAACAACAACTGAAACGTTGAATTCGTATATGCAAATGTAAACGATATTGCACGTTAAAGCCTGTGAACAAAGGCTTTGTACTCGTTAGTGAGCTTTTTATACGCAGATGAACTGAAACTATCCATGAAATTGGAAGTGCAATCGCCAATATTACAACTGTAGATACCTATTAATATATTAGGTCATTACATATGAAATTGGCGTTTTATATGGAAAAAACAAAATGGAAATCAAAGCATGAACCATTGTTATCTATGCACTTTTGCCATCTTATAGGTATATCATTGATTTCTTTGCTAAAGAAATTAATAAAATAAAATTAAAAAAACAAGAATTAATAAAATTTTTGAAGGCGGTTTGGACTGCCTCATCGGAAATTAATTTTTTTACTTGCAAAAAGTTATCCAAATTCCGGAAAAAGTTGTAATCTGTTGGAGCAAGGTCCGGGGAGTATGATGGGTATCGGAGACATTCCAATCACAGCTCCTCTAATTTAGCGACCGTCTTTTGTGCAGTGGGTGGTCTAGCGTTGTCCTAAAGTAGCAGTGGGGTAGAGCAATTGACCCGACTTGTTTGTTTAACGACTAGCTTTTCCATCATGGTTTGCAATTGTTGACAATACAAATCTGCCGTAATTGTCTGGCCAAATCTTAAGAAGCTGTAGTAGATGACACCAGCGCTAATCCACCAAACACTCACCAGTATCTTTTTTTTAGTTAACTTTCGCTTGGGGCAGGATTTGGCCAGTTCTCCTGGGTTCAACCACTGTAATAAGCGTTTAAGATTATCGTACAGAATCCATTTTTTATCACAAGTAACGATACGTTTCAAAATCCCCTCATTATTGTGCCGGTTGAGTAATGTAACAGCGTGTTTGTTGGTGTACTTTAGTCAATTCATGCGGTATCAATTTTTCAAACTTTTTCACTTTTCCAATTTGTTTTAAGTGAATTAAAACTGTTTTGTCACTCACACCGAGGCCTGCCGCTAACTCTGATGTTGTTTGAGATGGATCCGATTCCACGATCACTTTTAATTCTTCCTTATCAACTTGGGTCTTCGGCCGTCCACGGGACTTGTTCTGTAGGTCAAAATTTCCAGAACGAAAATCTTGGAACCAAAAACGTACCGTGCTTTCTATTCCAGTAGCTGCCCCATACACATCGTTAATCCTCCGAGCTGTTTCTGTACCGCTGGTGCCACGGTGGAACTTGTATTCGTAAATAACGCGATATTTTAAGTTTTCCATATTGTGAACAGAACGATATCAAAGAAAAATCAAATGACGCAAAAACAAATGAATCACTAAATTCAAAACCCACATACATGAGCTTAAATTTGAAATAAATTTGTATTTGAAATTCCAAACCAAACGCCAGATATTTGAAACCAAAGTAGCTAGTTCGACAAAACGCCAATTTCATATGTAAGTACCTAATATAATAGATATTTTTTGTAGTCGAGTGTCGGGTTATTTATTGCCTGTCTTTCACTCTAAAACCTTAAGACGACACTCGAGCCATAAAATTAAATGCTAGATCCTTAGACCGCGATGATTTGCTAATTTCCAGTTTTGCTAAAATAAACTATGCTTTAATTAATTTTAATTTCAAATAGAGCGAGATTAAAATGGATTTCAAGTAACACTGCCTTGACAACGACAGTGTGACCTCAATGTGACATGAAATATTACCTAACAATACCTAAAAAACAGACAAATATAAGATAAACTGACCTATGTGACATATTTGAGACATTTATTTTCTAACAAAATCTATTATAGTAAAAATGACAGATTTTAGAAAAGATCAATCGTAATAGTGATTTATTTTAAATGTATTTGATTTTCATATGTCTTTTCTTCTCTGTCTAAATAAAGTTCATTAATATAATAAATTCATTAAATTATCAAAAATATCAGACCCTACGCAGTAATTGGATATTTGTCGCCAGGGTAGAATTACAATTATACAAATCAGAAGGATATTGAGGCTGTGTAATGAGAAAATTTAATTATTTCGTTAACTAGGTAATATAGATATAATATTATATTTTAATTTACGTTATATTGTACGTTTCATGACTTTTGTGTTGCGGAATCTAATTGTTATGATCTTTCCATATTATTTTTGAAATGTTTAAAATAAAATATGCAGCAACAATATGAAATACTAGGATAAGAAACTCATTAAACAACTAACGTAAATATTTATAATTATAATCAAATCAAATAAATTATAGATAATTCACATCAAAATAAAATGGTAGGTATTAGGTAGTTATTTATTTGAATATAAAGTAAACAAATATTCTTTTAAAGCTTTGGTGCTTCGTTATTTGTTATCTATGTATCTATTATAATATTTCCAAGTTGGAAATGGAATTAATAAATATATACCTAATCGTAATTAAGAACATATTTCTTATAATAAGCACGTTGTCTAAAACACACACGCAATAATTCAATTATGATGTAAGAGCCCGTTTACACAACGCAAATATATCAGCATTAAAATAAACGTCTCAACGTACGTACAGGTACTTAGAGAGATTCTTTAAAGATTGTGAAGCAAATTCGAAAATAAAGACTTTTATTAGCTGTCGGCAGTATTTTGCTACCCATAAAAATAGTTTTATCTATGGCTTATAAACTTTATCATATATTTTTTGGCAACAGTTTCATAAGTTCAGTTCCTGTAAAGATGTAAATGTTGATAGGTTTACTTTTTGAATAAAATAAATGTTGTCTAGAGACGTAATAGTGAAAGAAAGTAGTTTGTATAAATCGCTGTAACACATGACGGATTTATCTAGTCATTTACATTCAATATTTTTAAGAAAATGTTATTAAACATAGATAGAAAAACACTTTGTTCAACGATGCAACTAGAAAACGGACCTAGATTGATTCCTGCATACATATGTAAATACCTACTTATAAAATTATAAACAAATAAATAAACCTTATTTAGTTGTGATTACAGTCATCAATAATAATTAATTTTTATTATTTTTCTTATATTAAACGAACAACGAATATATTATCTTAATTAGCATAAAACAATACATTTATCCCAGGCATTTGAGGTGTAATTAATTTAACAACGATATCTCTAACAATGTAACTGCAAACATAGAATGGATGAGGTTTTGAAACATGGCAAATGAAATAATATTTCTTAGAAGATACGAGTTGAAATAATTGTATTGTCAGGCAGGGTGGTGACCAAGAGTAAGGGACTTCCATAACGTGATATACTGTGATAGTCACCTGAACTGTTTATGGTCTGTGGGTATTTTTAAACTTGCGTGATATCTTTGATATCATCATTATAAGTGCATAGGTCAAATTTTTTTATCAAAGAATATTTTAAAATTGACGTATAAGGCGTACGTTAGATATCGTATTTATAAATTTAATGACTAGTAATTATGTATAAATGTAATTAATCGTTACAATTTAATCTTCGAATTTAAGTATAATAGATAATTTAGTAATTATTATTGAGTTACGCATAATATTTAATATTTGTGTAAGTAAATATTGTCATTAAGTTTTGACCAGGTTTAGTAATAAACTTTAAGGAAATAATGGGTGTTTTATTGCTCTTCTTAATTTTTATTTACTTATTTGCTGTAATATGTCACAACACATATAATATGTTACAAGCTGGGATATATCAAAATTTGCTGATACCTTGCATTATGTGATAGTATAATATTCCCTACACTAACTTCTCTTTATACTACAAAATTTGCATAATCCAAGTCGAATTAATATACATGGATGGAGATAACAAAACAGATTATTATGGAAATTACATTACTCGAAATTAATTAACAACAGAACTTATTAAATTACTAATCCATACGTTACGATATTATAAAAACTGTAAACTTTGCATATAGTATCGTACCTACATCTATATTAATAAAAGAATGTCGCGGACTGACTGACAAGCAACGCACAGCTTAAATCACTGAAGATATAAATATGAAAATTTGATGGTACATATATATTCCTTAAAGGGTGTAGCGGTGCACTAAGAAAATATTTTTCGAAAATCAACCCCTAAGGGGTGAAATGGGGTGTAAAAGTTGTATTCCTAATACAACGCGTACGAACATATAGTGAGTTTAGTCGTTTTGTTTGTGCATTAATTACCTTATTCATTTATATTAATTGGAGTTTTTAAAAATAGTGTCCATTATGTTATTTTCAAACATTCTTTTATTTCATAGCAATAGGCTCACTTAATATTTTAATATTATGCGAATTGAATTTTAGTGTTGAGTTTTGACTTAGTTATTAGCATGGTACAAGGCTGGGAGCATCTAAACTTTAAAAAAACTACATCGGTACCTACACATTTCAGTGGTCAGCCAAGTCGAGGATACGTCTGTATCCCAACTATCTGAAATTGAAGGAAATTTATGTATTTACGAAAAGTTTTATATCAGCATATTGAACTACTCATGCTTTATGCATTAAAGCAGACGCTCAAACTAATGTGACCTCCGACTGCAGCGGAATGTTTTTCTTGGAAGCTTGAAAGAAAATTTCATCATGCTGTTTAAAAACTTCCATTTCGTTAAACAAACATTGCTCCATTGATGATTCTGAATTGACTTTTCTATTTCAGTAGGCGTGAGAGATATATCCGATACGGCATCTTCTATAAATAAGAAAACATCATATCGCCCACAGCTAATTTCAAATCTCAAGTCACTCCATTATAGCTAGAATTTGATGGCCATGGTTACAAATAAGCCATTTTCTCGTAAATATTATTTTTATCTTCGGCTGTGTTACATATTATCGAATAGACTTAAACACTCATATATAAAGTTCAAGAATTTGTTTGTTTGTTTGTTTGTTTGTTTGTTTGTTTGAAAGCGCTTATACATCATAATGCCAGTCGGACCAAAAGGAGCGGAGCAGTAACCATAAACGTCAATCAAATAAAACGAGCGAAGCAGGGGCGGAAACCTAGTTATGTAACAAGTATCAAGGAATGCAGGCAATAACTTTGTGGTTGACGGAAATGCTCAAAGAACTCGCAACCGCCAGAATGGAAGGTGTGACGAATGAGGAGGCAAAAGAGGATCGTTGGTATTCCATTGTCTCTGCCTACTCATCCTGAGATAACGTTCGTGACAGATAGATAACACAGCTGTGCGATACTTCGTTTGTAAATAAATAAAGAATATTTTGAAGATTTTCACGAAAACTGTGCCAACTAATATAATATTCGGAAATTAATTCTTCACAGATTCAGGCACATGAAGTACTAATAAATATAATTTCTTATGCGTGTCCTAAAACAACATTAGGAGTACGATATAACATTTAAGTTAAAATGGCAGTTAGCTTATTTTCTTTCTAAACAATATTTGAATTAAACGTATTTGTCTATATTTTACTGAATCTATTCAAAATAACACTATTTATATAAATAGGTACTTGATATTATAATATCTTCTTTGGTGTGTTAAATTTTTAGGTTTTGAATATAAATAATTTGAATTGCAAAAAGTAGCCGTTGATTTTAATGTAATTCTATAATTCTTCTAAAAACTTATTTTCATTCATCCATATTTTTTTATCTATATTAACTACAACGCCCTTAAAATTTGATCGTAACATAATATAAACGACGCAAGATGATTCATTTTAAGAATTTTCTCCGTGTTATACTACCTATAATTTTCTCGAATCTTTCAGTCTTCCAACTGTTACAATTTCCTAATGCTCAAAATGTCAACATCTTTCGTAGTAAAATTCGAGTCTTCTCACGTAGTAAAATTGTTTATGATCAAAGGATCATAAAATTTAAGCTCTCAAGTTTTCATTTTGATAAGGTGCTCTTTGTGACTTTAATGCATGTCATGTTGTAAATACAGAGGTTTTTATCTTCGTTTATGCACTTCTCTAGAAACTTCATGGTTTTTTATACAGTTTTCACCAAAACTTAACTCCTGGGTACCAAAAGAAAAAATAACAAAAACGTGACTTGAGTTCACTAATAGGTACATTTTAAAATACTTACAAACATTTTGCCAGCCCTGGAATTGCAACCCGAGTCAACCGCATGGTTTCTTCGTCCTTAAATATAATTTGTTTCACTCAGTAGGTAAAAAGTATAATTTTACGTTTATATATTAAACGAGGAATAACAATGTATACTTTATTATTATGCATGCGTTATAGGTTGAAACATTGTCATGGATCATGTCATACCATATTTATGACATTATCATTTTTACTTATATAGAAAAATTCAATACAAGTTCGAGTTAAAAAATGTTGTCCAAAAGTCCTTGATGCTGATTGGTACAAATCATTCATACCTTTTATATTTATTTTGATCTAATTATAATCTCTGCTTCCTATTGCCATTCATAGGCATTTCCTAACTAAGCAAAATTAACAAGAAAATGCAGATTTTCTTTTGTAATTATAAAAAAAGAAGCTTATTCTGTATGAAACTTCGAATATACGATACATAAGAATGGACAGTACCATTATGAGGTTCATACTTGTTCGTATCTAATCCAGTAGTTACTGCGGAACAAGAAAAAGAAACAGGGAAGGTCGGAGTTCCTAATCTAATTTACTTCCTTTACGGGCGGCGTGTCGCGTTATATGAGGAGTGCTTTGGTAAATTATTTAGTTATCTTAACAAACTTCTGCACGTCTCCCCCTTTTATAAACTGCAAAAATAATATTTAATATTAAAATTTGCGCACGCCAACCACCGAGATGAAAATGTGTGGATAATTTGCCCATTTAAATTACTTAGGCCGTTATGACGTCGATATTGAGGTAGATGTCTGCAGGTAAATCATGTACTTAGCTACAAATACAACTAATTTTAAGCGAGTCCATCGCCTCATTTTAAAGGCGGAAGCTTAGTTCAATTTTCTTTTGCAATTTCATTCTATCCTACTTTTATACTCCAATCTTTCCGTTCAAATAAATGTGACCAATTTACGAATGTTAAGCGACAGTGATAACTCAAGTAAGAGCCTTAGAGTAGTTAGATATTACTTCTATGTCTTATTCTTCTATATTTCGAGAGTTCCTGGTTCAATTTAAACTAGAACAAAAAAAAAACGAGCGAGCCTTACAGTAGTCGCATATGATGTGTAACACCTGACATCTCACCTTGGTATTAAGCAACATTAACATTATATCCTGAAACCGACCACGTGATCGGCCGTGAGTCTAGACTCTAGCCCCTTGCGCAGTTTATAGGCGGTGAGCGTATGTATTAATCAAAATTAAAAATATCAATTGAGCAGCGAGAAGTTAACCTCAAAATTAAAAAGATAAATACTGAAATATTTATTCAAAAACTTATTCATTTTTATCAATGATCTGTACTTTTTCAGACACTTATTATCAACAGTAAATACATTTATTAATAGTGTTTATATAACAGCACACTTTACGTTCTCCTACTCTATTTCTCTTTCTCGTCACACAAACGCACACACTGTTGGCTTACAGTACCAACCTTTCGGAAAATAGGTTGGTACCATCTGAGCCAACACTACCAACGCGCGCGCTCCTTGATTAAATCAAATAGCATGCGCTTTCCCGGCTTCCTGTTACACACTTCCGTCCCTTTTCACGAATCACTCCCACATAAAAAATGCAATAGACTATGAATATGGATATTGTTACAGGTAGGTATCTCTAGCCACGCCGCAAGGAACATCAAGGCAGTAATTTATTGTTTAACAAAAACAATTTAATGCTGATGAACGATATAACCATTATTATTGGCTTGTCAGCGAAAACTAAACTTTAGCTAGTTGTAAATTTCTGAGGAACGATCACGTTTTTTGTTTACTAAGGGCGGTCAATACCGAAAACTTTCTCCTCCGCCTTGTGGTAAAGTTTGTCATCAGTCTATTAGAGTTTTTTGTTGGACCTAACGATCTGGTATTTAGGACCGTGAATAGAATATTGAACTATCATTTATTGGTAAAGCGATTATTCTGCAGACAAAAAGTTAGAGTAAGTATGACTTTGCCTTGAGCCATCAATCGAGAGCCCAATTACATATTGCTCTCAAACGAATTAGGATACAGTGGAATAATAAACAAATAATATCCTTGACCTTTTTCATCAAATTAATTTGCTCAGTCAACATCACAGGAGATACAATACAACTAAGCAAAACTTTTTGAACTATCACCACTTGACATTTTTTTATGCAATATAGGTGCGATGACAATACAATTTTCTAATGACAGTGACCTGATGCTGAAGCCAAGATGCTGCGTCAGGAATGTAGGTATACAAGAGTGTGAGTTTGTTTGTAAGGAGCAAACTAAAAGAGTATTGAACCTAGGTACTTATTTGAAACAAGTTGCGTGTACCGCGTTCCGTACCATTTTCTTGGTCAGAAATTTGAGACAGGATTTTTGTTTAGGTTTTCTTGTAAACTACAAGAAAGACCCTATATTCCCTATTTTTTTCAAAATTTTCACTTAGTAGTTTCGGAGATAAGGGGGGGGGGAAACGGTAAATTTTCGTATATTTTATTTAATATAATTTAAACTAATTAAAATTATAAATTTGTATTTCTTATACAACGTTTTTATAACGAGTTATTTCATTTGATATGTTACATGATGCACTTGAGTAACCAAATTAACCTCCAAAATCGAAATTCGATTATTTACTCTATATGTCCGTGATTAATCATGAAACTCTATGAAGTTTCAACATGTCGTTAAATGTGGAAAAGTGTCATTCAATCACTTTCACACGTAAAATATGTCCAGTTCCTTTCAATTACAACATTGGAAATAATTAACTAAGAATGGAGAGCAGCGTGAAGGATCTGGGTGTCACTTTCGATACCAAGTTCACTATTGCTATGCACTGTGAGAATGTCACTGCCAAGTGTTTTCAACTATTGGGTTTCATATTTCGCATGTCAAAGGATTTTAGGAATGAAAACAGTCTTATTTTATTGTATAAATCTATGGTACTGAGTTGAATTGAATATGCATCCGTAATTTGGTCACCTCAATATAAAGTTTACAAAAGCAGGTATGAGTCAGTTCAGAGGAGCTTTCTGAGATATCTATCATTTAGATGTAGTGAAGCAAGAGATCTTCTATCTTATGCAAGTAGACTGTGTCGTTTCGATTTTGTGAGTCCTTAGATTAGGCGCAGGATATTGGACTTGATGTTCCTATACAAGTTGGTCAATGGGCGGGTTTCAACATCTGTCCTGTCTTTGATATCATTCAAGGTTCCTGAAAAAGTATCCAGGAGACGACAAACATTTTGTTTTCCTCGTTGTACCAATAATATAGCCTATAATAATCCCTTACATCGATTGTGCCGACTCTACGACGATATAATATGCCAAGACGACGATGTGGATATATTCCACAATTCTATTAATAAATTCAAAGTTCACTTGTCAAGATGTTTCAGTAGGTACTAGGTTGTATGTATCATGTATGTGTATTCAGAATAGTAATTTGTTAGAAGTGTTTATTTTGGTTTTGATTTTGATTTTAGTTTTAATTTTAATACTAATTTTGATTTTAATTTTGACTTTAATTTTGACTTTCATTTTAATTTATTATAACTCCTTTTTTATAATATTGTGTACCTACTTTATTTTACCATGTATGTTAACTTGTAGTCCAATAACGTGTAAATGTATAGCCATGTTGTGTTCACTACTAATTGAAATATCTGTATAACAAGTGTTTTATCCTATTAAGTAATATTGTGATATTTGCAGTTATTCTGTACTTGTGAAACTTGTTTAAATAAATAAATAAATAAAATAAATATATAAATTTTTCATCCAGTACATTCAGAGAATATAAGCTGTGACAGACTGACAGACAGAAATGTGAGTGATCCTATAAGGGTTTCCGTTTTTCATTGGAGATGTTCGGAACCCTAAAAATATTTCACTGTATGAAGCTTTACATTTTTCTAAGGTATGTCTAATTATTTTTATCGAGATTATATCAATAATCATACCAAGTATGCCAGTTTCTGGAGGGATTGTGCTGTGTGTATAGTACCTATAGTATATTGTTATAGATAGGTTCCAAAAACATATAAATTGTTTCAGGGTAGAGAGTTTGTCTATCAGTCACAGTTTGACATGGGTTGGTCGTTACACGGTTCCTATATAACTCGCGGTATGTGGTTGAGCGAAGCGACCGCTCATATCGACAAACAGTGCAAATTATTTCACGACTTCAGTTCTAAAACTATCTAATACTCACGGACTCGATTACATTGAAACCAGATTTCGTAGAAGCGGCCAAATTAATTTTAACCCGATAATTTCATTAGACAGACTTTCTATAAATGAAAGCGTTTGTCTATAATTTACACGACATTTACATTCATTTGCTATTTGTCTGGATGTTTGTGATTCCGAAAGGTCTGAATTAATTATAATAAAATTTTCAACGATAAAACGTATAAGGGTATATTGTTAGGTGGGTATATTGATTCATTCGATATCTTATATAGAGCTTTGAAAAAATACCATATTTTATTTGTTGTTCTGCCCCGGCTTCGCCTCCACAAACCCATATTAACTTTCATCCCGTATTATGATCTTGAGTTCATACAAAAATACCATAGAAAAAGTTCTTTCAGTATTCCCGAATTTTTCATGTTTCCTTTTCAAATTTTTCTTTCCCTAAAAACCTTATCCTGACAATTACGAACACAACAAAAAATCAACTAAATCGGTTGACCCGTTTTCAAGTATTGATCTTTTATTATTATTTATATAAAGAAGATGGGCATATCGTTAGTTTACCCTGTTATCATTAACTGAACAAATAACAAGAAAAAAATACATTAACATCTGTTATATTACTTACTAGGAAGTATAATAATGTATTTTTAATTTAATAAAGAAAAGGTGAGAGCAATATGGTGAACATCATTTGTAGAGCTTTCTCCCTTAGCCCCAGCCATTATTATAAGTATTGTTTTATATCAACCTATTCGATATCACATTATATCTAATTGTTTCCCTTATTTATTTCATTTCGTCAATTAATTACACAGACGTGACAGCACTCGTAAATATTATCTCGAAAAGCGATAAAGGTGGTATGAACGGAATTTTTTAATCTGCAGATCGGTAAAGATATTAAGAACTCTAAGATACCCACGTAACCTAGCGTCATTAGTTCGCCGCAGCAACATAGTCGTAATTAATAAGAGCAATAGTTTTTCAACATTAGCTATCTACTTTTTATCCGGAAAAGGTGGGTGGGGGAGATTCTATATTATAGCTAATGGATTATTTCTGTTCTTAGTTCCGTTTCTACGCTGGTGAAACTCTAGTTATAAAAATATTTAAAAGTCAGCACGAATGGGTAAATTAACCCTTTTCAACTTACTTGTAAACTTTTCATTTACGTGATTTGAATTAGTTAGTGGTTTAAGAGTTTTACTGAGATCAAATTAACTACGAACTTTCAAGATTTTTCAAGTAGGTAAGTTTAGTCCAGTTAGTAGAAATCCATATATTTATGGCAATAAAATTATAGATATACCTAACTTTAAATGGGACATTACTACAAAATTGGTTAGAATGAAGGTATGGTTGTATGAAGGGATGAAAATAGTAGATTGTTCACCAAGGGACGAAAGGGGCCGATTACCAACGAGGGTGCAGTTGACCTTAAAGCACACGAGTTGGGAATCGTACTTTCTCCCAAGTGATAAATAATATATGATTTTATATTACACCTATGAGGAAAATACTTAGAAATTAACAGTTTAAACAAACCGAAATGCGCGCAAATTTCACCTTTGCAATTTTAAAATGGATATAGTAAGGTGTCGATAACCTAATTAATAGAGCGTTGACTTAAAACCACCACCAAGCACCAATTTTCCAAGATATTTAAATATATTATACTAACTGTTTCCCATACTAAATTTCATCCCGTATTATATCCCCTTAGTGCGGTGGATAAAAAAAAATTGCTGATGTCCTTCATTAGAGTTCAAGCTTACTCCGTATCAAAATCGGTTCAGTGGTTTTGCTGTGAAAGAGTAACAAAGTTACTTTCAGAGTTACAGACAGACAGAGTTACTTTAGCATTTATAATATTAGTATGGACTAGTATGGACTAGTATGGATGTAATCGACTCCTAGTGCTTTGGAGGGCACGTAAAGCCAGCAATCGGCACTTCTTCTGATAACTCTGGCCCGGCAAGATAAAGCTGCGGGAGAATACTTGGATTCAGTCTAAAAAAAGCTTTGGCCTTGGAAAAATCAAAATATAGAAGACTTGGCTGTATGTTAGTTTACCTTTGCCTTCTCCGAACTGGATACATAGACCTTTGCCTTTTCCTCGGAAAGAATACTACCAAAAAAAAAAATTATAATATGGAAGATGACATGACGTGGCCTCGGCTTGTAATATGAGAAATAATCACAGACTTGGCCTCGGCCTATAATATAGATATAGATGTTATTAATGAGAACACATGTTTTTATTCCTCATAATTAGTTTTCCGATACAAAAACATTATGTCGTGTTTATGATGATCATACTCTGGAGTGAGTTGTATTTTTTCCATTTTCATGATTTCGATAAAATCTAGCCATATCGATTTGAAATAACTCTGAGATTTGGTGCGGTTTTCTTGCTGATGTTTGTCCACAGGCCAATTTTGTAAATCCAATAAAACACGGCGATGCTTTTCACAGATCTTGAGGTGAATTGGAACAGTCCCCCTTTCTACCGTTTCTACCATTTTCATAGCAGTGGCTTTGTCTGTATACTTGTGCTGTACAGTGTTTGTACTTTTGTGGAAAATATTAAGAGGTGATTTCGATTTCTGACTGTATGCATCAACAGTTTTTATAGAAACTTGGGTACCTACAGATCGGTGATTTGATTTTTGTTTATTTACTTGTATTGTTCCAATTTCTTCAGTTTCTGCTCCATTAGCCTGAGTTTGACAGTTGGTGTCTCGATTTCGTAATACATGTTGTTGAATTGCTTGCAAAAGTTGTGGCACAGGGTCGTTTACGAGTTCAGAGAAACCCCAAAGGTACCAATTCATATTTACTTCTGTAACTATAATACACTATTAAAATAGAATTTTGTTAACGTTGTATAGTTGATTATTTACATATATTTGACACTTATTTGCAGAATCTGACATTTAATGTCCATTATTTTTTAAAGTTGAGGCATTGGTTCAGTAACCAAACCAGTGAAATGGTTTTTTATTTTATTTATTTACTGAACCCTATTGTTACCATGCCAACATTTTTGTATAAGAATTGAATTGGGACTGTCTAGAAAAATAGTCAATACAATGTATGATATTTATAAATGTTTTATTTAAATAAGCCCTATATAGTAATCTTCTAACGAATAGCCGTTCTTCTACATTGTGGCGACCGTGACATTAAAAAATAATAATGGAGAAGAATAAAGTTATGGAGCGTTCAGTCGCGAGAAGATTTTCATTAGGGCTGCTCAAGATGATGGTAAGGACTGATGAGAACTAGATGGAGCGTTCGGTCGTTAGCAAATCTAACGAATTCTAAGACGGCCACCTGGTTCCTCTTCATTGTGGCGGCCGTGACAGAACTGGATGGAGCGTTCGGTCGTTAGCAAATCTAACGAATTCTAAGACGGCCATCTGGTTCCTCTTCATTGTGACGACCGTGACAGAACTGGTTGGAGCGTTCGGTCGTTAGAAAACTCGCTAGGGCTGCTTAAGATTTCGATGATAGATATTATGGTAAGCCCTAGAATCAAATCTAACGAATTCTAAGACGGCCAGCCGTTCTTCTAAATTGTGACCTTTTTTGAATAATTTATTTTATATTGAATTTAATTTTGTTCAATATTTTTTTTTTGTTCGTTGGAGTATGTTGTGAAATGGTTTTTTATTTTAATTATTTACTGAACCCTAATGTTACCATGCCAACATTTTTGTATAAGAATTGAATGCGGACTGTCTAAGAAAATAGTCAAATATATACAATGTATGATATTATAAATTGTTTTATTTAAATAAGCCCTATATAGTAATCTTCTAACGAATAGCCGTTCTTCTACAGTTACAGCAAACATCACAGTCATGCCATTTAGTCATTCATAGAGACACCGGTAATAATTATATACATATTTGCCTATATTAAATTGATATATACCTAATATATTAACTAAAATGAAGAAAAGTAGTTTACGCTGGTTTGTACACATTGAAAGAATGAAGGATGAAAGATTGACTGAAAGGAAATGAGGACGACCTAAGTGTATTTTTAATTAACAAAAAAACATATCTATTAGACATTAAAAGGTAATATTAAAAAGTACCTAACACACAATCGTCGAGCATGTATGAAAAGTATTATGAATATAAAAGAAGCGTGTCTTTGGAAACCTTCTTGTGATAAAAGGCGTGATGATCGATATCTATATAGGCTATATTGTTACGAGCTAGGGTTCGAAGAGATTTAAAATACCGATTAAATAGACAAACTTTACTTTAACACCACAAGAATACAGTTAAATAAATGAAAACACTAAAATAACACTTAGTCGCACTAAATTCCACTTCACTGTTTCGCTTTTGTCGCTCTGATTCGCACTGTGTTCTCCCGGCGACGATCCTCTGTTTATATTGCCCAACGAACATTCGAGAAACGCCGAGATTGTTGTACAAAGTTGTAGACGCGTCTCGATGCGGCTCGGTGCCAAATACCTACACACCGAACGCGGCCGATTTTGGTACCTATGGCTAGGCACATACGGTCCATTTTCGTTTGTACTTGATTCTCTCTGGATGTTTCTAGAGACGTCTATCGACCTTGATGTGTTTAGGTATTTATTTGTGCGATTTAAGTACCTACTCGTTACAATATAAAATCAGAAGAGATGACAAGCTTATCGTGGGGTTAGCTGCCACTATGTAGCGTTTATTTTAAGAAGAAGTATTACGTAACTTCCGAAGCACAAGAAGGCGATATGGCGATAAAAGAAAAGAATGCTTAGCTTTTTTTGCCCGAGTGAGGAAATCCTTACGCTTTTCTTTAACGTTCCTGCGGTTTAATTTAAGTAGAAAGTTATTACTTAGATCAGAATTATTTTAATGAAGTGTTAAAATTAACTTAATTTACTTACACCGGGCATGTGAAAGGGTTTTGACATTTTTAGGATACAAATCTTAATATTATAATGACGTCATATAATACTAATATTATAATACATAGATAAAGTCACGCCTGTTTCCCAGAAGGGTAAGCAGAGATCACGGATTTTCATTTCCTACGATCCTGACGAACTTTCATTTCATTCACTCCATTATATTCTTCATGCATGTTCGTCGGTTTAGGGTACTTCTTACCTGGCCATTTTTGAGAATGCTTCCTATTTAATCTTCATACATCTTCTTTATTTTATACATTCGCCTAATATATTTCTTTCGTTAATCTTCTTGCATCCATCCTTTCTACATGCCCAAACCATCTTAGCATTCCTTTCTCAATTTTTGTCACTACATCATCCTTCACTGCACACTGCTCTCTTATCACACTATTTTTTATATTTTATTTTTCAAAGTCACAATACTCAAAATTCTTTATGCTCTTAATTCTACTGCATTCACTCGACTTTGTTGTTTCCATCTGCCATACCCAATTTTAAATACCATACATCGGTAGTGTCGGCATAAATGCGAAAGTTACCTACTCTGCCTGCCTGTGTGTCTGTCTGTCACGGCTAAACCACTTAATCGATTTTGATGAAATTTGATAAGGAGAAATTTCAAGAAAGGACATTTTTAGGAACAGCATTTGTGGGGGAATGCTGTTCACTTATTTTCTGCCAGCTAGTAGGAGAGGTTTTTTTAATTTTTTTTCTTCTAAAACGGTTCAGCGGCGTACCGACAAGCGCTGGACCCCTACTCGTCTGCAAGAATTTGTAGACTCAGGGGCTCAGACTACACGAAAAAGAGGTTTTCTGCCGGCAAGTGCTTACAATCACTTTCTGTCTCCATCTCTCTACCTATGAGTATACGAAACCCTTCGTGTGCGAGTCAGACTCCCACTTGGCGGGTTTTTTTAAACCCACCCCCTAAGGGGTTACATTACAACAGGTAGTTAGTATGGGCGAAGTCAGGGTGGAAAGCTATTTTATAATAAAAACTTCACAAACAAATATTAGCAGAGAAGATACAAATTTAGACTATGGGAAACTCGACGGGGTAAATCTGGCTCATTGGCTTATATTAAGCGCTAGCTTTTGTCTGTAATATATGTTTGTAGTCTGTCTGACGATTTATGTTTAATTAACTATGCACCTACATCAATATGGAAATTGTTGTCATTTGGCATAAAGTTGTATCGTTCACGAGCAAAACTAATTTTAATAAATCCATTTATAAATTAATTTAATTAAAAACAAAATAATTTCAGTACATAATTTTTCCTTTTAATTCATTTCTATGAAAGAAGTTATTAAAAGAATTTTATTTCAAAGTTGAAAACAATACGGCAATAGTTAATTTTATTGTTTTCGCTTACAAAGAGATCTAAAGCAGTTTTTTATAATTGATGAAGGAAAAGTCCTTGCAGGTTTCTTTAATAACATTTATAAAAAAGTTTTTGACGTTGAGTAAAGAAATTTTATTTAGGGGAACAATTGAGTTTATTCGTTGTTGTCTTTCCTGAGGGAGATGAAGTTGTGACGGAAACAGCTGCTGACTACATCATGTTAGGTATATTGTATAGGTTGTGTTTTCCGCAAAGATTTCGTTTAAATTATCCAATAATAAATTGAACTTCTTAAAGTATCAAATTCGGCGTCGGTGGTCGATTGGATACGACGTCGGCTCGCAACTGAAAAGTCGCGGGTTCGATTCCTACAAAGGGGCTTTTCCATCTATATAGGTACCTTAACAGAGCTGGCTAAATGGGGCCGGCAACGGTTGAACCCGTGAAGAATAAAAAAAAGTATCAAATTAATTATTATTTTAGAACAGCAACAGCAGCTTCTTGTTAGTATCGTAGCAATAAAGCCAATAACTAGAGTATAATTAATTGCTTCGTTAAAATTATGAGAAAATATAAATTCCCATTTTTAACGACTTCAAAAAAAAAGACGTTACTCAATTCGACCGTATATATTTTTATTTTTTTTATGTGTGTTCGCGGATAACTTCGTCGTTTATGAACCGATTTTGATTATTTCTTTTTTAATCGACATATAATTCTTCCGGATTGGTCCCATTTTTAACCGAACTTCAAAACAGAAGGAGGAGGTTTACAATTCGTCGGAATCTTTATTTTTTTTTATGTATGTTCCCCGATTACTTGAAGACGCCTGGACCGATTTGGATTATTTTTTTGTTTGAAAGGGTATACTTCACAGGTGGTCCCATTTTTTTTTGTGAAAATTGGTTCAGTAGTTTTTTTAGAAATTTTGAAAAAACTGACTTTATAAGTACATTTTTCTTAATATCTCGATGAAATATGTACCCATTTTGACGACTTATTTTTTAAGGATATAATATTTTTTCGACATTATATTACAGACATAATGACGAAAATCGGTTTAGTAGTTTTTCAGAAATTCAGTAATTTGTCTCTGTTTTCGGCTGAAAATTATCACTTCTTGCCCGTGGTACAGTTGGCTAGTTCAGTTGACCAGACAGCGGGTAAAATTTTTTTTCCTTGGTACTGTTGACTGGATCATTTCTTTTTTCTGTTAACCGTGGTACAGTTGACTGGACCAGAGTTAATTTTTTTTTAACTATAGTACTGTAATAAAATTGTGGACGGAATGTACAGTTAAAATGAAAAGTGAAAAGTTGGTGTTAAAAAAAACTTTCAAACCACATGCCTACTAACTTAATAACATATCTCGCAACTGGCGCTCGAACTTTAGGCCTCCCAATAAGGGGAGTTTCATCCAAATCTGGTAATATCTAGAGCCGAGAGATTGTCCTACGGGATTCAAATAAACAAAAAGCCTTAGCAACGGTTGCTATTGACACGAAGTTGTAAATTTTTGTATCGACGGTGGTCTAACGGCTAAAGGTATGGTATGGTATGGTGCAGCTCAGGATGCAAATGGTTCAAATCCCATCCACAGCAGTTTTTATTTTTTATTTTTCCATATTTTTTTTTATTTGCGTTATTATTTGTCTCTCAGGGCAGCAAAATCACTTAAAAGGGAAAAATAAAGTTACTTTTAAAAAAAAGTGTAACGACTTCAAAAATTTACACTGAAAAGTAAAAAATAATTATTATTTCGTCGTAGAATTTGAAGACGGTTGGTGCCAAATTAGAAATAACTTAGTTCCCAAATCCACAAATCTAGACAATTCATTAGGAACCTACGATCATCAGTACAAACATAGATAATATTGAACAGATCTTTATCTTCTTAGATGTTTATTACTTTGTATCCTAATTTGGCAGCAACCGTCTTCAAATTCTACGACGAAATATTTATTATTTCTTACTTTTCAGTGCAAATTTTTGAAGTCGGTACACTTTTTTTTAAAAGTAAATTTATTATGTCATAAAAATTGGTTCATTAGTTTATCAGTAATTTAAAAAAAACTGACTTTATAAGTCAATTATCACTATCTCGATGAAATATGTACCGATTTTGACGACTTATTTTTTTAAGGATATAATAATTTCTCAACATTATCTCACAGACATATGACGAAAATCGGTTTAGTAGTTTTTCAGAAATTCAGTAATTTGTCTCTGTTTACGGCTGAAAATTATGTATCAGAGAAAAGCCTTAGCAACGGTTGCTATTGACACGAAGTTGTCAATTTTTGTATCGACGGTGGTCTAACAGCTAAAGGTATGGTATGGTGCAGCACAGGATGCAAATGGTTCAAATCCCATCCACAGAATATCACATCCAGAAAATATTTTGTCGTAGAATGTGAAGACGGTTGGTGCCAAATTAAAAAAAACTTAGTTCCCAAATTCACTAATCTAGACAATTCATTAGGAACCTACGATCATCAGTACAAACATATATAATATTGAACCATTGAGATATAGGTACTAGAGGAGCTATAATAGACAAAAGGCATGCTTCATTTCTATAAAAAATAAAACTTAAGTTCGCTGAAGCGCTTGTTAGTCGCTAGTCGAGTAACCAAACGGTATAAACACACAGCGCTAGATCGCTTCTAGGATGTAGTTTTCTCGCGACCAAAAGGTCGAAAGCGCCGTGAATTTCATGGCGCTTACGCATTTCGTTCAACGTACTACAACAACATGCTTAATATAGACTAACTACGCTTACAGAAAGGACATACCTAACAAGCTCATTTGTACAAGATTTGTATTTTTGTTTGTAATGAATAAAATCAAAACTACTGGACTGATTTAAAAAATATTTCTAAATATATGTATATATTATATATATTGAGTAACATAAGTTTAATTTTATAATACATAGCGGCTTGCCCCGACTTCGCCCGGGGTAACATTTATATCCCCAAGTAAAAAACTACTGGACCGATTCTAAAAGTTCTTTCACCTGTAGAACGCTATTTATTGTATTTAAGGAAACTTACAGACTAAGAACGACTCATTGAAAAAGCTAACTAATATAATAACTAAGCCTAATACAGTTTCAACCTATCATATAATGTATACTGAATACCATAGGCTATATTTTATATTTCCTATTGTATATAATAGTTACCCCGGCAAAGTCGAGGCAAGCCGCTAGTTGTTTTTGTTGTAACTTGAGTTCTTCAGCATATTGAGTATAAGCAATATTTTCATAAGAAGAGAGCGTGGTGAAATGGTGACTGTTATGATTTAGTTACATGCCCTTAAACAATTTCACTCTTATTAATAAGTAATAATTAATATTCTGATCAGTTTTAGCTTCATGTTTCAAGCGAATTGTTGTATATTTGATAATTATAGCCCGTATCAAATGTATTCGGTGATTCAAAGTGCTCGGTTGATTAAAAGAATGAACTAAAGATGTAAATACTTCTTACTGGATAAAATGTTCTTTTCTGCTTTTGTTATGTATTTAATAATGTAATAAAAATGTAATGAACATAATATATAACTATGTTTGGATGGTAACCAGTTCTCTTCACTGCGGTTGTTTTGGACAAATTTTATCCATCTTTCTCTTGTTTCTTGGCTAGGGCGTGGAAACCTTCAATAGACAAAATACCACAAATTTCGTTAACTATTTTATTACAAACTAGCAGTTTGCCTCGACTTCGTCCGGGGTAACAATTATATATCATATAAAACATATCTATTTTATTCAGTGATATTATAGCATTCTACTGGAGAAATACTTTTTTAAATTGGTCCAGTAGTTTCTTACTAGTGGATACAATTGTTACCCCGGGCGAAGTCGGGGCAAGCCGCTAGTATAAAATATTGCCTCAGTTACTCAGCGATAATAATACATTCTACTGGTGAAAAACATTTAAAATCGGTCCAGTAGTATTGAGTTCATCATTACAGACAAAAATAGAAAAATCTTTTCTCTTTATAATATTAGTGTAGAAGTGTAGATAACACATTACACAAACAATAATATCTGCGTAGAAAATATATTGTATTATTTTCCGCTATATACGGGAACGTCAACCAATTCTACCTATTTTCACTTCTGAATGTTTTTAGTCTATGTCGAATGACACAACATGCGTCTGATAAATTTTATGTTCGTATTTAATTTTAAAATGATTATACCTAGTTACTTAACGGTGGAAAGTTATTCCTTTACACTTCGCCGTATTCCTTGAATTATTAGTGCAATATTTCAACACACACCACGGCATATTGTATGACTTTCAAATTTTTTCGATTAAAAACAATCACTAGCGTATAACTGCTCAACAGCTAGCAAGCGACTGTGTGAAGTGCGGCACGATCGCCGCAATTGAATGGGACATAGGAGTGATGGGTAGCGTCTTCTCTAGTACCTATAACTCACTGTATTAAACAGATATTTTATATTTATCTTCTTAATTTTGTATCCTAATTTGGCACCAACCGTCTTCAAATTATACGACGAAATGTTTATTATTTCTTACTTTTCAGTGCAAATTCGTGTCGTGTTGTGGGGTAGCCAGGCCGGGTAGATGGGTAGGTATAGCAGGAAAACTCGTAGTAAACTTTCACCATTCGTTTATTGGTCGAATTAACAAGGAAGGAACAAGCAGGAGCAGCAAAAGAACAACCAGTAAAAGGATCCGTAAGGAGCCAAGGAGAAGGAGCCAAGGAGCCAAGGAGAAGGAGAAGGAGCCGTCAAAGGAGCGCACTGTAATAAAAATGAACTACACATTACTACAGGGCGTTAAGCTATTGAAGTAACACAATACAAAGTATGATAAAAATACTTACAATACTTATTTGCGCTCCTTTTATATTAACATAGATATTAGTTCTTGAATATTGATTCAATACATTTTATTTAGTTGTTTACTTAGTTGATAAAATAGAAATATAATAAATTTTACAATTGGCAGAGTAACTGCCTAAGTCAACAGTTTGTGAAGGAATGAGTAAAATTTTAATTTAGGTTCCACACATCGAATATTTGAAAATAACATACAATGTTCTATTGAATTAAAATGAACAATATCGTGTTCTAAAATCAAAATAAATGCTATTTATGATGGCCAGCTTGTAAGCGGCCAGGAAAATAAGGTCGTATCATCACAGTCGGTACACTTTTTTTAAAATTAAATTTATTTTTAACTTTTGTTTTGTATAAAAAGTTATGCTCTATCTGAGGCTCTATCAATAGACAGAAAAACTTCAAAGTTGTTTGCCAAAATCTTAACAATTTATAAACTAGTACCTAACTCATTTAGTTTTTTTAATTATAAAAAAATAATAACCCTGCTATTTTAGATATTTTACTAAACCCTAATTACTAGTTAATTAATAGTGAAATATATTTTTTAAATGGTTCAGTAGCTTTTATTATATTTTTAGAGTGCGTTATTTAGATCATATATTTAATTTATTACTGTATAGTCTAGTAAGGTCATTTAATTTTTTATAATATATTCAGTATATTTATCAAAACAACAATAATTAATTTTTATTTAGGTACTTACAGAATCGTGATATCAGCCTCCAGGGTTGGGTACAGAAGAAACAAAGTATCCTTATTTTAGCTACTGATATTTATTGACGCCTGTTTCTCTTACCTTGCTGTGCCCATTCTATACCTTAGGTCTTAGTCCGTCTTAGAACTATTAGGGCGTTTTTCCACTACGCACGACACGATACGATTTACGTTTGCAAAACAAAACAAACAACAAACGGCACACGGCCTGTCGTTCATTCGTTTTTCCACTCCCGAAAAAACCGAAATCGTTTTACATATCGGTGTGGTGTCGTTACGGACCATATAAATGTATGGCGCTCTAAATCGTTACCGTATTTTACAGAGTCTTGTCGTGTGTAGTGGAATAATGGCTTTAGATGAGATTTGAATATATAAATTAAATATCACATCGTTTGAAAACACCTTGTACCAGTACCTATAACATGAATCAGAATTAAGATTTACAAATTTAAATGTGAGATTAATTCGTCAAATCATATTATCCTTACCTGTTTGACGCAACTCTCGAATATAAGAAGAACAAAGCAGGTTGTGAAGAGGGAAATTATTACATTTGTTCGTGTTTAATTTTCAAATTTCTAAAGGGAGCACGCTCTTGAAGCGCTGTTTACATTGGACTAATAAATTGCCTTGTTACAATTTTAACGTGAAACGACATCTTTTAAAATCACAAAGTGAATGGAAACTTCTTTTCCCATCTCGTTTCAAACAATCTTATTTGTAATTTATAAGGATACAGCTAATATAATTTGAATAAAATATACAGGCCATAGCGATGATAGCCAATTTTACAATTTAGTGTAAATACCATAATACATTTTGTATAGTAAGTTTAAAATTATAGCAAATGAACAATTAATTATATAATTTTGATAATAGTGATTTTGAAAATTACAGAAATCGATTTTAGGTTTAGCCGATGGTATTTGTAAGGCTATATCTAACGAATGGCTAGTTCTGTTGAGGTACATTTAGATGAAAAAGCCTCTAATGTGTGGTTTGTCGGATTATGTACATAAGTTTTTAATTAAAAAACACATGGCCGGGATCCGGAATCGAACCCGGGGTCTGCCTAGTTGATACCAGACGACTTAACCACTCGGCCACTGACGCACGTGATTACTTACGAGTACGCACGACATAACTTTTTATCCAGAAAATCCTTCATATTTCACAAGTCACATTTCAAAAATTTCTACGGGCGAAGTCGGGGCAGAAATCTAGTAATATATATTTTATTTATTTATAAAAATTACTGCAGATATTTTGAACACATTTTACACTTCATTTAACATTAATGATATTTCCATTCAATTATGGAATTTATTTGTATATACTTTGTTATCTATTGTCTACACTAATTATAAAGATTAAATTTCAACAGTTTAAACCAATTCAATAAAGTAGGTGGGCACACTTTAATTAATTTTATAAGTTGTGATTCAAAGGTGCTTACATAAATAATAATGTTCATGAATTTTCACAGAACTTGAAGAGACAAATTACTTCACCGCCGAACAAAATATTAGAATCATTTTATCGAGTTTCTGAAAGTAAAATATTTTTTAACGAGTAAGTCATATACTTTAACCACGAATGTTTAAACTTTGTCTGCAAAAAAAATTTTCATTAATAATGTAATCTGTACTAATATTATCTATACTTATACTTGTTCTATTAAAGGTGTGATGTTGTAATGCTTTGCAAACATAAACTCTCTAAGAATTTACTCATTCTTGGGATACCCTGGGGAATTGTAGAGTCTAACCGTGGCATTTTTTACATAAAAGCTTAAAAACCTTTTTATTTTCCTTTCCACGCATCATGGTACTCATGTCGGTATTGTGTACATAAAAGGCCTTCAATAAGCCTCAAAAAATATATATTAATAGTTTCGTTGAAGGGGTACGGTAGACTTGGTTGAAATCTATAATAAATTACTATTCTATTTATTTAAATTATGATTCCACTAGGGTTTTGATGATTCCGCCATTTTTATTGACATCACAGTAACAATATGCCGATCAATCGGTAGCTATAACATGTTCACGCCAACCGTGATATGTCCTATTAATCACTGACTAATCACAACTATCACGGCACGGACGGGATTAAACTGGATTCCCCATCATGTCACGATGAGACATGACAACATGACTAAAACGCCATTGGGAGCTTTCCCGTTTATTTCAACTTTTTTTAGCAAAGGTACTGTAATGTTTCAGCCTCAAACTCAAGGTCTCGCACGAAGCCGGTTTCGTTGCTAATATAGAAATAATTCATGAAGTTCACAACTAACACAAATTAATTTAATTAAATAACAGACCAATTTCTAGAAATGGTCATTCATTAAAACGAAATTGAAGTTGTAGAAGTAATGTTTAATGTCTTTAGTTTGAATAGCCTAGGCTCAAGATTTACTTCGTGTGAAATTCAGAAACAGAGAAATGTTTAAATATTATGTAAGTATCTATTTACATAATATTTAAGAGTAAGTAAATGTATTTGTGGACTCTTTTTTGGCGTGTCCAAAGTGGCTGAATTCACAATTTTATATATCCTTGTTATGGGTTCGTATCCTAGTTCGAGCAAATCATTTCTCGTCCCATCGTCCTAGGTTGATTTCGTGGTCGATCCACCAAAATCGACCACAGACTAGTCCAATTATTATCGTGCGGCACACCGTCCGTTTTCAAATCGTTGTATTTGTGGTTGATTTCGATGACCGGAACGATCTGTCACACATCCACACGCCTTTGTTTAATCGAATCTTGTGTGTCTGTGTGGGTGAGTGAATTGTATGTGATCTAGATCGTATGATTTACATTGCTAATGTGTGGTCTGTCTTCAATCTCTATCATATGGCGGCCGGACAGAAATTTTTCTGTGAAATAACGGACCAGAGGGTCGAGTGCCGATTTGCATCGAGTACAAACGCCTCGACAGTGAGCGCGTATTTTATTAGATTGTTGCAACTTTGTATGGAAAATTGCAACAATGTAACAAAATACACCTCTGAAAACTTTATTTATTTATTTTAAACAAAAATTTCAAATTGTGTTTTAAACAAAAATTATCGCTTACGTTGAATCGCTTACTGTGTCTATCCTGTCCACGGGCGAAGCCGGGGGCGGGCAGCTAGTTCTAAATAAATGCGTTCTGCTCTTTCATCACTCGTTTTCCCATCGACCACTTCCCTTAAGTGGGAGCAAAGTAGGTATTTTCGCCAAGACTGTCCACAAAATCGCGTCTATCCGTTTTCGAATCCATATTGATGTGAAAGAGTGACAAACAAACAAACAAACAAACAAATCAACAAACACACTTTCACATTTACAATATTAGGAAATGTAGATAATATACAACCTAAATAAAATAAATAATATTAATTTTGAAATCATAGGTTCTAAGAGAGTTTATTACCTACTTAAAAAAAATTGCCTAAGTTGCAAGTACGAATCGCGCGCTGAGGGTTCCGTACCATTTTTTCGGTCAGAATTTTAAGACAGGTTTTTCGTTTAGGTTTTCCTGTACTTAATCAATAAAAATGGCCCTATATTCCCTAATTTTTTTTTTCAAAATTTTAGACTCAGTAGTTTCCTTATAACGAGCCCTTTGATTTGATATATCACATGATGCACTTGAAAAAATTCACCCCCAAAATCAAAATATATATGTACCAAGTTTCAACTTTTTCGTCTAATAGATTCGGAGAAAATAAGCTACAATAGAGTGATCCTATAAGTGTTTCCGTTTTTTCTTCGGAGATGTACGGAACCCTAAAAACTACACATTTACTCCCTGATTTATTTGTATAATATTATAGCAGTAAGCTTATTAATTAGGCAAGGCAACACTATACATATTATTATTTTATTAAAATTCAATACCAAAATATTATTGATACCGAAGAAATGTAATTCTAAAAAATTGATTACTATTATGGAATGTCATCTCAAGATGCTACGTTATATAGTTCGGTCAAACGAATTGAGATTTCACGTATAAAGGTGTAGGTACGAAATTTATGAGGGTCACTGTCATTTGAGGGTTTATTTGCGTCTTTGTTCACTTTAACTGGATGTCCATCCACATTGACTGCTACTCGTAATATTTTACTTCTATGTTAGAACTTAGAATGTTCCAGTCTGTGATCAAATAAAATTTTCTTGACCTAATTTCTACTTTTAAGTAGGGTAGACTTTCGTAAACACCGGTGCTTTTATGGCGCTACTACAAGAAAAAGTTATAAAGATAGAGTGTTCTTTTCTGTTTGACAACTTTTCAGTTTTATTTTTTTGCAATTAAAAATATATCTAAACTTTGCTTTATATTTTTATAGTTTTATATTTTCAACCACATTGATATTTTTCATTTAATCTTCTTTTTATATAATGAGTCACTTTACTTACTCTAGTAAGTAAAAGACACACAGACAGATATTACGTTTAAAATATAATATGATAATAGATATATATTTGTACCTTTCGCCGTTGAGACGATGGGCCCTTGGGACGAAACGGCTAAAACTTTCACCCGCAGCCTCAGCAAGCCTCTCCGCCTGGCCACTGGAGACCAGAGGGTCTCAGAGGAGCAAGGAGTACCTTGTACAGAAGATCAGCGTGGCTATACAACGAGGTAACGCGGTAAGCATACTCGGCACCTTGAGCACATCGTCTAGACTAAAATTTGCAACATTTTATTAAAATTTAGTAAAATAAAAAAAAATAGAGTTAGCTTATTAAGAAATTATTTATATAATTTTCTGCTACTTCGCTGAAAACATACAGACAAATCCATCAAAAACTGAGAAATTAATGGTGTTCTTTTGAGAGGGCTGTCGGTAATTTATTTCTCTTGTCTCATTTTTCTGCAAACTTTTCCTAAACTTCTCGAGTTTCAGACTTTATTATGAGATCAAAAAATGCAGCGAAAATTTTATCCTTTGAGATATTATAGTGATGTTTGCTAAGGTTCTCTAACGAATGGCCCACTTCACTTGAGTCGACCTTCTTGGTAGCGGAGAAAAAATGTTTCTTGGCGAAAAAAAATGTAGCTATATCAGATGGTGACAGGTGGAAAAACAGCTTTCTTGCAAAGGCACGAGGGTCAAGGTAAATCGACCGACTAGATCTAAGTGTTTGCTTCTAGGAATAATTTGAAAAAGGGTTTGGACATAATGATCGGCACTTTTTAGAAAATTATTGTATTTTGAGACGCTTACCTCATTTAATTTGGAGACATTCTAATATTGCTATGGTATTATACTTCTTCAAATTGTTTTAAATTCGTACAATCCTAATTAAATATTTAAGACGATTCACTTAAAACCGTGCGTTGTTGAATTTCTCATAAAGTTAGGTCAAATCAGTTCTATGCACAAAAGATGTATACCTAATACCTCAAGTTACTGAATATTTTGTCTTTAGTACTTTATTAGTATCCATATTAGAAGCATAAATCTTTTCTAATAATCCTATAGATTCCTGTATTTTTAAATGTGTCTAAGATTAGATTTGTGTTAACATGTTATCTAAGGTAAATAGAGGATTATAATCGAACTAGAAATAACAACCTAGTGTGACGCCTATCGAATTTAAAGTTTAAACTTTGTTTAGAATTCAGAACAGGATTATTATCTCAGTTGGTACATAAACAACAGGAATTGTTTGGTTTTGTTCGCAAACAAAAGTTACTAAATAGATGTTTGCTTTATGTTTTCCATCCTGACCACTTTATTTATGCGTTGTGGTTTTTGCAATTAACAATTACTAACTACATTATCATGTATAAGGCAAATACTAATACAAGTTAATTTTTAACATATAGTAAATATTTACTATGATAAAAAAAATGGCTGAGTTGAGAGTACGGCTCGCGCGCTGAGGGTTCCGTCGTACCATTTTTCGTTTACGTTCGTAAACTATATTCCCTATTTTTACGGTTCCGTACCCAAAGGGTAAAAACGGAAACCCTATTACTAAGACTCCGCTATCCGTCCGTCTGTCTGTCCGTCTGTCATAAGATAATTTAAATTATGCATTTTAAAATTATACGAATTATATTTGTATTTCTTATAACGAGCCCTTTCGATGTTTGATGCACTTGAAAACATTTTTTTTAAACTTTTTACTTGATCCCTCAAAATTAAAATTTCATTATTTACGCTATACGTCCGTGATTTGGGTCATCAAACTCTATAAATATATACTAAATTTCAACTTTTTTCGTCCAATAGATTCTGAGAAAATAAGCTGTGACAGACGGCCGGACAGACAGAAGGGTTTCCGATTTTCAGTTTTTTCATCGGAGATGTACGGAAACCTAAAAACACAAAAAACAACACACTTTTACGGCCTTTATACCTAATGGCGCGGTGCGGCCAGCAGTGTCTACTTTTCATTAGATATATGTCCATATTGAATACTGTTTTAACATTGCGCAGTTAAATATCTGCCTTAACTTTAATTAGTTCATTGAAACTTAGTGAAGTGAATAAGGCAGAGATAAAAAAGTTAAGGATTTTTATGTAAATACAAATGACAATGACTAAGTTTAAATTAAAAGCGCTTCAACCCCTCAGAAAGACTGAGAAAGCAGGTAAGTAAATCGATCTAGCGAAACGCTGAAAGAAAGGAAGTCTGCTACATAATTTAATTACATTTTATTCTTTAGAATTTAAATATGGTTGCCACCCTAAAGAAAATAGTGAAAACGAATTTCTAAAAAAACCATTCCTGTTAAATAAATTGAACGATCAAGTGTTGACAACATTTCAACGAGCAATCACTTGTGATGAAACTTTAATAAATCTTCATTTTCAATCTTAAAAGTTGTCAATCTGGACAAAATTAGAAGTGATTCAAGGAAATTGCGCCATCCATCAATGGTTTATTCTGAAATAGAAATTGAATAGAATCGTTCATGAAGTAGACTTCAGATTGATTGAAAGATTTTTAACATTATATTTTAACCTTTATTATAAAATTAAACTTAAAAATACTGTAGGTTAGGTACCTTAGTTGGTTGTTATGCAATACATATTATTATTATTTATTATTTTTTTTCACAATTTTTTTTTTAAAATGCTTAGGGCTGGCAACTGACACACAGTTTTAATATTTATGATTTTGAAAACTTAAGAGCAGCAAAATTGTAAGTTTTTTCTTATATTCGAAATTGAAGTGTCTGTCTGTGATTTCAAAACTAATAAAAATATCTAGGATATGGGTTATGTCATTACATAAAACTGAAGTCTATCTGTCTGTCCCGATGTATCCCAGATTAGGCTGGATCATAGTTTTATTTAGATATTTATTTCGACTTTTGTTTAGTATTTGCTTTTTGTTTAATTTAGATATTTTGAAGGGTTCCGTAGAAAGCTAGTATAATAAAAGTATTAACGAACGTCCAAACTCAATTAAACCCGGGAAATCATACATACAAAGAAAATCATCATTAGCATTGAATAAAGCAGACGTGTTTATTGTTAATATAAAGTGATTATTTTATTCGAAAATTTTATTGCATTCTTTGTTTGAATATTATATCTACCTTACAACTGTGGTGCCTACTCGGGCAAGTGAGTAAATAAAGATATTTCTTTGACACTTATATACATTGCTGGAAAATGCTCAAACGAACTCCACCTACTACACCTGTTAATATACCCTTGAGCATGGATACAATTTCCCCAGGCTCAGGATCAGCTCCCAACCTGTATACGTCTGAATACAGCAACATCACAGCTCGCTTTAAGAAGCGTAAACACGATGGTGAGCTGACTCCTGGTCTAATGGATGAATTGCGTGAGATGATATCGTCATCAATTGCGGCGCAGGACGGTAGACACATGGCACTTCATAATTCTATAACTGAAGTTATCTCTCAAAATAATGATATTAGGGCGACCTTGTCGACCATAACAGACCAATATATTAATATAAAAGAAAAACTGGAAGTCATGGAAGGGGAGAGGAATGAGGACCGGATGTACATTAAACAGCTTGAAGACAAGTTAGAAAAACTTGAACGTAGAAACTGTTCAACTAAATTGGAAGTAAGGAACATCCCGAGACAGCAGAATGAGACCAAGGAACAAATATCCGAGCTAATTATCAAAACTATCTCGGTGCTCGAAGTACCTGTGCAGTCGTGTGATATAAGGGACATATTTCGAGCTAAATCTGAAAGTGTCGAAAAACCGATAGTGGTGGACTTCGGAAGTGTTTTGATGAAGGACAAAATAATAAGAAATGTTCGACTCTTCAATAAAAAGCACAGCAACAATAAACTTAACACCACTCACATATTTTTGGATTGGCCACCTAAACCCATATATATATCAGAGTGTCTGACACATGAAACACAAAGACTGTTTTATCATACTCGTAAATTTGCTAAAGAAAATTCATATAAATATTGCTGGACGTCATATGGAAAGATTTATCTCCGAAAGGAAGAAGGGGTTAGGCAGGTCCAGATTAGTAACAATCTTGACCTAGACAAGTTAAGGGAAACTATAATGTGACTACTTTTTTATTTCTACATATTTTTATTTAATTGTATATCTAAACTAGAGACTAACTGTCACATGTTGTTGTTTTTTGGGATTTTGTTTTTGTTTTTATTGTATGTCACTGATGTGCTTCCTCGTCTTTATTTCTTACATAATGATAGTCCATTTCACCTGAGTATTGAAAAGTGTATTTTTGTTGATGAGGAGGTAATTAAATATTTGACAAAATTAATATACTACCTTGAGTGTGAATTGGCCAAAACTGGTAAAATTAAATATTGTTTGTTATTAAGGTTATTGAATAGTATAAGAACAATCAGGAATATGCTTTTACAAACAAGACATGTCACTTATTTTGACTTTTTTATGCCTTTTTTCAACTGTATAACATTGTGTCTTATTTTGTTATTTTATATCTTTTGCAACGGAATAGACGGATTGGGTTTGGTGGACTGTCACATCTCCTTTAATACTAAGTTTGCTTGCATACTTTCGGGTACTCTTGATACTACTCTTATTAAAACATACAAAATTATATTACGGGCGATAGTGTAAAAAATAAAATTGACTCGGACATTGACAATGTCAGTGTATCCGAGTCCTATCATATAGATGAACCTGTAGAGTGTGCAAGCAAATTATCATTACATGCTTCTGATCATACGCTTACTTTAGTTGCACAAAACATACGTAGTGTTAGACAAAATATGGATAATTTTCAAATACTACTGAATCGAATGCACATTGATCCAGATTTGGTAATTCTTGGTGAATGCTGGTTGAATCCTAATCTTATCGTGCCGACGCTTAAAGGATTTAATACATACAAAACAAATAAATATTTAAATCAAAATGACGGGATTGTCGTATATTTAAGAGAAACTCTTACCTCGACAAACGTATACGAACCAGAAATGAGAGACGCGAACTGCCTTGTTATAGAATTGGGTATTCATCAATGTGCTATATTAGCAGTATATAGACCTCCTTGCTTTAAAAATATAGATAATTTTTTGAATAGCCTCAATGCACTTTTAGAAAAATTAAAAAGTTTTAATAATATAATAATAGCAGGAGATATAAACGTAGATATAAAAACTGAAACAAACGATGCTCATGCCCTAGAATATTTAACACTAATGTCTACGCATGGACTACTGCCTGGTCATAACTTTCCTACTCGACTTAATAGTTGCCTGGATCACATAATGCTTAAAACTAATTGTAAATGCAACACAGTTGTTCTGAAGTCCACTGTTACAGATCATGACACAACCTTGCTCTCTATGAAGGTAGATAGTAGGAAACGGGTGAACTTTCATAAGTTAAATAAAGTTACAGATTATGAAAAGGTTAACCATGAACTTAAAACTATTGATTGGAATAAACTGCTGGACAATGATGATGTCAATAGTTCAACTTATAAGTTTATAGATTTGTTTCAGATGATTCTGGGTAAACACACCAAGCAAAAACAAATACCTAACTCTAAAAGAATCCTCAAACCATGGATAACACCAAAACTCATACATTGTATAGAGAAAAGAGATGTAATGCATTTGCAGCTACGAAAAAATCCTAATGATGAACAATTAAAAAAAGACTATAAGCGGTATCGTAACTATTGTAATAACATACTACATAAACTAAAAACAAATTATGAAAGAAAACTACTTGAAAATAATAAAAATGATATCAGGAGCACATGGAGAACCATAAAAGATATATGCTATATAAATACAGAGCACAAGCCACCACTGGAGTTGCTAAAGATTAAGGATAAACCAGAATCATCTGTTAATGAAGTAAACAAATATTTTTTAAATGTTGGCAAGAATCTAGCACAGGAAATACTTGGGCGCAGGAGGATCAAGCAGCTGGAGCTATCTTCTAAAGCAAATATGAATAGTACGCCTAAAGGAAATTCCTTTACTATTCTGCCTACTAATGAAATTGAAGTCCTTAAAGTAATTAAAGGATTAAAATCAGATACTGCTCCAGGATGGGATAATATTTCATCAGGTACATTAAAGAAATGCTCAGACTGTATAGCTCGCCCTATATGCATCTTATTTAACTGTAGCTTGGCTAGTGGTGTTTTCCCTGATGCTTTTAAAAAAGCTATAATCTGTCCGATATTTAAAGGAGGCGATAGGAGTATTATGTCAAACTATAGACCTATCTCCATATTGTCGTCACTATCAAAAATATTTGAAAAAATTATTAACCTTCAGCTGAAGAGGTATCTCGAGAAGTTTAACATGTTGTCTGGACAGCAGTTTGGTAATCGGGTTGGTAAATCTACGTCAGATGCTGTGGGTATGCTCACCAACAAAATAGTTCAGGGTCTGGATAGAAAAAAGAAGTGTGCCGCCATATTTCTTGATTTGGCTAAGGCGTTTGATACTGTGTCTGTCCCAATCCTTATACAGAAACTCGAAAATGTGGGCATAAGAGGAATACCCTTAAATTTGCTGTCAGACTACCTAATGAACCGAACCCAGTGTGTGAATATATAGCTAACCACAGAAGTAATGAAGAAGTTGTGGAATTTGGAGTACCTCAGGGAAGCATTCTGGGACCCACGTTGTTTCTTGTATATATTGATCACATATGCAGGACAAATTTACCAAACACAAATATAATTACATATGCAGATGACACAGTGATAATAGTGGATGGATTTGATTGGACAGACGTGAAGCATTCGGCTGAGGCTTCGCTAAGGCATATCTTGAATTTACTCGACGACAACCTTCTCACTGTTAATACGACCAAAACTAAAATTATGACATTTTCTATCGACAGTCGCACACAGCCTGTACTTGGCACTTTTGATATTCAGGCCCATAAATGCATGCAGCTCTTTGATGGAGCTGGCTCGCGGTGCGCATGTGATGTTCTACAATCTACGAGCAATATTAAGTATCTTGGCGTAATCATTGACAACAATTTAAATTTTCGAGACCATATTAAAAAGGTAAATAGTAAAGCCAGAAAGCTAATTTATATATTTAAAAAACTAAGACATGTTGCAGATTATAAACTATTAAAGACAATTTATTTTGCACTAGCATATTCACTTTTAACATATTGCATTTCTATCTGGGGAGCAGCACCTAAAACCATACTAATAGAACTTGAGCGAACACATAGAGCTTTACTAAAGGTTATGCTTTTTAAACCATATCGGTATCCAACAACAGATTTATATAGGGAGGGTCAACTTTTGAGCGTTCGACAGATGTACTTTAAAGTTGTGTTAATAAATAAACATAAACAATTACTAAAGGACAATTTGATCATCGGACCAGTACATAAAAGAAAACAATATTTTGTTTGCATAACGGCTCCTTGCAGAACAGCATTTGCGCAGCGACATCTCAGTTTCGTTGAGAGTTGTATGTATAATAAAATCAATAGAATATTGAATCTGACCGGTCAATCTGGGGACAGTTTAAGGAAACAATCCAGAGATGGCTACCGAGTCTTGATTATAGACAGACTGAACAATTTATGGAGCTTCAAAAATAAAGTAATAAACATAAAATACCTAAGTACTTAAGTAAAACATGTTTTATTCTTGAATAATCAAAGTATAAAGATAATTTTAAAATTTATTAATACCCATTATAAAAAATCATTTAATATAAATAGCATTATATAAAACAGTACCTCTCACAAACATACTACCCGACTTTATTTATTTAATATAAATAAAACGTGCCATTTCAAAATGACTGCACTATAGTGGCATTGAATAGAAGTTTGTATAGGTTTCGGAGATTGAGGGTAGGTTTACAAACGTTGGCTGTTGTTTCTGTTGCAAAGGTGTTTTAAATATGTTTTCTTTTTTTTTTTTTCTCATTAAGGTGTGATTGTGTTTGTTTATGTATATTATGTATGTACCTAGTTGTAAGTTATTATATATGCATAATGTTTACAAGTGTTTTGTTTTTGGTTTGTTGCAATACAGGTACTGACCTAGTGTGACACCAGGAGCTCACAATAATTTTGTAAAATTTTTATGTAAATAAAGTTTTAAAGTTTAAAGTTTATACATAACTAATATTTGATTTTTGATAAATTGAAAGAACAAAATCATCAAAACACACCTTCACGGCCTTCATACCTTGCGGTGTGGTCAGAGCCACCAGTAACAGCGTCCACTTTTTGCCAGTTGTCCATTTTGAACAGAACAGGTGGCAAGCCTGTTGCTACACTTAATGGACCTAGATGTTTCACTTCTTTAACAAACCTAAATATCTGTTATTTTTAGAAGAAGTGCGGGCGTCGTTTCACATACCATCCGAAGCCCGAGGAGTCGATCAAATAACATAATAATATTCTTAAAGAAAATTGGTGCTTAGCATTTTTTTTTGGAACGAGTGGGAATTGAACCCTCCCGGTTTCAAGACAACGCTCTACAAGGCTATCGACTCGTTTTTTGAAAGTGTTTGTTTATGCCAGCTCTCATTAACTGACGTACATAATTATACGCTGACCTAATAATTACAGTGTGAATTTCAACAAACAGTCCCAAAAACTAATCTTTTTCAAGTCATTAGTGCCCGGACCGCCACTAGTTTACAAGCGATCCCACTTTCAATTTACGCGAGCTATTTATTCCTGTTAAGTAATTAGTTTTTCGCCGACTTAAAAAAAGAAGTGCCTAATGTTTACATCTATGACGTGAGGAAATTTGTGGCATTAAATCCGAATGTGAGTAAAATGTTTTTCAGGTTCTAGGTAAAATATTTTTGTATTTGAAGCGACGACGAGATATGTTTTTTTGTGATTTTTTATTAGATCTGACATTTCCGCCCAAAGAGTTTTACATACCCCTAACGGGATTATCGACGCGGTATATGCATGGATGGGTTCAAAAGGAAACTTCTATCTAAAAATGAACAAATTGTCGGTATCATATATTCTGATTCTCTTTTAGACCTAATATCTATTTGTGTGTTCAGAGAATTTCATAATGGAACCTATATTATTATGTTTTCATAAAATATCCTTTTCTTTAAAAACCTTTTCTGAAAGTTCAAATATCGCGTTGGACAAAACCAAGGTCTCGGAATCTATTCTGACTCTAGAAGCACGATCACCTTCTCGTGATTCGGAGAGCACGCAAAGCCGCCCTGCACTTGCTTTGAAAATAATATATCCTAACTTTATAAATTCGAAAATTATATATGTTTGTTTGTTTTTTTAGGTTCTTCCTCGTAGTCAAATTATTTTGTCAAACTGATTTGACCAAAAGGAATTGTTCTTCCAGTTTGACAACATAATTTGACTACGAGGAAGAACTGGTTTTTTTGTCCTTCTTTCACGTCAAAATTGAGCAACGGATCGACGTGATTATATTGCACAGAGATAACTGGAGAGTCGGTAAATAACATAGGCAAAGGGCCTCGAATACCTGCGAATTGCGAAAGTATTAGTGGTTTTAATTAGTGAAATATTTCGAGTTCAAATATTATGGTAAAACTTGACCTAATTTAGAGATACCTCTGAATTTAAATTGTGGTCAGATGAACTTCTCAATTATACCGGATCACATATTATTTAAAGCATTAATTTAATGTTACTTGTATATATTTTATGAAGAGGTCATATTTTCATCAGAGTTTTAGCTCTGAAATGCTTTGAGTTTTAAAATATCTTACACATTTAATCGTCAATGGAATTCAAAAGAAATTAAAATAAAATCTGTATTAAATGGAATTCCCATGATAACAAACACATATTGCTTTTGCTTCAAAGGATACACTATGTTATGTATACCAAAGACATTTTTTTTGGTTCGTTCATTCCTAATGGGACAGGGTCAAAAAAACCAGTCTTCTTTGAATAAGTATCTATATAAAGGCCGAAACCAAGTCTTCTTTATAATAATAATTTAAAGTTCGAGACCATATACCAAAGACAACGAATTCACAAACAAATCACATCGATGCATGCTTAAAAAAAAGTAAATAAAAAAATGAATCGATAGTTTAAATCTTTTTCCCAAAGGTGCATTAATATTTTTTTTAAGAATATGTTCGAAGTCGGAGTCTCGTAGGTCTATTGCCTAAAATATGTTAGTTCAAACTACATAAAAGTTTTACATATTCAAGTATCTAACGAATTTGACCATTACAATTCTCATTGCAGTAGTTGCATTCAGGCATAGACCACATTTGCTCAATACCAGGCAGAGTCAGAAAAAAATATATACATGTACCAAGTAGAGAGATCTACTTTATCAACTTGCAAATAAATCAGGGACAGGGCATTTATTAGGGTATCCAATCTATCCATACATAAATATCGGACTAATAAATGCTATTCACAATTTTATTGAATATAACGACTATTGAAAAGCTTCTTTAAAAGGGCGTCGTAGGCACAGGTATGATAGCTGCTGCTAATGGGCTCTAATAACAACACAGTGTCGACATTTAACGAGCAGACGCGACTGAACCTCGACTCTAATGTGGCTTAATATTCCCTTCAAATATGTGGAGCTTTTTCTTACGTTTTTATAACAAAAAAAAATAATAGAAACGCTTTAGGATTACGTAGGGCATCGGTCGCCGAGTGGTAAACTTAACTTATATAAATAACCCGAAAAAAATGTCCTACTAAAAAAATTTACTCAACAGAATTAGTCACTCACTAGATAGGCTCATGTCTCTTGTTTCTGGGACACTATTTAGGACTAGCTATCGGCCCCGGCTTCACCCGTGGAATATATACATTGAAATATTTATGTTAAATATGGGCTATTTGCTAAATGTAGACATTGTTACAAATGGTTCTGGCCAATTACACTAGCCAATGTATAATAACAGTGATGATGTGTGTGGTTTCATAGAAAAGTTTGTTTGTTTGAACGTGCAAATCTCTGGAACTACAAGTCGGATTTGAAACATTCTTTCACGCTACGAGTAAAAGTGGCGGAGTAGTAACTATTAACGCCGTTTCAACAGCCGTGCACAGTGTTTGATATAACTCGTAGACCACCAAGTAATTGTTTCGCTGACATGGAGCCATCCCATGAAGACGAAATGGCCATTGGGAAAAATGAATATAAAATAATTCTAAAGTAATACGGATATAATATGTTTAGTCATTGTATTTAAACTAAAACTTGAGCTTTATTTGCAGTGAATTATGAAAACAATTCATCATACTAGAAGTCTGATAGCTGGCAATAAATTCACCCTTTCTAAACTGATTTATTTATTAACTCCAAACCTAATCGGATTAAAACTCCGTTTTGTTCTTATGTTATACTACGGTTCCGCCCCCATTGAAATAGGACCAAGCCTTTCGGTGGGGTTAGCATCGAAGGCCAAAAACGACGGGTCAACACCAAAGACCGACCAAGAAATGTCAAGCAAATTGCTGGGACGAGTAAAGACAGTGGATTCTAGGGTAGGACATTTTCGGGCCGGGCATTCTTGGGCGGTCGTCATCAGGGCAGCGTGATGAGGAATCAAGATCCCACGCTATCATTAATTATTATTTTCATATTAAACTATTATAGTTTTTCTGGCCATCTTATCCCATTAATATTATAAACGCGAAAGTAATGGATGTATGTATGTTTGTTACTCAATCACGCCAGAACGGCTGAACGGATCTGGATGAAATTTGGCACAGAGATAGATTATAGTCTGGAATAGCACATAGGCTTCTTTTTATCCCGGAAAAATGTATGGTTCTCGTGGAATATATTTGTTTTTGCATAGTGGTAGTTTTGGGCTCAGAGAATGACATAAGTATGCTACTTTTTATACCGCGAAAGCGGGTGGGGGAGGGACAAATTACAGCCACGGGATTATTTCCTTTTGGATCAATTTCCACGCGGGTGAAACCGCGGACAGAAGCATGTATAATATAATAGCACTCCTTCTAAAAAATAACAGATTAAAGAAGTGACACATCCAAGGAGACGCCTCATAACAAAAACGGACTTCTGCAACTCAAGTATTGTACAAAACTTATTAAAAATAGCAAGTTCTAGTTAATGGATCCTAAATGTATATGAAATTATCTTTATACTAAATGTATAAAATATGTCAATATCAGCTACACCTAGGTTTTATGAAGGCCTGAAAGTCAACAATTTCACGCATATTTTCAACCAACTCGAGTTCTCTTAATACATTTACTAATATATATTTTTTTTACATTTAGAATAAAGATAATTTCACATACTTTATGGATCCGTTAACTAGAACTTGCTATTTCTAATATTTTTTGTACAATACTTGAGTTGCTGAAGTCTGTTTTGTGTATTATCGTAAGACAGGTTTTGTTCAGAAATCGTACTTCCTCATGTTTCTGGTACGTAAATCTTGATCTATCTTATCTTATCCTTGGTTATCTTATCGATTTTAATAGTAGTTCATCTTGCTCACATATTTATAAAGATACATGGACAAAATAAGTCGCGCGTAAAACTGAGTTCGTTACGCTGTGATGCCTGCCTATTCTGTTCAATATGGACAACTGGCAAAAAGTGCACACTGTTACTGGTGTCTCTGGCCACACCGCAAGGTATAAAGGCCGTGATGGTTTGTTGTTGTCTTATAATAGAGGTAAGTACCTAGTTAATTTGTATTTTGTTATTTTTTTTAAATTTATATGGCTGAAATAAAAGGAAATGCTGGCAGGGGACGACGATTCATTGATGGAAATATTAAAAGTACACACAATCGCCGAGCATGTTTGAAAGGTATGATGAATATAAAAGAAGCGAAAGAGATATGTCAGGATCGTAACAAATGGCATTCGATTGTCTTTGCCTATATACCCCTCTTGAGATAAAAGGCGTGATGATAGATAGATCTTTTTTATTTGGGTGAATAACATTGAGCAAATAAAATTTAGTAGAATGTAGTAGAAACCATAATGACTAAGTTTATCGGGAAAATAGCTTCATCACGTAGGTGCCTAAGTTATATGTTTACTACGCCCATGTTAAATGCCTCATGTCAACCGTGGTAATTTAGCATGAAAGTGTGATCGGTCCCTCAATTAAATGTACCGGAAATTATTCCCCTATGAAGGCAAAAACTAATTAGGTGAGATTCGTGAAATTAGGACATAACATAGAGCGGCCGGCAAATTAATACCTTTGTTTTACACGTAGGTATAAACTTTGACGCTTTTATTCTTTGCATTAATCTCTGTATATTATTTTTCAAAGTTAATGTTTGATACGCTATTTAATTGTTCTCTCTAATGACGAAAAATAAACAAACAAATCAAAATTAAATGTTTCTATTAAAATTAGACTAATTAGAGATTAGTTAAACTATGACGACAATATATGACTATTAACGGTGCGAAGTATTCGCACGGATCAATAAAATAAAATATAAAATTTGCCATAAATTGGACTTCTTAAATCACAAAGGCACATCTTAGTTAGAAGATTGAAAAGACTGAATAGTCTGATGTCCACTATATGGCAAGTGGCAAGTAAATCTAGGTTTATAGCTAGTATACACACACACACATACACGTTCACGGCATTTACAACTTGCGGTGTGGCCAGAGACACCATGAGTAACAGTGTCCAAATTTGCCAGCCTGTTGCTGCACTTAATGGACGTAGATGTGTCACTTCTTTAACAAACGTAAATATCTGTTATTTTTAGATGAAGCGCTGACGCTAGCTTAATTGCCCTCTAGCTTTATAGATAATTATAGATTACTAGCTTTCTGCCTCGGATTAGCTCGTGGAGCCCATATATTCGAGTTCATACAAAAATCTTATAGAAAAAAGCACATTCAGTTCATTTTCCAATTTTCCGGGAAACTTTTCCAGGATTGCATCCGGCACACCCGGTTTCAAGTTCAATGCTCTGACCGAGAATTTCCACTATGGACTATTACCGGACCGGTAATAAACAATCAAAATAATAAACCTGAGTAAAATATCGTTTTCCGAGTCCCGGGGGCTTTAGAAATGAAGTTGAAAACAATGAGGGATTTATTGATCCGCGATTATGTCTCATTTCAATAAGGACATCTGATAATGGGAAAGTGGACGTGGGCGTTTTTGCGTATTAAATTGAATATTACACGAGCCTCTGTTGCTAGTTGAAATATACTTTGTAACTTTAATTTCTAACTTGCGATTTTACTGCTGTAGATGTTTCTAGTGACAACATTTCTGAACAAATTGACTTCTCATTCATTTTTATACTGTGTGAAAGGATTTAAAACCTTTTTAATTTTTATACTGATGAAATGAAACGAGACTTTATGCAAATATAATGTATAATTAATTTAATGATGGAAAACGTAATGACAAAATGTGAGTGGCTTTAAGGAACGAAAATGAACAGCGCATAGTTTATAACGCCTGATAGAAACATACACGATAGCGACTTGCTAGTAATATTTTAGTAGGCGTTATGTTTGCATCCTAACTTATCTCAACATCCCCTCCTGGATGCAAACCCATTGCTTGTGTAAACTTTTGATGCTTCAGCCGCGGCAGACCTTTTGTTAGAACATCAGCTACCATGTCCTCAGTACTTTTGTAGTGGACAGCAACTTGGTTGATCGAAATCCGCTCTCGTACAAAGTGATATCGAACATCGATATGTTTGCTTCGTGCGTGGTAACCGTCGCTTTCTGAAATACTAATGGCACTTTGATTATCACAGTACATTATAATGGGTGTACCTGACAGATTAGGCCAGAAGTCTTCTTCCATCTGTTTTAGCCAAATAGCTTCTTGTATTGCCGTGGCTAATGACATATATTCAGCCTCGGTACTAGACAAAGCTGTAGTAGGCTGTCTTTTTGAACACCAGCTAATTGCAGCGCCCTGAAACATAAACAAGTATCCGGTGCAGGATCTTCTATCTTCACAGTTTGTTGCCCAGTCAGCGTCACAATAACCAACAATATTGGAGCTGTTTTTCTTAAAGGTAAGTTTTTTATTTATCGTCCCTTTTAAATACCGTAGCACTCTTTTTACAGCGACCCAGTGTTCAGAAGTAGGTTCATTGTTGTACCTACTCAGTGTGTTTACCATATATGCAATGTCAGGTCTGGTTCCCTGTGATAGATACAGCAGACATCCAATGACTTCTTGATATGGAACATTTCTTAAAATTTCATTTTCACTTTTGGCCTTTGACAACTGTACGTTGGCTTCGCATGGAGTTAATGCAGGTTTGCAGTCATTCATCTTAAAACGATTAAGTATTTTTTCAATATACAATGACTGATCAAGTGTGACTTCACTCTTATTAGAATCTTGAAAAAATTTTAAATCCAATACAGCGTTTTGCTATTCCCAAGTCTTTCATATGGAATTTCTTATTTAATTTATTCTTTATCAAGGAGGCACTTTCTTCATTATTAAAGAAATATAACAGATCATCAACATATACTGTAATAAATAATATATCTTCGTCATTGTTTATTCGATAGTATAAACAGGGATCAACTCTTGATCGTGACATGCCAATTTCTAATAGAGCCGTATTCAATTTTTTGTTCCATTGTCTACTCGCTTGTTTTAGGCCATAAATAGACTTTTTGAGTCTACAGACTTTTTCATTTGTTTCAAAACCTGGTGGCTGTGTCATGTATAATTCCTCTTCTATATCTCCTTGTAAGAATGCTGTCACAGCATCCATTTGATGTATTCTTAGGTTATATTTTGCTGCCAAACCAATTATATATCTCATAGAAGTATAGCGTACTACCGGAGCATAGATTTCATGATAATCAATACCTTTTTTCTGTTTATACCCCTTTACAACCAGTCTTGCTTTGTATCTTGTTATATGGCCATTATCATTAGTCTTTGTCTTAAAAACCCATCTACATGGAATAACCTTTTTACTCTTCGGTAAGTCGACCATTATCCAATTATCCATGTTTCATTTTGTATCAGTGATTGGTATTCTTCATTCATAGCTTCTTTCCACTTTTCGGCATTATCACCCTTTATGGCTTCGGACAAACTCTGTGGATCACTATCAAGAATACTCATTGCTGATTCACCATTCATGCATACAAAACTAGTATGAGATTCGGTACCTTCGTTAGCATCACCATATTCAACGGGAGAACTATTATATATTTCGTCTCGCCGTGCCGATCGAAGAGTCATTTTACAAGTTGGAGTGTCAATATTTTCTTCAGGTACGTATGATTCGTCTTCTGGATCGGTATATTGCGTCGACAAACTTGTGTTTTCTTCTTGTAAGGTAGAATTTGTACCATCATAATTTTCTTCAGCAATCTGGACTTCTTCGGACAAAGGTGAGTTTATGGATATTGGTAAGTATGTTAATTTCATACTTTTTACTTTATTATTTGTTACATTCTCTATTTGTTTGTTTTTATTAATGTTTTCCTTTTCAGGTTTTGTTTTATTGATCTCACTGTCAATTTTATTTCTTTTTACAGTGGCTTCGAGGAATACAACATCTCTACTGACAATAGCTCGTTTTCTCTTCGGGTCTATAAAACGGTAGCCCTTTATACAGTTACTGTAGCCAACGAAAATCAACTCACGTGATTTAGCATCAAGCTTTCTACGGCATTCTTTCGGTATGTGCATCATAGCCTTACATCCAAATATCTTCATATGAGTCAAATCCGGCTTCTTGCCTGTCCACATCTCCTCGGGGGTGATGTCGGAGAGAGCTCTCGTTGGAGAACGGTTGATGATGTACGCTGCCGTAACTATTGCTTCGCCCCAGTAATTATTCTGTACCTGAGCATTTAGAATCATGCATTTAGCACGTTCGACAAGCGTCCTATTCATCCTCTCACTCAAGCCGTTCTGTTCAGGTGTATATGAATTACTAGTTTGGTGCAGTATGCCAAACTTTTTTAAATAATTGTCAAAATTTTTATTTTTGTATTCCTTGCCATTATCACTCCTCAGAGTTTTAATCTTGTAATCTAATTCATTTTCTACTCTGTTTTTAAATTCTATGAATTTTTCCAGTACCTCGGCTTTACTGTTAATTATATATACAAACACTTTACGTGAAAAATCGTCTATGAAAGTAACAAAGTACCTGGCTCCTCCAAGTGATGCATTCTGCATCGGACCACATACGTCGGAGTGGATAAGCTCTAGCAAATTCTTTGCTCGGGAGCCTTCACTTGGAAAAGACTGTCTCGTTTGTTTTCCTTCTATACAACTTATACAAGTTATATCTTCTTTCGTCGGAGACAATTTTACACCGGTAGTGCAGTTCGGAACCTTATTCATATCAGTAAAGTTCAAGTGGGCCATACGCTGGTGCCACAGGTAGGTATCATTCTCAATTATTGCTGGCATAGCATGGGCTTCTCTATTCGTTACATTTAGTCTATACATATCATTTATCAGATTGGCATTAGCTACTTTTTGTCTATTTTTATTTAGGATTTTACAGCCATTTTCATTAAATTCTATTTTACATCCACTTTTTATGATTTTACTCACGGACAGTAAGTTTGTTGATAACTCTGGTATATATAAAACGCTTCTAACCAGAACATTATTGATATGATGTCCATCTTGTATTTTTATAGTTACATTACCATAGCTCTCAACATGCAACACTTTATTGTCAGCGATTCTTATATTTCTCACAGGTGGAGGTACTTCATCTTCCAACCAGTCCCTGTGCATCGTCATGTGCATGGACGCGCTGGAGTCAACGTACCAGTTCAGAGAATCTTTAAATGATGAAGCTGAAAAAGCAGCAATAAATCCATTTTTATTATCTGATTTTTTATTTTTGTACCAACATTTTTTACTTAAATGTCCATGTTTGTTACAACTAAAACATCTAGGACCCTTTGTTTTAATTTCCTGTTGTACTTTTCCTATGTACTTAGACTTTGAGTTTGAGTAAAAAGCACTTGATTCCTCCTTTTTTACCTCTTGAAGTAGCTTTGTTTTTATGGAATCTGAACATATTTTTACTCCGGAACTCTCAATTCCCATAATCATTGATTTGTAACTGTCTGGTAAGCCCGCCAGCATCAGTGTTCCTAGCCACTCATCGTCCACTTTGAATCCTATATTTCTTAGACGATGTGCAGTGGACATTATTTTATTTACGTACTCATCTATATTTGCACTTGTTTCTAGATCGGTGTTGATGAGATCTCTCAGCAGACCTACTTTGCGGGTCAAGCCGGAGTCTTCAAATGCTCGTGACAAATTATCCCATACCTCTTTAGCGGTCTTTGCCTCAGTTATGTGGACATAAATTATCGGGTCTATTAATAGAATTAATTTAGACTTAGCTTTAATGTCCTTCTTTGTGTCGGTTTGTTCTCCAAGTATACAATCCCACAAATCCTCTAACTGCAAATACGCTTTCACTGCAAAACTCCAGGTGGAATAGTTTTCTTTTCCAGAAAGCTTCTCAATGCTCATAATTCCATTATTTGAGGTCATTTTTGCTGAAATATAACTTTTTTTTCAGACCGCGTGATAATTTTTGAGGTTAAAATTTTTAAATTCACTTATCCAAAAAATACTATTACTTTCGCTAAAACTATTTTATATAGGCATGGGGCGGCCCATAACCTGATGAAATGAAACGAGACTTTATGCAAATATAATGTATAATTAATTTAATGATGGAAAACGTAATGACAAAATGTGAGTGGCTTTAAGGAACGAAAATGAACAGCGCATAGTTTATAACGCCTGATAGAAACATACACGATAGCGACTTGCTAGTAATATTTTAGTAGGCGTTATGTTTGCATCCTAACTTATCTCAACATATACGAATGAGCTTTTCACTTATGTTATGCAATAGTAATTTTATAGATGGTCAGACCATGCACTGGTGACTTTGATCGGTTATATATAATCCTATTTAAATCTATATATATCTTTACTAATAAGCTGAAGAGTTTGTTTGTTTGTTTGTTTGATTGTTTGAACGCGCTAATCTCTGGAACATACCAGCCCGATTTGAAAAAAAATTTTTGCATATAGCCCAATTCTTGAGGAAGGTTATAGGTTATATACCATCACGGTACGATCCAAAGGAATGGAACAGTAACTATTAACGCGGGTGCAACCGCAAGGCACAGCTAGTAAAGTTATATTTTTAAATTAATACGATACTGCATAGAGGTAAGTTAATGTGCCAGGAGCAGACAAGAGAGAGACAGAACCTATGTACCTACATCTGAATTTAGTTTTATAGAGTCAGAAATAATTAAAGACTAAATGACTCGTGCGAATACTTCGCACCGTTAGTGGTGTGAATATTGTTGACTGTTGTCATAGTTCAACTGATCTCCAATAGAATAGCGTTTTTTTATAAAATAAATAAATAAGTCTAATTTTAAAAGTTTTTTGTTTGTTTATTTTTCGTCATTAGAAAAATAATCTCCGAAATGGCATATCAAACATTAACTTTGATACAGGGAGATATCAAATATAAATTATTTTAAAGTTATTAAATATAAATAGGTTACCTAGTTCTAATTTATACAAAAGCAAATTCAAGTGGTTGCTTTATTAACTTAATACGTAATACACATTAGGTTACCTACTAATTATATTCAAATATTATTAATTATTCCTGTTTCTATATTATTACAAAGGTAGTACGTAGTACATTCATGTTCAATTAATTATATTACACGCAAATTAATTTATAATAATGTATTATTTCTTTCAACACACTTACTCGTAACGTGAGTCTAATTACTTCACTTTAAGACCCACAATCCCGTATATAAAACAAGCGTGCTTTTTACTTTACATTACAGCACAAGAGTTATAATATAACCCAATGAAGTTAAATTCGTACAAGATTGCAAATTGTATTAGTGTCCACAAAGCATTCTTAATTTAACCGCATAATACAGTTTTTATTTTTTAATCACGACTTTGTTGGCTGTTTGGCGAAGTTACCCGTGCTCAAGCACGACGCGGGAAAAAACAAAACATTTGAGAATTGTACTTTCATTAATTGTTTTAATAATTAAATGTTAAAATCACATAAAGTTTGTTTTTTTCCTCGCAAGTGTGTTGAAAAACGTCGTATGAAATGCGTGTGCATTGGTCATTAATAAATAACGCCTAACATAGCACACTTGTATCACAATGTACTATTAACACATTTGTCGAGTTGCCTAATATTGAACAAAACTGTTGGCAATTTAAGCCTGTCGCTATACTTAATGATAACACTTCTTATTTATATTTACTTAAGAGTCCATTAGTTATCAGCAAATGAGCGCGCAAACGAGTTTGATCTTAGGCGATAAAGACATAAAGTTCATTTTAGTTCCTTTCCCCTAGTTCGTGCAGGTCAAATAGTGCGCGGATTGTCTTAATATCGTAAAAAAATTGCATTAAGAATCCAAATCATCAGTAACTAAGTAAACATAAGTTTAGTTATTATTCAAAATTGTGTAACTCTTTAAAGGTATTTTTGGATTTTTTTCTATAAAAAATATTAAGGAATCGAATTTTAGGTCCTTATGGTATTTAGTATCTATATATATATCCTCTATTTTATTGTGTATTAAGTACAAAAATAATGGTAAAGTTCAAACCTCACTTGAACATAAAAAAGTTTTGCAATGGACTACTTGTGCTTCGAATGGCACGTAAATGCGTCAGCACTTTTTCTGAGAATAACGCATAGATATGTATGCCCATTTCAGTTTTTTTTGGTTTGAACCCAGGACTTCTTAACCAATGTCCCAACTGTCCTCTTTTTCGTTATTTACGTAATATAATTATCATTTTTTTATATTATATAATTTTACATAATATAATACAATCAGGCGTGTGGAATAAACCTGAGGTGCTAAAATTTCATAAACCAACGCGTTTGGTAATTGTGATGGACAAGATTGCCGAGAGCGTGGGTGTGAACATCTTTAGTGACATAAACACACATGAATATAATAAAAGCTTATATTATTTTATTTACAAAATAAAAATTTCATATTAACATTATAGTAGGTTCCTACATTTAAAACACAGTTATGTAAAATTTTAAGGCAAAAGTCGAAGTACTGTATAATTTACTTGCAAAATTTTACCTAAACAAATATTATATTCTTATTATGAGTAAAGTAAGCCACACATTGGTCCGGCATCGCACCGAATAATTCCCAAAGAATTGGACGAGTCTGTGATAGATTTCGGTGGACCGTACGGCGGCGCGCCGGCAATTGGATGAATGAGTGGACACCTTAAGGGAATTTTAAAACAGTAGCTAAATCTGTCTTTTACAAATTGATCGTTTTCGTTATAAAGGTGACAGGAATTTGCGGCTTCATAAAACATTTATATTCTGAATAGTATACATATTTGCTATGTTACAAAATTTTGCTAATGGGCTGATGAATCTTTCGACAAAATATATATCTATTGCTATACATGTTTGTGAACATTTATATCTCTAGACACTTACTCTCAATAGCGCAATGGTCTTGAAAATTTTCTTGAAGGATTTTTTGTGTGAAGATTAATAAAGCGGTGCGGTGGTTAGTCTAGTTTTAAGTGGATCTATGATTGTAAAACAGTAGAGGCAAAGTAAGGATACTTTGTACTAAGGTGCCTTTCGATCTCAAGCTGGTAGCTTCAATAAAATATTAATAGTCAAAGAGTCGATAGCCTAAATTGACAGAGCGTTGATTTAAAACCTTCGCTCAAACCTCATTCGTGCCGAAAATGCTAAGTACCAATTTTCTTTAAAAATATAATGTGTCGAGATTCGGAAGGCAGGTAAAGCCGAGTGTAGCAACTGGTTTGCCACCTGTTCTGTTGGACAACTGGCAAAAAGTGGACACTGGTACTGTTACTTTACACCGCAAGGTATTAAAGGCTGTGAAGACGTGTTTGTTTTTGTTTGTTCAATAGTCAAATGAGGATGACTTATTATTCCGCTAGGATATGGGGCTGTTAAGGTGTCGCCGTTAGGTATTTATGTATTATGTAATGTCTGCTCTATTTGTTATTTTTTGTCAACACATTGGTGGCCAACCTTCCATAATCATAAATCCAGCTCTAATATAGAGACTTTTTAGTATAGCTAACTAGCGACCACGCCCCCGGCTTCGTACTGGTACAATATGCATGGATTTACAACAATTTGAATACCGGATGTAACGTAAATATGTTACTTATCTATTAACTACTTATCTATTAGAGATAGATATATGCTACTACGGAATTTTTATATATAATTTTATTCTGCACAATATATAAATAATATCTCTGACGGATTAGACAGCATACGCCATGAAAACTCATTGGGGCTAACTTTTTTCCCCGACTTGATCACAGATAACTCTATGGACTTGATTCACTTATACTGTTATTGCTCAGCTCCTAAAAGTGACAGATCCATGTTTAATACTTGTAAACCGTCCTTGTTAATTAACCTATCTACTCGTGAAATCCGCATCAAAATCCGCAGACAAACGCGGTGGGGGACTTTGTTTTATAAATTAAACAAATTCAATTGTATTAAAGGTACGTTACTTGTTACAAAAATGTATGTGAACTATAGGGACTCGTTTCTAAAACCATTTTTAGCCCATACAATGGGTATTTGCGCATTAAAATCGATAACTCAGTACACTGACACAATTGTTTACAGAAGACATAAAATCGATTATTATACCTTTGGTCATGCAATAAAGTCATTAAAGGCCCAATAAATTGGATTTACGAGTATTCTTGAGAATCTACTACATTGTAAGTGAAGTAAGATAAACAATGGCGGATAAATACAATTTATGAGCTAAATATGATAGAATATTTGTTCAAAAAAGGCTGAATTGGATCTGCATTGAGGGTTGAAAGAATCTAGACGAATAGAATTAAGCAAATAACATTAAGAATTGGATGTGGAACGCCTGAATGAACTTTGATGAAAATTTCTGTTAATTTACAATTTACATGTACACAATTTAACCCACGTGAACTCGGCACCTTATTGCTAGTGTCTGAAAATTAAAAAAGAATATTATAAAAAGCCCAGACGGCCTACCTAACCAAGGCCAGTTCTGCTAAGGTTTTTGCTGTTAGGTGTTATCGGTCCCAGGGTATCCAGCTGAAGACCAAGTTCCTTCACCAAAAAATAACAGCAATTTTTCCTTGTATTTCAGCGTTTGGTGCATTAGTAGACTCAAGCACGTAAAAAGCTGACAGCTTATTTCAGATTTTTTTGATGCACGTGGTTTAAAAAATAAAGGGGAACTTTAAGAGTTTATATCTCGCGAAATGTTTACATAAATAAAAAAAACTGTTAGGAACCTCTACTTTAAGAGTTTCCATATTTCATAATTCAATAATAGACCATGTATGGTGGGATGGAAAGAAACATGCAAGCTCACTTGAGAATCAGTTTGTGAAGTTTAATCTTTAGATCACTGGATGGATAGTGGAATTATTAGCCAAGTGGTATACATATTAAAGGTCGGACATGACAAAATTATAAGCTTAATTTTGTTTGCCATTTTGTCTACGGAACCCTAAAAACCAAAAGATAAAACTACATTAAAAGACCAATTTCTCTAAAACTATTTTTATGAGTATATTAAAAATTATTCAGTCCTCAAAAATTGTGCACTTTCCAGTTTTCCATTCATTCGTATAATTTGAAGACAACTTAGGATACAATAAATTAAAGATGGATGGAGTTTATATAATATAAGTTGTGTTCTGGAACTACTGAACCTTCATGAATTATTTCACTACTTTCAGGATTTGGAAAGCCAATATTAAGGTTTGAATTATTTCAGTGAACTCCTCTAGCGGCCATTACAAGAATTTTCATGAACAATTTATACATCGAGGTTCTACCATGAATCCCTAGATGGCAGGCACAGTCTCCTTTTCAGAGCTTTCTTTGTACCTTTTTGGGATGTTTATTTTAGCCCCGTCTCCGCAGTACATTGTGTAACAAATATTATATAATTTGATGAAATAAAATGTTTGTTTATTATATTTTAATAATCAGTTAATCATTTTGCGTAAAAGGCGGTGATATAAGAGTCACTTTACGAGCAAGTGTATTGAAATTAAAATAAACACCTGCAGAATAACAGGCGCTACTGGAAATCTACATTATTAATATTACGTATTACGAAAAATAATAATAATTATGTTATGTGATATTCTAAGGTGCTCGAAGAAAAATAAATTAAATTAAATATTCCGTCGTCATAAAAGATGGAAATTATTTTCTTTCCCAGTTGGAACAATGCATATTTCTTAAAATACGTATTTCTTCATCAAACTTGGAGATGGAAGCAGTTTTAGCATTATGACCGCCTTGAGTATAATTCCCGGTTTTCTGCATGACTGTTATTAGAAGCTATTTATTTCTTTCATTTCTTGTGAAAATTCTTGCTAGGTATTACGTTGGTGGTGCAAAATAAACAACAGGCTCTGCAATAACTTAGTGACCTAGAAATTTTTATTTTTGTAATTTTATTTATTATTATTTTAATTTGTAATTTTAATAAATTTGTTCTACATACGTTATTTTAAGTAAGTTATAGTTAGGGAAAATTAGACTTAGTTCATCTAGTTATCTAGTAATTTCTCTGACAGGTAGATAGAGTCAAAAATGTACAGAAGTAATTTGGTAAAAACTTTGAACAAAAGTAATTTGTTGCCACTTGTAGCTTTGTAGAGTGACAGTAACAGATTTCTTTATATTTTTTCTTCATTATGAAAGTACCGCAATCAAGTATGAAGCTTGAGAATTGTTCTAAAAGGTAGCGAATGATATTCAAAGCACAAATTCCCCCAAGTATTACAGTAATCGGATTTAATCGAGACTAAAGTTATATCACGTATTCCACTCGAGTCGCATAATAGCAACATTGTTCGATAAGCTTCAATTTGTAACTGCCTTTACGAAATTTCATACTTACTTTACATGCCAATTTACATTATGTGCTGATTGGCACAAAATATGAGGCGATAAGATTTTTTACATTTAGTAACAAAAATGTTTTATTATTATATTATATTAGAGAAGAATGCGGAGTCAAAGATGATGTTGTGACTAAAATGAATTGGTTTACGCTGGTTTGGACACGTTGAAAGAATGAAGGATCAAATTTTGACTAAAAAGGTTTATATGGCTGAAGTGAAAGGATATGCTGGCAGAGGACTTTTATTGAACATATCAGAAATGTATTGATCGATGGAAATATTAAAAGTACACACAATCATCATGTATGAAAAGTATGATGAATATAAAAGAAGCGAAAGCGAAAGCGATTGGTTCTGCCTGCCCCTCTTGGGATATAAGGCGTCATGATAGATAGATAGAAACAAAAATGTTCTTAGTTTAAATATATCAAAATGATAAATATTGTAGTTATATTTTTTATAAAAATCACAAAACAGACATACCTACAGGAAAATGGGACTTGTAGGTTAGAAAAATAAATGTGACATTTTAGTAGTAAGACAGGACATATTTAAATGCAGGCGACTCTACTTTACTAAAAGACGTTTGTGGACGTATCAAATAAGTGACATCAAAAAAATAGGGTTTGGCATGGTTTTAGCCAGCAATCATTTCAGCATAAATGTTATGTATTGTATATTTAAAAAAATAGAAGATATAGAAGACACGTGAACACTGTTAGTCATGTTTCTGGTCAAACTGAAAGGTATAGGATAGGCGTGATAGTATTTTATTTGTTTAGAAGATATCTAAAATTAAAAGAAAAATAAATGTAATGGAGATTATACCGAGTTAACTCGAGTCACATGACAGGTAATAATATTTCTTGAAAGTTGCAATACTAAGAAAACACATTTACGAGTTTTCACATTTCATGAAATAAACATTAGGTACATGTATTTGAAAAAATCTTCTGACCAGCTTTTAGTACTTAAGTTTATACTAGATTCGATAAAATAGTAAAGGAATAGAAAACATACCCCCTTATTCATAAACGTTTATTAGCAACATTTTTGTTAAAATGTGTTTTGTTTCTTTCTATTATTAGTAAAGACAGGTTTGTTAGAGAGTGACAAAACATATTTTAACAAAAACGTTGCTAATAAACGTTTATGAATAAAGGCCTAAGTCTCCTACGACATCAAACCGTATAAACCATTATGGTCGCCGGATGATCTAGGCGGACCTTTCGTTACAAGAATTGGACGAGTCTTTGGTCGATTTCGGTGGACTCGCCGGTGATTGGACGAATGGGTGGGAACCTTAAGGCTCCGCTGTCCGTCCGTTTGTCACAGGGCTGTATCTTTTGAACCGTAATAGGTAGACACTTGAAACTTTCACAGAGTGTGTTTTATATGGCCGCTATAACAACAAATAAGGAATAAAATAAAGTTAAAAATTAAAGAGGGTCCCGAATGTCCCCATACAAGAAACATGTTTTGTTTGATGTTTTTTAATCGATATTAATATTGGAACATGCTAAGTGTGAGTCGGACTAGCGTTAATTTGTTCCTGCGCCATAAGAACTATTGAATGTACGGATCCTTCGTGTGCAGTCCGACTCGCACTTGGCCGGTGATTTTTGTAAAGTCTTCGTTTAATTTTAGTACCTAACCAAATACACAAAGTCGTTTTATAAATTTTATGGCCGTTTTACATGAATGTAAAATAAAATGTCTCCCAATTACCAAACAAAATGGGGTACTTCCTTTTTTGTTGAGACATTGAAATGATCTTTAATGTTTTCTGGATCGCGATTATGATCTTATCAGGCCATTAAATTTTGGCGACGATAAAAATAAACGACAAAACTTGGTGTTGTTTTGTCATGATTTTTGGATATTTTTGTACTGATTTACCTACTTACCCTGAGTTTTCTTTTTATTTTTTAGAGATTTTTTGTTGGATTAAAATGTAATCGATTTGTTTATTAATTTAAAATCGTTTCTTCTAATACAATAAACTGTTTAGATGTTGTTTGTAGAGGACATTAGATCTAAATATTTAGTAAATCCATAATATAACTCGTCATGCGAATTGCGAAGACGCCTGAAAATGGATATCCTCGAAGATTTCACCCTAACATGAACTTCCCGAAAACGGGTTGCCTTACAGCTCCCGAAACCGTGTCACGGTCCCAGGGTACACAGCGGAAGACCAATGTCTCCCTCTTTTAGCCGATGGTATTTGTGAGGCCAGTTTTATTGAGATATTTAGATGGAAAAGCCTCTGATGATTTGTCGGTTAATGTACTTTCTGTGTATTTTAACATACATATTTTTTTCTCAAACAGCGTTTGATGGCATAACACCTATATTACTTATAGAATTTCCACGTTTATATTGATTAACAAATTCGCTAAACTTTTAGATGATTAATAACAGTAAAGTTAATTACTTTCAGGGAAAATTACATAGAACGTTCAATCCTTTAGACGCCATATATGGAAAACCGACACGTATCTTATAAATTACCTCTTCATTGAAATTGGTAAGATTAATGAATACTTTTAAGGCAAATAACTTAATTACATTTCCTTATTAATACGGAATTATGTTTATTACGAGATTTAAATGGCAAATAATAAATTTAATGGTGTTTTTAAGAATATACGTATACATTATATAGTAGCATTACTAATTGAGGGCAGTGAGACGGGTGATGAAGATAAAGAAGGCAAAAAACAGAGCAAATTATGACCTTCGAATATATCAAAGCCTCATGGGATAAAACCGTGATGATAGATTTCAAGGCTTATGTTTGCCAATTAAAGCGAAACCGCAGCCAAAAGCTAGTAAATAATTTTCTTTTAAGTACTTAATATTTTACTCTACTTCTACTTTACTAGATTACTCGAATGGATGGACTTATAATACAAGAACTTATGTTGTGCAGCATCATTTGTTTGGTTTGAAACGGTTAAGCTTTGTTCAAATCACCAACCTCAGCAATGAATAATAAAGTATACCTATATAAATTATTGTGTTTATAATGAGAAATATCAATGGGAAGCTATTGTTGGCTATAATCTTAAAGCCACCGCTATTGTTTTGGTTTGTTTGATAATTAATTTTCCTTTACAGTGATGAAATTTGGGAAATTAATCTCGCGCGATCTCAACTCTCGAATCAACTCTGTCATACTTAAATTACCCGTCTGAAGGGAAGCCGATGCTTGGACACGATTACACTTCAAACTTGTGTTAGAAATATTTAATAAGTAAATATAAATAGATAACATTTTTGCCCTTGTTGATTTTCTTAGGATGTTATACTAGGTCGGTTCTATGAAACATAAAAAAAATGATTCTACGCCATACTAGATTTCCGCTTAGGATTTGCCTATGGAGCCCATATTAGCTTTCAGCCCCTATTATGGTCTCTAGACATACAAAATTCCATAGAAAAAAGTTCTTCAGTCTTTTTTAAGTTTTCCGGGCAACTTTTCCAATTTTTCTTTCCCTAAAAACCTTGTTCAGACTTTACCAACATTTAAATTTTGCCAAATCGGTCCAGCCGTTATCAAGTGCGCGCTACCAACGAACAGCATTTAATTTTAATTTATAAAGATTATTTTACTGTTATACATTTTGTTTTTGGTAATTTTCTATGTAAATCGTACGGCTGTTACTACAAAATTTAGCAAGTAAAATAAGACGAATAACTGCGTTTAATTAAGTCAACCTAGTAGAAATAATTATAGATTTAATTCAGTATTCAGTTCAGATAGTTCAATTTCCATAAAGTTTTGCTACATTTACAATACTAAAACAAACATTACATGCGAAAGGTGGTTCTAGAAATATGAAGTAAATAATGCTTAGTAAGCTGCAAGGCTAGCACAAGGTTTTGTTTACTTAGGACTGAGATACATTGTCGGAGACAGCTGTTGTTGACAATAGCTGCCTTTATGCGCTCTGAGTTATTCGTCAGGGATGACTTTTAATAAGTAATTTAACATAATAAATCTGATAATCACATCAGAACAAGTCACGGGTTAAAGATTTAAAGAAAAATTATTGTGTTGTTGCTGCTTTTGGGTGGATGGGTGGGTTATAATAGCTAAATGACAGATCTGAATGAAGCGATGAATGAAACGCTCTAACAAAAGTAAAGTCGATAGCAAGTACTAGTCCTTAGCAATAACCGTAAACTTCTCGATTCAATTAACCACTTTTTATTTTATGTCGGTATTACTAACAAAATTGAAAACATTTATATTCATACACTACCTTATTTATACAAAAACTGGTGAGGAAATTAACAGCCCTTACCTTCGAGATGTTATTTGCATTCATAGGTCGCTGTACTTGGTTAGATGTTTGGCTGTCTCTCTCTTCACCACACTTCTTCTTCTTAACGGGTTTACATATACAATTATTGTCTTTGTGTTGGCGTTATTTTGAGTGGGCGGCGCGGCGGCTCGACCGATGCGTATAGCGCGACTCGACCGTTATCGACACGGATCTACCGTATACACCGGTGCGTTGCGGTTAACGTCTCGATATCCACTGACGGGCCGTTATAAGAAAAACGGAGGGTAGGTAGGGAAATATGTTAAAAAATGTATGGTGTGTTGTATGTGTTACTGTGTAACACAAAATTGGCCTAACCAAAAACAAGACAACAATAAATTCAATGTCAAAAGTTAAGTTAGTAGTTAATATTTTTTTTATTAATTGTATTTTTTTTATTAATCATATAATTATATTTTTTACTAAAATGTAAGAATATGTATATAATGTGATGAAATGAAACGAGACTTTATGCAAATATAATATAACTTATCTCAACATAATGTATACATAAACTCCTAAACTACGGATACACGAAAGACCGTGATGGCCCAGCTCATCCACCGCTTCTCCACGATGGCAGCGATAAGACACAATTAATTTAGAGCCCCTAGGCGATTCTCATTGTGTTCCGCTGTAGCAGGCGAGTATGTGATGGTATGGCTCAGCAACAGCGCGCCCGCTCTACATCATTAGTTGACGTTTGTAGTAAATCATTCTGTACTAATGTGCAAAGTGGCAAACAAACGTTGTTAAATATCTAGGTCAAAATAATAATACCGAACTGCCTAGTTTCATGCCGGGAGAATATTTTAATGCCTCAACTTACCTATTGGAAGCCTGTTTATTAATTTGACATTATTAACAAAGTATTCAAATTACTAACTTAAATTACCAATCACTCACTTTTGAGACCCAGCTCTAACATTTCAATTAAATCTGCTGTACACGACGCTAGCTTGTTATTGTATGTAATCATGTAGGTATAGGTACTCGTACTTACCCACTTTGCGGCTACAAAGGATTCTAACACGATTTAAAATGTTGGTCTGGATAGAAATAATTTTAGCCAGTTAATAAGGTACCTGCCTAAGCGTAATTCAAGTATACATATTTTAATTTCAATCGTTATTATTACATCGTAATATATTTCCATAACATGAATGAAATGTGGTAGAAACTTTTGACGCAGGCTGTACTTGTTGATATGTATCATATATGAGCACGCTAATCCAAGTTTAAATATAATAATCTAAGATTATGCAAAATAGGTACTTGGTTATCCGATATAACCAACAAATCTCTAAGCTCACTACGTGCTTAACTACTTGAAGGGGTTTCAAGGTGGTAACTTTGAGATAAAGTTCTTACAGAGAGAAACTGATTTTATTTGCAAAAAATGTGGAATACGAGATTAGATAACTAAAAACAAATATTTTTAGGGGTGCCTTTCGGCATGCGGGTACCATGTCACCGGGAGCCAGGGTACGCAGCCCATGACACATAATTTGTCATCTTTACTAGCTTTCTACCTCCGACGTCGCCCTTGGAAATTTTCGAATTACAATCAAAATTGTTTTCCAATACAAACATTTCTACCTCTTTTCAAGTAAATTTGATCAGAAAAATATAATTTCCTTTACAAACATTGTCACCACTTTTCTTTAATTAATTTTATTCGAGAAATCCCTTTTTAAACGATTCCTACAATATAAAATCACACCGTCTCCAAATTTCAAATTTAGCACTCGGCGATGATGAGTCAGTCAGTCAGGACTATGCCTTTTATGTACTAACTTTCCAACCCCTGTTCCGTCCTTGGAAATGTTTGAAATAAAATGACGTCCGATTCCTGAGATTAGCGGTTTTAGTGATAATGAAGTGGCTTTGAAATCGAAAATCGGTCATTCATTCTAGTCCAGTTTTTCCAAAAAGTATATTATTATTCTACACTTGCCTTCATAGAAATGGAAAAAATTTAAGACGCTGTGTCTTGATTAAATAAAGAGTGAAGAAGGAAAAAAAATGACGTGTGCTGTATGGACTCAGTTCCTTTGACTGATCCTGAAAAGGAACAAATAACAAAAAGAATAAGACATATCTAAAAATCCATCAAAGCCCGATGGAGCCATAACACGAAAAAAATGAATAGAATAGAATGTAAAAAATAAAATTGCAGGTCTTCCTTTTGTTTCATTGATATTGGCAGGAAATAATTAAAAGATTGAAAAGATCCCAATTAGTGTCTTGTCATATTTATAAAAATAGATAAGTGCAACACCACTTTTTGTTGCAAATTTAATAAGAATGACAGTGAAAGCTGTTTTGTTGTGAAGTTTCTAGCTTGGTCTGAAGAATATGCACGAAGTTTTGCAAAGTTCCACAATCTTATTAGCAGAGTGAAAAAGGCTTGTCGCTCTAGTCTTACAAATAAATATTAAGAATTTTAATAATTTCAGAACACCTAAGAGACACACTATCAAAATAATTTTACGATGTATTCGACTAGAGTTTCTATACTATTCTATTCTATATATATATACGAAATAGCAATACTTTTATTTATTATTATTTTTGTGTCTGCACTTGCAAATTATCTTAGTGCGTAATCCGGTTAAGTCCCAAACCCCAACATAAAAATAATTAACCTAATCCGGCCTTTATAATAAAATTTCAGATTATAAAAAGATTCATTAGGAAACACGTTTTCAGTTTTACCTTGGCTTTTGAAGAGAAATCTCGTTATGGAAGCCTTATATTGTACTGTTGTATGCTTCTAGTTGTTGTTTCTAATTATTACGGAATCTAATTAATTTTTATTTTAATTAAAGGGTGGACTAATGAAACCTTCAGTATTATTCTGTTAGAACTCCATGAAATTGAAATTGTGTATTTAAAAGGTGTAGTAAAAAATATACAAAGTAGAGCATAGTATAATGGGAGTTTGTACATAGGTACTTCAATACAATATTTACATCGGAGTATTATGCTAGTTTCAGCACAATTTATATTTTTCAAGGTTTGACAAATAATAAAATAAAAACGGGCCAAGTACGAGTCGGACTTCCACACGCAGGGTTCCGTACCATCGTACAATAAAAGTAGTTTAGTAAAAAAATAATTGCCATTATTAAGATCGAGCATAAAAGGAAAAAAAAAATCTTGTATGGGGGGGTCCCTTTAATTTTTAACATTATTTTATGTTATTATTTGATGTTATAGCGGCCTTAGTAATAGACACTCTGTGAACATTTCAAGTGTAACTTATGGTCACTTAAGTGACTTATGGCAAAATGTCATTATGTCATTCACCTCGACAATGATCTCGTTATACTTTTGTAAGTAACATTCTTTCATTAAAAATGTATGTAATTTGCTTTCATATACAGGAAGATAAATTTATTTCAATGTGACATGTCATGCAATTACTTACACCACACAATTGGGCTACAATAGGTATAATTTCCTATTGCTCCATATAGATGACAATAACCCTGACAACTTAACTAATTGACAAAAACGTTTTCTTTTATAAAAGAAATTGAAAACACTATAATCAAATAAGTTCATTTCATTCTTTAGGATATGTACTTTTATTTTAAATAGATATCTACTAATGCACTATATTTTTTCTGGAATTTCCGAAGTTAATTAATTTTTATATTTAGAAGAGGAAATTATTAGAACAAGAAGCTTCTGACTAAGTATGTAAAAATACATAATTTTAATCCGACGAATTATACTAACAGGCCTCAGCTCTAAAACATATCATTGCGTTAAATAATATGAAAGATCTGTCTTACCTTGGGTACTCTTTGGTAACAAGCTTTTCGGGCACCTGTGAAAGTATAAAAAATATATCATCATCATCATAATACAACTGTCATGAACATAGTTAGAGAAAGTATTTCAGGAATAAAATACAAATTTTTCTCTATTTTCTCAAACACAAAAAAGAATTAACTATTTAGAAAACATACGAGCAGAGGATGCAAAAGCAAATGTAAGATGTACTAACCCTCACGTATTTTACATTAGTCATATTTTTTGGGGACATGAGGGAAAACTACATATGTAAATTTACATCGGGACATGTTTTCTTGTGAAATGACAAATTTCAAAAAGGTATGAATGTACTTTATTATGAAAATTTATTCCCAATACACTTTAATAAATAATTTGCTTTTCTGTTTTATTTAAAATATATAAAACCGTCATGTTGCTGACTGACTGACAATCAATATATACTTGTATGAAAACTAAAAGGTATAATCCTTAAGTAGCCAACGCACTGGTCCCGGTATCTCACAGAAAATTTTCGGTCCGGCCGCCGTATGATCGAGTTGAAGACAGGCCACACATTAGCAATGTATATCATACGATCTAGACACACAAGATTCGATTAAACAAAGGCGTGTGGATGTGTGTGTGTGTGTGACAAATCGTTCCGGTCATCGAAATCAACCACAAATACAACGATTTGAAAACGGATGGTGGATTGGACGAGTCTGTGGTGGATTTCTGTGAATCGTACGGCGACCGGCCGGGGATTAGACGAATGTGTGGCCACCTTAAGGGGGTGTAGAGGTACTAAGAAAGGATTATTCGAAAATTCCTAATACAACGAGTCGCGGGCAATTGCTAGTTTTTATATAAATGTCATTCTGTTCCGGAGCCTATTCTGAACAAAATGTATCCACACATACAGACATACATTTTTTATACAATAAAAATTTGATTTGTTGATTTTTTTATACTTTACAAAAGTTTCTTAAACATTTTTCAGTAAATTATGATAAACAGTGTGTTTTATAATGTTCCTACATAATATGAAAACGTCAATATCCATCAATATGTAATTTGGCACAGACTGCTTCCGAAGAACGATGGCCGCAAGCTATTGAAGCTTTATGAGACTATGACATATTGGTAATTGTTCATCAAAGCTTTATCTTTTATCGATTATGCTATAAATACGACAAAAAGACATATTTTTACGTCCTTGTTTGAATAGATCTTACATAAGAAAGAAAAATATTCAACACAAAGCTGTCTGTGATTTCAGAAATCAATAACACATTATTATTTAATATTTTGATCTATTTGTCTATCTATCTCAATGTTTGGTCAGAATACCTTATTAAACTTTCAGCGTTCATTATACCTACTTAAAATTTGCACTTTGTTTTATCTCGACAGGACAATTTTACCAATTTGTGTCCAAATAGTTATACTACTAGTATGCCTAAAATGGAACAAACGACATTTTGAAGGGTCCCGAATCGGGTGACCAGGCTAAATTAATTTGGCAGTACGATATTTTATTATAAAATATTGGCAGAGGGCGACCTAGGTGTACTTTAATCTATATAAATAAAAATTAAATACTTTTCTTTGGTAAGCTCATCACTTGAGAACGGCTGGACCGATTTGGCTATTTTTTTTTAAATCTTCGTAATAGTCTGAATAAGGTTTTTAGGGCAAGCAAAATTGGAAAAGTTACCGGAAAATTGGAAAATTCGGGAAAAACTGAAAGATAGGAGATGAAAGTTAATATGGGCTCCACGCGCATCGCCGAGCATGTATGAAAGGCATGATGAATATAAAAAAGGGGAAAAGTGGTTGTTAGATAGATAAGATAGATGTTTAAAAAAAAAATCAACCTATAGCTAATGTTTCGACGAAAATTTTGTAGTTCTTGTTCTTATGGAAACAAGAAACAGGGTCACAAAATAACTCGCAATGAAAAGTTTAAGTTTCCTTTACTGCTGTAATAACAACGTTGTAAACGGTAATTTGGGAGTTTGAACACGAATAATAAACATTAAATGGACTTGATAGGAGGGCTCTTGTTACAAATTAAAATACATTTCATTTAAAGAAAAAGGATAAAAGAAAATAAATACAAAGAGAGCAATTTAACTGACCGACAAAGTTGATATCAAATTTTTATGTGAGACCAGTTCATTTTTATTATGTAATGACTTCATAACAATAAAGTCAGCGTTTCCTTCAAATGTCGTACGATAAAAACGAGAAATGATTTCTTATATTTTATTCTTTCATTTTCTAGCAATTTACATTTTTATTATTATCTGTCTGGACTCTGAGTCTCTATTAAAATCTTTCAATAATTGAAAAGGTCATAGGCAAAAATATGCAATATATAAATAGGCAACGTATGGAGTCAGTGCCTGCCTGAAACACTGGCTGCAATGTCCACATTTAGCTAATTACTTATCTATAATAATATAATAGTTGCTGTGTCCATCTTAGAATTTCGTATCAGTTTTAAGATGCATTTGTTATAAGATGATATAGTCTGCTGGCGCTCTAACTGGCTGGCGTCTGGTAACGTCGCAATTAGATCGATATCAAATAATTACTACACCAGTATGCGTGTAAATGTGTAATCCTGTGGATTTTTCATCTTATATGAGTTACATCCAGGCACTGCACACGTAACCATAGTTAATCACGTCTATTAAACACTAAATTATACTTTAAAACAGGATATTTTACAAAAATAAGCGAAATTACTCTGACGCTAGGCTGTTACAGGCTGTTTCCGCATTCAAATTGCTTATAACATAAGCGTATCTATGCGCTTTCTCTTTTGCATTGCCAATCTACTTAGTGAGCGGTCGCGATTATAGTAAATCTATAAGTCCTACCTACTTAAATCGCGTACCTACCTTATAGGTATATAGAAAGAAATACACTTATCCAAGATCTGTAAAAAAATTGTAAATTCGGCTCACGAATTTGCTCGAATAAAAGAACAATAAGCAAAATGATGTAAGAAAAAAGTTAACAGTTAGGTACAACTTTGGACTTTAAGTTTTGTTCAATCTGAAAGAATTTTCTAAATTCATGAATTAATGTGTTATTGCTGATAGCAAAAGTATTTATAGGAGCAAAATTTATTTGCCCTTTACGGAAAAAATATTTTGTTAAATACTTGTCACTTAAAATATAATGGGACAATTTTTTTACTAATAAAATGAGATAGAAAAATAATAATCTTATCAGTTTGGCGAAATTTCGTTGAAAGAAAACTTACATTTAGTACCTACCTACTTACTATTACTTATTGTCTATCTATCATCAAACCTTTTATCCCAAGATGGGTAGGCAGAGACAATCAAATGTCATTTGTTACGATCCTGACATACCTCTTACGCTTTTTCATACATGCTCGGCTATTGTGTGACTTTTAATATTGACATGTTTTATATGTTCAATAAAAATACATCTAGGTCGTCCTCTGCCAGCATTTCCTTTTACTTCAGCCATACTTGTAGTACGCAATCATAATCCTAACTAATATTGTAAAGTGTTTGTTTGTTCTTCTTTCACGTCAAATCAGAGCAACAAATCGACGTGTTTTTTTTGTGAATGATAGTTTGGGTTAAATTTTTATGTCGCGGAAAGCGGAAAGCTAGTATGATATAAATTGTTAATGAGCCCTTAAGGGTCCTATATTGGGAATTTTTCTGGGATAAACTATTCCCAATTTCTCTGTAAATAATCCACCTGTGTCACTGTAATTTAGCACATAGTTACTTATTGAATATATCTAAGTGAAATAGCTCCTATTTTTTCAATGGGTTTTATTGATTAGGAAATATGGGTAGTTTAACTTTGCCCCTGCTGTGTCTTTCATAATCTATCACAAAACTCTATTTTTTTTAAAAGCACTGTTATACCATTACCCGTCAATTATATATGTCGAATTTTTTGGTAGCTTATTGAAAATTTAAAATAATAATTATTTTATTATTTTTTGCCAAATTAAAAAATCATAAAATATTTTTTTTTGAATTTTCAATAAGCTACAAAAAAAAGCGATATATATAATTGAAGAATAATGGTATAAGAGCGCTTTAAAAAAAATTTAGAGTTTTGTGATAGATTATGAAAGAGACAGAAAGGGCAGAATAATCCTTTATTCTACCACCCATATTTCCTATTAAATAAAACCAATTGAAAAAATAACGACTATTTCACTTAGATATACTGAATAAGTAACTATATGCTAAATTACAGTGACACAGGTGGAGTATTTACAGAGAAATTGGGAATAGTAATATCTCCATACAAATTCCCATTTCTTCGAAAAATTTTAAAAAAAAAGTATAGGACCCTTAAATACATTTTTGGTAATGAAGCAAAACAAGTGGCTTTCTTGTTGTAAGGTAAGTATTAATTTATATTAGTCTCTGTACGTAGACAAAATATCTATACTAATAATAAAGCTGAAGAGTTTATTTGTTTGTTTGAACGCGCAAATCTCTGGAACTATCAGTCGCATTTGAAAAATTCGCCACCCTTTGATTAGGTTGAAAATTTTTTTTGGGTTTTTTTATTTTCTTTATTCCTTTTTTTTCTAAAACCATCATCGATTGGATGGTTTCAAAGTCTATAACGAACATAGGTAGAAACATATATATATAGAGATTATTTCGAAATGCAGCCTTATATTATTATTTTGCTGTTATCTACTTTAAAACTTTTCTCGTCTATCTAGAGCTGTTTGTCTGGGCGAGTCCATCTTAGTTTGTGTAATATTTATTTTCTGCTAGCAATTAAACTAGGGCCTTATTGGTTGTTCCTTGTTTTATTTTCACAAGCAGAATCTCTTTACTGAGAAAAAGTTATGGAAACTTAAGCTTCCTGGAATCGAAATGTTGTTATTCTAGTATGACTGTACCAAACGAAAGATATAATTTATTACAATTGTGTATAGACAATTTTGATACTTATGACTTGCACAAATTAATGAATGCCCATTTTAAAATTTATTTATTTATTAAAAATCCACTTGAATGATATAATATTTGGCCACAAAAGGATATATTTCATTTAGGTATTCTAAGTATTCTGATCCAGAAACAAAGATAACAATTTTAAAGAAACTTATAAATTAAATTCAATATATATATACAAGATCTAAATTAAATTAAAAAAAAATCTCTTTTCTATTTACTTACATTAAAAAATAAAATAAAAGTATTATTATGATGAAAATATAAAAAAATAAATATATAAACATTAAACATTTCAATTACAAATTACAAATAACAATTTAAAAAAAGAAATTCATAGGTATCTAGTAGTATGGTTTATCAAATAGTCAAAGTGGATTTAGATGTGTGGGTGTGTGTTATAGTGTGGGTGTAGTGTATGTGGGTGTGTGTTGTAGTGTGGGTGTATATAAATGCATAGGTAAGTGTGTTTGTTTATCCTTCTTTCATGTCACAACAGAGGCAGTTGGAGGGCTGAGAGTGACATAGGTTACTTTTCTTTGGGATAAGTTCTGTGTCATCTTTCAAAATTTTCCACGGGTGAAGCCGGGGCGGAAAACTAGTACATTATATAACCTTCAACAGCAAAGTAGAAAAACGTACTTTGATAAAAATCTTCAAGGTGAATGCTTGTCAAAGGAATGAGAGTCAAGCAATTGTGGACGGCATTTACAATCAATCAATCCGAGTGCGGTTATCTGACTCGAGGCGCGTAACGGCCCTCCAGATCAAAAGTATAAAACGTTTTCTATAAGCTTTGTGTTATTTGTGAAGTTATTTTTCAGAAAACTGATGAAAAACACATTTCCACTGATTGTGACTTAAATAGAGTCTTTTGTTGCGTTTATACGACTTCATCTATAGATATTTTTGAAACAAAAATTCTGTAAGTAATACAAATTTATGTCCTTTCAATCTATCAAACCATCAGGTAAAATAGAAGATTGATACTTTCAGACCTTGCAGTAGAGAAAATGTAAAACTAGATAATAATATCCATAACCATCAAACATATAAGCTGGTCTTCAGCTACACCTTGCGTTGCCTTACTTCGTTCAACAAGGTAACGAAGCTAGTGTTTTGAGAACCAATGATGTAGCATCCGACGAAGCACTGGACATCTTAATATTTTATTAGATCTAAGAAATCTGGCTAAATTATTTTCGATGAATCGTGCCTTTTTGAATTCAGATTTTTAGTAGGTACCAATAACCGTATTGAAGGTAGCAGATTAAAGGTAAGTACTCTAGGTACATATTTTCATACAATTATTACCGAATAAGCCCAAGAGATTTTTATCGCTTCAATTAATTTAAGCAATTCCTCAGATAGTGTTTCACCTATATACCCTACCCACTTACGTATCTCCTTCATGTGTTGCTAGATCTGTTCAAATGCACTAGAGGCACATTCGACAAACAACCCATTTAAATAATTGAAATTGATCATCAATATAAAGTGGAATTAAATTTAGAGATCTGATCATATTATTGATATTTAAGAATAGGCAAGGCTACGACATTACAAATAAAATAACAAAAACAGGTTAAGGTTGTTTTGCAATAAAACACTCATATTTTTACCATTTTATAAAAATATAGAGATACTGATATTATTTTATTGCTAGAATATAAGCTTTCATATAAATAAATGCCATGAGTTGGCCTAAATCAAGTGAAAGTGATGAAGTAATGTTGATGATTTCATTAACTGTGTTGTAATAAGTTAATAATTAAGTTAAGAATATTATGTTTAAAATAATAACTTATTTATAAATTTAAACCATTTTCTCAAGTTATTATGCGAGACAAAAATGCTCAACATTCAACCTATAGACAATCTCAATCGAAAATCTAATCACGATACTTGTTACTTTATGTCTAAAATGGACTCAAAACGAACAATGGCAAACTCCAATCAGATAAAAATGTAGCATTGAGTATGAAATTGCAAAAAATATACTTGAAAAACTTCGTTGTTAGTAATCTACCTAATAGTTGCAAAACATGACGAAAATTACAGTTTTCCGTGTAAAATGTTGCTATTTTCCTGTGAATCCCGACCACACCCCACAGCGCCCACGCTCTAACATCCACAAACTGTAGGCGGTTATATTCATACACTCACACACTTAAATATTGACCTAAATCGTAAAAAAATTGTTGTAATTGGTTTCAAAACTACTAAATTATTTAGGGAATTAGCAGTTTATGCCTACTTTTGCTCTTACAAAAATAATACAGAGAATTATAAATTAAATTACTTTGTTAACTCAGGAAAATGCCTAATTTTATAAAATACTAGCATTCCGCCCCCCCCCTCGCTCGTGTATATTTACGAACAAAATAAAATATACCCTACCCCTACCCCTACCCACCCCTACCCCTACCCCTACCCCTACCCCTACCCCTACCCCTACCCCTACCCCTACCCCTACCCCTACCCCTACCCCTACCTCTATATCATCAATAGTTTTCGCAGCGCACGCGATGTAAGGAATTTCTTAGGTAATTTTTTTACTCCTTGGGTTGCATTATTGTAGTTTTAGTAAGGATCCCTAATTTAAAAAAAAATTGAATATAGCCTATGTCACTCAGGGTGAATGTAGCTTTCCAATGGTGAAAGAATTTTTGAAATCGGCACAGTAGTTTTTGAGTTTATTCATTACAAACATACACACACACAAAAATACAAATCTTTCCTCTTTATAATATTAATAGACATGCAGATAATAATTTGTCCTCGAAAAAAATGATTCCCAAATATATCCTCTTAACAAATTTAAACAGTGCTTCAACCCTTCACTTTTTCCTTGTACCTACTCCATCTCCAATTATAACATAATATTATTTACATATTTATCAAATCGATCACCTTTACAAATTTACAAGTTATACATATTCATACATTAATATTCGCTGAAGGTAGGGTGAGGGAAATTCAATATTCTAATATGATAATAAACTAGACACGTGATTGAGTATTGTATACAGTATTCATATGAATCTATTGTAGCCAAAATATTCCGAACAAAATAGGCTTATCGAAGTACATGATTGGAATTATTAGCATAACATTTTCTAACTATAATATTGGATAATAAATATAAAATCAGTAGAAGTAAAAGGGAAATCTATATATAAAAATAAGGGTATATATACTCTCGACTGATCACCTCTTTCCTCGCTCAACGAATCAGCATCGCGATGTTATATGTTTAGATTCGATTTTAGGTTTTTCATATTGTAAAGTAGGCCACACATCGGTCCGGCATCGCACCGAAATCTTCCCAATCTAATCTATGCAGACCGTTTGTTACAAGAATTGGACGAGTCTGTGGTCAGTTTCGGTAGACAGTACGGGACGGCGCGCCGGTGATTAGATAAATGTATGAGCACTTCTTCTTCTCTTTATACAACTCAACTTCAGTTGAAACTTCAAAAAAAAAGTAGATTGATATAATGACGAAACGTGGCATTAAAAGTCGATTGAACCTGGAGTTTCCGGTAATATATATAATTAAATATGTTTCAATAAATACAGGATTTTGTGTGATATGAATGGTAGAGAATTAGTTGGCAAGGTTTGTTATCACGTTTCTTGAAATCTCAGGAGTGCTATAATGTGCAGATACATTTACAGAGAGCGATGAAAATATTGTTCCAGGAATTTCGTGTAATATACGACGTGTGTTAAGTGCTAATAAGAGTAGGAAAGTGATTTTTTGTATTCGTATCGTTAGGCATACTACTCAGAATACAGAACAAACTAGAATATGCAGAAAGAAGAGAAGAAAAACGTCATGTGTCTAAAAAGAACCCGCACCCGACTCTCGCCACGATTTACCAATTTTGGGATAATTTTCTAAAGAGATAGGGATAATAAAAACTAACACCTATTCTATGTTCTTATTAATTTTTCTTTGTCATTTTATCAATTAAGAAATACAACAACCGGGTACTCAATTTTAGTGCACTATTTTTAGCCTCAGTTTGAAGAATTTATGAGGGTTTTGGTTAGTTCTGTATTCTGAAACATAGTATAACAGATTAGTTAAAGGTTTTTAAATCTGACTTAAAGGTTTCAATGTTTTTACTAATGCATTTGCAACGTTGTTTTCAAAATAATAATACTAGCTGGTTTCTTAATTAGCGAGACAAAACAACCCGCGGCGTTGATGTCAAAATACAATTAAAAATACAATTAAAAATAAAGTTTATTGAATCTTTTAGATTACATTAAAAGTTTCAATCATATCTCTTGTTTTGTATCCAACCATTCTTTCATAATCTATGTAAATAAAAATTAAATGATGTTCGTTGGTAAACGCATCACACGAGAACGGCTTCTAAATGTTCGTAATAGTTTGATCGGAAAATTGGATATTTCGGGAAAAGTGATAGTGCTTTTTTCTATGGGATTTTTGTATGAACTCAAGACCAAAATCAAAGTAAATATGGGCTCCACGGGCGAAGCTAGGGTGGAAGGCTAGTGTATTATACATTCGTAAGTGCCTTTAATATCACAGAATATAATATAGTACATACCTATGACTCCCGGGAGATGATTTTTGAGGCTGTGAGGTTCCTATTTATAAATCATGTGTATAGGTATATGGAGTCGCTTATGCTACTCCACTTAGGCTAACTATATATTTTAAGGACTTAGTCTTTGAATTTGACCATGTCAGTTGTATTTCGTCTTCTCGTTTTGTTATCTATATGTAAATATCCAGCTCATGAATCGAATTTCATTCCAGGAGGGTTAGACAGACATTTTTGCTACGATTCTGGCATAACTATTTTGCCTCACACTTAAATATGCCAGGCGGCTACGAGTGTTTCGAACGAACATTGCCTTCAATCACGAAGTTTTAAATGTGCTCTGCAGTGATTAATGAGTTCTTAGAACTTAGAAATATTTCACCCTTCCAAACTACCATCGACATTTTTAAGGCCAAGTATTTATTAACGTTGGTAAATACAATCAAAACTTTTAGATATTCGGAAGTCATTAGTATTCCGTTATTACATAACGGGTCCCTTGTAAGTCTCGGATAACAAGAGCGGTGTTATCAACTGTTTGCTCTTTCACGGCGTGTTTCTGAAACCAAAACAACTTTGGCAGAGTCACGCTAATTAAGTACGTGAAAGGAGAATTACGCCACGTTTTTCAATAAAGTTATGATAAAGATGTAAGCTTTAAGATTTTCTTGAACAAAATTTTGTAACAACTTAAAAGTACATTATTATTTTGTTAACGAGTAAGTATTCTTTAAGGTATTTGTTACGTGTCTAAATTGTCACTCTTTAATTATCATCAGTTGCTAGTCGTTTGAGCTTTGCTTAGAAAATTACAACTATTGGCAAGAACTTTATTAAAAATCTTCTATTACTAAATTACAATAAGCGTATGTTGGTGAACTGGAACTGCCTGAAAATGGATTGCCCAAAAGATTTGACTCTAACAGATATATCAAGTCAATCCATAAAATCTAATTAAGTACCTAAAGTGTATTTTTTGACTTACAAAGTTTGTTTACTAAATAAGACAAGTCAAAAAAAATAGAAGTCCTTTCTTTTAAACATTCCACTAAACTACGGTGTATTCCAGGACTAACATAACTTTTCCTTTCATAACTTGCCATGCGAGTTTGGAGCAGAGTCACGCTGTGAGTTAGATGGCTGAAATTATTTCGTTCAGAAAATTGAATTATTAAAAAATTAAATGTAAAGATTCCTTATATTTTACAAGCTCTATAAACTTAAAACAATAAAGACGAAATATGTATTGTTCTCAATTTTCATTAAAAGTTAAGAAACCACAAGACAGAAAATATTCAGCCATAAGCAAAAAATTGAATTAGACGAATTAATTTATTATTCTAACGAAAATAGAAATATGTTTATTTCATAACTTTCAAAAGTTCTCTAAGATATATTTGGTTTTATGAAAGACGTCAGAGATTATTGCACCTGTAGAACTTTATGTTGTTAGATTTCAGAAGTTTAATAATAATATAATAAAGTGGCACAGGTGCATGTGAATCAAACTGTAATATTGTGATACTCATTATAAAAAAGCTGGCCAAGTGCGTGTCACAATTTTTTTTTACTGACCGCAACCGAACGGCAAACGATTAAACACTAGCAGAATCCGCGAATGTTGTAACAATTTGATAATAGCTATAACAATTCTAGAGAATAATTATAGTGGCTCGCTACACCCGTTTTTAAGGACGCTATAAATGAAAAAATAGTCTCAGGCTAAAACATAGGGTGGATTTGACCAGTCTGAGAAGGGTTAAAAATGGATAAAATTATATTTTCGTAATTGATATTCCCGATAACGAGGAGGGGGTTAGGTTGACTATGACTATGATTAACTACCTCTGAAAACCTGAGTAGTATAAATATTCCACGCTTGTATCTATGTTACGAAATAGGTACGCGAAAAAGGATGGGTGTGTGTCCAATAAATTCGTGATGAGCACCATCGAAAACAGGGGGAGTAAGTTTCGTTGCTGCAGCAAAATTTTGTAGAAAAAATGAATACCTGTCGACAGTTGTGGACTTTGTGGGTGCACAACTACTTATGGACAGACACAACATGCAAACAAAATATAAAACAATGAACAACACAACGCCAAAACTATTAGGTATACCTACATCTAAACATTTTTTTTAATAATATGGTGCTAATTGAATCTATGTTAATATCCACTGATGTACTGATCATGTTGACCATCTTACAAAAGCGGGAAATTGGAGATACCAATGTAGGTATAATATATTATAGATGTGTACCAAAGTCTAATTTATTAATAAGTCAATATACACAACTTCATAGAAATGTTGTGACTTGACAATTGCGTTAATTTGTCATGGGACTAAAATGTGAAGTAGGTAGGTACCTACCTAACATCCATGTGCTGACTATTAGCTGAAAGCTCAAAGTTTTTGATGTAATAGCTAGCTGTCTTTCACTGAGCATGGCATAAAAACGTTTGAAAGTGGGTGTATACTTATATTGACAGTATTTTAGCTTTTAGAAATGCTTTTTTCGCGTTCTTTGAAGGATTCAATTTTATAAGGATAAAAGGTAAGTAAAGAATATGTTTGTAAAATACCTTGGGGCCACAGAAATATATTTTCTTCGGGCTTTAGTAAGGCTTCTGTGAAATGTATAAAATACATATTCTTTTTACACAAAATCACAGCCTATTGAAGAGATCAGATGGAAAACTGTCGCAGATATAGAGCATGTATTGTATCTATTATTTTCATTACTTGCCCTCCGAATTGTTGATTATTTTATTTTCTCTAAGTGATGATCCTTATCTTTTATCGTCCTCATTTCTGAAAATAAACATTATAGCTGCTGCAGTACTTACTATAAATTACTAAATACAGACATTGTTACAGGTGTGTTTTCCATAAGCCTTACATTATTTTGGCGTATTTTAATGTACTTACCAAAGTAGCACTGATGTCCTGAGTCGGGACTTGAGACAAGGTGGTTTGTCATATTTTCCTTCTTAAAAGGAGCGCGCTTAAAGCAGTTTTTAGTTAAAAAAAATCTTGATCATTTTTTGCCGTCCAAAATTTGTAGCCAAAAATGCCCGACCCAGGTATATTTGGAAGCCAGTATACGAATTCCTGCCCGGATATTCTCGGGTCGAGCATACTCGAGCCGTGCAATCCATAGTCGGCATTTATGCCAAATAAGTTTTCACTTCAAAAATTTAGGATTGACTTTTTCCGTGTGCCTTTTCAAAAAACAAACTAAGCACAGAACTCTGCCAGTTGTTCGTTCATAAAACAGTGACTTCATCGGGATCGACATGTTTTTTGCATTCAAGAGACGTATTTAGGAGTCATGTGAATATGATAATAAAGGAAAAAATAATTAAGTGAGGTATAATTTGACTGACACACCCACGAACACACCCCCACTCTCCCCATACACTCACACACACACGCATCCCATACACGCACACATACCATAATATTTAACATCTAGGTAATTGATTGGTAATTGTATTGTAGCTGATTACACCATTATATATGCATAGTTAAGTTATGGTGATTGTCATCTATAAATGAATAAATAAAATATCTAAATACGCAAAAATCCCGAAAAAATTGAAACTTTTTCATATTTATTACAACGGAGTCCTGCGACATCGTCATATGTATATATTGTTGACACTTAGCACTAATTTCACCAACAGATTGAATAATTCAGTCAATAATACAATTATTATAAAATGTCGGAAAATAGTCCGTAGTATAAATTCCTGTAATAAATTCCGTAACCCAGTTTTTTATCGCCTTTAAAAATATTGTTGCTCGCAGTTCAATTACAAACACCATGATAGAAAGTTAAACGAGTTAAAAACCAATTTAATTATAATTGGCTATCTATTAGAATTTTGTAATGCCATTAAGTAAGGATGGAGCCTCTCTAAGCTTCCAATCACATTGTGTCGCCGTTATTGCATTAGAGGTTTAATTTAGGTCGGGCGAAACCGCAGGCTCGTGGGATAATTATAAGTTCGATCGATCAATATAGATTACGGGGGATGCATCTCTTGTCTATGTTAAACTGGAAAGTAGAACAGAAAATTACAAGCAAAATTTTTCCTATTACAATGCTAGATATACCTACAATGTTTTTAGCCCTGTTTTAAACTAAAAAGTGTGAAGTCGGGACGGTTCGCTTAGTTATTTACATAATTATTAAAATATTTATTCCCAAATTACTAGCTTCGGTATTATTATTATTAAATAAATATTGTAATGTGACGAGGGAACAGATGGATACATATAAAAAGGCAGAATCAAAATAGCAAGACATCAACTAAACTGACAAGGGTAATTATCCAAATCCGGTCCACATTTTTTCCCAAGAGACCGTACGTCGAGTTTTCATCTTTTGTATTTCAGCACTTTACCATTTGTAATTACTTGGTGTAAACTAAACATTGTCGAAACACTGGCCAAAAGGAATATTTTGTCATAAACAAATAATACTTAGGAGAAGTTTTAGTTTTAGGAAATATTTTTATCCTTGTAAAATTAATTAAAGCGAATTCAAGTTTCTCTTTGTTAATTTTATTTACAGTCTCTATAAAAAATATGGTCTGTATAGTTAGTGCAGGACGGCGACTGTTGGTAACTACTGTCATAATAAATTAAAACTTTTTCCACTGAAAGTTAGTTCGTTAGGGGAAATAACACCCCAACATTTAAAAAATATTCTGTTACGAAAATACTAGATAAATACAAATGCGCGAGCTTCACAATCAGCATTCACTGAACTAATTTGAAGCAAAAGTACTTACTGAGTTTAAAAAATAAGGATTATTTTCATATCGGAAAAAAACTGTGGGCGGTAAAGGGATTTGAAATAAGAAAATTGGTAAGTTTTATCCAATACATGCTAGCGGAAGTGCAAACAAAAGCTTCTACGAATATTTCCATAATATACTTTTATAAAATATTCTCTAAAAGGAACAAAACAAACAAAAAAGCATTATATTATGTACTAAGGTTGAAAATAATACTTGAAACTTTTAGAAGTTTGACTCTACATTAGAGTCTCTATACAAAAAGATTGACTGGGCTAATATAGAACGATTCATGAGGATACAATTTCAAGTCCTTAAATTGTTGATCTAAGTCAAACTTTTCTTTGATATACGGTTACTTCGATACAATGTCGAAGTGGTCAATCCAAACACAGTTTAACTTGATAAACGATGTGGTCATATCACCTCCCGGCAGCGTTTGCAAGGTCACTCATAATGAAACTGGGAGTACAACGCCCGGATGCCTGGTAACAAGAAATATAAGGTACAATAAATTTTGCACAGTTCCAACCTACTCTGAAGACAGATGAAAAGTCGCTCCTATGTTGACCATATACATTTTAAACAAAAGCAAGTGGTTTTTTTTTGTATTCTTCACGGGTTACCTTACAGCTCCCGGGAACCGTTGCTAGCCCCAGGGTACCCAGTGGAAGACAAAGTCTTCCTCATTTAGCCGATTTTTTGAGGTTATACCTAACGAGTGTCCAGCTCTGTTGAGGTATGTAGATGGAAAAGCCTCTTTGTACGGTTTGTCGGATAATGTACATAGATAAAAACCCATTGGTACATGGTCGGAGCCGACGTCTTTCGCACTCGATCACCGACGCCTCTCGAGTATTTTCTCTAGTGCTGTTTTTAGGGTCTGGTAGCCAAATGGCAAAATTTTTATTTCGTCCGTTCGTATGACGTTTCACAAGCAGGTAAACCGCCATACAATTATGAAAATACATAATTTAGGGGTTATTTGAGGAAGGAAATATTCTTTTCGCGCGCACCTCTTCGCGTGGGTTGTTGTTGAAATGATTTTTATTATTTAGGTGAATATTTGAATATATAAGTATATGTAAGCTGCTGAAGACGTCCATCCATTTCAATGGCCAAGTTAGATTATTTTTTAAAAATTTCAGTTAAGAGTCGATTAGTTGTTAGTATATGTGTGCCGAAACGAGTTTGATCTTAGTTGATGAAGATATAAAGTTAATTTTAGTTTCTTCGCCTCAGCCTTGTCTCAAAATCTTAAAAAGTAGGTCTTATTTTTATTGTATAAAAAAATCCAAATGATATAATAACTATTTAGTTATTATTCAAATTGTGCAATCTGGCGTAACGTCCTTACGTGATGTATACATGCTACGGAACCCTAAGTTTACCTATGCTTGTGCTACACGGTTGACCCGTTTTTGCACGATTTAAGCTATACGCCAATCCAGTATACACATTCAGCCTTACTAATAAACTTTTACACCTAAGATATAGTCTACTATTTATTATGTAGGTACCTAGCTACTTTTGATCAAAAAATGCTACATGATTTCAGCCATTATATTATAAGGAATCAACTCAAAGACATTCCTAACAAGCCGTAGTTTAATAATAAGGAAAGATATTTCTTGTTGCACTGCTTTCTATTTTAGTGCTACTTAAAATCAAAATTGTTTGAATAAGTACCTACTTCTGAAAATTTCCGAGTGCATTTTATACTTTAGAATGTTTATTCTTTCATGTTCTTTATTTTGTTATTTTTACTTGCATCTTTATTTCAAGGAAGTGAAATTTTAAGTTTTTTTTTTATTATTTACAACTAGTGATAGGCCCCGCCCGAATTCGCACGGATTATTAAATAAAATATCTAAATTAAAGAAATCAAATTGTAAATAAAATAAAACTTTAAAAAAAAGTGTACCGACTTCAAAAATTTGAAGACGGTTGGTGCCAAATTAGGATACAAAATTAAGTAAACATCTAGGGACATAAAGATCTGTTTAATATTATCTGTGTTTGTACTGATGATCGTAGGTTCCTAATGAATTATCTAGATTAGTGAATTTGGGTACTAAATTATTTCTAATTTGGCACCAACCGTCTTCAAATTCTACGACGAAATTTTTATTATTTCTTACTTTTCAGTGCAAATTTTTGAAGTCGGTACACTTTTTTTTAAAAAGTTTATTTTTCCCTTTTAAGTGATTTTGTTGCCCTAAGAAATAAATAATAACGCAACTAAAAAAAAATGATGGTAAATTAAAAAAATACTGCGGTGGATGGGATTTGAACCTCAAGCAATGTGCACCCTGCGCTGCATCCCATACCTTTAGCCGCTAGACCACCGTCGATCCGAAAATTGACAACTTCGTGTCAATAGCAACCGTTGCTAAGGCTTTTCTCTGATATAATTTTCAGCAGTAAACAGAGACAAATTACTGAATTTCTGAAAAATTACTGAACCGATTTTCGTCATATGACTGTGAGATAATGTCAAGAAATTATTATATCCTTAAAAAAATAAGTCGTCAAAATCGGTACATATTTCATCGATATATTACGAAAAATTGACTTATAAGGTCAGTTTTTTCAAAATTTCTGAAAAACTAAAGAACCAATTTTTATGAGATAAAAATGGGACCAATCCGGAAGAATTATCTGTCGATAAAAAAGATACCATCAAAATCGGTTCACAACTGGCGGAGTAATCGATGTATATACATACAAAAAAAAACGGTCCGAATTGAGAACCTTCTCCTTCTTTTTTTTTTTCTTTCGAAGTCGGTTAATGATCACTTATAGGACGAAATAAAATTCATTCATCCGCATATTCTACTGGTATAGACTAACATCCCACATATATCTCAATACTTTTTGATATTTAATCATACTTCAAATATATGATAGGTATGATGAATATAAAAGAATCGAAAGAGGTATGTCAGGATCGTAACAAATGGCGTTCGATTGTCTCTGCCTACCCCTCTTGGGATAAAAGGCGTGATGATAGATAGATAGATTATTTCTATAGATTTTATGTTCAACAACAAAATCATATTCTAAATATTACACTAAATTTAATGATGTGTCCCATCCAAGTTTAGAACCACGGTCTATTGTTATGTTTTTACAGGAAAAATGTATCCGCCAAACCAACGTAGAGATATATCAGAATGAACACTGAACAGTGGCAGCCAAGCGGCGGACGGGAATACACGTTTGCGGTCTGCTAAGAATATTCCGCAATATTTCTTTGTAAAATAAATTGATACGACATTACTTTTTAGACATTAGACATTAGTTTTTATATCCAGTTAAAATACACGTCAAAGATTAGTTTTTTATTCAACGCTAGCCGATTGACTGGTAAGTTTTTTAAAATACTTTTTGTAAGATTTTTATTGTATCTACCTAAGTTTTTTTTAATTAGATAAACGATTTTAATTTATTCGGTAAACCAAAACGTTTATTTTGCAAACGTACAGTATAAACAACAGGTAGACTATTAAATGAAATGAATTAGTAACTTATATATCTGAAATATAAAAGTTAATTAATGTGATTAATTTAATTAATCTGTTTCCAAAAAGTCACATATTGATAAAATGTTAACTTGAGTGGTGGGCTTCACAAAATAAACAAAATTGAAACTCACTTTTTGGTGTGGGCGTCAGTGCGTGTACCTGAAAAATGCGTTACAATTTCAATACTTATTTAATTATTTATGTTGAGAAATGATAATAATTAATTAATTTTAATTACAAATACGATTGAAGTCTAACGTCATACAAATTTTATGATAATTAATGGCAAAAAGTTTACACTGTTACCTGTGTCTCTGGACACACCGCAAGGTATAAAGGCCATGAAGGTGTGTTTTTAATTTATATTAAAAAAATATTCCCACGTTTTCACGATTTTTTTTTCTTCGCGGATTGCCTTACAGCTCCCGAAACCGTATTACGGTTCCAGGGTACCCAGCGAAAGACCAAAGACGAATTTTTCACTGAAATTAATTCGAAAGTAAGTACCTAAGTTTTGAACAACATAAGTGTCAATTCGAAACTGTCTTTTCTGTATCAAAATATTCTAACATATTTTACAGTGATTCTGACTTCACAGTTTGTTAGTGTATTTTTATTGTTTACTATCATTGTCAAATTATCTACACAAAATAAACATTTAGAAAAAGCGGAACAATTCCTACTGTGACACAATATGTTTGGTTTTTTGCTTGTTTAACCTTTTCTCATGTATAAACAGTGGAAATTTAGAAAATACAATATATACTTTGGGTTTACGTAACATTACTCTTTCTTAAGAAAAGAAACAGGCAGGAGAAAATAAGTGCATTAATTTGTAACCGGAGGACCAGTATTGAATCCTACACGAGTTATCACTTTTCTTTAGAAAATGAGGGCTTCAATTTAAGATTTCTACTAGGTTTAATTGTAGCCTTGCTAAATGTGTGCATTGTTACCAGTCTCTCTGGCCACGCCGCAACATATATTATATAGAGTATATTTTACTGACTGTACTAAATAATACAATTACGTATGTAGAATAACTAGCTTTCGCCCCGGCTTTGCCCGTAATTTTTTTTTAAATGTGGCTTTAGAATTTGGCTGTGTGGAGTTGGCACCCCCAAATGCGATTTTTCAGTTTTTTTTTCATCATGTTCGTTTGTCCACCGTTAGTCCACGTTTGTCAACTAAAACTTTTTTTTTGTCCACCCTTCAAAAAAAAGTTATTCAAATAAAAATTTTTTATGAAAAGAACGATAGAAACTGAATTTCCGGGTACGTTCAAACTACACTAAAGGTTTTAAAATCAAGTTTATATCACGCATAACTATATCTCTAAGGGTGGACAAACGACAATATGTGGTGGATAAACGAGTTTCCGAGGTGGACAAACAAACCTAAACCTCAAAGAAGCAATTTCACCCCTAGGAAGCTAGAGATCCTCCGTCAAAGTTAAAATCGTTAGATATATAATTAACTCACGTATAGCTATATCTCTAAGGGTGGACAAACGACAATATATGGTGGACAAATGAGCTTCTGAGGTGGACGAATAGACCTACCCTTCAGACAAGCTAATCCACCCCTAGAAAACTAGAAATCCTCCGTCAAAGTTAAAATCCTTAGATATATAATTAATTAACTTACGCATAACTATACCTCTAAGGGTGGACAAACGACAGTATGTGGTGGACAAATAAGTTTCCGAGGTGTACAAACAGACCTACCCCTCAGATAAGCAAATCCACCCCTAGGAAGTTGGAGATCCCACGGCAAAGATAAAATCGTCCGATATATTCTTATCTCACGCATAACTATATTTCTAAGGATGGACAAATGAAAATATGTGATGGACAAACGAGTTTCTGAAGTGGACAAACAAACCTATCCATCAGAAAAGCAAATCCACTCCTAGGAAGCTAGATATCCTCCGTCAAAGTTAAATTCAGGGCTTTTTTCTTTAAAAACGTTTATTTGAATAACTTTTTTTTGAAGGGTGGACAAAAAAAAATGTTTGGTGGACAAACGTGGACTAACGATGTACAAACGAACCTGATGAAAAAAAGTTGAAAATTCACATTTGGGAGTGCCAATTTTCACCTCAATTTTAGTTTTTTTTTAATAACTTTTTTTTGGAGGGTGGACAAAAAAAAATTTGTGGTGGACAAACGTGGACTAACGATGGATTAACGAACGTGATGAAAAAAAAATGGAAATTCGCATTTGGGGGTGCCAACTTCCACCCCAATTATATTTTTTTTAATAAATTTTTTTTAAGAGGTGGACAAAAAAAAATTTTTGGTGGACAAACGTGGACTAACGGTGGACAAACGAACCTGATGAAAAAAAACTGAAAAATCGAATTTGGGGGTGCCAACCTTAGAATTTATCCCGATGGATTTCCGGGATATAAAATTTCCTCCCAATAAGGATGATGACAAATTTTTTGGAATACTTTTAAATTATAGCTGTAAGATTTATTATACCTAATAAAATAATTTAAAAAAAAAAACCATTTTCATTAAAAAAAATTTTTTTTTCTAATTCCCGCGAAAACGTTCTGGGCGCGATTATGACGTAGGTAACGAACAAAATGATGGTCACAGATTAGATTAAATAACAAGAAAACAACTTAATCAGTGACTAATTGACAGACGATTATTATAATATAGTTACTAATCTGTGGTTATTTATTTGACATTTACTTAGAAATGACGTCATTTAACGTTTGTGGTCATGTGACCGGAAGTATGAATTTAAGCTTTTTCATTTAGATATTAAAAAAGAAATATTTATTAAAAAAAATAAACATTATTTTTAGTGATTATACGTTAAAGACTATATAAAAAAATTATTGTGTATTTATTTTCATTCGCTGTCATCACCCCCTATTATAATATAATATTATGTATCCAAAACATCATATCGACCCGTTGCTCTGTTCTAACATCAAAGAAACAAACAAACATACTTTCGTATTTATAATATTAGTAAAGATAAATATATATTTTTTTTAGATAATTTATTTTCATAACTTAAACAAAAAAATAAATAAACAATAACCAAAATATACAAAATTAGACTAAAAGAAAATTTTAAATTAAATTAAATCCAAAAAAGGCCCCTGCGGCATTGCGCCGAAGATGCTGGCAGCGTTTCCTCGCTGTATCGCTAAACTTATTCGTTGAGCGAGAAACCTGCCCGCTCTCCGGTCGCCAGTCACGTCTATAAGGGTCTCGACGCCAAAAGGACTAAAATAATATTCAGTGCTGAGACCATTATATTTTTTAATTTTGGAGCATTCCGCTGCCTCTGCCGCTGCTCCGGCTCTAATTGAGGTACGGTGGAGATGTGACGGGGCTAATGTGTCTACACAAGTGGCATCCCACACCAGCATCCGTCCCTTACTCCACGGTATTAAGGACATTCCGTCCGGTCTCTTGCCATCGTTTCTTAAGACGCCGGTTGGCTCTAATCCAACAAATTATGTATATTATTATTTTTTTCTTTACGGGATTAGAGCTCCCGAAACCGTTTTACGGTTCTGAGGTACCCAGCAGAAGACCAAGTCTCCCTCGTTTAGCCGATGGTATTTTTTAGGCTATACCTAACGAGTGGATAGTTCTGTTAAGGTATATTTAGATGGAAAAGCCTCTAAGTGTGGTTTCTAGGATTATGTACATGTAAGGCAACCCGTGAAGAAAGAAAAAAAAAAGAAAAAAAATGTACATAAGTTTGTAATTAAAAAACCCATGGCTGGGATCCGGGATCGAACACGCAGTCTGCCTAGTTAATACCAGACGTCTTAACCACTCGGCTACGAACGCACCTTATATTAGTTAAATGTAGTTGTAATTTATTAAACCAGTGACTTAAATATATTTAAGCAGGATGTGAGGAGGATATATATATAAATATATAAATATTTTTCGTTGTGTTTTCACGTATCTACATTTTTATAGATCTTTTATTTTCTATTCCGTTTCCTTCCTGTTAGTTGTTGCCTACAGTACATAATGCGTTTGACAAGGCTCTATTTGGAGAAGGAAAATTATGTAATTCCGGAGAAGGTAGATATGTAATCCCTCTTTCTCAGAAAATAATATTTGTGAGCACATTAATAGAAACATAAGAGGTTAATGTTCATTTCAGAAATTGATCTAAAAATAATTTTCCGTCTCTTTGAATTTAGGTATTAAATACTAAGCTTCTTTGCGCGGTTTCACTCGCTTGGAACGAAAGAGATAAATAAACTTTCCCGAGCGGCTATAATATGTATATTTCACCATATCAAATGTATATCCAACTCGACCGCTGCAAATTCACCCAAATCCGTTTAGCAGTTTTGGCATAATTGACGTTTGTTACATATATATAAATAAATGTTCGTAATAGTCTGAATAAGGTTGTTAAGGAAAGAAAAAATGGAAAAGATGCCCGGAAGAATGGAAAATTTGGAAAATCTAGTATTATAATAGTAGAATAATCTCTGTAATGATATTTGAGGTAGGTATGTTTGTTATTAGATATACTTTGTGATAAACAAATCAGTTGTAGTCTACGGGTTGCCTTACAGTTCCCGAAAGCGTGTTACGGTTCCAGGGTACCCAGCGGAAGACCAATTCTCTCCTCTTTTAGCCGATGGTATTTGTAAGGCTTATACCTAACCAGTGGCCAGTTCTGTCGAGGTATATTTATTTGGAAAAGTCTCTACGTATGGTTTGTCGGATCATGTACATACGTTTTTAATTATAAAAAACCTATTGGTACATGGCCGGGATCCGGAATCGAACCCGTGCGCTCCCTAGTTTATATTAGACGTCTTAACCACTCGGACACCGACGCTTACCTATGTCTTCTTCGTCTGAGTAATATTATTATGTTTTCTGTTTCCTTTCTTAGGCTTGGTTAAATACCTAACCATGACTTTCCATTATTTTAGTTTTTAGAACAACTAATTTCAGATAGGTAACGTTTAGAACTAACTGAAGAGTTGAGTTATTAATTAAAAAATAATTCTATATTTTATTTGAGTTTCTAGATTCAAATGTATTCTGAAGAATTATCTTTATCTATAAATTTGAATAGTCTATTAACACTAGAGCGCACGCGCTTAAAAATACTCTTTGAGCGCACGCATGGGCTACTGATGTAGCCCATTCCGGGACTGAATTTTTTTCTTAAATATATTAAACAATTAATAAAATACCGTATATAATTACTAATCATCTTTATTTTTACCAATAAGGGCTATAAAATAAACAAAATATAGATTATACATTATAATTTGAAACAAAAACATATTATTAGATAAATTAACATCGTTTGGAAGGCTTGTGATCAGAATCTTATTTTCTATTAGGAAAGTAATATCTAACATTGAATTGGTTTTATTGTTAGATATTAACTTATAATCATCTAATTAGGCAAGTAAATTATTCTATTGGCATACATTCTGGACACACAACTCTCTGATGATCGCTAAATATGCGCCTCATACATTTGCTGCACTTTGTATGAGCACCGCGGGGGTAAGCAGTAGTAAGCACGCTACTAGTAGGTGCAGGGATAAGTATTCTAGGAATACAGAAAACCGTAACTCACTAAGACCCCAAATAAAAAAAATATACCACAATATTACCATCTGGGCTACATATGTAGCCCGCGCGTGCGCTCACTAGTTAATATCATCAAAATATATTTATCAAATGAATATAATTATGATTGCCCATTAACTTTATAAGTCTGGCTACAGCAATTATTCCGACTAACAAGGTAGTATTTACTTTAAAATCGTTGAATCTCTTGAGTTTTATGACTTTTGAACTATAGAATTTATGTCAACATGTTTTGGTTAATCAAAAACTGATTTTTACGAGAGTGTAATAATAAGTAATTAATAGTTTATAAAAAAAATACGCTTTGTTAGTAACGGAACGGGGTTACGTAGTTTCTTTACAGAGTTCCTGAAATGAACATTAATTTCACACCTCTTATGTTTGCTTGTAAAGTCTCAAATCGATACGACAATAGAAGTTGGTTCAATTCGACTTCCAAGATTTACTTACATAGTTAGTTACAGGTGAAACTAATATAAAGCGTGTAAAAACTGATCTTTTTGATTTTATTTATTGCTTAACCATTGCATTTTTATTCGTTTGACGACTTTTTAGCATCGATTAGACTTATATTTTTTAATACAGCAGTGTTAGGAGAATCTATCTATCTATCAGCACGCCTTTTATCCAAAGAGGGGTAGGCAGAGACTATCGAATACCATTTGCTACGATCCTGACATACCTACCTCTTTCGCTTCTTTTATATTCATCATACCTTTCATACATGCTCGGCGATTGTGTGTACCTTTGCCTTCGATCAATATTTTTTTTATATGTTCTTTAAAAGTACACCTAGGTCGTCCTCTACCAGCATTTCCTTTCACTTCAGCCATATAAACCTTTTTAGTCAATCTTTTATCCTTCATTCTTTCAACGTGTCCAAACCATCGTAAACTACTTTTCTTCATTTTAGTCACAACATAATCTTTCACTCCGCATTTTTCTGAAATGTCATCGTTTCGGATATGGTTAATACGTTTTATTAGTGTTGGAGAAATCTCTTTTTTATCACAAAATCAAATTAAATAAATCAAGTCAACATTTTCTCTTTTAAATTTCTTAGTAACAATAATAAAGGTGGGTTTAAAATCTGTCTTACTCTTGGGATTATGAAATAACCTGCCTACACAATTTTCCATAAAAGAGCTTTCTAGTTAGAACAATGGAGTAAGCAGATAAAGTCATTGACGGATCAAAGATAAGAAAAAAAAGATGTGAACTGAAAAGATTTCGAGTTGAGTGCGCCCGACGGTAGGGACTCCGGATGTTAGAAATTACAAGGACTTTGTCGTGAAATCGTCTAGAAGGAAGTTACGCATTTATTTCATACATGAATCAGGTAGTTCTGTTTCACAAAGGGCCTTTGACATAGAATAGTGATAGGTAAGTACAATCATGCACCAGTAGTTTAAGACTACAGCCTCCATAAGTTATGTGTCAAGTATATTTTGCCTAAACTGGGATTAGATCCAGGCACAATATCCTATCCAGATATCTATTACATATATGAATGTTTTGTTAAATTTTACATTAGTTTCCATTGTGTTTGTGGTAAGCGCGTCGAGGTCATGTTTTTTTGTTATATTCTGATATGAATAATTGAAATTGTTTTTATCAGGCTTTTTTATATCCCTTGCCGTCAGCGTGTTTTTTTTGAAACTTTGTGTGACTTCAATAATTCTCTTCAATAATTTCTCTTTATTTATGAAATCTGTCACTCCTTAATGTTAGTTGAATGGAATATTTTATTCGAGGCGATAGTAAAATCGTAAGGTTATGTGACACGCATAATAAGATTTTAAAATTCTTTCTCGGTCTTTATTAATTAGTAAGAATTACACAAATATTAAAAATAATGTAATTAATTTTGTTCATATAACGTCCATAATTGTTTGTCCAATAAGATTTCTCTGTATGAGAACTTGATACAGTAGAAATAAGATAATAGACTCGGTGTTGTATAAAAATCAAAATCAAATATTTTTATTCAAAATTTGGAAATAGGTAGGTACACTTCACTCTTTGATCGTCAAATAAAATAAACTACCACCACTTCGGAAACATCATCTGTGGAGAAGAAGTGGGAAGAAACTCCACAGATATCACCACATATTAAATTTATACAAAATATATAGACGCATCATACATATTACCTCATATAATAACAGCTTATCTACAAAGCAGGAGAAAAAATATTAATTATTCGGAGATTTCACAAACTCTTACAAATGTAGATTTCAAAAAGTTATAAATATCACAAATGTTAAAATATATAAAATTGCCCAAGAGGAATTCGAACTCGCGTGGAGAGGGTATCGTACCATTTTCTCCATGAGAACTTTAAGACAGGATTTTCGTTTAGGTTTTTCTATAAACTATGAGCGAGGCCCAATATTTTCTATATTTTTCAAAATTCTAGACACAGTAGCTTCGGAGATAGGGGGGTGGATTAGCTCAATTTTCGTATATTATCTTCAATATAATTTTAAAATTCTATGTTTTTTAAAATAATAAAAAGAGTACTTGTATTTCTTAAACGAGCCTTTAACATTTTAATTTTCCCCTCAAAATTAAAATTCGAATAATATACTTCCGTCATCAAACTCTATACATATTATACATTCCAAATTTCCTTTTTCGTCCAGTACATTCAAAGAAAATAAGTTGTGACAGAAGGACATACAGACAGACAGATAGACAGACACAAGAGTGATCCTATATAGTTTTCATCGGATGTACGAAACCCTTTTATGATCATTGAAAGATATGTCAGTGAAACAGATGTGAAACTAAATATATAAGCGTGTACCTACTTTCTTACCTAATAAAAGAAAAAAGTCTTGGAAATTAATTTCATCCACTTGAAATTCGTAATTCTTAAGTACCTACAATCTCCAAGTAATTTTGTACCAATTTTATGACCAAGAAGGCCGTATAGGCGTGTGTGCCAGATTATATTGATGATCTATTAAAAACGCAACGGTTCTTTTCATTAGCTGTATCGAAAATTTTAGTGCCATCCATATTATATAACGACACCAAACCTCAAACACAAGGTGATGGATAACTTTGGATCCTAAATTGAAAAGGAAAATAGATTCCCAAAAATGTACTCCAGAATAAAAGCCTTTCAAATATGTATAAGTACATTACTAAGATTAGTTGGGATATCATCAGTCACTGAAATTTAATAAAAATGTATAACATTTTATGTTATAGAAAGAAAGGCACTTATTTATTATGTTGGAATTACTACTTTTACAGAAACAAAATAGTAAAGTCTGATGCGACTTCAAAGACAAGAGCTTCTCAATTTTAGATATAATATTTTAAGGATAAACTTAGTTTTATCTCGAACAGTTAAGAAGTTATCAATTCCTAATTAGAAGAATTGTACAAGAATAGAAGTCCAATCAAGGAAGATTTTCTATTTTCTAACACGTGCACAGATATTAATAAAAATAATAATCAAGGTAGGAAGACTATCCAATTACCCAGTACAATATATTTTATTAACCTTAGTATTGATATGTCTTCAATATCCATTACCTCTCCATTATTCTATTATCCAATACAAAAGACTACAAAGAGGCGGATGCTGTTGCCGCGTCGTCGTGTAACAAGAATTGAAATTTTAAATTCACAAAATGAGGACAATTTATCTCCATTTTATCCTCTTTCAATGTTTACATTAGGGGAAATAGAATGCGTTGAAACGTTGGCAATAGCTAGTCGGTAAACGATATTTTTGTCATTATTATATTGTATAATCTAATGGTATTTTTTCTGGGATAAACTATTCCCAATTTCTCTGTAAATAATCTACCTGTGTTACTGTATTTTAGCATATAGTTACTTATTGAATATATCTAAGTGAAATAGCTGTTATTTTTTCATTGGGTTTTATTGAATAGGAATATAGGTGGTTAAACTTTGCCCCCGTTTTCTGTTTCATATAATCTATAACAAAGATCTTAATTTTTTTTTAATTTTGATCACGTTTAATTGAAGGGTAGATAATGGCTAAACAGCGCTTTAAAATAATCCTGTATTTTACCACCTATATTAATAAAATCAATTTAAAAAATAACGACTATTTCACTTAGATATATTGAATAAGTAACTTTATGCTAAATTACAGTGACACAGGTGGATTATTTACAGATACATTTAAAATAGTAATATCTCCATACAAATTATACATATAATGCCTTGCTGTGGCAAGAAATAGATACTGAAATTCATCTATCACTGTGGAACTACAAAATTATTAGCTATGACTTAGTTTGGATGTTTGATACTTAATCACGGCGTTACTAGGACAGGCGGGCGCGATTACAGCTAGGTAAAGGCTTAGGCTACTCGTATATTTCCACTAATATTTATGTAGATATTTAATATAAATGTAAAATTTTGAGTTTCGTCCGAAACGAACCTTTACGACATCTGTAGATACAGTTTCGGTAGTTTTCTCATTACCTACCTAACGAGTCAATCAATCTATGGTATAGATTTCTTTTAATAAAAATGTAAGTGCATTCTTTTTTTTTTGTGTTACGGTTCCAGGGTACCCAGCAGAAGACCAAATCTCCCTCGTTTAGCCAATGGTATTTGTGAGGCTATACCAATCGAGTGGCTAGTTCTGTTGAGGTATATTTAGATGGAAAAGCCTCTAAGTGTTGTTTGCAGTGCATTCGTACTGCAGAAATTATTATAGACTCTGTTTGACCCCTTAACACTCCTTAACAATCAAATAAAAAAATATCTATTGATCTCCATCATAATGATAAGCAAGTCCAACTTGCACTTGACCGTTTTTAAATAGCAAAATGGCACACAACGATATATTGCTTGTTTGTGCACAGAAACAAATTCTGTCAATATTTTAACACATTGCTTCAAACTTCGTAATGCGTTGAAAACTTTTCACATAAATCTCGCCAGTGAATCTGATTTGCCAGTAAGTAGGTATAATACGTAAATCCCTCAAATAAATTTTGTTGCGACTGATATTTATAATAAAAAAATATCAACCACTTGACAAATCTTTAATAAACATTTCAAGAGAACTTTTTATATTATTTTTTGCAAAGAAGATGTAATATTTACAGTTTTATTTCTATAGCTCCATTATACGGAATAGGAAAGTATTATTTCATAAGTGAATATCAACGAGTTTTAAATATTCCATGATAGAAGTTTTATCTAGTTTTATGACATAATAATGTTATAACGATAGCATAGAAGGTGCAACGAAGTAATAACGAATGCATTAATAGATTCTCTTGAGAGTAATAATTTTTCATGATCATGACACTCTTTTACCGTATCTTCCTGGAAATATTTATGTAAGGATATATATTTTACCTTTAAACATACCATCTTGGGTGCCTTGAGGTTCCCTAAAACTGTGTTACACCCCCCTAGGGTACCCAGCAGAAGAAAGTCACCTCATTTGATATTTGTTGAGGCCATGGTCACCTAATAAAGCAATTGCCCATCTTTAGTTTGACTTGGTCTTCAGCTGGGTACCCTGGGATCTTAACACCGTTTCGGGAGCTGTAAAAGGCAACCCGTGAAGAAGAAAAAATAAAACTTTCAATGTGTTTTTTTTTTTCATAATAATTCTTTTGAAGCTTTTTTAAAACAGACATGGACGCTTTTCTGTAAAAAAATATAAGAATAAATTGATGTTGGAAATTTAGATTTACTGGCGTCTGTTGTAGATAACCTTGAAACAAATTGAAAACCCACAGCTGGTCTATAGAGCTTTTTATTTTGTTGATATAATTTCTTAAATTATAATCAATTAGAGACGACAGATTTTGTTTATCAAACCGCAGAGCACACTATATTTTCTATAATAAAATTATATTGAGAGCATGGATGAAGTGGACTGTATTTTGTGATATACCAGCTATGGATTTGGCTTGCTATAACGACTAATCGGCAATCGGCCACTATTCGGTCGATAGTTCTTCTTAAGGGTCCTTGGCTGTCGGCCATCTTATATCTGTCAAAAATATGACAAATCTCAATTAATGATATACCCTTAATAAGTACTGATTAATTGACACATTGAGATTTTTTAATACTGGTTGATTTGCTACTTAATAAAAAAGTAGAACATAATATAGTAAGTAAGTACTGGCATTTTAGTACCATTTATTTCTCGTTTTCTGTACCATAAAAAGTGCCGAATAGTCGGTCTTTTTCGCAGACTATAATACTGTTTTGCTTAGTAAGGCATGTCTTGTTTAAAAAAGTTATAAAGTGCCTATTTAAAACCATTCCAATGTTTTAGATACGGAATTAGTCGACATATTTAGTTTGAGGGGTGGTGAAATTATAATCAAAATAATATGCTGATATGTTTTCAAATTCTGGATATTTTTCCAAAGTTTGTTGTGAAATCTCCTTATTATCGCTACCCGCATATCGTTGCCAGTCATTAAACAATTTCTTTTCCGTATATAACGTTTTTCAGCTGCTTGTTTTTACCATTAGGTACCCTATCTACATTTAAATAGATTACGCAACATTGAGGATAAAATTAGGTAGGTTTCATCGATAACAAATCCAATAATTCTTCAGAAACACTGGACCGTGTTATTGGTGCCAGGGTACCCATCGGAAGACCAAGTCCCATGTTACTCAGCAGAAGACCAAGTCTTTTTCTTTTAGACGATGTTATTTGTGAGGCTATACCTAACTAGTGGCCAGTTCTGTTTATTTTAGATGCAAAAATCTCTATGTGTTATTATGTAGGTACTCGAATTAATATGACAATATTATCTTCAGCATTATGCTCCATAAAATATGCACATTGGTTTCTTAAAATTATTAATGTTTTAAATTAAATCATGTAAACCATACCTCAGTTTTTATTTTACATACCGAATTCTTAAGATATCATAACAAGATAAAATAAGACTTACATACTTACTTCAAGTCTTGTGTCCACAAATGTCTCTGTCGTTCTAATGCGGTACATCCAAAAATATGTTAATATAAATGAAACTCTAATATTATGTAAGTTGCTTGGAACACACCATCACGGCCTTAATACCTTGCGTTGTAGCCAGAGACACCAGTAATAAGTCCACTTTTAGCCAGTTTCCCATAAACAGAACAGAATGTAAGTATCTGTAATTATGTGTACTTGCCAACCGAACAACGAGAAATAGGTTAACGCACTGATTAGAAATTTTGGCATGATTGAGGTTTGAGCCCGGGTCCCCCGGTTTCTAGCCCAATACCTACTCTATCAATTGCGCTAAGTAACTATGCTGTAATTTATTAACTTTTATTTTAAAGTAGATATACCGACTTCAAATATTGTTCATTGAAAGGCATTATTAAATATTTCGTTTCGCCGTTAAATTTGAAGTTGGTTGCTGCCAAATTAGGCTACAAAATTAAAATAGATTCTAAAGAAGGTCTGTTCAGTGTTATCTATGTTTGTATTGTCTAGATTAGTGAAAGTTTGTAATTTGGAACCAACTGCTAAAATTGTCTGAAAAAAAAAGTTTGAACCCATTTTTACCAAAACATTTGACGGAGTAATCGCGTAACATACATAAAAATACAGTCGAATTGAGAACCTCCTCCTTTTTTTTAAGTCGGTTAAAATAAATAAAAAAATGAGGTATTTTTCAAGTTTTCTAAATAAAAAACACAAGTAGGTACATCCAACAAACTGTACCTAACACACTAATTAACCACCCAGAACTCAGAATGTCGGTAAAATTAAGAATAGGTACTCGTCATCCCCTGGGTACCCTGGTGGTTTAGACGGTTCCCGGGAGAGAGTCGAGTGAAAATATAAATTACAGACATAAATAAAAGTAAGTAGATACAATTCTAAATTATATTTTCGCGTGCTACCTTGATCATTTTGCTATACAATAAACGAAGTTATCAGCAGAAATAAGGATCAAGACAATGTACCTACCTATGAAAATATTATGTTATTATATTCCCGACAACCGTGTATGCCATTTGGTAAACACACATTTAACGAACACTTGTCACGTAGGAGTTGAAGTGACAGCACATTGAAGATAAACTTATTGTATAGAATACTTTGATGTATGAGCAAGTAATGGTTTTCGTTAGAGTGCACAAGTATTTTTAAACTGTGAATTTGACATTTAATGAGAAGTAGGTATATAATTTGTTTCATTGTGTGGGCTACTGTCTGTTATCACAAATTTTTAAAATGATTGAATTATTATTATTTTGATGAGACAAAGGGCTTTATTTAGATTTTTTGGGACAGACAGACAACAAACATTCTTAAATCAATTATCTTGTACGTTGTACCTGTAAAAAATATTAGGTGAAATATTGTAATGCATTTACTTTTAGAACATACCTACCTTAGATTACAAAGCAATCTGAAATTTGTTTTTAACAAATAAGACTTTAGATTTAGTAAAACCCATTTGTACTGTGAAGTCATTGTCTGACTTTGATGAATTTTCTACCTTTAGAAATAAATTATTTATTAATTTAGTCGCCAAGATACCTTTACCCCTGTGGGACAAAACCAAGTTTATATATTATCTGGGCAATGTCTACACAGTTTATGTTTGTTGTTTGGTCAGTTTGGTCTTCAGTCCCCTAGGAGAATATCAAAGAAATTATACTATGCCGTGGTACATTTATTTTAAGAAAAAAAAACTCATGCCGTGGCTACTATTTTTAATTTAAATAAGTTTATTGATCTGTTGCGTATTCAATCCTCGAAGAGAATATGATAGAAATAGGTAGTTATAGGAGCAGCACAAAAAATATCTCAGAAAAATACTTTCACTTTGAAACGTCAAACACAATTTCTGTAGTCTTACATCAAACGCTGTTAGTTACTTGTTAACAATAAGCTTTTAACAACAATTTTTAAAAGTCACTAGAAATTATCGTCATGTTTTGATAATACTGTTTTTGTTTTTTTTTTATTATTTTACTTCGAAAACACAACGGTGCTTTGAAGTACGATTCAAGAGAAAGAGGTTTAAATATTCGAAATGTTGTATTTCCGTCTTATTGAATTTGTTCCCGACTTCTTGCGTAGACTCATGTAATTTGTAAATAGATTAAGAGAAACACAATAAACGATTTCCCACGACGGTGCTTGCTTGCGGTGATTGGTCAATAGTATCGCCTCCGCGCGCCCGGTTGACATAGGTCTAAGTGCGCGCACGCACCCCTATATAAGCGGGCGCGCGGAAAGGCACAATCGGGGTCAAGATCAAGAACACAGCACGCTAACCAGTCACCAACACCGAAGCAAGTACCCGACAGGAAGATTACCGCAAAACCGCATCTTTCATTTCTTCTGAACCGGCATAGTAAAGTGTGGGCTGCGAAGGGGCTCACAGAATTATATCAAAAAGGATTGATTGAAACAAAATTACATTGAAAGAAACAAAGAGCTTGTTAAAGAAGTTTCATTGTTCTCGACTTTTAATATATTTTTATAACTAACGGATTTCAATAAAGTTAAGTATTTGTTTCTCTTCGTTTAGACGAAGACGTTTATTTTCTCTCGCTGTTTGTTTTAGATGAAGTATGAAAAACCACAAAGTTCATTACTCAAAACATAATATATTTTCTGTATACCTACTATCTCTTTTATAATATAATCTTCAACAAAAGCGTTTCTAACTTCTCAGAGTTTAAAAGGAAATTAAATAAATATCTGCATGAAAACTTTAACATTTTGTCGCTCTTAATTTTGTTTGTTTCACTCTTCATAATTCGAAAGTTTAGCTAAATCTTTAAGCGCCCTTTTATTAAATTCAATAAGAAGGTGTAGAAATTGTACACAAAGATGTATATAAATTGTTATGTAATACAAAAATACCTATTTCTACATATAAATAAATAAATAATCTACTAATCGAAATTAATTTTTACCACGGCAGTTTGGTTTTGGCGTTAGAGGAGGCTGTGAGGCTGCAGTTCATGCCATACGAACTTTTCTAAATTCACAAAATTATGAAGTTTTTTTAAAAATTGACGTACAAAATGCCTTTAATTCGATCGATCGAGGTGCCCTACTAACTGAAATTCAAAAAGAGTTGCCGACAATATTTGGCTACATGTGGCAATGTTATGGGGCACCATCAAAATTAGTGTATGGTGATGACGAAATAGCTTCAAGCGTGGGTTGCCAACAAGGAGATCCGCTTGGTCCAGTATTATTTAGTCTAACAATAAATTCTATCATTTCAAAATTAACATCCAAATTTAATTTATGGTATCTGGACGACGGGTCATTAGGAGGAGATGTATTAACAGTTCTAAATGATTTAGAAATTATAAATAAATCATTTTCAGAAATTGGCCTTAGTCTAAATTCAAATAAATGTGAACTATACATAGCCGAGTCCATTTCTTCAGACATAAAAACAAAAATTATATCAAAATTCAATTCCGTAACCCCAAATATATCTATACAAAATAAATACACACTTACTTTACTCGGTGCTCCTATTTTTGACGAAGGAATTGAAAATATAGTAAATTCAAAAAAACCTTTTAAAAAAAGTGCACCGACTTCAAAAATTTGCACTGAAAAGTAAGAAATAATAAAAATTTCGTCGTAGAATTTGAAGACGGTTGGTGCCAAATTAGGATACAAAACTAAGTAAATATCTAAGAAGATAAAGATCTGTTCAATATTATCTATGTTTGTATGTACTGATGATCGTAGGTTCCTAATGAATTGTCTAGATTAGTGAATTTGGGAACTAAGTTGTTTCTAATTTGGCACCAACCGTCTTCAAATTCTACGACGAAATTTTTATTATTTCTTACTTTTCAGTGCAAATTTTTGAAGTCGGTGCACTTTTTTTTAAAAGGTTTATTTTACTCTTTTAAGTGATTTTGCTGCCTTGACAGACAAATAATAACGCAACTAAAAAAATATTGATGAAAAATTAAAAAAAAAAACGCTGTGAATGTGATTTGAACCATGTGCTTGTGCATCCTATGACTCCCCATTACATTTAACCGCTAGACTATCGTCACGAAAATTGACAACGTCGTGTCAATAGCAACCGTTGCTAAGGCTTTTTCTGATACATAATTTTCAGCCGTAAACAGAAATTAATTACTGAATTTCTGAAAAACTACTGAACCGATTTTCGTCATATGTCTGTGAGATAATGTGGAGAAATTATAATGTCTTAAAAAAAATAAGTTGTCAAAATCGGTACTTATTTTATCGAGATATCAAGAAAAATGTACTTTTAAAGTCAGTTTTTTCAAAATTTCTGAAAAACTAATGAACCAATTTTTATGAGAGAAAAATGGGACCAATCCGGAAGAATTATCTGTCGATTAAAAAAGAAACCATGAAAATCGGTTCACAATTGGCGGAGTTATCGATGTACATACATACCTACATAAAAAAAAAAAAAAAAAATACGGTCCGAATTGAGAACCTTCTCCTTCTTTTTTTGGAAGTCGGTTAATTAGAAAATTTTAATAACTCTGCAGACAGACTTTTAGAAATTAATCAACACATGGCTTTCTTTATCATTCGACACTGTTTTTTCACACCAAAATTTATGTATTTACTTAGATGCACACCCCTTTGGAAATTTACAAACATAACAAATTCTATAGATGAGTCTCTAAAAAATACTGTTTCCAAAATTTTAAACCAAAATTTCAATAATCGTTCTTGGACCCAAGCGACTCTCCCTGTCCAGTTCGGTGGCTTGGGAATTCGTACTTCGTCGTGTGTTGCACTTCCTGCCTTTTTGTCATCAACCTATAGCGCGCTAACCCTCATCGGTACTATATTGAACTTACCTAACGTAACCGATGGTGGCGGGTGTAGACGAGGCCAGAAGTACATGGAGTGCAACTCACCTAGGAGTCGACGTTCCCATAGAGTTAAGTAGCCAGCGAGCGTGGGATTTACCATCTATAAAGGCAACCCACGCTACATTGCTCGAACAGTGTCCTGATGATTTCGACAGAGCACGGCTTCTAGCTGTATCTGAAAAAGAGTCGGGACACTGGCTTCACGCATTGCCCTCCCATAACATAGGTACGGTGTTGGATTCATCGACCTTACGTATCGCCGTTAGTTTACGATTAGGTACTAAGGTCTGTGAACCTCATCGTTGCCTATGTGGAAAAGACGTGGACTATTTTGGTCGCCATGGACTTTCATGCACAAAAAGTGCTGGTCGCGCCTACCGCCACGGTACCTTAAATGATATAGTACGCCGATCTCTTGCCACTGCCTCTGTTCCTGCAATTCTTGAACCATCTGGTATGAGCAGGGACGATGGCAAAAGACCTGATGGCGTAACTTTAGTACCGTGGCATTTAGGAAAAAATTTGGTGTGGGACGCTACCTGTGTTGATACACTGGCAGCGTCTCACATACAGTATACAAAATTAAGAGCGGGTGCGGCGGCAGAACAGGCTCAACTGCTCAAGCGCCGAAAATATTCAAATATTATAACAAATTATTTATTTTCGGCGCTTGCGGTGGAAACAATGGGTCCATGGTCTGCCGAAATGAAAATATTCATAAAAGATTTAGGTACGAGACTAGTCCACGCCTCAGGTGACCTAAAGGCTGGCTCTTACCTCGCTCAAAGGATCAGTTTAACCATTCAGCGAGGTAACGCAGCCAGTGTTTTAGGAACCATGCCACAGGGAGGGGTTCTGGAAGAGGTATGCTTTTTGTAATTTGTATATATAGTTTTTAAATATATTATTTATTTATTATTGTACATTTTACCTAAATCTACTAAATAAAATAAAATAGTAAAATAAGGCATAGGCAACTAAATTAACTGTGAACAATGTTACGATGGTCTATAAACTTTTTCATTTAAATTTGGTCATTCGTTAAAGAGGGAGACTTGGTACCCTGGGACCGATAACACGGTTTTTGGAGCTGCAATATAGAGAAAAAAATATTTTTCAAATATACTTAAAAACCTAAAATTGACATAATTCAGTCAAAATGATTATTTTACAAATTACAAATTATCCGTTCAACGAATACGTTGAGTACCTACATAATATACTGAAATTATTGTCAAAAAATCCTTATTGATTCAAATAATTTGATATTTGTCCTTCATCAAAGCTTACGCCATATTCATAAATATTTGTTTTTATTCTGTCGGAACTTGATGTGATATCGATGATAACAAAGTTTTTTGTGACCGTGTTGATAATGTGATCGTATTACAGTTCATTAATCCATGTTTGTTGTTTGTTGTCATGTTATATTCCACTACAGTAATTACGTAGCAGTAAGTAAATGCTCACTCGGGCCAAACCATCTTTATTTTCTTCTTCTCGGGTTGCCTTACGACAGGGTACCCAGGGTAGTCTTCCTCTTTTAGCAGATGTTATTTGTGAGGCTATCTATGCCTAATGAGTGGTAAGTTCTTAGCACCACAATTTTTCTCTCGACCCGCGATGTCCGCACTTCTTTAATATTGTAAAGAGAGGCTACAAACTCTACTGGACCGATTTGAAACAATATTTTACTGTTATTAAGCTACAATAAATATAACTTATGAACGTTTAATTTAATTTAAATAAGATATAGCATATTTCAAAGAAAATGACTGAATCGGCTAAGATATAGGTTTGTAGGTTATATGTACAGGGGAGCTCTTGTATAAATAATAGATAGATTTAGTAAAAGGTAAACTATATTACAACGTTAAATATACAATGATAATGTTAAATAAAATGCAAATTAAATAAATAAGTTAAGAGAGATCGGACAGCTAGTACGGGCTTGTTACTCTCGTTACCGTAGAGACATAGCTGCGCCGATATGCGCGCGACGGTCCGTGTGCGCGAACTCATTTACACACGGACGAAGCCGCTGTACTAATATCCGCTACAAGTACTCCCCCGCCGAGACCGTGCCTTGCTACGGGCGATAGTAATCGGTAAACCTTACTACCCGACCACTGCGAGTTTTCTTCACTGGATCTGGCGAAATAACTGGCGGTGGAGCTGCGGCTTGCTGATCTACTGGAATGTCTGCGGTCGCCATGAAAGCTGGCTTCAGCCTCTCTATAGTGACCGTTATGGATTTCCCTTGAATCTCAATTTTGAAGGTCTTTTCACCACGTTCCAGGACTTTATAGGGGCCTGAATACGGTGGTTGAAGAGATTTTTTGAGTGGACCTTGGCGTAAAAATACATGTGATGATGAAGATAATTCTTTAGGGATATAAAACGTCTTATTTGAATGCCAAGTGGTTGGCTGTGGAGATAGTTTGACAATTTGGTTTCTTAGTCGTGACGTGAAACTTGACAAATCTTGTCTGGATAGGTCATCTGCACCAGGACACAAAAACTCTCCGGGGAGACGAAGTGGCTCTCCATAAACCAAATCCGCCGAAGAAGCTTGCAAATCTTCTTTCCATGCACTACGCATGCCGAGAAGCACCAGTGGCAAGGCTTCTGACCAAGTACTGCTGTTGTGGCACATGATGGCTGATTTAAGCTGACGGTGGCAACGCTCGACTAACCCATTACAGGCAGGATGGTAGGCAGTCGTGAGCGAGTGTTGTGCGCCGACGAGTGATGCGATGTTGCGAAATAGCTGCGAGTCGAACTGCCTGCCCCGATCAGTAACAATACGTTGTGGGCAGCCAAACCGCGCCACCCAACCTTGTATGAAGGCACTGGCGCAGGACTCAGCTGTAATATCCTTGAGAGGATACGCCTCAGGCCATCGAGTAAAGCGGTCAACGACAGTGAGGCAGTATCTGTAATCACAAGAAATTGGTAATGGACCAATAATGTCCATGTGAATATTGGTGAATCTTTGTGATGGAAGAGGAAATGCTGCAGGACTTGAAGTGGTGTGTCGAGATATCTTGCATTTTTGGCAGTGTAGACATTCTCGCGACCACTGTTTGCAATCTCGACGCACACCAGGCCAAACGAAGCGTTCAGAGACAAGGCGTGCGGTTGCAGATGCTCCTGGATGACTTAGACCATGTAGTAGGTTGAAGACTTTCTTGCGAAATGGAGGTGTGACATAGGGCCGGTGTTTTTCCATAGACACGTCGCAGTACATCCTTATGTTGGATTTCGGAATAAGTACCTTCTCCAAGCGTAAAGAAGTATTATTGTTGAGTAGTTGCTGTAGCTCCGCGTCTAAATCATGTGACTCTGATAAGGCTTGGTAATCCAAATGTCTTGTTATACTCTCGATGCGAGATAAGGCATCGGCAACGACGTTTTCCTTTCCAGATACGTGTCGAATGTCAGTTGTGAATTGCGAAATAAAATCAAGATATCTGAACTGTCGTGGGGAGCAATTATCCCTGCGTGTAGTAAAAGCAAATGTCAGTGGCTTATGATCCGTATATACACAAAAAGTTCTAGCTTCCACCATATGCCTGAAATGGCGAATAGAATCATAGATAGCGAGTAATTCTCTATCATACGGACTATAGTTCTTTTGAGACGGCTTAAGTTTTCTGGAGAAAAATGCTAATGGTTTCCATCCATTTGAAGAGCGTTGTTGCAGAACTGCACCAATAGCAATGTCTGACGCGTCAGTATATATTGTTAATTCAGCGCTGGCATTCGGATGGGCCAAAAGAGTTGCTTGAGCCAGACTAGACTTGCATTCCTCGAATGCCGACATCAGATCTGGTGTAATATTTACTGGATGTGATCCTTTAATGTTTGGTCCAGCCAAAAGATTATTAAGTGGAGCTTGAATCTTAGAAGAATTTGGCACAAATCTGCGGTAAAAATTTACCATGCCAAGAAATCTTCGGAGTTGATTAACAGTTTTAGGAATTGGGTACTGTTGAATTGCATCTATTTTGGATTGTAGTGGTCGAACCCCTTCAGCGGATATTTGAAAACCGAGGAAGGTAACCTCTGGTTGACCTAAGACGCATTTGGCAGTGTTCACTAAGACAGAATATGAACGAAGTCTTTCAAACACTTGACGTAAGTGAAACTGATGCTCCTCTGGAGATGATGAGAAAATCAAAATATCGTCTATATAACTATAACAGAAGTCCAATTCCCTCAGAACTTCGTCCATGAACCTCTGAAAAGTTTGACTTGCATTCCGCAATCCAAAAGTCATGAATGGGAATTCGAAGAGTCCAAAAGGTGTTGTAATGGCAGTTTTTTTAATATCTTCAGGACATACTGGTATTTGGTTGTAGGCTTTGACCAGATCAATAGTAGAGAACATACAACTATTTGCCAATTGGTAAGAAAAGTCATGAATGTGTCTGACTGGATAACTGTCTGGAACCGTGCGAGAATTCAGAGCTCTATAATCTCCACATGGTCTCCAGCCATCATTTTTCTTAGGTACTAGATGCAACGGTGATGCCCAAGAGCTGTCGGATCTTCGTGATGTACCTGCTTGCAACATATCGTCAAACTCTTTTTTAGCTATTAGTAGCCTATCAGGTGCAAGTCGACGAGGACGGCTCGTTACTGGTGGTCCTGGAGTAGTCCTTATATTATGTACAGTGTTGTGCCGCGGAGTAATGTGAGTTCCAGCTGGACAAGTGATTTCTTTGAACTCTCGCAAAATGTCGTAGTAAATAGTACTACCAACTATAGCTTTTACTGAAGTAACGTCTTCTGATGACATTTGGCGTGGTACGTTGACAGACAGGCTTGTGAGATTGTCGATCAAACGTTGTCCTCTGCAGTCCACTAGGAGGTTGTAGTGAGATATGAAATCAACTCCTATGATTGGCTTCAAAACATCCGCTACTACAAAACGCCAAGTGAAGTCACGACGCAGTCCTAAATTTAGGTGCAGCTGAATCCAACCATATGTGGGTATGATAGTACCATTTGCAGCATTAAGGTCGTAGTCGGTTCTGTTGCGTTTTTGTTTAATCGCTGACTTCGGGAAAACACATAAGTCAGAACCCGTGTCAACTAGGAACTGTAATTTAGATGTGTGGTCTATAACAAATAAGCGGCCTGTAGAATAACTGTGGCAGTCGGTAGCCGCTACTTGCGTCTGCCTTCCGAGTTTTCCGCATGCGGCGTAAAGTTACATGGTGCCACACATTTATGAGCTTTATCACCAAATGTTTGATGATACCAGCAATACGAGTGATTTGACGAGGAGTTATCACGACGAGATTTATACGAGAAGGAGGAACGTGAGCGTGAGCGAACCTCAGCGGTTAATGTTGCCACTTGTTGGGTCAATTGGGCTATTTGTTTTGCCACTTCTGTGGTTTCTGCAGACGACGTACTTGCTACCACAGGTATTGATGGTACAATTTCATACACTTTGTCCGCCAATTCAGCCACCGTCTCCAATGTTGATTCTGTTTGTGAGGCAATAACTGTTTGAATATTGTGTGGTAATCTACTAGCCCAAATAGTGCGCAAAAAATCATGCGGAATTGATGTTCCTGCCAGATGTTGAAGATGGCGCAAAAACTGAGAGGGTTTTCTGTCTCCAAGCTCTTCATGCATAAGTAGCTGTTTTATTTGTTTTTCTTTCGAGGCAGAAAGTCTTTTTATTAATTCTAATTTTAACTTTGCATATTTGTCTACCTCAGGAGGTGATGTAATGATATCCTCCACCTCAGCAGCATATTGATGATCCAATTGAGCAATAACATAATAGAATTTAGTGGAGTCGGTCGTAATATTTGACAACACAAACTGACCTTCTATCTGTGCAAACCATAATGCTGGTTTTTCGGGCCAGAAAGGTGGTACGCGCACTCCCACACGGTATAAATTAACTGTTTCTAAGTCGCTGGCTTTGCCAGCTCCAATTACTTCTTGCTTCTCCATTATACTGTGTGTTCTTTTGGGGTCACCAACTGTAGGTTATATGTACAGGGGAGCTCTTGTATAAATAATAGATAGATTTAGTAAAAGGTAAACTATATTACAACGTTAAATATACAATGATAATGTTAAATAAAATGCAAATTAAATAAATAAGTTAAGAGAGATCGGACAGCTAGTACGGGCTTGTTACTCTCGTTACCGTAGAGACATAGCTGCGCCGATATGCGCGCGACGGTCCGTGTGCGCGAACTCATTTACACACGGACGAAGCCGCTGTACTAATATCCGCTACAGGTTATTTCGACATTTAAATTTTCACGGGCGAAGGAGAGCGAAAATAGAAAAAGTTCTGTTTGCCACCTGTTCTTTTTAATATGGGCGACTCGCTAAATGTGACATTGCTTTATACCTGGCTCTCTCTGTGGCCTCTCCACAAAGTAAAAAGGCTGAGTTCGTTCGTCTTTTTGTTCATATTAGACTATCTGATTCTAATATAAACAAAAAGCAATATCAAATATCACTTTCTTGTGTTTTATTTTGATAAAATCACTTCTAATATTATGTTACGTCTTTGGTTAATTAATTACGAGCCTTTGAACCCGAGGGAATATTTTTGTAAGAGCTATCGGATAATTTTTTTGTTAAAACACATTTTCAATAAAGTAAGATTTGGTTACATCCATCGAACATTTCTATAACAACGACAAGTTCTAGTTCTTTTGTGGCATGTGGACATTCAAACCACGTCTCTGTGACCACTGCTTAGTTTTTTTAAACAGTTTTTAGGGTACTGGGATTTTGAATGTGTTTTTGAACAGAATTGAAGAATCTCGAATCTTATTAGAACTTCACCTTGTTAGTTAAATGCATAGTAAAGAGGTATCTAAGTATTGTTTATTTTCTCTTGGCTTGAATTTTAAATTTAGAAGCAAATATACCTACGTCTGTTGAGGTTATAATATTTTAATTCATAGTTCAGAAATAGTGAGACACAGCTCTATTTCATAAAAATAAATAACAATAAATCATATGGTTTGACTTAAATGATGCTCAGAAACATCACAATATTATCCCATAATGTAGAACACGTGCATCATTATTGATGGCATCTTATTTAATTTTTTAGTATGTATTTTTTTCAGAGTTCTTGCCATTGTAACCCACGGAATTAAGTCTAGAAACTCTACAGTTTTAAAAATAACCTAGTTTTCTAATATAATAATATTGAAAGTTCTTTACAAACAACACATGCAGCGTTACGACATCTTGCAGTGTGCTCAAAGGCGCTGGGTATCAATGTCTACATTTAGCAAGTTTTTATAATACAATAATATTAAAAGTTCTTTACAAACAACGCACCGTTACGACATCTTGTCTACATTTAGCAAGTTTTTAGATAAGAAATAAGAAGTAAGAAGTTTACATGCCCCCGACAATAATTGGAAAATGTACGCTTTTATTATTATGCAATGCAAGTTTTGTACATAGCTAGGTACATAGTTATCTAACAACTTACAGAAGTAAATAATTACTACATATTCAATTTGCTCGTCCAACCAATAATTGAACCCAGAATCTCTCAATCAAAACAAAAGCTGTGTCCGGCAGATTTAAATGAAATAAAATGTATTACGATGGTTCCGAAATTTGATTTCCTTTTTATCGGGGCTCGACATTTCAATTGAAATCCATTTGACGCCCAGTGGTAATTTAATGCAACAGTGCACGGCAATGAAGTAAAATGTGGATTGAAAATCTATATAACTGAAGCCCAAGGATCTGCTCGCTTTAATTTGGAATTCTAAAGCGGTCGTAGTCTAGTGGTCCTGTGATTATATTCATAACAGCGGTGAAATTGTTAGTACTTTTCGGAACTGGCCACTTTTGTTGGAAGACATACATTTGAAATAAAAGTTTCGCTATAAACACTTTACTGCAAAAAGAGAGAAATATTGTTTTCAATACTTATCTTAAAAATATTATTTATTTACTTTCAATATTCAATCTAAAATTAATGGCGTTAAGGTTGATTTTGCGTAACTGAATTATAAAGTTATGACGTTCCGTCAGTGGTAAAATCGAAAAAATAAGTCAGTTAAGATCTAATGTGATTGGTTGTAGTTTGATATGATTGGTAACAATTTGAATGTCATTGAGCTTTTATGTAATTGGCCATACTACATATTTATGATATACTCTTTTTATAATTTATTTTGAAAATATAGCCCATTTTAAGAAACTAATTTCGATATTTTTGTTTTTTATCCATTGCGTCTATTTTTAATATATTTTACAAATTTTACCCGCGAAAAGTAAACTTGACGTCACAAGAATTTGGAACAGGATTATAATCTTGGCCACTACACATAAAAAAGTGACAGTCAATCAAATTAAAGTCAAGCAAACGTCAGTCAAGGTCGACTAACCTAAAATTACTCTTGTTTATATTATACTCGTGTTTATAATTATTTAAATTGAATAGTTTTTACAATGGCAAGTAAATAGTGTATCATCTCGTCATGTCCTAATAACAAAGAAAATAATTACACGTAAAATATAAATTTATAAAGACGTCACTCAAAGATTGACGATTACCCTTTTTTGTAGGCAAAGGTATTTCTTTTTCATACCGCTTATGATGACGTCATACATCGGTCAAATGAAAGTTATTGTTTTTTATTGAATATCTTAAAAAGTATAGACTTAATTTAAAATCTGATAAATAGAAATTGTACTGAAAGCTTATATCTCGAAATGGTTTCGAGATCTTCGTTCCTGTTCAAAAAGTTAGCATGGCCAATTGGTGGCATTTGAAAGGAAACAAAGTAAAAAGTTTTATGTACAAGCGAATATAGCCTCTAAGGTGTCCATCCAATCGTCCACTTGAAAGTATTTACGCAGAAGTGACAAATTTAGGTCTGTTAAGAGCAGCAACAGGCCTGCCACCTGTTCGGTTTAATATGGCAAACTGGCCAAATGTGGACACTGTTACATAAATACCGTGAAGGTGTGTGTGTGTGTGTGTGTGTGATTTCTCTATCTCCTTTCGGGTAGGTACAATCCCACCAAAAACATAAATGTGAAAATGGGAGCCAAGTTCAATATTATGATATTATGGTGGTTGTCAGCTCCACCGACAAAAGATTTTAGATCTAAATGGGTGCCAAGTTCGAAATTTATTTATAACATTCTTTAGTAAATTTAAAACACAATTTCTTGTTTTTTTCTGCTACAACAATATTTGCTATTTTAAAATATGACTTTTTAAATTTTAATAGTCGAATTATTTACACAAATCAAATCATTTGCGAATTATTTGCAAAATTGCGATGATAAGTCAGAACTGTTGCCATATATCAAAAGAAGAAGAAGAAGAACATATTTTTAATATTGATATACTTACAAAACAAGACGTTATATAAATTTCATCCTATATACAAAATATCCACCTATTTTCAGAGTCGTACCTTACAGAAACCCTTCAGGATTCGATTTTAAACTCAAGATGAACACTCGCATCAACGAAAAGTCATTAATGTGTTAATTACGCCCACTTTGTCTTAATGATTGCCGAATTGTAAATTTTCTTCAAGCTCAATTTAACTGAAATCCTCGATTCTTTGGATCAGAGTCGTAAGTAGGGTAAGGGCAGATTAAATACTCCTTCACAAAATTGTTCATTAAATACGAATTTTCTTCTTTAGACTTGTATTCAATTTTATTTTGAAATGAAAAATAATTTACATTTTTTAGTAAAGTCCAATTAGTTATTTTATTATGATTTATTATATATTGAAACGTCTAATAAAATTGTCAATAATGGAAAGACCTTTAATAATATTTTTTTTGGATTATTAGATTTTCGTTCAAAAACGCTTTCTCATGAAATGATCTCATTTTAGGGTTCCGTAGTAAAATAAGGATAAGATCAATTAGTCCGTCGGTCCGTCCCAGCATTTCAAAGTGTTCACAGTTTTAAACCGAATTTGATAAAATTTGGTATACTCCGGTTAGAGATCTCAATTTCAACACAATAAAACATTGTTACCACAAAAACGTGTTTAACCAGTGTTTAGTTTAAAGATAGTTGTCTTCGTTTTTCATATTGAATGACAAATTTGTAAGAGAGTGATGAAACATAGTTTAGCTAAATACTTGATAAACACCGTTTTGTGGTATGTAATTGAAAAATTATTAGGTTACACTTCAAAGTGGTTTTCAAAATGCCTCTTGTAACTTATTAAATAAAACTACAAAAAATATCGAATAATAAGTACTTTTAATTAAATATAATTTTACAGGCACCAAAACAAATAATCTTTCCGAAATAAAAAATATAACAATATTGCAAATTGAAACATCCTGGGTTGGAGGAGAGACTACGGAACCCTACTCACTATGCGTGGCCCGACACGCACTTAGCCGGTTTTTCTTGATATTTGATTTAGGTAGTTTATTCATTTTATGGACTACAATTTGCACATAACATTTTTCGAGTAATTATTGTAGTTTTCGTTCATGGAATTAATTCGTCTAAGTTTACTTCTTTCGCTAACTTTCTTTTTGTTTTTTTTTTTGAGGAGGGGAAATCCGTCATGGACACTCGACGTAAACCCCTCCTCCTTTATCACTTTGTTTGATACCTGGCCGGAACTTCAGTGTATTACATCGTATCAGGTATCAAGTGATCTTCTGCCTGGTCTTTCATTTTCCTTTTCTTTCCCTACTTTTCTTTTCGGGTCATGGTCTTCTTTCACCACACTATCCCACGTCGCCTCGCACTCAAGGATGGTGTCCAAGAAGTTCTCCTTCGTTAGTTGCCGCTCATTTTCTCTGGCCAAAAAGGTTTGTCTTGGAATTCCACACAATGGAATATTGTATTGTACAAAAGAAACAGGTAAAAATCGTAGACCTAATTTACAATGTAGTTTGATGATTTCAAACACACATTCGCCATTCACAACTTTGAATCGAGTTATTATTTTATCAAAACCCGAGCTGTATGTGGCGTGGCATCCCTTATCTTTTGACCCTTGTCGCTCGCAGAATTATACTCATTCCTTACATTCGTACCATAATATACCTCCTTACCCTTTGTATGTAAAGATATATATATTATATATAAAATTGTAGTCACTAGTTTTTACCCATGGTTTCATTCGCGTATAAAAGGAAATAAATTCAAAAATATCCTTATACTGTGGCTGCATATATTTCAAATTTCAAGACCCTCTTCCTTCCCATTTAATGGGATCAAATGTGTCAATCTAGTATATATGATTATATTCTTGTTTTAAATTGAATCTAAGTAACATTTTAACTTTCACATTTATTACTAAGATTATCTATCAATTATCAAGTTTCTAATAAGACAAGGTATTAGACTAGTGGTCAGTGCGAAGTCTCGGGTTCGAATGCCAGATCGTGCAATAATTGTATCAACACATATTTATCACTACTAGATGAGGAATGGAAACGCATTTTAAATTTATATACCTACCCACTATGATTCTTGATAGTTTTATCAAAATTAAGTTAGCCGTATTTTTTAAATTACAGACAGATATTCATTACATGATATGTAATGTCGTTGTTTTGTTCGCATGGCATACTTTATGTTCGGACCATAGCAATGTAATTTTTTTTTAATAGTTTTCTGCAAATGTTTAATTTCATTACGTACGATGAAGTCGGATGTTATTTTTTACCTAAATAAATTAAAATTTTCCCAAAAGTAGAGAAACATTTCGAATTGTTTTTGTTTGTACTTTATAAAGTTCTAAACGAAACAATATTTACTTAGATGAATGTAGACAGTAGAATTAAGTAAACATTTTTATTTCAGTATTTTCTCAGTTGAAATTATGTAAAAAAGCCTTTGAACTTTTGAAGCAATTAAATAAATAAAATGTGAAAGGGTAAGTGTAAAACAGAGAGGGTTTTTGAAAAACTCTAAGATATATTAAAATGATGATTTTAACATAACAATAAAGAGGTTTAAAATCTGTGCCTTTTTCATAGTTTTTTTCAAAATTGAACTTGAAAATATCTAGAGTTAATCGTATCGTGAGCTTTTTTCCCATCTAAATATACCTCAACAGAACTAGCCACTCGTTCTAACTAAACGATGGAGACTTGGTCTTCCGCTGGAACTGTAACACGGTTTCGGGAGCTGTGAAGAGAGAAAAAAAACCTTTTTGTCCAATATGCTATTATATTCGCTATAATGACTATTTTCGTTGATGGCTTCAGAAGTGCAAAATTGCAATAAGATAATCTTAGTTCAAAAACTTATTCGACGATGTTGATAATAAGCCGTTTCGCTAACTTGAGTGGTTTTATACTTGTTGAATTGCCCCGTTCTCCCATGTTTAAATTCCCTTTTTAAATTATTCTTTAGAATGCTTTCAGGTAATCGTTTGAACTTTATAGAGCGTTAAGCTTTTGAGTACATTAAGTTTAAAAGCGACTTGAAGTACCTAGTAAATTTAATACAGGCTTAAAGGGAAATAAAAAATGGTATTAACTAGACATACCACGATTCGATCCCGGCCATGTACCAATCGGTTTTATAATAAAAAACTGATGTACATAATCCGACAAACCACACAAATATACCTCAACAGAACTGAACACTCGTTAGGTATATAGCCTCACAAATACCATCGGCTAAAAGAATTCTAAAGATCTCCCGCTGGGTACCCTGGGACCTATAATACGGGTTCAGGAGCTGTAAGGCAAACCGTAAAAAAATAGGAATTTGCATTACCGTCAGATATCAGATAAATAAGAATATTATGCATGTTATATGCAATTGAACAGACCCTTATTTCACCAAACTGACGTTAAGCAATTCGTTTTTAATATTATTTAAAAAAAAAATATTTAAGAATCGACTAGTATTAGTAAAAACGGCCAATAAATACATTTTTTTATATAAGTAATATTTTAACCGCATGAGGCTTGTAAAGTCACCATGAAATCACATTGGCTTTTCTGACCGATAAGGCAAATTTTCTTGCTAACTTTCTTTTACCAAAAAAATATTATTAAATTTGACACATTTGAAGGACTGTCTATGTGAAATGGTATGGGGTTTTGCCTCTTTAATCAAGACAGAGAAGAATGCAAAGATCGAGAAAAGTGGGGCTCCATAATGTCACTACCTCTTCATAAGAAAGGTGTGTAGAAGTGATTCTTTCTACTATATTGGTGACTCAGGTTGCGTGTTCAACGGTAAAATAATACATGTGTGTGTGTGTGTGTGTGTGTGTGGGCCATGCAAGTGTGCCTGACGCACCACTTACAGCAGAGGTTAATAGAATATGAAATGGTGTTCTGGTAATCGATATCTTAATTAAAGTAATAAGAGTAGGGTTCTTATAACATCATTTGTATCGCAATGACTTAGACTTGAGAGGTACTTACTGGGTTTAATTCTTTGCGAACCAAAAAACTGTTTTTCCACTGTCCGAACTTCTGAAAACAATAAACGATTTTAATAGGCAAATCGTTAAAAGAGGACATTGTTACTAATTGGTTTATCTAGCCACTGTGCCTATGCATGCTGTATTTGGCGTTTAATGTCGTGAAATATATGTTTGTTTGCAAATACTAAAGTTGTCTATTTGATTCTTATTTTATTTATGTATTCAATCCCTAATGGGTCGGTGTCTCCTGATGGTAAAATAAATAGAGCTGTTTGCACGCGACACGTCTCATTCAGAGTCAGTAATGTTAAATGTGCTTTCAATTAAAAAGTAGGTAGCTCACCTACCTCAAAAAGCTGGCTACTTGATATATTCTCAAAAATCATAAAAATATTTCAGCCATTTCTGATAAGCTATTTTAGATAAACATTCAGACAGACAAATCTCTTAAAACAGAAGATATCACATATTATTATAAAATTTTGAAATTACAGACATATTACTATAATCTTATATATAAAATTCTCGTGTACGTTATTGAACTCCTCTGAAACGGCTCGACCGATTTTCGTGAATTTTAGTGTGCATATCCGCTAAGGTTGAGAATCGGACAACATCTATTTTTCATCCCCCTAAATGTTAGGGGTAGGGGTAGGGGTAGGAGTAGGGGTAGGGGTAGGGGTAGGGGTAGGGCGGGCAAGTCAACGTTTGGGCAGGACAACGTCTGCCGGGTCCGCTAGTTTTATTTATAAAAATGTATACCTACCTAAAATAAATAACTCAGATGGTGAGAAAATAAAATTAAAACAAGTTATGTTCGTATAATGAAACGCTTCATGACTTTTAAAAATATTAAGTAAGTTTACTAGAAAACTCGTTGAAATAACAAAATTATTTTCCCAACTTGGTAGGTAACTACTACGCTATTGGCATCGCTGTCATCGATCAAAGTTCCGAAAGAGCTTAAAAATTTCCACAATATAGGAATACCAACCTAATATATTTTGGGCTGTCATCAGAATTAGGTACTGGCGACTTCACACACAATAATAATGTAAAAAATATATTTCTATAAAATTTGCATTATTTAGAGATAGAACTTTCAAAGTCTGTATATGTAATATTGTTTATTTTAGATGACAAATTAAACTACTGTTTACTTCTTACTTTCATATATTTTATCTTAGCAATCTATATTGTACACGTGTACCTTTCTCAATCTCGAGTGGCCGCACAGCCTTGCTTTCACAGCGCACACAGTGCTGCCATGCCAGTAATGTTGCCGGCACCAACCGACAACTAGTACACTAGTACAGTATATGTAACGGGTTTAGCAGAATATTCAAATTACAATATGACAAATATTATTTTGACGTCCTTAAAAAAGATCAAATACGCAGTACTAAAAATAGACGTGTATGAATGTGGATGAAGCAAGAGAAGTATGCAAAAATCGAGAGAAGTGGCACTCCATACTCTCTGCCTACCTCTTTGGGAAACATGCGTGAAAGTACGAGTATGTATGACCCAAAACAAGCCTTCCTATATTTTGTCACCTTTAAAAATTTCAGAAACCAAAAGAACTTAAATACACAATTCCATAACCCGATATATAAATGAATGGTGTGAATGATGATATTTGATGATTAAATTTTAGACAAAAATGATAGCTGAAGTAAATAAATAATACTAAGTCATATTATAAATATTATAAATAACAAAGTAAGTATACAATTACATCGTTCATTATGCTTATCTTATATTTCAAAGAAAATCTCTCAGCTATATTTTTAACAAAATTTAATTTTACTTAATCCTTACTTACTGCCTTCGATATAAGATAATTAAATTAATTATTATACCCTACTTATTTACATCGAGACAAACCCTCAGGCGTTTTTTGGATTCGGTCCAATTTTTAATCAAGGTTTTAATCAATTTAATCTTTTTAACCAAGACCTCAGGGATAAACTTCTTTTAATTAAAAAGGTTTCAAAACATATTGACTTTATTTTCTAAATCTCGTGTTAAAGTGTTTCGCAAGGGTCAACTTTATCACTGGCATTATCATCATAGATTTTGATAAAGGCAATTAATTAGGAAGGAAAAAAACAAGGAGGAAAATCAGAACGGCTATTTGCAATAATTATGTATTTGCGCAATTTTCAATTACAATGTACAGAGAAATAGGACGTTTTGTTTATACCCTAAGATAAATATTTACATACATTAAAGCCAATTCTGCGTATATAAATTTCACACATGGCCATAATAAGTTAACAGACATAACAGTTTGTATGTAATGCCTATGTATGTACCGGATCTTGTCTAATAAGAGAATCCTGAATCTACGAAGTAAACTTAAATCCTATAATTATAATTATAAATATATAAATGCGAAAGTGTGTTTGTTTGTTTGTTTGTCCTTCTTAGTATCCTGTCTCGGGATAGATACATTTTTATGTCACATTTAAAAACTTTCCACGAAAGCCAGAGCGGAGAGCTAATACATTATAGGTATAATTTTAAAATTATGATTTTTTTATTAATAAAATGTTATAACTTATTGAATTAAAAAATATATATATATCATTTCTATTTTGGGGAAGCGCTGTCCATCATATTATGGTAGATCGATTGCAACAATATATTACCTTCGTATATTACGAGAGCTGTGATGAATATAAAGACGAAATTGGGATGCCAGGATTACGATTCTACTATGGAAAAAGGTTTCGTTTATCTCTCCAGGCATAAAGGATAGATTAACAGATTTTACTTCTTTTTCTTGCTGTTATTTTTAAGCATCATGTATAACTAGCCTCCAGGGTACATGCAGTACACACGACTATAAAACTACCTTTTCCATTAAGATCTAAAACCTCACGTATACAAGTAATAAATGGAAACTTTCTTTTGTTACAGATCACCATGCTTCGACAAATGGAATTAATTTGGAAAGACACTAAAACAACCTGGACAATGTCTTCCATTTCTGTATACCGATGATTGCAGCTCCAGAAACCAGATGTGACACAACGTAATCATGCTTAATTCAACGGATACTTTCTGCGTACCAGGCGCTAATAACTTCAACAGAGCTTATAGCAGACTTCATGGATACATTGCATTGGTCATTTGCATTGTCGGATCAGCAACGAATTCCATAAATATTGCCGTTCTCAGTCGAAGAGAAATGACCAGTTCTACAAACTCAATCCTGACAGGCCTCGCTGTCGCCGATCTTCTTGTTATGCTCGAATATATACCATACGCTCTTCACATGAATATTAAAATTGGACCGCACGTCAACAAAAACACATACGCCTGGGCCGTCTTTGTTTACTTTCATTCCATTTTCAGCCAAGTATTCCATACGATATCAATTTGGCTTGCTGTCACGTTAGCTGTATGGAGATACGTCGCAATTGCATACCCACAACGAAATAGAACTTGGTGCAGTCCAAAAAATACTATACTTGCAATAGTTAGTGCATATGTGATATGTCCATTTTTGTGTCTTCCTATATATTTTGCTATGAATATTGTGCCCAGTGAAGTGACACCTTATAATAATTCAGAGTTCGCGGAAGAGATGTTGTTACCACACAATCGGACCGTGTACGTTTTGGAAATGTCCAAAAATGTTCAATTAGTGAAGGCAATAATGTGGATCTATAGCGTTATTTTGAAACTTGTGCCGAGTTTAGCGTTGTCCATATTGAGTTCGTGTTTAATATCGAAGTTAACGACAACGGAAAGGAAAAGGCAGAAGTTATTGAAGAGATCAACGGTCGTACCTAATGAGGTTAGTATCTATTTACCTCATTCTATTCTATTATATTTTTTGTATTTTGGCTCCATCAGGGTTTTGATGATTCCGCCAATGTCAATTATTATTTACAGCATCTATATGCCGATTAGTCGATATTCCTGCCGACTATGATATGCCTAATCACTGACTAATCACAACTATCACGGCGCGGACGGGATTAAACTCCCATCATGTCACAATGAAACGCGTGCATGACATGACGTAGAATCCCCTATTTACTTCAGAATACAGAACAAACCAAAATGCGCATGCGCACTGCATAGAATAAAAGTGTCATGTGTCCAAAAAATAGGTATGCGATTTTCCGCACCCGTCATACTTCTCGCCACGGATAATATAGGATAGGGGATAACATTAATAAAAAATAACACCTATTCTATCTTTTTATTATATTGTCTTTATTATATTGTCTTTATTATCAAGATATACAACAACCGCTATTTTATTTTAAGCCTCAGTTTGAAGAATTTATGCGAATTCTGGTAGGTATATTCTGTATTTTGACCTATTCAGAAAATTGTTTTTAATTCATAAAAAGCATGACAATACGTGTAGCCACATTTAGCAATCCAATTATATGAACTCATTTTATCTTTTTTGCATAAGTTGTTGTTTGTGTTAGTGTTGCTAATTCTCTAATTAGGCCCGCTATGCCCTCAATTACATGACCTTTACGCACTGAGTCAAGAAAGAACAAGAGAGTAAAGAAATAGGTTGGTGTTACTATTATAAACGCTTCATTTAACTTCTAAAGTTTAATTTCAATAGCACGCCTCCACAACTCATGAGTTACATAGTCGCATAATGAAACTAAAATTAATTACTCCTTAATGACTGAAAAACAAATATTACAATGTCATGCCACAGTGGCCTATATTAGACGGGGAGGAATAAATTTGCATAGAAACTAACAGTGATAAACGCAGTGTCACAATTCATTAAGAGTGACTGTTTCAGAATGGCTATTCTGATTTCTATTAATCATTCACAGTCATACTCCAGAATAAATATTCGTATTAGTGAACGTATCATTTAAACTGATAAATTATTTGATTTTTTAATGAAATTAGCAAGCCATAATAACCTGTATTTCGGAGTGGCTAGAGACACCTGGTAACAATGTCCACACTCAGAATAATCATTAAACAAAACTTAACTTATTTGACTGAACTATTAAGTTCATTGAGAATTTTACTGTTTCTTACTAATTTTTTATACAAATTTTCATGGCTTACCCATTGGCAGCTTTCACTTATTAAATAAAAGTATATAGCTAATATTTTTAGGAGAACTGCGGACGACGCCTTTACGTGCTCTCACCGACGTACGGTGCGGATTGAAGGGGTTTCAACACGCTCTACCATCCACTAATCTTTATTTATCAAATAGTGTAAGGTGTGTAAAGGCAATACGAATTATGAAAGTCACACAAAAATGGCGCCACTAACGTGTACTGAAACTAAAACTTTGTTTTTTCTGTCGTTCTTCGATCACACGCTCTACTCTGAATAGCAAATATATAAGTCGGTAAGATTGTTGTCTCTCTTTACACTGTTTCGTTCTCTGTATAAGTGCACGCACAGCTTCAGCAAAAAAATTTTTTTGCGCTCATTGTTAGAGCAAATCTACCGATTTAAATCTTTGCTGTATTGTATAACTCTCACCAAATAAATTGAACTTTTGATATTTGGCAAGCAATACAAAAATTTACTTATTTTAAAATTTTATACTGCGCATCGAATGACATAGAGCTCAAGTCATTTGTTGATAGTTAAGCGACATAATTGTGTGGTTATAATTACATTTAAATAGTACCCGGATACATTAATGACCGAAATAAATTCTATCCGTGGCGCCTGCTGTATACATTTTACTGAAGAAACATTTGTATAAAAAGATTAAAGCGTAAAATATACCACAATGACCTCAACACAACACGGCTGGGCCTTAATATTTTGACGACCTCTCATTGAAAGCAGACATAAGAAAAGTAAATAATGAGTTAAGAAAGTCGAGCGCTGAATGGAAAATGTAACACAATTCAATTTTATAAATGTTATTTACTTTCGTAACGACTCTCATTTGAAGATTTACAATAAAATTACAAATAAATTCTGATACTCTATACAAGAATTTTAGTATTTTGTTTATGGAGTACCTACTTTTAAATTGAAATCTTTACAAATAACGTAAAAGAAATCTAGATCTAATTGGGATATATCAATATCTGTCCAAACTCACACAACTAAGTCCATTAGGTGCAGCAACATGCGTTCAATATGGACAAAAAATTGACTCCGTGTCTCTGGCCAATCCCCAAGGGATAAAGGCCGTGAAGATGTGTTGTTGTATCTGTCGTCCAAGCGGTTGAAGGAATTTTCAATGATCACAGTAGACATGTAGTGTTGATAGAGTAATAGTAATTTAGGAAGACCTATCAACACGCCCTTTATCCCAATAAGGGTGGGCACTTAAGCATGAGACCATTTCAAATGCCATTTGCAACGATCCTGATACCCTCCTCCTATAATTTATAACACCTTTCATACTCCCCGCGGTTATGTGAGTGTTTCGAACATTGTCCTCATTTATCAAATTTTAATGTGATAAATTAAAGTACACCAAGAGCGCCTTCTGCCGGCATTTCCTAGTTTGCTTTGTTATTTTAGTCAAAGATTTCAATAAAATCATATTCTTTTGCAAAATGTTAATTTGACTGTCTATCGGTTCATATCATACTGGATGGTCTAGGTTAGACCGTTGAAGACCGTAGGTTCAATTCTAGCTAGGAAAGCTAAGCATATATTTTGTTAGAGAATTTACTATACCTACTTTAAGTATAGTAAAGATTAGTTAGATTATAGTAAGATTTTTCAACACTAGTCTAGGATTCCTTACATTTAACATCACAAATCCAAGACCCGGGCACAAGCAAATTAATTGCATTTTAAATAAAAGTGTACCGACTTCAAAAATTATGCACTGAAAAGCAAATGCACAAGTCACTACAAAAAATACCCAAATCGCTTCAAGTGTGCTTATAAAATTTGAAGAGTTCTCGATGTCTCCAAGATCCCATAATCAGATCCTGACCTGATGACCATGGGACAACCTGGAAAGTATAGATAGTCTTTCAAACAAAAAAAAAAGTCCAAACCTGTCTAGGCGTCTCAAGTAATCGGGGAAAATACATTAAAAAAAAAGATTCCGACGAATTGAGAACCTCCTCCTTTTTTTGAAGTCGGTTAAAAACGACGACGACGACGACGACGACGACGACAAAACATAATAATAAAAATGTTGGAAATAAAGAAACAATATCACATAAAATACTCGTAATTGGATTTAATTAAAAATACCGGAGCTATTGTATAGCATTTATACGTATACGTTATGCGGTAATCGCGATCCATTGTTCGATTTTATTATAAAATCTGTATTAGATCTTGATCGTAGGTATTAGATAATTGATTTTAATTGTGGATTGCAAATGAGCTTAATTCAATTATGCCTTTTATCTTGCTATGAAGCAAATATCTAAAATGAAGAAAACTATGTAGTTTACGCGGAAAGTTGAAAGAATGAAGGATTAAATATTGACTAAAAATGTTTATATGGCAGAAGTGAAAGAAAATGCTGGCAGAGGACGACCTAGGGGTACTTTTATTCCGCCTCCGGATTCGCCCGTGGATATAAATGAAATAAAAAATCCTAGAACCCGATTGCAGCGCATCCAATTGTCTAACACACAAAAAATTTCATCCAAGTTTTTATTTCCAAAAGAACCTTGTCCTGACAATTACGAACACAACAAAAAAAACTGGCAAATCGGTAGAGCCGTTCTCGAGTTTTGCGCTTAGCAACACATTTAGTGATTCATTTTTATTTATATAGATAAGTCCTCATACAACGTAGGTACCCCTCGAAAAAAAAGAAATACTTTAAAATAAATCCAGAGCAATGGATAAACTTTTAAAGATTTTTATTTACAAAAAATATTTGACGATAAATATAAATATTCAGATATGTTCATTTCGTGAAATGCGCCGATTTCCTTAATGTTACCAAGGCATATTTTTCCTTTTAGTGTCAAGCCCCGCTGGGAACACATAATTTTAGTTATTTATATGTATTTTCATGTTTCGTTGAAACCGAAAATTCAATAAGGAAAATATTCTGAAATGAAGGAAAATCCTCATTGAAATATGTCACTTACAGTCCGTGTGTAGATGTAACACTTTAATATTATGTTCTAGCTACTGAAACATATTATAATAAAGAAACTCATAAAATTCAATTTTGTCCACATTATCTTGTGATATTCATATGTTTTCTTATTTCACATACAAACACATATTGCTTTATCTCCAAACCGGATATCAAAGGCAAAAATATCATAGACAAATAACATTCATAACTCGAAATAAATAAAGAGCTGTATTGTTGATGTTTGTTTCGTGGGGTGGGAAACCTGTCCTCAAATCTACTCTATAATTGGATACATGTTCAATCACAAAAAAATCTAATTTCATAAAGACATTTTAATTTATTTTTGGGTAGTTTGGCTTTATATTTTGTTTCATTTCATCACACATACGTTCAAATATCCAAAAACGATTTTAGCATTAATTCATTTCTTAATTTTAGACACTTTCTCGTATCTCGCTTCTATTTCCATCATAGTTTGGTTTCTTTTATTAAATTACATTTTAAATTAAATTTAACTCTCAGAACAATTAATAATTGCATTTTAAAAACAAGTGTACCGACTTCAAAAATTATGCGCTGAAAATTGTGCTTTCCGAAAGCAAATGCACAAGTTTAAAAAAAAATACACAAATCGTTTCAAGTGCAATGTGGTGTGCCTATAGAATTTAAAGAGTTCTCGATTTCTCCAGGATCCCATCATCAGATCCTGACCTGATGACCATGGGACCACCTGGAAAATATACCCTTTCAAAGAAATTTTCCAAATCGGTCCAGGCGTCTTCAAGTAATCGGGGAACATACATAAAAAAAAAGATTCCGACGAATTGAGAACCTCCTCCTTTTTTTGAAGTCGGTTAAAAACAAAAAGCACACACACACACACACACACACACACACACACACACACACACACACACACACACACACACACACACACATTATAGGCCTTGCGACTTGTGACGTGATCGGAGACAAGCCTACTAAGGCACTTAATTGGGCTATCTTGGTCACGTATTAAATAGAAATGTCCATTATTCTGCAAAGAAGTGTTTTACGTTAGAAACACTAAAGGTTGAAAAGTAAAAAAAGTGGTGCTTAACTTTATTGGCTTGGGGGATCCGTTACTTTTAACCATCCGACTGATATTGTAAAGTTTGTTGCTCTACTGAACGGGTTTGTATGAAACTTCATCATCACTACAGTGGTATATCATAAAAGTATGTCTGTTTGTCTGTGACCTTTTCACGCAAAAACTACAGAACGAATGTTGTTGCTGTTTTCATTATTAGATAGGTTGATTCACCGGCAAGGTTCATTTGTTCTATCATGTTTTGCACCTGAGCATTAATAAGTGAATTTATTCGGGTAAAAAGTTGGCCCCTGCGAGTTTTCATGGCGTATGCTAACTAATCTGTCAGAGATATAACACAATGATGTAAGAAAAAAATATGTAGAAGAAAATGATCTATTAAATAGCATATCTCTAATAGATAAGTAGTTTTGCGAAGCCACCCTGTCGTTAGTGGAGGGTAAAAATGTCCTGAAAAACAGAATTGGGAGAGACTATATCTAACTAAAATTATTTTTGTACAGGCAGAGAAGCAGTGTTTGCAAGAAGAAATTTGTGCCCGACGATCAAGTAGGACGGACCGTACCACTCGGATGTTATTAGCAGTTTTGGGTCTTTTCCTATCAACAGAAGTACCACAAGGCTTGTTGGGGCTTGCAAGCGCTTTAGCACCAAACTTTTTTAAAAGTTGCTACGGTATGTTTGGTAAGTAATATACGCATTATTTATATCTTCGCCTGTATGTATTGTATAGCAAGAGTTTTTCATTTTATTAATTTATTTATTATGTCTAGCGAACTTTATAAACGCTACAAATCATATAAAATTCACGAATATCAACTAGACCAAACTATCACTAAGTACATCAAAATTAAGTCCCCCGCAACGTGTCCTAAATATTTGTCTAGCCATAATAGGCAAGGTAATTTAAATACAGTAATAATGTAATGGCACAGAATACTTAATAGTATAGGGGTGTAATGGTTAAAGTGTTGGAGTTGAATTCGGAGTTCCCCACTTTCAATTTTTTCCGAGTTTTCCAATTTTCCGGGCAACATTTGTAATGTTTCTTTTCCTAAACACCTTATTCAGACTATTACGAATTAAAAAAAAACAAATCGGTCTAGCCGTTCTCGAGTGATTTGCTTTAACGAACAGCATTTACTTTTTATTTATATGGTGTAACGAATTTGTCTCTGGTGTGGCCACGCAATCGAATAGGTATCGGTGTCTTGGGCTGGAAGTGACCACACGAAGTAGAAATTCGTTATTTTATTTTGTAATATTAAAACTGTGTAAATGAGTAGGCTGTATGATAGAAGTTTATGTGGGTACATGAGCTAGCTGGGAAATATCTATCTCCTCCTGTCTCTTCTTCTACTTTCTCTATCTATCTTCTTCTTGTAGCAGAGGACTAAACAACCCTCTGTTACAATGGCGCCCAACATGGGGCCCGATATTGTAACAGAGCCTTCAGCCTTTGTTTGTTTTATCTGGTGTCCGCTTCTATGTCCAATTCAAGACTGCCTGAATTTTAAAACTTCCCAAAACGATTAGTTCAATCACCTTTTTCCATCACTCGAGGTTATGTTCCTTTGACGTCTGACATTTATTTTACAACCTCGAGTGTTGGCAAAAGGGGACTTCTATCATACAGCCTACTCATTTACACAGTTTTAATATTACAAAATAAAATAACGAATTTCTACTTCGTGTGGTCACTTCCAGCCCAAGACACCGATACCTATTCGATTGCGTGGCTACACCAGAGACAAATTCGTTACAATGGATATCAAAAGAAATAAATAAAGCGTACCTAAAATATGAATCATAAAGTAACAAAATTGTTTAATATTTAGTATATTTATTTGTGTTTGTGTATTATCCGTAAACTGTGTAAAGTTTTGATTTCCTTTGTTGTCTTAAACGTGGTCCACACTTGTTTACGTTGCTACTCGATTCAAATGAAATGCAAATAAATGTTTCCTCTGAACTAACAAAGGTAACTTGTGGTTACGAAGATGTGGTAGGTGTCTGAAAGCATACATTATATAGGTACATCAACAAAATTATACTGCCTATTATATAAATAATGTTAATTAATTTACGAATATTGTGTCTGTCGTCAAGGTAAATAAGCTGGCATTACGCACAGTACCTACTAATAAAATGTTAATATGAAATAAGTAGGCATTTTAAATGCCTTTTTTCGTTTCTGAAATCCACAATTTCATAGTTTCTTATCGAACAATATCCCATTGACCTAGAAACTTGAAAATTTTGCCTAAATAACTCACAGTATTAGGAAAAGTGTGTTTCCTTGGTCCCATACATTTTTTTTGACAGCTTATTTGTCAACTGTATGTATAAAGCAAACTATTGTGATTATTGCTTTTGCCTGTGACAATTTGTATCAATTTATATGCCTGCTTTTGAATGTAATCAAAAGAGTGGACATACTAGCGGACCCGGCAGACGTTGTCCTGCCCAAACGTTGACTTGCCCGCACTACCCCTACCACTACCCCTACCCCTACCCCCTACCCCCTACCCCTACCCCTACCCCTACCCCTACCCCTACCCCTACCCCTACCCCTACCCCTACCCCTACCCCTACCCCCTACCCCTACCCCTACCCCTACCCCTAACCCTAACCCTATATAAAAAAAAATATTTAGGGGTGGACCACCCTTAACATTTAGGGGGATGAAAAATAGATGTTGTCCGATTCTCAACCCTAACGGATATGCATACAAAATTTCAAAAGGATCGGCCAAGCCGTTTCGGAGGAGTATGGGAACGAACATTGTGACAGGAGAATTTTATATATTAGAGATAATCCAACCGAGTAAAGTATAGAGGACAGTGGTTTTCTAATTATGTCATATCATCTATAATTTTTGACAATTTCGTTTACGTTTGTCTATCCTATAGTAGTAATAATAGCAGATAAAAATTCCGTAACAGAAAATAGATGAATATTTCAATTTTAACTATGATAAAAGATAAAAATAATTAGCGGTCGATACAGAATAAAGATAGGTAACCGTCAAAAGTAATTTCGATCTCAAAACACCTCAACGGATTACTTGGATGTAGCTTCAAAAATAGCATGGACAAAATTATTTTGAACATGTGATATTTACGAAAAATATGACGAGGGTGAAAATAAATAAACGCTCATATCGTAATAACAGCGGGTATAAGAGTACTTATATCTCGTTTTCCATTTAAAATATTATGCATCTACGAAGTGTGAACGGCGTAAACATGTTTTCTTGGAAAACCTATTTTTGATAAAAAATCTTAGCTAGGAGAAAATGCTGTGTTCGAAAAAATTAATCTTGTTAAATGTTTTTATCAATTGTAACTCTTTTTCGTATTTATTGGATTTCATGTATCAATGTACTATTTACACATTCGTAAACGAGTTTTCAATTCAAATTTAAATAAATATTGCCCCCGAATCACAATTTATATGCAATATTGCAATACCTATGCAAAGGCAATTTGTATGCACATTCGTTGTATATTTTTAGAATCCATGCTACAAAGTAACTCTTTCTGTTCCCCGCTTTCACGGCTAAACCGATTTTGATGAAATTTGATACGAAATAATCTTGAACCTTAGGCTACTTTTTTTTAATCCAGCCCCCTAAGCGATTGTAATAGGGGGTGCCCCATTTGTTTTTTATTATATAAAATAAACTAATTCCGAAAACCCACAAACGACTTGCTCAAAGGAAAGTTTCTTAATCACGAAAAGGCCCACACAAGATTTTAATCCAGTTCAAAGTTTATAGTAACTTTCAAACCCGCTACCTCACAAATTATCAGACATTTTATACTTACCTTGTGGTGTGCTATATTGTAAAGCGAAAACCCACTAAGTTAATGCTCAAAGTTCAAAGTTGTAAAACTAAGTTCGGTCGGAACTGTCTCGTGACAGACACCATTGTTCTTAATGTCTTCAATAGCGCATCTAGTGTTACTAAAAGCTCTGCTATTAAAGAGGTACAAAATAGTTATTTCAGAGTACATTTGAAAGTATTTTTTAGATTATAACAGAAAATTTTAATTAGACTGGGCTTTTCGCAAAATATCAAAACTTTATAAACTACGCAATTTTTTGATTTAAAAATTTTAAAGTAATGCACCTTAAGAATGTGCGCGGGGAGAGGGGTCAGGCCGTCATTGTTACATTAATGAAATCCATGCATACATTTTACTTAACAAAATAACTAAATAATCCATATAAATAATCTTTTGTAGATGTCAGCCCTCAGCAGCGTGGGGATATGTGGGGATGTCTATATTAATATTGTAAAGACGTCTGTATGTTTGGAACTTCTCAATCTACTTTTTCTCAAAATTCTTTCACGAATAGAAATTTTGTTTGAAAATATCCACGGGCGAAGAAGGGAGCGGAAAGCTGTATCTGATAAAATCATTTGACAATGCAACTTAACAGAAATTACAATACAATTTACGCCAAAACAAAAAAAAACCATCCTCCGTTGCGGAAAATCTATTCTTGACCTTCAACATAACTCGAAAAAGTTACCTACTTAGCCTTTACATACATAAAAGGCACCTTCCCTGTTATAAAGCAAAACCCTAGATAGACGAGTCCCTTGACACGTCCATACAAGAGCAGGGTTGTAGGTAAACGCCGCCTGCTTATGTGATAACAAATCCCAGTTGCTTTGTTTAGAGTGCTACTTATTATCTTATTAGAATATAATTGAATTTAATTAAATAAAACCTGTCGCAGGGTTGACCTAGTGGCATCCGAGCGGATATGAAGATGAGGCGGTCGTGATCCGGGTTCAAAGCCCAAGTCCCTTTAATGTTTTTGTGGCATAAAAGTCAAGTGTGAGGTTTGGGTCTTTTGAAGAACTAGCAACAAGTAGACAACATATTGTATCAAAGATTCCAATAATAATTTTCCTGAAGGAATGAGAAATTTTCTTGAGATTAAAAGTAGCCTGATATGTCAGTCTATAAGGACCTCCAAATACCTGCAAAAATCGCGTGGGTCCCTTGAACCGTTTCAACGTAAAAGGAGGAACAAAACTAGCTTTTAAATAATTAAAATATTCATGCATGTAAGTAATGAAGTAATTTAATAGGTAGTACCAATTATTAAAATACGAAAACAAGCGTGTAATTTAAAATTTTAATCAGATTACAGATTCTACCTGAAATATATTTCTGAAATTCAGCGAATTGGAAAATAATTTAATTTTCACTGTTCGTAAACACTCTATATTTATATATAAAAACAAAATATAATTTCTTTGCATCACCTTGAGTACACGATTATCAATCTTCTAAGAAGGAATGTGTCGTTACTTAGTAAATGTACAATGATTTTAAGTGAAATTCAACAATATTTATTTTAGAGTTTGCTTAGAATCTTAGAACCTTGTAATACGACTCAAAATATTGAAAGCAATTTTAGTTTGATATTATACAGAATTCTTGGAACCAAAAACTGACCTGACAACGAATCTATTCATCATCATAAGTTCGATTGGCACTTGTCCGTTCTTGGTGGAAGAAAATTAATAAGTTGCTCTATAAAATAGGTACCTGTCCCATAATGCGGTTTATTAAGAACTTAATTCAATTTTATGCCTTCGGCGGGTTATGTCGCAAGGGAAGCAAAATTAATATAACCTTAGTAATAGCGGTAATATAAAAGTAAATGTAATAAGGAAATGTCGATGATGACAATCGATAAAACATGAAAGGGTATCAGTTAAATTAATCAATTTCTCTATGTAGTCCCTGAAAATAATTTGTACCTCCCTGATAATATTTTTGACCTGAATACGTCTTTAAAATTGCTTCCATAGTAGGGGGGCAATTCAAAAAACGAATGATAATAAAATCGGGGGATACAGTTTGGTGTTGCAGCTACATAACTATCATCTCCATCCAACATTTAGAAAGCTAAAGGATCACGTAAAACACACGGCCGTGTCCACGACACAGCCACATCCCAATTTTTTTTAATATTATGTCAATATTGCTAATTCTACGAAGACGGAGTCGCGCGCAACAATGAAAATACAAAGTATAGAAAATCTTGCTGGAACATAGTCTGAACGTAATTTTGAAAAATTAATGAAGACTTCGGTGTTTTATGACCGAATATACTTTAATCAGAGATCTGAGATTTTCGTTTCATGAACGGAAGCGCCATTGCAGGCAAACTTAATAAATTCATTGTTCACGACACCGCAGCTGGGTCGTAACAAAAGTGGTTTAGTTTTACCTAAAAGACTGCGAGCTTTATCTCTGTTAGCAGACTGGTTTTAATTTACGACATTCCAAGAACACGGACGGGAAACATTGGTGCTTTTCAATAGTAAATTATTTAGTAGTTTTTGCTTCCGCAGACCATATGTATTTACAAAGAATTTAATAAAAAAGTAAATATCGTTGGTAAAAATATATAGATATTATGTATCATAATGTAAGACTACATTATGTTGGTATCTATAGTTGATATCATTCCAAAAATTGCAAATCACAGAATTTTAGCATATGATTTCTAGATTTAAATTTGATTATGTTTTATATTTAAAAACTAGAGCTAATTATGCATACCTTGCTCCCAGTCGGCTTGACTTTTTCCAACGTCAGACTTCAACAATCATCGTCATATTTCAGTTTACACAAAATACTAATGCACGGGTGCAATGCTGATACTAAATACTACAGAATGTCTTTATAATATATACAACGTTCACAGCTTTTTTGTCATTAGGCCGGTACCGCCGCAACCGCTATGTCCCTGCATTTTAAATCTGTAATATCTTCGAAAATATTCATTTAAATTACATGCTGTAAAGGGCCATATTGATCTATATTAAATGCACAATGTATTTAAGGTACTTAATTGGATAAGGATTAATGCTGTATTGCTTTAAATCGCTTCGTAAATAAGCCATTATTTCTCGTATAAAGTAAAGGATAAAAAATGGTTATTGTGGGTTATCCCTAAGATATAGACATATACCATCGCGGACTTTTTTGTAGACCTTTTTAATATGTAGTACATTATTTTGATCTATCTTGTAGGGTTCAGCCAGCGTTTGCAATGTAAGCGCAAAAAATGTGTCTATTTACGACATCACATTAGAAACCTCTAAAATTATAGGTGTTTCTCTACTATATTATGCATGTTATATACATGAAAAGCTTCCTCTTGAATCACTCTATCTATTAAAAAACCCGCATCAAAATCCGTTGCTTCGTTTTAAAGATCTAAGCATACATAGGGACAGACAAACGGGAAGCGACATTGTTATATAAGTAGTGATATTGCCGAAAGGCAAACCGAATGAAGAGGTTACCAATGTCTGCTAATATTTATACTAAAATTATATAGAATCAATCAAATATAACTATTGTAAACCTTTAAATTCGGAAATAAAGGCTTTTATTATTATTATTTTATTATTATTGCTACGAACAGCTACGAGTGCCGCATTCATTAAGCTTTTTCACGTGAAGGGTCTTGGAGATCGTTCCATTGCTCTAAAAAGTCTTGTGGTATGGTAAAGGTGTGTATATCGTATTGTGGAAATAAGGTCGTGGGGTTCTTCGGAGGTCTCAATATCTGTTTAGTAGCAATGAGATAAAATATCTCTGCATAACTTTCGAAACGTTGTGAACCTGGTGTTTCATCGCTAATGATACTGTTTATTCTTTGAAGACGATTCAGAGCATCCAGCTGATATATTTCAAGTATTCCACGGAGCGTCTTATTTGCGCTCTACATAATTGTAATCTCAATTTAATTAGGTGACATATATTATGTAACCCCTTGTGAACAATATCACTGATATTCCGGAAAGTAAACAACCTATGCGGATCAAAATTTTCAAATTCATTAAATATTAATAACGCATTAATCTATGTGTATTTTAGGTTTTATTTACAGGTTTTTCTATTTGAAATTGGAGGTTTGAATACCTACACGCATAAAACTTTAGGCACAATAACGCAAAATCAACATTAATTGCGTTTTTAAAATTAAAACGAAAAGGTTTATACTACACCAGACCATTGTTACATAAAATTACATTTTGTTAGGTACATTTTTTTTTATTTGTTTATATAAAATTTTCTGTTTGTTTCTTATAAAAACCGCTGACCTATTTAGAATAAAGTTTACAGAATACATCTGTTCAACTTGAAGCTAAACAAGTTATATACAGGTCATCGCAATCGGCTTACTTATTCCGTAGTAGGTATTTTATATTATGACTAGCTTTTGCCCACGATTCCGTCCGCGTAGAATTAAGAACATTGACAAAATTTATCTGAACAAAGAGTGTTGTTTTATTTTCTATTATTTTTTTCTATGGCTTTGTTAATAAATAGGTTTTGTTTAAACACCATCTCTAATAGTATAGGTCGACCTCTAGGACCCATCATCAGGTCTTCTAAGTCTCCAGATTTTCAATTTATTGCTAACAACCAAACAAACAAACGCATAATCCTATAACATGGCCAGTAAACATATTTATGATAGCAGTTGCCCGCGACTTCGTACGGATTGTATTAGGAATAGTGACGTGATTTATGTACCTAAATACGCAAAACGTTTGATTTTATTTTTGAATCCCCGTAATTGGTTCCTGATATTCCAGTCCTCTGTGATAAATATTCAAAGTTTAAAAAAAATACTTAGCACAGTTTCTCATTGTTTTTTATTGATAATAAAATCTGGGAGTATGAGAAACGCAAAATTTTCAACATGATACATATCGGAGCATTTGTAAATTTTGTGGTATCTAGGAGTCTAAACCCAACTCAAGTTGAAATGCTGACATGAAATACGAGTTACTATTTGTTTAGCTGCATTCAGACTAAATTGCTACACAACACATGAAGCAATCTTGTGGTGGTTTTTTTTACTACGTTCATTATGTGCAGATTTAAAAGTCCCAGTCCAAATGAATTTTTTTGAGGCTATACCTACCTAACGAGTGGCCAGCTCTGTTGAGGTACGTAGATGTAAAAGCCTATTTGTACCGTTTGTCGGATAATGTAGGTACTTACATAGATTTTTTTCTTTCTTTACGAGTTGCCTTACAGCTCCCGAAACCGTGTTACCGAAAGTTGTATATAATTAAATATTTTCAATGGCGCGATACAGGTATCAATGAGATAGTAACGGTGCGACATCTATCGACGCAGTGTGCCGCCACAAGTCGGAAAAAATCGGCTACCCGTGCGAAGCCGGGGCAGAACGCTAGTTTATTATAAAAAAAAATAATGCATGCAAATGGCCTAATCTTAAAAATAGAAAAAGTAGATTTTTTTACTTTATATACCGAATTGAGTAATAAACATTCTACATTTCTAAAATCAGTCTAGTATAGAAGGGAGTAAATGTCATAAAGAAGTTATAGACAAACAAGCGGACGTTGAGTTTTACAAATACTTTACAATACTTCGCACCGTTAGTTCAACTGATCTCCAACAGATGGCGTCTTTTACAAAAAAAAAATAAATAAATAAATAAATAAATAATTAAAGAAAAAAATTAAAGAAGAAACATTTAATTTTGATTTGTTTGGTTATTTTTCTTCATTAGAGGGAAAAATAATCTTCAAAATGGCGTATCAAACATTAACTTTGATACATAAGGGAGATATTTGAGATACAATATAATATATAGAGATTAACTCATTACTAATAATGATCAGTACAAGATTAATTAGAAATAGACTAATATTAGTAATTTCAATCCGGAGTAGTATTCCGAGGCACGTATTCCGTCATACAAACACGAAATTGTGACTTGCGTTCAAACGCCATGTGTAAATAGGAGACCGTTCATAATTTATGATATCGTCATATCGTCGTCTTGTGTGGTGGCTAAATGAATGAAGCTGGCGACGAAATTGAGTTGAGATTGCTCTGCATTTCCCAATCAACTGATGTTTGCACTATACCCGTATAAACAGACTATAAATATGAATGTGACCGAGTTTATTGAGTGCCTTTTCTCGTTGAAATGTCAAATTGATACCTGAATAACGTCTGGCACAGCTTATTAGCGTAACATACATATTCAGCAAATCGAATTGCCTAAACAATATTACATAATTTAGCTTGAAGCCTGTCTGGAAATTTCGAGAAAATAGTGATTTTATGGTGAGACTCACTTGACTGATTATTAAGTATACCTATAGGCTTCCACACATGTCTTATGGGTCCGTGGCTGTCGGCCATCTTATATCTGTCAAAAATATGGCAAATCTCAATTAATCCTAGAAAAATGACGTTATTTATACAACATTTTCAACTCAAATTGTTGATAGTTATTATTTTAAATTGCATTAAGCCATATTTTCATTATTAAAATAGATTTGTCATATTTTTGACAGAAGTAAGACCCTTATGGCACCGTTGCACACTCATATTAGCGATCAATCATCAACAATATAGTATATTCTATGATCATCAATATTGGTAAAAATAATTCAATTTATTTATAGAATAGATAAATTGGATATCCATTGTACGCGACCAATATAGCAAAACTTGATCGATTTCAAATCCAAAAAGTTTATAACTGTACTGTCACCTTTTTTCTGATATAAGAAATCAAACCCAAAAAGGTTTCAAGAAAAAGTTTATATATCCATATAGCCCTCTTTTTTTCTTTTTAACGACTTAAAAAAAAAAGACGTTACTCAATTCGACCGTATATATTTTTATTTTTTTATTTGTGTTCGCGGATAGTTTCGTCGTTTATGAACGGATTTTGATGATTTCTTTTTTAATGTACATATAATTCTTCCGGATTGGTTCCATTTTTATGTCATAAAAATTGGTTGATTAGTTTTTCAGTAATTTTGAAAAAACTGACTTTATAAGTCAATTATTCAGTATCTCGATGAAATATGTACCGATTTTGACGACTTATTTCTTCAAGGATATAATAATTTCTAGACATTATCTCACAGACATATGACGAAAATCGGTTCAGTAGTTTTTCAGAAATTCAGTAATTTGTCTCTGTTTACGGCTGAAAATTATGTATCAGAGAAAAGCCTTAGCAACGGTTGCTATTGACACGAAGTTGTAAATTTTTGTATCGACGGTGGTCTAACGGCTAAAGGTATGGTATGGTATGGTGCAGCTCAGGATGCAAATGGTTCAAATTCCATCCACAGCAGTATTTTTTTTTTATTTTTTCATTTTTTTTTATTTGCGTTATGATTTGTCTCTCAAGGCAGCAAAATCACTTAAAAGGGAAAAAAAATTAACTTTTAAAAAAAAGTGTACCGACTTCAAATATTTGCACTGAAAAGTAAGAAATAATAAATATTTCTTTGAAGACGGTTCGTGCCAAATTAAAAACAACTTACTTCCCAAATTCACTAATCTAGACAATTCATTAGGAACCTACGATCATCAGTACCTAAGATTTTGCAAGACGACGCCCCTACTAGATGTGTTGTTTAGAACAAACAAACGTGTCCCTTTGTCACACACGCACACAACTTTAATTTGCAATTATACACTAGGCATTGACACTATCGATAAAACTTAATATCGATAACATTTTTATGTCATTTGTCATAGTTATTTTTTACTAAACATTTTAGGTAGGAAATAAATGCAAATAGATACATACTTATTTATTATTTATTTGTCAAAATAATAACAAATACTTTAGCGGTAGGTAATAACTATTATTGCTTCTTCAGTAAATCCAGCCTCTGCATCAATACTAGAGTACTATTTTTATAGAGTCCTGGGGTGTGGCCTTAGAGTATTTACCAAAGGAGACGTGAAGGGTATAAATGACCGAACAATTTTTTCTGCCACTTTTGGCGGGGGGGGGGGGGAAGGTAAACGTCTAGTACTAGCCCCTGTACCACTGTATTTTTCTGTCGTTTTATTGTCGCAACGGATTTTACGTTATATGATGATTATGTTAAAATACAAACATAATAATTATAATTAATAATTGGAAACACTAAGTTTGACGCCCTAGATCGCCTTTCTCGTTTAAAACATCACAATTAACTATTTTCCTAGAGCTCTGTCTCGCGACACAAAACGATACCAAACTTAACTTATTACTGCGCACCTGGTCAGTATAACTGGTCAAAGGGGAAAAAATTGGCGAAAGGGGGAGCCCGTCTATGGCCCCTCCATAGGCTTAGTACTCTATGGGTGTGGCACACATACAATGTATCAAATTGTTTTCTAATATTATAATTGTATGTTTTTGGTGAATAAAAAATGAAGTGTTAAAGCAAAGGACCTAACTTCAGGGGGCTATTGTCCGGATTTGCTTACATTTCTTTTATCTTTATTAATATATAAATGGTTTTCTTTATTTTTGTACTCTTTAAAACAGACATTTCTTCATCTTGCAAATTATATTTTTTCACTGAATAGTGCAATTTTCTTCGAATCTCGTCTACTTATCTCACGAAGTTTCTTAACGGAAAGTTTTGCTTTTTAATAATATATATCTATCTATTATCATGCCTTTTATCCCAAAAGGGACAGGCAGATACAATCGAATGCTATTTATTACGATTCTGACAAACCTCTTTCGCTTCTTTATATTATTTAAAAAGGTATGCACGTAATTTCCTTTTTTTAGGTGTGTCATCTAGTTTATTTTCTAGGTTTATGCCAGTTGTAGGTGTAGTGCATAATGCTGGAGTTTCTTGAGGGGTGACCTGTAAAGTGGACAATCAATTTAACGTATAGAAAAATATTTTAACCCAAACTATTTAAGAGTAAATTAAAAATTAATGTTTAGATTACTTTGCACCATGAAGTATTCGACGATTTTTTCCTGGTAAATATAGTTGTTCTTCAAAATGTTTGAAGCAAATTGTGCTGTTTTTTTATGATTCTATGAATTCTATTATACCTCAAAGTAATTAATACTTTAAAAGTGAATATTTCTAAACACTTTTTTATAAACGCATGAAATCGATATCGATAAAATTCGTATGGCGACTAACAGCACTACGGCCGAAATGGCGTGCGTGAAATCTACATAAATAAAAACAAATAAAACAATTTTAAAATTACTTACTTGTGGTATGACACACCATAATTTGATAAATTAATTGTCCCTCTATGATGTCTACACGTAATAATAGAACAGTACGGCAATATTATCAAAGAAAAACAATTTTTAGAGTAAAATTTTAGATAGCGTGCAAACGTCAGACGACAATGCAGACTGACGCGTATAGTTGTCTTAGAAGACAACTCTCTGGCACGATCTTATAGTGAGCGGAACACATCTAGTAGAGGCGGGCCACGCATCGTCTTATAAAATCTTAGATCAGTCTTTTTTTTAAAAGTTAATTTTTCCTACACAAACTCATTTATTATTTTATTCTACAGGTGACTTGATGGACATGCTAGCACTTTTTACATCGTCAGTGAATTTCGTACTCTACTGCAGCATGAGTCGTCAATTCAGATGTACATTTGCTCGTCTGGCCCGAAAAATGCTGTCCAGTGCTGAAGAACCTGCTAAATTCGGGACGAAATTGGAACCTACTACACAGGTACAAAAATGTACATGTCGATTTTTTCTTACGACTTGTGTTTGTCGTGCTTTTTGTGTAAGTTAAGTATAAATGTTAAGTATAAATGTTAAGTATAAATGTTAAGTATAAATGTTAAGTATAAATGTTAAGTATGTATGTTATCTTCAACAACCTGTAGGTAATCAACAAACACTCTCTGTTAAGACATAAGTCAAATAACTTAAATTAACTTCACCGAGTTCTTAACTTATGAACTAGTCCTATTTAGTTTTATTTTTTGATGTATAACTGTGTGCTTTTGCTATATGGCCTAAAGTAGAGAGTAATTTCGTGAAATAAGATGGAAATGTGTAATGTCAAATTAAAAGGAAGTACGTAACCACAAGTAAAAATTCAAATTCGAATTGAATTTTTGACGATCTTTAGATGTTACACATCATTGTAAGACTCCTTGTAGGGTTCCGTACATCTCCGATGAAAAAACAGAAACCCTTATAGGATCACTCTTGTATCTGTTAGTCTGTCGCAGCCTATTTTCTACGAATCTACTGGATGAAAAAACTAGGTACAAATACTTATAGAGTTTGATGACCCAATCACGAAGCACCGAATTTTAATATTAGAGGCAAAATTGAAACGTAAAAAATTCTTTTTTCAAGTCCATCATTTCAAATATATTATTTTAATAATTTTAAAGTGCATTGCAAGAAAGTATACGAAAAATTTCCATTCCCACCCCCCTTGTCTCCGAAACTACTAAGTCTAAAATTTTGAAAGCAAATTAGGAAATAAAGGTTTTTTTTATAGTTTTTTCTTATAGTTTACAGGAAAACCACCTGAACGAAAGTCCGGTCTTAAAGTTCTGACCGAAAAAATGGTACGGGACCTCTGCGCGCAAGTCATACTCGCAACTTGGCCAAATTATTTTTCACTAAGTCCCTGCCTACATTTTGTGACGTGTTTTTTTTTTAATTTACACCAAAGAGATTTTATGCTAAATATTATACCAATTTACCACAGTTTACAGTTCTGTTAGCACCACCTACTGCAGTGCGTAGAACTTTGTCAGTTTGTTTACCTACTTATAAAAATTATAAGTGCGTCTTTTTGATTAGTAAATATAACGATGACACCAAACATTATTTTTAGTTGGAATCTAATATTACCCTAAGATCTCGGCCACTTCGTAAAATGTTCAACAATAAATATCTATTCTATTAATATGATGGCACGAGACGGCGCACTCATAAAAATTAGGTCGTCAAAATCGATTGCTACAAGATTTTTTAAAATTAACTATGACTAGTATTAAAGAAGTGGATCAGTCTGCCATACTTCGTGTTCCCAGTCCCATACGACATAGCAAATAAAAAAACTATAGCTCAACAAAAAAAGTCTTACAATGAAAAGAATATTAATTATATCCTATGAAGAGGTGAACAGAATTATGCTTGACCAATGACCACTGTTAATCATTGTCTAATAAAATATTATATTCCATACGAATGGCATACGTAATAGACTAGTAGGTAGGTACTATTTATCATTATAGAAAAACCTACTCCAGAAAGAACATTTATCATACAGAATTTTCTGAATAGACCATAATTTGTCACAAACCCACACGTCATAATGCGAGATGAAGAAACTATACCTGCTACAATATTGAAATCAATGTCATAATAGATACATTTTTGTATTACTTAGTTTTAAACATAATATAGAATAACCACTTAGAAAATATTTGACTATCAGTTACATCTAAGTTTTATGAAGCCCTGAAAATCGTCTATTTCACGCGTATTGTCAACCTATTCTGCGACGGGCCGCTGCTCGCTCTTTCGATCTATCTATCTATCATCACGCCTTTTATCCCAAGAGGGGTAGGCAGAGACTATCGAATATCTTTGCTACGATCCTGACATACCTCTTCTTTTATATTCATCATACCTTTCATACATGCTCGGCGATTGTGTGTACCTACTTTTAATATTGCCTTCGATCAATATTTTTTTTATATGTTGAATGAAATTACACCTAGGTCATCGTCCTCTGCCAGCATATACTTTTGAAAAGAGTTAATTCTTGGTAACGATAGTTAGATGGATGTCGTATGTCGAGGAATAATAAAATTCTTACTCGTTTTTTCTTATGTTGGATGTTATTCTACTGCAAGATGTTGAAAACTACTTCATTCGAGATTCGCCATGTTTTTTCGACGTATTCCTAGCGTAGGTACGATATGTGTCGAGTGGTCATTTGTATTATAGTCGACACTGAATATCTTATGGACTTATTTATAATATATTTTATTTGGTAAATATTTCGTGAGATATTTATGAGAATATTAGCTCCTAAGTTCCTCCAAGGTACCTAATGACAACTTCCTTACTGAGAATTTCAGGAATTATGAAAAAAGCTAATTGGTATTTATATTCACTAAAAATTTATAAAAAATATTACAAAATGTTTTTCAGGAATTTAATTTGTTTTTATATGCTATATTTACTAATTTCTCAGCGTGAAATTTACATGAAAGAAAAAGTTTTTCAGGATTTTTTATTAATTATGATAAATGCACAACATAATATCAGTTTATCTACAAAATCTAACCATATGGTGCTAAAGTAGAATTTTCTTTGTAATGTATATACTACCATCAACAAAAATAGAACATAAATTATACACTGGACATGCTGTGGATAAGTGATCACAGGATGCGATATACTAGAAAGGTGTGACATGAATGATATTGTTTAAAAAAGGCAATGATGATAATTGTGAACATAATTAATAAGTAATGAATACGTTTGTTTTCCAGGTTACTGGGCCGCTATAGCGACAGAGCCCCGCCCTTATTAGGGTGGTCGAGGACAGCATCATATAAAAGCATGTGAAATGGTAATTAAATTTTAAACAAAAATTACTTCTAACAATTATATTTTTAGACTAATAAACAACCCTCAAAATGTCTGATGTGAAACATTGACACGTTTGTTGTGCGGGAGCCCCCCTCAAATATTAATTTTATTTTAGTTTAATTATTTATTTTTAAAGTGAATAATATAACTCAATATTCTGTGAATATTTCAAGCGTCTACCTGTTGCCGTTATCAATATCGAGCAAAAACGAGCAAAAAATCACGTTTGTTGTATGGGAGCCCCCTTACATATTTATTTTATTCTGTTTTTTAGTATTTGTTGTTATAGCGGCAACAGAAGTACATCATCTGTGAAAATTTAAACTGTTTAACTATCACGGTTCATGAGATACAGCCTGGTGACAGACGGACAGCGGAGTCTTAGTATAGGGTTTCCGTTTTTACCCTTTGGGTACGGAACCCTAAAAACCCATTTGATGTACAATATTAGTGTGCAATAAAAAAAACTATTTTCTGATGTGCAATAAAAATTTCCCATTTTAAAGTCTTGTTTAAAAAAACCTGGTAAGTGAGAGAGGTTCTATTTTAAAGCGGGCGGCGTATCCAAAGGCTAATTATAAATAATGAAATTCTTTGTTACCAATTAAATTTGATGTGGTTACGTTTCCGCCTGACGTAAAGCGATACTGCAAAGACATAAAAGAAGCACGACACCGCTGAAAGTAAAGTTAGCCGCTGTCTGAATTGCTAACTCTAGACGTATATTTTCTGAAGCGTAACACGTCCTGTCTAATTATATACTCGTACGTGTGTTATTATGTGGCTTTTTCAGTAGAAAATATAGTATTCATCACGATGGATACAATTCTATGGACAAAACAGGATTTATTACAATGTTCTCCTAACACAGAATGTTAAAATACTTTTTGTTAGATATTATAATTTTTCATTCGCCTGATGGTAAATTAAATTACCCACAAACACATTTGTTTTACCTCAAACTAAGATAGGACCATAGAGCTTTTGCTTAACCTAAGGGATTCGAATTTAAAATCGTTAGCTATGGGAGTACCTGTGAGCTTTCACCAAAGCTTTTTTCAAAAGAAAACTGACCAGTGACCCGAATAGCATAAACTTTCCTTTGTGCCGATCGCCGTATTAAAAACAGCTCAATTTTGTTAGACAAAAGCTCATGCACGTGAACTGGGTTCAAAGATAGTTGACTAATTATACGAGGAATTTAAACTCCGAAATCCTCCATCTTAACTATGCACCTCCACATTCCTAGGGTCCTAGTCGGCATAATCTGAAATAATTTGTTAATTAATTAATAAATAAAAAAAATAAAATAATAAACTTACAACTAAAAGTAAAATGAACATACATAATGCTGTTTTAGTTCCATCACTTACTTATGGAAGCGAGACTTGGGTATGGAATAAGAGGCATGAAAGTAAAATAAATGCAGTGGAAATGCGGTCTTTACGTAGAATGTGTGATATAAAGCGTATTGACCGTATCCGGAACGATGTCATTAGAGAAGAATGCGGAGTAAAAGATGATGTTGTGACAAAAATGAAGAAAAGTAGTTTACGCTGGTTTGGACACGTTGAAAGAATGAAGGATGATAGATTGACTAAAAAGGTTTATATGGCTGAAGTGAAAGGAAATGCTAGCAGAGGACGACCTAGATGTACTTTTATTGAACATATAAAAAATATGTTGATCGAAGGAAATATTAAAAGTACACACAATCGCCGAGCATGTATGAAAGGTAAGATGAATATAAAAGAAGCAAAAGAGATATGTCAGGATCGTAACAAATGGCATTCGATTGTCTCTGCCTACCCCTCTTGGGATGAAAGGCGTGATGATAGATAGATAGATAGATAGATAGATTAATTAAATTTATAAAGGTTCAGTAGGTATATGTGCCTCTATGAACAAGTCAATTTACAGAAGAAATGAAGACAAATTATATGACACGTAGGCAATACGTACTCCATGTGTGAATAGGAATTTGCTAATAAGCTGAAGTTTTGTTCGGCATTTGTCAAATTGAAATAATTTGCATATTCTATGGCGGCTTGTGGAAAATGAATTGCAATATTAATTCAACCATAGGTAGCATATACAGCCAAACCAATAAGTGTGATTATATACTAATGTCGTCCAACGATTGTTTAGTTATTTTGTGGCTTGTTATAAATTTATAGATGAACAGAAATTCCGTGCAACGGTTAGCTAATGTTCCACAAAGCTGGGACTTAGTGCGGGTAAGGGCGGATTATTATGTTATATAGAGGACACTTAACGTTGTAACGTTAAGGGATGCGGTTGAACATACCTCTACATAATGTTACAAGAGGTGCTAGTAGACTCTGGTCAAAATTATGAAGACATTGTGAATTTTATAGTTTTGTTAACATTTCGTGATATAGAATACGTAAGAACAAAAAAGATATTCTAAATAACGCATTTGCCAATAAATTGGGAAATATTTTAATACCTAGTTTGCCAAACTATATCTGCATATTTTAGGCCCAACCTAACAAAATTGTAGTTCTGATTGTTGGCATACATGTTCCTTAGAATCCTAGAAGTATCCCCTCAAAAGTCCCCACCCCTAAAGTGTCGGCTTCAAAAATATAGATCATCATGCTTCGAAAACTATAAATCCTATCGAGATTAGCTAAGCACCATTGCATAGACAATTCATTGCTGATAATTTTTCTGATTGACAGTTTTCTTCTAGCTCTAACAGTTTTAGTGGAAAATAAAAAAACCGCCGTCAGAGATACAGTTAAGGAGGGAGTGGGGAAGTAGGCACTCTAGGGGTGGGGACTTTTGAGGGGATATCTAGATAACCCTAGGGTTCTAAGGAACATGTGTGCCAAAAATCAGAACTATTTTTTTAAGTGATGGCATTAATAGCTATTACTATAGGTACTGCAGTGTGTACACAGTACTTACTAAAAACATATTGATAGTTGATACGTGTTCACTAAATCCATTTAATATCTATTACGCAAAATTTAGATGTATATATCATTTCTTCTAATATTTTGGCCGCTTCAAGCTTCTTGTATTTCCAATTTGTTTTGTTGTAGATATAGTAGAGTTCTCTATTCTTTATTTTTTCTGAAACATCTCAAATCATTGCCTTTTATAGTGTTTATGGGACCATCTTTTAAAGCTTTGTTTCATTACTACCATTAAATTCAGCCCACAAATCATAATCCTCAAAAGTTGCGTAAGTATTTACTTAGCAGGTTAACGAAGTATTCAATTTATCTAATAATATTTTTTACTTTATTGGACAGACATCTTATTAAAAAGTCTTGAGCAGACATTTTAGTATTTACTTTACAAATATTTTTATGGTTCACTGTTTAGGTGGTAATTAGTAAGAAAGGAAGACGCTTAATTTAAAACGGTCCAATAGTTACACCCAAGTATATTTTTTTGCATTAACACAGCAAAAAATGTTCTTAATTACACAAGTAATTAAAAAGGTACGGTAATTACATAATAAAATAGGGTTGATAGGAAGTAAGGAAGTAATGCTATAATAATATTACGAAATGGGAAATACTAAAATCAATTGCTCTCATAATTATAAAATTTGTAGTTATGATGATGTGACACAATATGATTAGAAAGTATTTGACCTTGTGGTCTAACTTAAATAATCTTTGAGTATATTGTATATACCAAAGGAGACGTGTAGCGTGTAAATCACCGAACATTTTTGGGGGGGGGGGAGAGGGGGGAAGGTAAACGCCTAGTACTAGCCCCTGTACCACTGTATTGTTCTGTCGTTTTATTGTCGCAACGGATTTTACGTTATATGATGATTATGTTAAAATACAAACATAATAAATTATAATTAATGATTGGAAACCACTATGTTTCCACACGTTTGACGTCCTAGGTCGCCTTTCCTATTTAAAACATCACAATTACCTATTTTCCTATAGATCTCTGTCTCGCGACACAAAACGATACCAACGAAATCTAAGGTAACTTATTACTGCGCACCTGGTCAGTTTAACTGGTCAAAGGGCAAAAAATTGGCGAAAGGGGGAGCCCGTCTATGGCCCCTCCATAGGTTAGTACTCTATGTAAATAGTCCATGAAGCAGATAGTCCTATATATAAATTTTTAACGAAATTTATTATGCTCTAATCTCAGTCAATGGACAACATTTCATTTTTCGTAAGGTACCAAAATTCGAAAACCGTTTGGAGATTACATGCTAGAAAGCTTATTTTTAATTTTTTTTATTTTTTATATCCTTTAATTTTCGAGTTATTTTAAAAATACTGAAATATTGAAAATTAAGGATTAATAGGTGCCCTAATCTGTGCTAACCCTCTAATTTAAAAATACTAATGTCTGTTGGCAGAGTTGTTAGTTATTGAACTCAGGTGTTGCCCTCTATTAATTTTACCCATTTTTATTCCATTTAAAGCTAAATTAATAATTATTCTTCAAATATAATTATAAAAATACTTCTTATATATAATATTTTTTTGGAAGTTTTGCTAGTTTCGAATGGGCTATCACAGGAAATATATTTACGAGTGAAACCGCGGACAAATGCTAGTATTATTATATACATTATGAATAATGTTGTAGGCGATTTGAGTTCCGGCTACGGCAACACCTATTTTTAACACGGTATATTATACTCTTTGCATTTCTATAACGTACCTATACTCTGTGGCTTGACTGACACTATCTGTCACTTTCTTTGGGTGACAGTTTATATTTCTTAACCGCTGAGACGGAAAGTGAATACATGTATTCACCTATATGCGCACTACAGTAAGCTCGCAAGTGAATACATGTATTCACCTCGCGACAAAATTTAAAAATCACCTTAATGTGTGTCTATCTCTTTTTATTTATATAAAGTTTGAAAGAGGAGTCATAGGAATTGAAATTCTCTACATTTCTGTGTATAATACGTCTATGGGTCGGATAAACCGCCATTACAAAAACCATAAATAAATGCAGTGATTATTATACTCTTTGTCGTAACAGTCGCTTTGTTGATCAGTGCAGTTTATAATTATTTTATAGTATCAATAAGCCCCTGCCGCTAATAAACTAAGGTATAGTATTGTTTATAATACATTTATTTATAATATTTTATTTAGCTGAGATCAAAAAGATCAATTTTAATATAGTTTTTCTGCCGAGGAAAAATCTGATATAAAAAAATCCGTAAAAATTTTTACTAAATTTATTTATTGTGGAAAGATGCGTATACGATATGCATAAATACACAGGGAAAATACTTTCTGTATATTTATTTTTCATGTTCCAACGTTTATTTTTATTATATAATGTGCTATTTCGAAGTAATAATCCAAAATATAAAAATGTCGCAAAAGTAAAACGCCATCTTGAAAATTCTTGAGAACGGCCTAGTGATGTGAATGACATTGTTAACATAGCTCATCGATATTTTCGTAGTCTCAAATAGTTATTTCTATTATTGATTATATTATTAGTAAAATTGAATTAATAATGTTTGATGAAATATATTTATTATATTTCCGCTCTGACTTCGCCCGTAGTCACCTTTGAAATTTACTTTCCGGCATAAAAGTGGCCTATGACACTTTCTGGCCCTACGACTATCTCTGTACAAAAAAATATCACGTATAAACACACTTCCACATTTATAATATTAGCTAAGAAGGATATATTTATCGGTATGTGATGTGTAACATCTTTGCTCGCGGTTTGAGATATTTGATAGCACTTATTTCATGAATGTACCGTAAATGTATAGGGAAGAACGCACTTTCAGTGCTATATAAAATTACTACACTAGAAGAGTAGAGTTGAAAAAAATTTATTGACTTTTTTAACAACAATTTTGCTCGTAACCCAGGTTAAATGTTACACATAATTGGCACCTACAAGATTTGATTAGTTATTTAATTTGTTTTTTAGTATCATGTCTTCTCGGTTTATGGATATCTTCTATGGTGAAGAAGATGACTTCGACCACGAGGAAACCGTCACCATAGAGGATGAGGAAAATGATGACATATTTGAGGTATGATTTTGAAAATATAATTGAAAATAACCCTTTTTTTTTCTAACTTTCCTTTTAGGCAATGGTAACATTTAAAAATCAAAAAATCTTTTCAACTAATATAATTAGAAGCGTCAACAACTGAATTTACTTTATTTTAATGATCCAAATATCACAAAAAACTGCAATGTGACATAAGTAATACATATATTTAACCCGTCTTATTAAAAATATTTTAACCCGAAACAATGGAATTATCTGCCAAACTTTATCCAAATGCAATCAACAAACATTTACTTTGTATTTTTATTTATTTGTAGGACATACAAGTTGTCATCATGGATGAGGATGGACGCGTGCTGCCCATGGGGATGTTCCACACAAATACGTTCCATATAGAGTGAGAATCAATATTTTACCGGGCCAACAAATAACAGATATTTTATGTAAATTATAAAAACTTTGCTGAACTTCAATCTTTTCCAGAAGCATATTATCTGATGCTGGAGTAACCCCCCCGCAGCCGGAGCAGCCTGGTGCTGACTCAGCCCCGCAGCCGGAAGAGACCGTGGCCTCAACGTCTCGAGGAAATTTGTTTCCAAGGAGGCAAGGGATCAACCGGTCGCGTGGACGAGGGCGTCGTGGGGGTCTACGAAGGTCAGATGTGGTAGGACGGGCACCTGGATGTCGCCTTACAGAGCGGTATCCTACAGATGAGCATCTCCCAGAATATTTGCGTCCTCAAGCATCAATGCATGATAGAGATGTTGGTATGAGAGAGAATGGAACAGAGGGACCTGAACAAGAGTATGATGGTGCTGAGGAGTTTGTTTGGGAACCTATTGGTGATTGGAGAGGAGTGCAAGAAACTTTCGTTCGTGAAAATCCTGGGCCGACTCGCGCATTTAACAATGCATACGATGCATTCCGCGCCTATTGGGATGATTCCATACTATCTCATATAGCGATGGAAACCAATAGATATGCCCAGGATATTCACGCTGAAAGATTTACGAGGCAGTGGTATAATACGAATCTTGATGAAATACTCATTCTGTTTGCATTTTGGATGATGCTCGGCATTATTAGGATGCCGACCATCAAGGCATGTTTTGCGAAACAGCCAATCCTGCGTACAGAAATATTCCGGAAACTGTTATCTGAAAGGAGGTACTGGAACCTAAATAGAGCTTTTCATCTCGCTAGTGGCTCAAACGATCCAAATAATACTGACGAAAACAACATGTTACATGGCATGGGTCCCGTCATCGACCACTTGAACAAAAAGTTCAAGGAGCTTTACGTTTTAAAGCAGAATATTTGTATCGATGAGTCTCTGACGCTGTGGAAAGGCCCGCTAGGGTTCAAGCAATACATAAAAACGAAGGCGGCTCGCTTTGGTATTAAAGCCTATCAGTTGTGCGAATCGGCCACTGGTTACCTGTGGTCCTTCTTTATATATGTAGGTCGTCAAACAACCACCTCCACCCTACCTTCGAGTGTCTCCACTGTAGTCAGACTTATTGAACCACTTCTGAACTTGGGCCATACACTCTTTATGGACAATTGGTTCAACTGCCCGTCGCTGGCGCGGTACCTCAAACGGCGTCGCACTGATTGTGTTGGGACACTTCGCGCCAATCGTAAACACATACCACCTGTGGTTCAGAGGGCCGCGTTGGCGGAGAGTGAGTTTACTGCTCGTCATTGTAGAGATGTAATGGTTTTAGCTATTCAGGACAGGAAACGAGTATCTATGATCTCCACCTGTCATGACTTAGCGCAAGTTCGGAAAGAGGCCAAACCTGGGAGACCAGCTCAATATAAATTAAAAGTTATTGATGACTACAATCGCGGGATGGGTGGAGTTGATCGTTTGGACCAAATGCTTGAACCCTATTTGATTGAACGTAAACAATGCATCAAATGGACAAAGAAATTGTTGAAAAGGCTTTTGAACATTACTATCCAAAATGCGCGTATTTTGGTAGAACGATCCACTGATTCCACTGAACATTCCCTGGCCTTTCGTTTATCGTTAGTAGAGGCAATCATGGATCGTCATCTTCGTAATGTTCCAAAGCCTAATGTCAATGTCAATCCAGGACCGCGGACTTTTTCACATTTTCCTCCGGAACGCTTGACTGAGCGCCACTTTATAAGCCGGATACCAATAACCGAAGAAATGCGTATGCGCGTGAAACACCGCACAAATCTAGGTCGGAGCAGATGCGTTTGGTGTACGTATAAAGGTCGCGCACAGAAAACCGCATACCAGTGTCGGGATTGTGAAGTGCCGCTCTGTCTCGAAATATGTTTCGAAGAGTTTCACACTAAACCTCTATAATCTCGTACTTTTTTATCTTCTTTGCGTCTAACGCTTTTTCTCTTTTATCATGTTTTAGTTTCTTGTCCTATTCTTTGTCTATTTGTTACATTATATGTGAGAAGAGTATGAACGATTTACTTTTGCAAGGAGGGATTTGTTCATTGTATCTTGTATTGTTGTCTGTGTTGTACTGTGTAATCATATGTTAAAGGTACATAAACACGGTACTGGCGAGTATTTTTCTTAACTATGTAAGTAAAATATGCATGATTTTGTTATGATATTGGTGTTTGTTCTGCTGTTTTATTTTAGACTAAGCAGACTCATAACTATGTAAATAAAATACGCATGACATTGTTATAGTATTTGTGTTTATTCTGCTGTGTTATTTTAGATTAACCAGACTCATAACCCTGTAAATAAAATACGCATGATTTTGATATGATATTGGTGTTTGTTCTGCTGTTTTATTTTAGACTAACCAGACTCATAACTATGTAAATAAAATACGCATGACATTGTTATAGTATTGGTGTTTATTCTGCTTTGTTATTTTTGATTAACCATACTTATAACCATGTAATTAAAATACGCATGATAGATGTTATGGTGTTTGTTCTGCTGCTTTAGTTTAAACTACATAAACACGGTACTGGCGAGTATTTTTCTTAACTATGTAAGTAAAATATGCATGATTTTGTTATGATATTGGTGTTTGTTCTGCTGTTTTATTTTAGACTAACCAGACTCATAACTATGTAAATAAAATACGCATGACATTGTTATAGTATTTGTGTTTATTCTGCTGTGTTATTTTAGATTAACCAGACTCATAACCCTGTAAATAAAATACGCATGATTTTGATATGATATTGGTGTTTGTTCTGCTGTTTTATTTTAGACTAACCAGACTCATAACTATGTAAATAAAATACGCATGACATTGTTATAGTATTGGTGTTTATTCTGCTTTGTTATTTTTGATTAACCATACTCATAACTATGTTAATAAAATACGCATGATAGATTTTAGATTAACGAGACTCATAACCATGTAAATAAAATATGCATGATGGATGTTATGGAATTTGTTGTTTTATTTCAGATCACATATTTATTACAAAACCAGTATATATAGAGTAAAGTACGCGTGGTATTAATATGGTATTGGTGTTCTGTTGTGTTATTTCTAGTTTAGTCGAAAAATATTTTGAGATCGAGAGACCTCAGACAGCTACAATATTTCACTGGTTAATATTTTCAAAGATTTTTTAACAATTAAATATTTGTAAGTAGTTGGTGGTGTTGCTATATATAATACAATAATTTTTATAATAATATCACATAAAATACATCGCGCTATCAATTTGGTGAATGTGCGCTTCGACAGTACTTGACGGTGGTGGAAATTTCATCGATATCGATAAAATATTTTATTGACACGTAACATCACTATTATAATGGTATTTCATATAATTATATTTACAATAACAATTAACTTTGATTTTTGAATTTTTGTAGGAAACTAAGAAGAAATTGTGTATAAAAGTGGAAAATATAATGTTTTTATACAACTTTATGTGTTTTATTTCAATAATATCATCTTACCTATGTGGCTACCGTGAGAAATATTTGATAGCGACGAAAGGGATATTTACACTATTTTCTGTTGAATTGTGATATTGTAATTGTACGGCTTAGTAACCTTAATATACCTTTATCAAAGTTAGGTAATAATAATTTCAAAACAAATTAGGATTACTGATATTTTGAGAGTACAAATTTCTATTCTCGCGCGCATTTTTTCCATATTCATATGCGCGCGTGTTAAGTTTGGTTGTATTTTTCTAAGTAGTTTTATATGGAAACAACAAAAAGAGACTATACAACTTGATTATATATATTTCCTGCATTGAAATTGGCACATAATATTTATTCATAGAGTTCTGTAATATTCTGTAGAAATTATTTTCTTCCGCACTACTATTATTTTTCTGTTGAAAGCTATTTTGACAAGGTATATTTTAATTTAGGTGACTAAAGTAGGTGTGATTATGACATAATTAAAGAAATACATTATTATAGAATATATTATTTTCATTTCAAGTAAATCTGTTCAGTGATTGTCTCAAAATTTGCAAATATATAACCATAGGTATAATTTTCTTGGAGCCGCCATTGAGCCGTGCGAGCGAGAGGTAGTAAGTGTTTTCGTCGCCGTGCGAGCCGAAGGGTTTTTAGTCCTAGCTATGGTTTTTAGTTTATAAGTCCTCATATTTTATAAAAATTCATAATTAAATTAAAAATATAAAAACTCAACCAAAAATAAAATAGAAAAATACGTGTAACTTATTTTTTAATATCTTTTTAATTAAAGTAATAAAAATGGGTGATTAAAAAAATGAAATGTTGTCCATTGCAATCTTGCAAATAATCATAAAGTCTTTGGAAATAGCAAGCATCTCCTTGATATAAATTGAATTTCATCTTATGTAAAATATATTTATTTTTCAGGTAATTGAAAGCAGCGCTGATACTTGTCAAGTTATCTAATTCCAATATATGTGTATATAAAATAATTGTAGGTACATATTTTATTAGCAAATTAGTCATCAAACTTTATCACTAGGTAAACATATATTACTAGTTTAGATTTAGGTATATAGTCTGTTCTTAAGTAGACAATTTAGTTACATAAGGGTTTAAAAGTGTGTATGAAAATTAATTTAGCATAATTTTTGCGTTCAATTATGAGCCATAACGCAAAAATTAGGCATAAAATTAATTTCTAATTAGACAAAATGTATATTATGTATAAAATCTATTGAAATAAGTAATAGGTATCTTAGATAGTTTCCATTATTTGTATAATATGATATTGTATTAGCTATATTACAGCCATGCTCGAATTAGTGATGTACCTATACTTTTTAGGGTCCAATATATTTATTGTGTGTGAATGGTGTATACGAATTTATTAAAAAAGGATGAAGGAAATTTATTTGAAAATAATTACGCACTCTAAATATAGGCTTTTTTCTACTAATATTTAAATATTTAACATAATGAGCGTTTCATTTGCTAATATAAATTAATGTACCTACTTAATCTAAAACTTTATCACCAAATCATACACGTAATGAAATAAAACGTGTTCACTGTTTGCACAAATCAAATTGATATTGTTTGAAACATTATTCAAATAAAAGATTTTTTAATTATTTTGGTTTCATTGTTTCTAAAATTACAAAATTAGGTATAAAATTTCCATTGTTGCTTACCTATATTCCTTTCAATTTTAATATCAACAGAGTAATATTTTATGTCTATTTAGAAGGTCTACTTCAGATGGCAATACAAGGACAGGTTTTTTTTATTTATTCTATTTTGAATCAACAATCAAATACAAAAGAAACATTTTGAGAGAGAAGAGATTGTTTAATTATAGGCTTTAAAAACGAAAAAACCAAGTGCTAGTCGGACTCGCACACGAAGGGTTCCGTACCTACCACCGTACAATATTTAACACTCCATATTTATTAAATAGTTTAGTAAAAAAAATTGCGACTCGCACTTAGCCGGTTTTTTTCTATTATAGTTATACTAGTTAGACGATTGTATGTATTTCCATTATTAATATCGAGCCAAAAACGCCGAATAAAACACGATTCTTTATTTTATTTTTATTATTTTTGTGGCCATAGAAATACATACTCTGTAAAAATTTCAAGTGTCTACCTATTACGGTTGAAAAGATACAGCCCTGTGACAGACGGACGCTATCCGTCCAGTAACAGACAGACTTTCCGTTAGCACCCTTTGAACCCTAAAAACCTATTTTAATACACCTATACCACGAAGTGTAATGGAAGTCTGCAATAATTAGTTTTAACAACCTCACTCGAGCTTTTCATAAAACGAGGTCTATCTTATTGCTAAATGCCGTGCAGTCACAGTCGTAATCCTGCATTCGACGAACTAAATGCGATAATTAAAGTTCCTGAGTGCATCAGGCTGTCTAGGTGGAGGTGGAGCCAAGTACTTACTATTAATAATTACTTAATATTGAAAACTACAGTAACATTTAAAATAAAAACGTCGACGATTCTTGCTTCAGAGAGCACGCAAAGCTTCTTCTAAAAATAATGAACACTATACCTACTTTTGTATAAAGGTCATGATGGTAGTTGGTATTTTTAAATAAGCAAGAAATTGTTTTAATATTATTTCATTGATCGAGCATCATGCCAATTTCAGGTTATTCGTAGTTCAGTACCTACATGGAAACAATTAAATGATTGTCGTAAAAGTGTATCCATTCATCATGGCACTCTCCAAGCGAACTTTTACTTTGGAACAATATATCGAAAAATAGGAAAGTACCTAGTACCTATATCACACTTTGGTTTAGGTATAAGTTTATTAGTTTTAATGACACTTTTCTAGGGAAAATTTTGGAAAAGTTTAGGATTAAAATCAAAAATACCTTAAATATTTTTGTTGCATTTTATGAGCACGGGATCGCTATGACATTCAGAGGGAACGATAATTTAGGACTTCCAAAGATAGATAAAAATAATCGTATGTCAATTATAAATAGCTGGTCATAGTCATAACAAAAGTATGTTACACCAGATCTGCTGTTAAACTTGCAAAGTAGCCAATGTCCACAAATCATTTTAGCGTGTACATAGTGGAATAGTAGTAAAAGGATTTACGTCTAAATTACCACAAACCACGTTGTAGCAAGTAAAAGATCATAATAGTTATTTCTTCTTTTATTTTTCATACAGAACAAATATGCCAACCTAACCTATAATATATTCCCCGCCGATATCTCTATGCCTGACATTCCGCCGTATCAGCTGTCAAAAATATTCAATCTTTCTTTCTTTTTTTTTTATTGTTTACAGAGCAAAGGCTTTGTGCTTACAGTCGGTCATTCTGAATATCACGAAGTCCTCTCGTGATACACAGATCTTTACATACAGCCATTAGTTACATATTATAACAGAAACATTAATACTTCTAATGTAAAATAATTGACATTACTTCTATGGCACAATGAGACAGTAATTTATTAGGTACATTATATATTACCTAAATCTTAAACAAAAATTGTTAAATTCAATACTTATATCTTAAAATAAACACTACTCCTTTAACATTTATGCCAGCGCTTCGGCCATCTACTAGTTAAAATTGTTCCACCAATTACATATAAGAAGTAATATTTATTCTGTGATACAAGTAACTTTCTTATATTATATATTCATATTTATTTCTAATGTTAATGGTAAAAATACAATAACAAAACTTAATTCTAGAGGTGGAATGAGTCAAACATCTTATGACACTAGGTTTGAGATGTTCAACCTTAATCCTCATCAGTCTCATGCACATTCCAGACTCAAGATTTGGCTTATCGGCCTCATGTGTGAAATGTTCATGATAATCAAAGCACACTCAAATGTTGACTCTTAGGTCTCATGTGTGCTGTCATCTTATATCTAACACATTCCATAAGTTGGCTTATCGGCCTCATGTGTGTCACATATAATCTTGTTCCTTATCCTAATAATTTTCTTATCAAAATCATATTCGTTACAAAATCATATTCTTTACAAAATCATATTCTTCTCAAAATCATATTCTCTACAAATTCATATTATCATCAAAACCATATTCTTATTAAAATAAAATTCTTATCATTATTCATATAACATAATATTCCTTGTTTTCAATTAATTTTCAAATTATTATTATTGCTTACTTCATCCTCACTAGCAGTATATATATATATATATCTTTCCAGCCTAATTATTTGTCTGGGACCTATCAGAGTCACTATCCTGCTCATTATTTACATCATGATCAGAGTCTGCCAAATAGTCCTGTGCAAATGCTAGCCAAGGGTATATTTTGTCTACAGCTACTACAGAAGTGTACTTGCGGTTCTGTTTACGAGTTAAAGGAGTATCCTCAACGACATACCTATCATTGTCTAATTTCTTAACTACTCTATAAGGACCTTGTAATTTTGGTAGCAACTTTTTTGAGTGTCCGTGATTACTTGTTATCTCTCGTTCAATCCTGACAAGATCCCCCTCTTTATATTTCCTAGCTTCCTTTCTAAACTTATCAAATCTATCCTTCTGTTTTTCTTGCTCTTCTATTACTTTAGATGTAACTTCTTTTCTGATTTCTTCCAATGATTGCCTACTATTAGTGCGGGTGTCATTGTCTAATAATGATGCCACTAGTCCATCACCTTTTGTCCGTAGCTTTGTACCAAACAATACTTCAGAAGGGCTTTTACCTATAGTCTTGTTGATAGTAGTATTTAAACCTAATTGAATCTCCTCTAAATGTGTATCCCAATCTTTTTCATGGCAACTGTGATTTTTAACAGCAAGAGAGGATAATATGGTGCGATTATATCGCTCTACCTGTCCATTGGCTCTGGGTGTTGCAACTGCATTTAACACATGCCGAATACCCAGTCTACTCATAAATTCCTTAAAGCTTCGGCTGGTAAATGATGTTCCACGATCACTTATTAATCGAGTTGGGACCCCAAACAAACTAAAGTAGTTATTCAACACCTTAATAGTAGATTTAGTTTTTGTATTTTTAACAGCATATAAGTTTATGTATTTTGTATAGGCATCTATTAAAACTAAAATATATGAGTTTCTCAATTTACTAGTGACAAATGGTCCCAAATGGTCTACATGTACTGTATGAAAAGGTTCTTCAATTTTCGGTATTGGATGTAACTTTCCTTCCTTTTTACCAGCAGGAGCTTTATGATATGAACAATCTAAGCACGACTGTACATATTTTTTTACAAATTTCCTCATTTTAGGAAACCAGTATGAAGATTTTAATTTATCTAGTGTTTTATCGGTTCCAAAGTGACCCAAGTCATCATGATTTCTTTTTAAAAGTTGCCACCGAACACCTTTTGGTACCACCCATTTCAATTGGCTGTCAACAATTCTATAGATTTTGCCATTCTTTAATTTATAGTTTTTGTGAATATCAATAATATTAGTAGTATCAGGATCTTCAAGTACTTGTTTGATTTTCAAAATCTCATCATCAGTATTTTGCATTGTTGCCAGCCAGTCTTCGGACTCAATTGCTAGCACATCCAACACTGGATCAGGATCATTAGTAGCCTCAATAGCATTCCTACTGAGTGCATCAACATGACTCATACGGGACCCAGGCCGATACTCTATATTACACTGGTATTCCTGTAATTGAAGCCACCAACGACCAATTCGAGGGACCATGTCCCTTTTTGACAATGTAGTTCTCAATGCATTGCAATCTGTAACGATTGTAAACTCTATACCTAAAACGTAAACACGAAATCTGTTCAAGGATGCAATTACTGCCAACGTCTCCAATTCAAATGAATGGTACTTTTGTTCCTCTTGTGTCGTCTGACGGCTGTAATAAGCTACAGCTCGCCATCTTCCTTTATCATCTTCCTGTATCAAAATGCCTGCTATGCCTGTTTTGCATGCATCAGTGTGAATTTGAGTCTTTCCTTTTGGATTATACAATGCTAGAATTGGCCTTGTGATTAATTCTGACTTTAGGGTTTGAAACGATTTATCTTGCTCTTTTCCCCACTCCCATTTAGTGTCCTTTTTGAGTAGTTTAGTTAAGGGATTGGCTATAATTGCAAAGTTATTAACAAATTTTCGAAAAAAACTAGCAAGTCCTAGAAATTGCCGAACCTCGTGCTGATTAGTCGGGACTTTAAATTTGTCTACCGCCTCAGTTTTCCTTAATCCCGGTCGAATCCCACCTTTAGACAACTCAAAACCCAAGTAATCAATGGTTATAAAAAAGAACTTGCATTTATTTAATTTTAGTGTCAAACCAGCATCTCTCAATAATATTAACACGGATTCTAATCTTGCCATGCCCTCAGGGATGCTATCAGCAGGTATAATGATATCATCCATGAAGGCATAAGCTTCCTTATTTCTAGCATCTTTCAACATTTTATTGATGGTTTTCTGAAAGACCGATGGAGCATTTGCTAAGCCAAATGGCATTCGTGTAAACTGGTATTGTCCATCAGGTGTTACAAATGCAGTCTTATCCTGGGAGGAGGGAGCAATGGGTATCTGGTAATACCCTGATGCTAAATCTAAGGTTATATAATATGTATGACCCCTAAGACAGTCTATTTGATCCTCTACGAGTGGTAAGGGATAATGCTCTTTAACTGTCTTAGCATTTAAAGCTCTATAGTCTATGCACAAACGTTGGTCTCCAGTTTTTTTTTGCACTAAAATAATTGGGCTAGCATATGATGAATTCGATTCAGTAATTATTCCACAGTTCAACATTTCCTGTATCATTCCCTTGACCTTTTCCCTTTCTGAGTGAGCGAGGCGGTAAGGCCTATAAACTACAGGAGTTGAGTCTTTTAATGTTATGGTCATTTCTGTCAAATTTGTAAGTCCTAGATCTGCAAAACTGAAGGAAAAACAATCCTTGTAAGATATTAGAAGTAATTCTAGCCTCTTTTTTTCCTCCTCATTCATGTCTTCACCAACAATAATTTCATCAGTCCAATTTACATGTTCTTCAATGATATCTATCTTATTCACAGTCACTACCTCGGTTTCTTCAATCACATGTGCCCTGGTCAGTAATTCTCCCTTTAGGATATTTACTTTAGTCAAACCCAAGTTTATAGCCATAACACATCCTTTACCTTTATTTACAGAGTAAATACCTGGTAAAACATAATATTTGCCATCTTTTAAACATCTAATAGATCCACGAACATAAACATCACAAGACTTATTAGAACTCAAAAGAATAGGAATTGCTGCCATAGAGTGTACTGTCACATCCTCTTTGACAGTCAAATTTTGTTTGGCTGTTTGTACAACGTTGGGTTGTTTATGCAATATAAGGTGTTCATCAGTTTTAATTATGACAATGCCAGCTTGTTCTGTAAAGGTATGCCCTAATAATACTGAATATTTAAGCATTTCATCTGGCACCGCTAGGATCTCTACTTGTGCATCAACACCTTGTACTTGTAAATTAACTAAAGCTCTTCCTAAGGGTACTATCTGATTACCACCAAAACCTCTTAACATTGGCATCTCAGTAAGTTCAATGTCAATACCTAATTCGTTAAAATCACTGATCCTCATCAATGTGCACTGGCTACCTAGGTCGACATAACAAGTTTTACCCGTACCGTTAACTAAAATAGGAAGTACGTACTTTTCATCCCATGTTCCTAATAGTTTAATTTCAGATATTTTTGGAATATTCTGGGTTTTGTCATTCCCATTTCTTAGTAACCGTTTGCAGGCTGAACTCTGATGCCCTAACCTTTTGCACACATTACAAGACACTAAAGGTTTAGAGCACTTGAAACTTGGGTGTCCTTGCTCCCCACAATTAAAACAGACTATTGTAGACAATGGTTTGGAATTATTATTGACTGGAGGCTCATTTTGTTTCCTAAACATTATACGTCTATCTCTAACATCCTCCATTTTCACAGATTTAAAATAAGATAACAAGTCCTCAGGTTGAGAATAGTTAGCAGCTTGCGCACCAAGTCGCATACCACGGTCTTCCAGTCCATAGATAATGCAATCAATCGCCTTTTTTCCGCTAATCTCACAACGATTTAATAAGTTCATTTTGTGATAAAAGTAGGTTTCTAAAGTTTCGTTTGCCCGCACTTTTCTATCTAACATCTCATTTAATAATTGAGCATAATTTTGTACACTTGGAAAAGTCTTAATTAACTTTTCTTTCCATTCAGACCATGTAAAATTTAATGATGGCAAACCCTGGTACCAGACTCTAGCTACACCTGATAACTTTGGTAAAATATAATGCAACAACTGAGGCTCAGACCATTTATATAAAATACGACACTCTTCAACTTTATTTAACCAAATATCAATAGTTTGTTCTTTATTTGATGGATCAAATTCAGGTATAGCATTAGTATTCATAGAAAAATGATTTTGGTTTTGTAAGGTAGAAGTAGGCAATGATTTAATTAATTCTAAAAGTTCCTGAGCAGTTAACGCAATTTCACTTTTAGGTGTAGTTTGTTTTTTCTTATATTCTATAGAAGAGTCACGAGATATCGATTTACTCACAGCTATGCGACATCTCTTGCTACCTCTATTATGTGAATTGCGCTGCCTCGCCGACGTGACCTCGTGGTGGCGGGAGCGACGTGAATCTTCATGACCTGCCGGACTGCGCAGCCTGCGACTCTGCGATGAGTGCCGTCGACTCTTTGACTGGCACTTAGACGGCGCCCGTTGTCCGCTACGTGATCGCTCTGGCGACCGCGAAGGTGTGCGACGCTTGCGAGAAACCCTCGCGGTTGCAGTCTTTCTGTGGCCATCGTGTGAAGAGCTGCAACTCCTGAGGCGCGGCTTTGTAACACGCCGGTTCGAACTACGGCGTCCTCTCGAACGATGGCCTTTATCTCTGCTCCGAGCCCGCGACTCACGGGCCCCATGTCCGGGCATCTCACAGCTTCTTTCTGAAACTTGTAACTTTCTGTTAATTTAACTTACTCAATGCTTAGCTACTTCCGCATCAATAAGAAAATAAAACTAAACTCACCTGTATGTGGTTACAACTTACGCAACCAATAGGTAATGTAGGCGTAGATTCCACTACTTCTGAACTAAAAGGATTTACGTCTAAATTACCACAAACCACGTTGTAGCAAGTAAAAGATCATAATAGTTATTTCTTCTTTTATTTTTCATACAGAACAAATATGCCAACCTAACCTATAATATATTCCCCGCCGATATCTCTATGCCTGACATTCCGCCGTATCAGCTGTCAAAAATATTCAATCTTTCTTTCTTTTTTTTTTATTGTTTACAGAGCAAAGGCTTTGTGCTTACAGTAGTTTTTAAGTGGAAACGTTTAGGTGCCCACGAAGCAAGAGAAGGAGTTCCTTTATTATTTTTTCTTGAATGAGCATTATGACTCCGGGATCCGGTTTTAAGTCTAACACGATTCTTCTAATTTCTCAACAAAAGTCATTAATAAACTGGTCATAAAACTGGTCGCGCCCACCATTCGCTTCATAATTTGTTTGATAACAGCTCCCCAGCCGTTGTGAATAATTTTCAGAAGTTTTCACTACCCCACTCTATGTTAATTGGAACATGTATAGAGTAAGTTATTAGAACTATTACTTTTATCGTTGTCCACACAACTCTGGGGTGTTTAAACTGCGAAGCTGATAAATAATTAACTAAATGAAAACGCGAGTTTTACGTGAATGGCTGATAGGACATTGTTTCTATACTGTAAAAGAATACCTACTTAATAAATAAATATTAGAATATAATATGCTATAGTTGTACTTTAGAATATAATAATGTACTAAGTAATGTAATATAGTTAATTATAATGTGGTGTGGATGTAATATTGGCCAGCGCTAGTATTTGGAAATAATAATATGTACTACTGTACCAAACGCGCGCGTTATTTTAGATGCATTTGAGTCCAGTACATTTGGGTCAGGGTTAAAACAACCCTGCCGAGGGTGTACCTACGAGGTAAATTTACCTGCTTGGATAATTGTATTAAGACACGCCAAATCACCCAAACCAACCAGTAGTACAAAGTTTCACTTACTTGAGTTTGCTTTGCTTCCACCTGAGCCGGGTCTATTTGCTTGTATCCCAGATAGCTGCTTATTACTGTGTGGCCGATCTTTCGCCTTCTTCCCAGATCCACACAACACACTTTTCTAGTTTTTATGTTATTATTATTATATGTAATTTTAATGATCTTGCATACGCAAGCCGACGTCGTAGGCAAGAAGTGAGTGAAAACGTCATTTCATTCTCGTCGATGCATCGCTCGTTCAGTGAACTTTGACCGCGACCATTTGAATGAATAAACAAAAAGCAGGAAGTTTCAACTAAGACTGCGCACCGAAATGAAAACATACAACTACCACTTTCTGTATTTTGCATACCAGGAATATGGTGAAAGTATCTACTCTTTCTGCAAATAAATATCTTTCTTTAATTCTTTCTATTACTTTTAATTTGTATCATAAACTTTCTATGGATATTTTAATTGCTTATGGAATTTAGGTACCTAACTTTTTTTGGTAGGTACTTAAACTTTAATTTATAATAATAGTATATTTTCTTTAGGCTGATCTTGATGTTACATTATTTTTATTGAAGGTCGGTTAAAATTCAAAAGAATTTAGAAGTTTTAATTTGATGTTCGTTTTAATACAAACTTATGATGAAAACAAAGTGATATATAGGTTAGACATTTATTTCGATATAAATTGAAATTATCTAAGAAACATCCACCAAATATATTTCAAATCGATTAATTATAAGTGAACAACCCTTGTGAGAGATGTCAAATCAGGACTTTTAAAACTCTTTGATCCATGAAGCTAGTATGCAAGCTTTGATCATAAGTGTATGGTCGCCTTTATACGGTAGACATGAAAACTTCATTTTTCATTTCTACCTTCCATTGTTTAGTGAACTTTTGCGAGTCCGGACAGCCTGCTATCGTTTCGCCTTACGCTGAAATCGGATTTGAAGAGTTGAAATGCTGCGAATAGTGCGTGAGTTGAAATTAATATGCATATTTGGAAAATATAATATTTCTTGGATAATTTAATTTCAATTTATATAGAGAGTTCCAATTTATATTCTTTATATTATTATTTATTCACTTTGTTTTTCACATAATTTTGTAAACACACCTTCACAGCCTTTATACCTTGCGGTGTTTCCAAAGACACCAGTAACAGTGTCCACTTTTAGCCAGTTGTCCATATTGAGCAGAATAGGTGGCAATAGCTTAGTGCTGCACTTAACTTACAAACGGTATTCATATTCATACAAACAGTATGAAAACGACTTTTTAAAACTACTAGATTTTAAAATGAGATTTAATAAACATATTACAAGGCACCAAATATATATCTGCACAACAAAGTTGTCATAAATTATTAAACAACATTCATTTTAAACAATTTTAAAGCACCATTATTATCTGAAAGCTTGTTCCTATTATATCTATACAAATATATTTATATCATGGGGATATTGTTCAACTTCAAATTTCTAAGAACTGCAAAATGAATGGGAACTTAATTTGAATGTTAACAACTTTTGCGCCTGAAATAACTGAAAATTTCAATAGAGGAGAGGAATTATTATAAGTAAACACTTGGTATTATTTATCTACTTCGCATCAAACCACCTGCTGGCGACAGTTTGTTTTCGAAATCTACAAATTCGGGTCCGAAAGGTTTCAGTGCCCTGCGAATATTTTGAGACCCAATTACGGTTCCATGAATAAATAAAAAATAAGAGTACGTAAACATATACACGTAAGCATTCTCCCACCTGCTCGTTTCGAGGGAAATCTGCCATCATATCCGAAATTCAGTTTCAGGACGAGATTGATATTTTATGTTGCGATTTCTCAATTTACTTGTTACTGTATAGAGCTTGAAGCCAAATTTATTACACAACATTTGTAAGCGACTTCAAAAAGAAATAAAATAAAGAGATAACTTTGGCAAATTGGAGGTTATGAAAGTCTGTTTATTACTTTTTCAGGAATTTCGAAAAAATCTTTATTTTTGTACTACCTTACCTCTAATTTTAAGAACCTGTTATGAAACAAACTTATTTACAAAAATAAAATATTTGAAAGTATGTTGAATTTAGAAAAACAACGAAATCAGTGTTTCACTAAACGAGTCGACGAGCACTGGTACCAACTTTCAATTATATTTAACCATAAAAATGATATTTTTCAAAATTTGCGTCCCACTTTTCGTTAATTGTATCGAAGAGAAAGACGAATTAAGACCAGAGAAATATTATTTTTTTCTAATAAGAAATAATAATTAAAAAAATGTTTGCCTAAGTCCAACCGATATAAGAACGAAAAGAAAACATTGTTGACTTCGCCGTAAAATCCTCGATTCAAAGCTACCAGACAGAGTGAACCAAATAAGTAATAGAATGTTTAGGTATATATATTTTGTTGATAGAATAAATAAAAACAGAATGAAATATCTCAAGTCGCATTGTTAAATTTTAACCCACAAATTCCTCTGCGATTTTCAGTTCCCAAGTTACATTCTTGCTGAAAAATTCTCAAGATACGGTTGCTATATTTTGTTTTCAAGTTCAGAGAAGATGGAAATATAGTTCACTAGCTTTCTGCCCCCGGTTTCGCCCGTGGATATTTTGAACAAAATAAAATATATGGCCTATAGCACTCATGGATAATGGTGAGGAAATTAACAGCCCTTACCTTCAAGATGTTATTTGTATCCATAGGTCGCTGTAATTGTTTCGATGTTTGGCTGCCTCTCTCTTTACCACACTTTTTCTTCTTAAACTAGCTTAACTAACGAGATCGCTGGTTTATTATTGTCTTTGTGTTGCCGGCGCGTCGGCTCGACAGATGCATATAGTGCGACTCGACCGTTATCGACACGGAGCTACCGTACACACCGGTGCGTTATTGCAACCGTCTCGATCTCCACTGAAGGGACGTTAATAAGAAAAACGGAGGGTAGGTAGAAAAATATGTTAAAAAATGTATGGCGTGTTACACAAAATTGGCCTGACCAAATAATGTATGTTAGAAAGAATTTTCAGAATCGGATCAGTAATTTCAGAGATTACCCCCTACATCCAAACTTACAAACATTACCTGTTTATAATATTAGGATAGATTACAAACAATCACTTCCATATTAACTTTTGGAATGGCCAGAAGAAACATTTAGCGAATACTTCATTGGTTTGTGGCTATATACACTAAACGAAACTGAAGCTGTCACTTCCTAAATAGAAGTATTATTTTTAGAGTTACACGTGCCCTTTGAAGCACCTACTTATTGGTATTTATTTTTGGCTCCCCCATAGCCGTCACGTCGGCTCTGTAAGTAAAGTAGCCCACGCACTGGCCACACATTAGCGATGTAAATCACACGATTTAGATCACATGCAATTCACTCACACAGACACAAGATCCGTTTAAACAAAGTGTCAAACATCCGTGTGTGTGTGTGACAGATCGTTCCGGCCATCGAAATCAACCACAAATACAACGATTTGAAAACGGATGGTGGACCGTATGTTTCAAGAATTGGACGAGTCTGCGGTCGATTTCGGCGGACCGTATGGCTGCTTATATTTTTTAAAGTACCTAATATATAAGATGTATTAAAAATACTGGAATAAAACGATCATGCTAAACGTGTATGGATTTTTCTATAATTATGGTCCATTCTGGAGGCCAAAGTATAAATTTAAGTAAAATATATCAGACGGTCGACGCCTAAAAGATTGCTCTTCGCCGAGAATGGGACAAAATACTACCAGAGCACCTTCTCGGACAGACTCGGTGCTATTATACCAAAGGTGGCTACATCGAACAATAACATATTTATATTTAAATTTGAAATGTCTTACGATATATATACGATACTGAATAAATAAAAATTTACAAAATTTCACAATTTTTAATTGGTAACACCCCTGTATAAGATGTATTAAAAATAACTAACAAGTAGGTATTTAATAAAAAAAACTTAAGCGCTTTTATCGATGAATGATTTTATTCATTCGTTAAAAAACTTTAATAGGTATAGCTCCTTTTTAATTTAGCGAAGTTGTTATAGCTTTGCTTTAACAAACAATTCTTTACCCTATAAAGTAACCAAAAGTTATACAAAAGCGCGAAGGAAAATTTCATATTTATGTACTCTACAGGGAAATAATATTTGTGTTTCTCTGCTTTATTATTGAATAAGAAACTTTACACTGGGAACATTGTTTAAGTAGAAATGACAATTTTCAGAAGTGTCTTACTTACTTTCTGATGATATAAATAGTGATGACTGGCGAAATATTATAAAAATATATTTCTATACTACTAGCACACGGGTACAATATGGGTTTACAACAAATTAAATGCATTGATGTTGGCCTGCATCTGGGCCTTAACATTCTGCCACCCACACCCACAGCCACACTGCTGTCCGGGATATGGTGCGGGATGGGCACATGGTCTATAAAAGGCGCCGGTCGCTTTGCACGTTACGGCTCAATGTCCCGACCACCCTTGAGCCTCACGGAATTTACCGGGAAGACGGATTGACTCCAGTGTCCTGGAAACTGGGACGGAGCTATGTGTGGGATGCCACATGTGTGGATACATTGGCGTCGAAGGCACCTCTCTTGAAGCCGAGGTGGCCGCGTAGATCGCCGAATCCCTCAAACGGCGTAAATATGAGGTCATAGCAAGGGACTACATATTTGTGCCGTTTGCCGTGGAGACGATAGGGTCGTGGAGCTTAGGTGCGAAAGACTGGCTCATACCTTGCACAAAAAATCAGTCTTGCAATACAACGAGGCAATGCAGCCAGCGTTCTGGGCACGCTTCCGTACGGCAGCAGATTGGATCATTTTTATCGTTACCATATTTGAAGATAAACAATCTATCCCTAACTAAAACGAAGCTATTATTGATATTAATATCAAGAGCCACGACTTTTTCCGACTTAGTTTCATTCATCTAACTTTACCTAATTCTAAACTTTGCATGTCTGTACATACAAAACATTGAAAAGAACATTGAGGGGATGATATAATAATATTTATCTATTTGCGCAATCATCAATTTGAAGATTAAAACTTTTGTAGTATTCAACCCGAATGTATAAGGACTCTTCAGTACCTTTTCTTTCACTTCAAATTTGTCAGTACTTATCTCATTTAAAATTTAAAGCTTAACAAAATTTCCAAAACATTTTATTCTTAATTGATTATTAGAAAGACGATTGAATAATTTAAAATTACTGGTATTGTGGTTTTGCTGAAATATAATTTTGTTTTGCAGTAAATTACTTGAACTGTAACAAAAGCGTTTAAAATCCAAGGGCTTAGTAACAAATTAGAGTAAAATACCTATTAAATGTCCTATAATTAAAGCTTGAGTCGACCTTGAAGGCAGGCTTCCTTTGACTGTTCTCAAATAAGCATTTCGCTTGATGTAATTACATCATTCCTTCCTGACAGGGTAAGTCTTTAGTTTGCATACTACGCCCAGTTAACAGATCCTTTGATACTGGAATCGTTGGAACCTCAGATGTTACTGAACATCCGTGTGTGTAATTTGTTCATAATAATAATATATTTGCGTCGGTGGCCGAGTGATTAAGACCAGAGTATTAACTAGGCAGACCACGGGTTCGATCCGGATATGGAATGGGTTTTTATAATTAAATACTTATGTACATAATACATAATCCTCTTACCATTCACGAGATAATGACGTCAGAAAATAACTAGGAAGTTAAAAATTGGTGTGGATGTAGGTTATTGGAAAGTCGCACTATTGAATAGCAAAGAACATAACAAGAACGTTACACATGACATAAGCTATGATATAAGGAACTTCGAAAGAACTTGGTTTCAAGTTAGATCTCACTTCTTTTATTCGCGAAGCCGTTATCCGAATACTTATCTTGTAAGTTATCAATAAAGTTTCAGACAAAAAGAGCTGAACTCCACCAAAGAAACACTGTATAACGGGTTTTAAGGCGATTTCAATGATAAGAGTAGGTTTTTATATTAATATATATATTTCAGTGAGTCCTATTTTACATCATTCCAGCGTTGCTGATGCCGGACTCCTTTCAGTCTCGAATTCTACAGAGCTTCAAATATAGTTTATAATTATTTGAAACTCTGTCCAAAAGATTAGTTGCCAGTATTAAAACATACAGCCAGTATTTTCTACAAAAAGTATGAATGAGTGCTCATACTTTACATCCCCCCTTCTACGAAAAAAAGTTTAGAACTCGTTCGAAACTGAAGCTTACAAAAACTATAAAAAGATCTAACCTACCTAAGACTGGAACAGTTTACATCAATTATGACCCAATATCAGAAGTTACTACTAATAACCGATTAAGATAACAAACCATTACACCAATTATTATTAAAGAAAAATTAATAAAAAGAAAGCCAATTAAATAAAATAATTGAAAATGGTTCAAGTTATTTTAATCCTAATCAATCAAAACCAGTCAAAAAATATTGATCATACTGATTGTTAGGTCAACCTACTTTAAACCAAAAGAACAAAATATTTTTAAAATTTGAAAAAAAAATTAAATCCTAATTATAAATAAAAAAACACACGCGCACTAGTTGTATAACAGCTGACAACCCCAAGGCTGTATAGGCTGCATGGACCTGCAAATGCTGCATCAGGCAGCATATGGTAGTATATTACCATATGGTAGAACATCAGTCATCATTTTATTTAAAAAGAATCTGAAAATTACTAATGTTAATTCACATCCAACAAATATATTTAAATAGACTATAAGAAGTATCAATATATGACTGATATTCTTTCTAAGAAACAGTTGTAGTAACCTATTTTATAAAGGATAACTTAAAAGGAAACAAACTATTAAATAGTCAATATAGAAGTTTACTCTCAATACCTATCTCAATATCAACAATTAGGATAATCTTACCTACTCTATATCATATAAAATTACCTTACCACCCCCGGGAATAAAATGCCAACCATGTTTAAGTAGAGCTAAGATATTACTCCCTCCCTGAAATATCTTCATATTGGAGTTTTAAATAAATATGGAAGCTATCCCATAAAGTTTAACTAGAATATCATAAAACCCCATCAAATAAATCCTACAATAAGCTATTATCCTATCAAAGACATCACAATATTAAGATATATCCAAATAAATTGTAATTTGTTTAATTTTAATTGAAATTAGTATATGAAAATTAATACTTAAAATCAATTAAAATAAATTTAGAATTTATACCATTAATTATTGTGCATAAATAACAGTTAATAAACTATAACTATTAAATTACAATTATAATAAAATTCCAATTTAATAAATTCAATAAATAATCAACATTGACAAGACAATCACAGAGCAATCAATATTGACACTTGACTTTACTCTTTATCAAAGTCAAAGAGAATATAATCACGTCAAAGTCATAGAGTAAGAAAAATTTATAGACAAGAATGTCATATTCATAAGACACAAGTAATTGTCATTGTCAACTATGACAACTTACCAAAAAAAAATTATATCTACATAAAAAAAATATTAGAGGATGTATACTTTTGATACCTTCACCTGTGATAGGTTTCAAAAATAATGTGTCATTTTATTTGACCGTCAGAAAATATGACATAACAATGTTATGACAGACCAAATCCTGTGAAATAAATAAAATAAACGTGATGATATTTTATTCGTATCATCAAATCCGTAACTCTGAATAACGACGTGACACTGGCAGAAATGTACTTATCTTAGTACAATTGCCATCCAATAAAAAAAAAAAAAAAAAAAAATCCGTAACTTACAAGGTTTCATCGACTTATGATGATGAATCAAATTACGAGCACATGAATGACCTATCCTATACCTTCTTTAAAAGGAATCTGCCAATAACCCGAATTTACATCTAAATCAGCAAAATAACAAGAATCATCAGAATTTTTAACGAGTTTGGCTGGTGAAGAGTAAGGAATTCGCGATTCACAAATAATATTATTCAACAACATTTTATCTACATGTTCGCGTAATAAACGATGCTGCTCGTACGACAACCTATATGGAGCCTTATGTACGTGAATAGCATCCATAATGTTAATTTCAACTTCTGAAATTACACTGGACTCTATCTCATGTTTATCAAAAGTAACTTCATTTCTATATTCACACAAATCATTAATTAAATTATTGCTACATTCTATAGAAAAATTTCTTGAAATATCTAGAGATTCATTAATATTCTCTGGACAAGAAATAGAATTTAAATTTTTATTTAAAGGCATAGCACAATTTAAAGATTTAACATAATTATCAGATTCAGATAAATATGGTAACTCTTCATACTCATCTGTTCGTAATTTGTTCATAAAAGATATAGGACCTAAATCAGGAAATAATACATTATTACTTCTGAAATCCATTGTTATTCCATACCTTCTGACAAAGTTATACCCTAAAATAATATCTGAAGTTATATTTTTAACTACAATAAACCTATTTTCTAGTAATAAATTTGACACAGAAAGCTTTAATATTAATGAAAACGTTGTTTCAAGAAATTTGCCATTGGCGACACGCACATAGGGCACTTTATTATTATTTAATTGACATGAACCAATATCTACTTTATCTAATATTTTAAAAAACAACTTCTCGGAGATCACGGAGACGCTGGCACCGCTGTCCAGTAAAGCACACGTAGTAATTCCGTGTATCTTCACTTCAATAAAAGGTGTCAGAGACGAAATAGAGGGACCTTCAATTTCCTCGGCGGCTAGCATAGTCCCGGTGTTTAGTTGTTGTTGCCTCACATCTTGTGATGGCTGTTGTCTATTTCGCAAGGCATATCCATGGGTTGGCTGCTGAGCGACCATTGATGAGTCTCTTTTCTCAGAGTTTTGAAACGTCGGTCTCTGAGTGGGCGTCGAGAAATTATTTTCTCTTCCAGCAGAAGACATGGATTCCATAGGGCGTATTGGCGGTGGGAACCTACGTGAGGGTCCAGACGTAACTGGTGTTGAAAAAACATCAGTTGGTGCCCGTCGATCACTGAATTGACTTTCGAAATGCACAATTGGTGCATTTTGGGTCTCGTCACGGAAATCACCCCGCGAGCAAGTATGTGTACAAGTGTCCTTATCGCCAACCGTTTGTATTTTTAAAGGCAATGATAAGTGTTGTGACTGAGAGTTAAAAATCTCATATTCTTGTTTGGCCGCATTTTTAAAATCTTTTAAGGTGGTAAACAATTGCGTACCAAATTTCCGCTTATTATAAAAGGACAATGTGGATAATATTTGTTTAATAATAATTGACTCATTCGTAATTTCGGCTTTCTTTGCTAATAGAGTCATTCGATATATGAAATCTAAAGTGCTTTCATCTTGATTTTGCCTTGATGTATAAAATTGAGCGGCATTCAGACTGGGTGCTGAATTCTTCCCTTAATACTTGTAAAACTTCATTATAAGTCGTAGAAGCATCACAATTAGTTTTAAAAAAATTAAGAGCTGGGCCTGTTAAATAGTTTATAATGATGAGAGCTTTAGTTTCATCAGTCCATGAATTCAAGGCACTTAGTGTTGAAAATTGGGTCAAAAAATTTTCAAAGGAAGTCGAGATTCCGTCGTATTTCGATGTTGAAGACATTTTATTAATTTCAAACCACTTAGCTTTATATATTATCCTCTTGTTTCTTATTATTTTTTCTGTCGAATTATACTTCAAGTTCCAACAACTCCGTAACAGCTTCTTGTCTCCACAAAACTGCAATCTGGGTATACCTTCTTCTTCTTCTCTTGGTACACTCGCGATTTTACACTAATCCCGAATATACACTATACTATGATATATTATTAAATTATTTTTTATATCACGTAAATACAATATTATCAATCGAATATATACTACCCGGCGCCTCCACCATATAACGGGTTTTAAGGCGATTTCAATGATAAGAGTAGGTTTTTATATTAATATATATATTTCAGTGAGTCCTATTTTACATCATTCCAGCGTTGCTGATGCCGGACTCCTTTCAGTCTCGAATTCTACAGAGCTTCAAATATAGTTTATAATTATTTGAAACTCTGTCCAAAAGATTAGTTGCCAGTATTAAAACATACAGCCAGTATTTTCTACAAAAAGTATGAATGAGTGCTCATACTTTACACACTGTGTATACTTACAATGAGTCTTAGAAATACAGTTTCCTTTGATTGGAGACCTAAATCAGCAATAAAGTAATATTGTAAAGCCTAAAGGCATTCCAAGGAATCAACAAAATTATATAAATACGAACGAAATATTGAGGGGACAATTCTGAAAAGGAACATCTTTAGATAAACATAATAATGTTTGGTTTCAATATACATTTTGATAAAGTTTGGTAAATTGATTCTATGTTGGAGATTCGAAAAGTTTCTGAATGTTATCAGTATTACAAACATCACAAAATTGGATCGACAATAATAATTTATGTGTTTTGACATGACTGGTTATTTACAAATTTTCATACATTACAAGCATGCAATGCTTCTATTTAGTGAATCCATATTAAACAATTTCGGCACTGCCTTGGTCTGCCTAATAATAGTTTTAAGTTAAATATAACCTAAATGATTGTTTTTGTCAAAATACAATAAAAAATTGAATTAAATATACTTAACTATATGAATATGGGTTTACAACAATTTGAATACAAAAAAAAAGCTACTTTTATTATATTCTATTAGAGATAGATATATGCTACCGCGAACTTTTATGTAGATCATTTTATTCTATACAATTCATCAATACATCATCTGACGGAATGAATGGTGGAATTTTAATATCCTTACCCGATCCCGATGACACAATTCGCCACCCTTAGGTTCCTTAGAACATTGACATTATTGGTTACTGCTCGATGCATGATGTGTGATGTTTTATACACCAAAACCTCGTGAATCAATCTATCTAACCGCGCAAACAGTAACACAATCGGTTCAATAGATTTCGAGTATATAAAGAACAAACAAACAAATACATTTTCGCATTTTTTTATATTAGTAAGAATTGCACATGGGGTTCTAAAAATCATTACATAGGTACTTATTCTAGATTATGTATACTCAGTAATTTTTTATTACATTGAAAAAGCAAATTGGGAACATTAAAAAAGTTTCATTTTATTTTAGAAATACTTTGTGGGTTATCATTTGAAAGGGTCTGCTTGAAAGCTGCATTAATATTTGATTTATACCCAAAAAATGGTCGAAATAATAATATTCCCCCTCTTAACTTCGGACTTTGCAAACCAAAAAAATCTAAAATACCTAAGGTAATTAATTATAATATGGTTTGATAATGTACGCCTTTATTCCTTTCGGGTGGGCAAATACCGAAGATATCCACTTGCTACGATCCTTACACAATCAGCTCACTCCCTAAACTATGCGAATATGATCTATTTATATATTTATATCACGCCTTTTATCCCAAGAGGTGTAGGCAGATACAATCGAATGCTATCGAATTTGCTACGATCCTGACATAGCTCTCCCGCCTTATTTATATTCATCATACCTTTCATACATGCTCGGTGATGATGGTATTATGGGTTAACATTGCCTTTAATCAATACATATTTATGTGGTCAATAAAAGTACACTTAGGTCACCCTTTGCCAGCGCTTCCTTTCGCTTCTGCTTATAAATATTTTTTTGTAATTTTTTCATCTTTCATTCTTTTAAATATCTACACACAAAAAGTGTATATCTGCCTAGGGGCTTAGACAATGTACATCTAAACAAATAGAATAGAATGTAGAATAGATTACTTTAAATGTATGGGACCGACTGAAATACAACCACGTGACCTAACGATACTGTCGTTCACTCTGACCAAACCAAAGAGTTTACATACTTATGGCCATATTCATAAACACATTTTAGAAGCGTTTTAGTTAATATATGTTTTGTCACTCTCTAACAAACCTGTCTTTACTAATAATAGAAAGAAACAAAACACATTTTAACAAAAACGTTGCTAAAATACGTTTATGAATAATGGCCTTATTGTATACAAACTCCTTGAAGTATAAACTCCTTGTAGAAAACGACGTCTGCCCATATACCCTATAGATTTTGGTCGATTAGCTATTTTTTTGAGGTCATGTCCGCTTGTTATTTTTCGGTTTTTTAATTATTTAAATTACTTTTCATATAATATTATAATTCGGTTATAAGTTTCTGCATATAATATTAGAATTTATCGTTCGGAGAGAATATAATACTAGCGTGAAGTCTCGGTCATCCCTATGATCAAACCATCTAAGCATAGGGATGCTTATTTAATCATAGGTACTCTAACTTAATTACTGTATTGATTGATGTCGGACCTAGATGATAGCCAAAGTACAAAATACTAAGAAAGCACACTCCAAAATTTTATTATATTCCTAAATAAAATCTGTGATACAAATAGGCATACTATTCAAATTTAATGTATGGCATCAAAGTGGTGTACAATTTCAATAATATAACGTCTGCGGTTATCTGGTTTGGCTTTGATCTGAATTTATTAATATTATTCTGAAATATAGTTACGATTGTAAATAACGGTCTACTAGTGAAGTGTTGCGAGAATTGACATGTATTTATCTATCTATCATCACGCCTTTTATCCCAAGAGGGGTAGACAGAGACAATCGAATGTAATTTGCTACAATCCTGACATACCACTTTCGCTTCTTTTAGATTCATCATACCTTTCATGCATGCTCGGCGATTGTGTGTACTTTAATATTTCCATATATTGACATTTAGTGATATAATAATATAAAACAGCGTTATCTGTCTATCTGTCTCAACAACCAGGGCCTATAATTTTTAAGACCAAAAAAATTCAGAACAGGATGGGTGTCCCATTGGAAAAGGAAGAAAAAAACAAAATTAAGAGGAAAAATAAATTACAGGCGATTTGAGGTCGGGAAGTGGGAGGAAGGGCTTTTAAGGGTGGAAAACGGTTTTTCACAATTTTCGGCAAAACTACAATTCCTATCGAAAAAAGTTAAATGGCAAAGTAGGAAAAAGTTTAGCGCCAGCAAACTTGTGGATTGTGATATTTACCAATTGCAGAAAAATGTGGTGATTTATATTTGTAAGTTTTTGTAAATGTAGATCAAACATCTACAACATACCAGAATATTTTTAAAACTTCACAGGTTGCCTTATACCGTTGAATGAGTCACTGATTTTTAATTTTAAATGTGCTATTAAAATAAATTAAAAGGACCACATGACTTAGTTACATTTTATATAGCGCATAGACTGACAGATGTATGACGTGAGTGTATTCCTTTTTCAATTGAAATACGGAACCCTAAAATTGTGACGGTCTAGTGGCGGGAATATTATATCTAGCTGTATGTTCACGTAGGTGAAGCCGAGGAGAAATTAATATATTTGTCTATAATAAAATGGAAATCCAAGAAATCCTACAAAATTCATACATAAAATCGTCACAAGCGCATTCACAAAGAAATTATTTTCCCATTTCACGAAAAAATAACAGAGAGAGAGGTGCCTATCAATTGATGAAAAACCAACATCTTGAAAAGTTTTGTCTGAACAGAAATTTTATTATAAAGTTAAGATTTTTCAATGGTTTTATTTAATTTTAGCACAACCTTTATTCACATTGAAAATTATTAAAAAGTTTTCTTTTATAGAGCCGTATTTTTACCTCGATATAAAAAACCAAGGACGAAGAGTAAATCTTTCACCTTGTTATCTATATATATACCTACTAGAATATAGAAGTACTGAAATGAAAAAAAAATCTGTTACTTAAATTGGAATTTAGTTTGTATGTATGTATACTAATTTTGTTATATTTAGTTTATATTTATTAAAAAAAATTGAATAATTCGAAAAAAAAACGCAGGAAGTTTCTATACCACAATGATATAATTTATACTAATATTATGAAGAGGAAAGATTTGTATTTTTGTGTGTTTGAAATGAATAAACTCAAAAACTACTGTGCCGATTTCAAAAATTATTTCACCATTAGAAAGCTACATTCACCCTGAGTGACATAGGCTATATTCTATTTTCAAAAAAAATAGGGATCCTTACTAAAACTCCAATAATGTAACCCAAGGTGTAAAAAAATTACCTAAGAAATTCCTTACATCGCGTGCGCTGCGAAAACTATTGATGATATAGAGGTAGTGGTAGTGGTAGAGGGTAGGGGTAGGGGTAGGGGTAGGGTAGGGTAGGGTAGGGGTAGGGATAAGGGTAGGGGGTAGGGGCCTATATAGGGTATATTTTATTTTGTTCGTAAATATGCTAGTTCTAATTTAAGAATCCAATTAGTTATTTTATCATTGGCACACATATATTGTTAAATATCACCAAACTAAACGAAAACTATACGAAACGTACAAAAAAGGTAGTTGAAAATGAAACTAAGCCCCTGAGCTCAGTTCATACCTGAGAGTGGGGATTTTTTTAAATGGGCATAACTTTTGGCCAGTTGATGACATAGTAGTATAAGTTTACATATTCTTAAAGAGGATTTAACGCACTATACGTTTTGCACGAGGTGATTTTTTTCTAAGATAAACTGTTTGTTAGTTATAGAGCAAAGTATGACAAAAAACGAGAGGTAAAAAACACATTTTTAAAAATTTATTGTTTTTCGGAGCTCATATCTAGACAACGATTGGGAATAGGTAAAAAGTGCATAGAATCAAAGTTGTAGATAATTTTATCAGCTTTTATTATGTAGTATAACGACCTTCTGTGCCCCCCTCCCCCCTAAACTTTCTGCTTTCGACCATTCCATCCACAATCATTCGTTTCCTAAACTAATGATTCAAAGTCTCGGAACGTTCATCCGGAACAAGTAGTGAAATGTGAAATAGACTCTAATGTATTTAATGAGTAAATACCATTGTGCAATTTCAAGTTACGCATATAGACAGGATTGTTTGAAACGGACTACCTAATTTGTTGGTCGGTTGGTTACAAAGAACATTTCTATTAGTGTTTTCTCATTCACTGGTTTTGTAGAAACTTAATAAAAGTTCTTGTAATGGACTCTACATTCAAGATATTATACAACAAAATCTCCCGCCGCGTCTGTCTGTCTGTGATCTTTTCACGCAGAAAATACTGTACGGATTTTAATGCGGTATATGTTGATTCACCAGGAATATTTACGAGTATTAAACATGAACCTGTCATGTTTTGGAGCTGAGCATTAACAATATAAGTAAATCAAGTCGGGAAAAAAGTTAGCCTAGCGAGTTTTCATGGCGTATGCTGTCTAATCCGTACGAGATATAACAAAGTAATGTAGAAAAGAATTGTGTAGAACAAAATGGTTTACAAAAAAGTCCTCTGCAGCATATATCTATCTCTAATAGATAAGTAGTTATAATAGTGCAGTCATTGAAGCGAAAAATACGGTCTTACCTCCGAATTTTTTTACTGTGAACCGATTTGCATGAAATTTTGGAATTAGGCTCATCTTACCCTTAACTTCAAAAGTGAAAATGATCTGAACTCCGCCTATTATTTTTAAGGGGTGTAAACAACCCCTTAATGGAAAAATTGACATTGAGCCATTTTATCGCTAGAAAACATGTCTAATAGTAAGTGGTGAAATTTGTAAAGTGTTTTCTAACACAATTACCTCATATTAAAATCATTTTCAACCCCTTGAAAATCTTACAACCCTTGCAAACAACCCCTAAATTGAAAAAATCACAAATAAATACTTTGGTATGACATAAAAAGATGTAAGTATAGAGTAAGTAATATTTTATATTCTCTATAATAATTATCAAATTTTTAACCCCCTTTCAACCCTTGAAAAGTACCCCTTGATAAATTATTGTAAAAACAATTTTTTTGATAAAATGAAAAGGATTTAAATATTATTCCACACTCTCGAAAATGATTATCATATTCTTAAGCTTTTCTACCCTTAAAACTACCCCTAAATTAAAACAGTAAATATATATGATTACATATTTAAAAATAATTTAATTTAGAGTAAAAAATTCCCCCCTTCACTCAAATGTGTTATATATACATATAAGAACGTTGGTATGTATTCATGCCTACGTTTCCAAAATATATGAGCCATATTATGTATATATATACACATTACAATAGTTTTGGGTCACTATTATACTGCGTACTTTCACATTGCTCCAAATATTCACAATCCGAAATTTTCAGTTACTAAGTAGAAAAAAATATGATAAGTTTTTGGACCATAACTCCTTCAATTTTCATGCTATCACAATTTATAAAAAACCATTGTAAAGGTAATTAAGAGAGCTACAACATCCTTCATTGCAATATATAGTAAAAAACCTTTTTCTAAAACGGTGAAGGGTTAAGAGAGGCTGTGATTGCGCTGCCACGCGCTCTTTAAACAATCATATCTCCGTTAATTTTTGTTTGACAGAAAAAACATAAAAAACCCAATTTATTTGTCAGAAAAATACCTAAATTTTTCATCTCTACACTTTTATACGTATCTGTCGTCATTTTTGAGATATTATGAAAAAAAGGTGGGTGTTTTAAAAATTCGATTTTTTTTTTTTTTTTTTAATCGTGACTTTTTTTAAAAATATGTTTCCTGAAGCAGCCAAACTGATACAATCTATCAAACTCTTCATAATAAAGTTAATTCTAGGCGGAATACGATTAATTTTAATTTTGGTGGAAATGGAACTTATGAAACCCATTGATTTAAAAGAAAAAACATTAGATGCTCCTCTTATTTGCAATACAGCTCACTTATTTTACGTGCAAAAGACTTTTAATAATGCTCATTTTAAAGCTTATTTCAAGCACTACAAAACCCTTTTTTATTAGAATGCATAAAATGCATCTGCTAGCCGCTAGATGGCATTGACCACATCGATTAAATTTAGACAAAATAAAAAACGGCTTTGATCTTTAATATCTAGCTTAATATTGCACTTAGAATACTTTATAAAAAACCAAATTGTTCATTTTTTTACCTGCTACAATTTTGTTTTTTATAAACTTTTCGATAAAACGTATATTTTTGGAGATATTTGCAAAAAAACCGATGAAAAACGTGAAAAAATTGCAAATTTTCAATTGCCAATAACTTAAAAAGTATTGGATTTTTCGAAATGCCCTTACATTCCGCTATTATAAGGTACAATGTGTTTAGAAAAAAGTTTTGATCATATCCATTTATTTCCGTAGGTACATAAAATATTATTCACACATTACTTAGACCCCGAGTTCGATCCCGATCCCGGCCATGTACCAATGGGTTTTTTAATTAAAAACTTATGTACATAATCCGACAAACCACACTTAGAGGCTTTTCCATCTAAATACATCTCAACAGAACTAGCCACTCGTTAGATTATAGCCTCACAAATACCATCGGCTAAACGAGGGAGACTTGGTCTTCCGCTGGGTACCCTGGAACCGTAACACGGTTTCAGGAGCTGTAAAGCAACCCGTGAAGAAAAAAAAAAAAAAATATATATATTTTTGTATAAACCGCGGTACAAGCCAACAAACGACATTCATCGACTTCACGAGAGCTGGCTTCTTGCGATAGGCATTTAAGATTATGTATGTTATTTCTATTGTAAATTCCATTAAGAAGAATATTTATTTCTTTAGCTTTTTCTTGTTATTCAATGGCACGTGCTCAAATCGATGTGTCCAAATAGTCCAAGACTATACCAGACCCTTATCATGTTCGGTCGAATTGTTTACCTCATTGTGGCGGAAACGAAGTCTTTATTATTGCGTTAATGCTTTTCATTATTAACACCATTCAACTCTCAAGATTGTTTCTCTATAAATAAAAAACTATGAAACTAATGATAGCAGACATGATAGTGATCAGTGTTTCTTGTGTCTTACAGGAAACAGTAACCTTACATTTTTTTATTAATATGTATATTAAAGTTCACACTTTGGGCAATACGACATGATATAAATGTTATTTGATGAAAAAATACTCCAATAAACAAATGTGAGTTGTATATTTCTTTGCGCGCTTGTATATTAGTAAAAAAATTAAGTAATAGGAAAATTTATAACATTGTTTAGTCTATCTAACTCAAGCACCGCGTTGTGAACTCATTAGTCATGACTGTGTAGATGTGTCGCCGGGTTTGAATATGCCTAATCTTTCAGATCGCTATTTTGTAATACGCCTCTTGTAATTGTGATTTAAGAAATCTAGATTTAATAGAAATATGGTACAAGCCCATAAAAGTCTAATGTGAAATTATACAAGACTGTACATATAGTGTTAGTACCTACCTCATATTATGTAATTTTATATAGAAGCGACTTATTGATTTTCCATCCTGTAAGTAAACCACTTTCCGTTAAATTTCCAATCTAACTGTAAACCGCATGTAAATCGATTCAAGACTTGAAAAGGGTCGGTGCGCGACAACCAGGTATATAGGTACCTACTGACTCTCTAATATTCGTATTCTGAAGAGAGAAAAAAATACTTCCTTACTTTTACGAAATTTGAAATCAGTTCTCAATCGAGTTAAAAATCCTAAACACAATTTTTGGGTCCTTAATCGATTTCTGCTTCGGATTGAACGTAGCGCACTTCTGAAAATAAAATTTCCGTTAAGTGCAGCTTTTGTTAGAATCGAAGGCCAAAATCGACGGCTCATCCCAGAAATGCCCGGGCAAAGATTACACGGATTCTGTACAAGCAATGCTTGGCTGGCCCGTCGTTTCTGGCCTTCCAGGCGAACGAAAGATTTCGCGGTTCCTAAATATGCTAACCCCGCTGTCCTGTTTGCCACGCCGCAAGGGATAAAGGACGTGGTAAGTGATAGTGATGTGAGAGAAGTCGGGTACTTCATAAGGCATGTTCGCGAAATATCGGATTGATTGCAATATAACTTTTGAAATTCATCTGCACTTTGAAACACGATATGCTTGAGGCTACATTTACAAAGTTGAACCCGGATGAAGTGAACTCTAACGGAACCTACAACCTAACTTTTGCTTTAGTTTAAATAATATTCTATAGTCTAACATTCAGGATTCAGTACAACTAGTACTCCGTGTGGTAAATAAGAGAATATACTTTGAACTAAGAGAAAATAACTCTAGCAATTTCTATTTTTATTAAATATGTAATACTAAAATACAATTAAATATACCTATTATGCTATATAATATACAAATAAACTTGTAAATAAAAAAAATCATCAAGATTGCTGCTTTCTGGGAGAGTGCCCGCCCATAAGGGTAATGCTCTAAATTTTGCCACTTTTTTGTCTTTCAGCGTGTCCTTATCAGTATTTCAAAATGTATAACATTAAATGACTTGTTATTTTTTTCCCATATCATTCGATTTATGGACTAGGTGTTCCAATAATAAAATACTAAAGATACTTTAAACTTGAACAAAAAATATTTTTTTACACGAGACGTATTCAATTTCCTATAGAAAAAAAAGTGTCCTTTTTTGTAAGGTTGCACTTCAACCATTTCTACAAAAAAATAAGTAATAGATTTAGATGTCCTAACCTGTAATCGAACAATAGTTTGAAATACTCTTTCATATTTAATTATTATTGGAAGGAGTTCACTATAATAACATACTTTTTTATTGATTTTAGTTTTGTCCAACGACATTGTGCTTTAATGTTACTCATTTTACGTTACCCATTATCTAAATAATTTCTTAAGTTCACTACCTGGAATTGGTATTATACTCTGGCAACATTGAATTCATTCAGTCATTCGAAAAAGGAAACCAAAAAGCCCTATTGTTTTCTAAGTAAGTGTCAATCCCCGCAACTGTTCACACGTCGTCACAAATTTCGGAACGGAGTTTAAATCGATTGCAAGGTAAGTTTCTGGTTTTTAACTTTTTTTTGTTTTGGATATAGTTTAAAATGCAAGGAATCGCTGGCGCGTTGTTTTAACCTAGGAAATCGCATTATTAATGACTTTTCATTGAATATTTTACTAGACGAATCGCTTTTACGTTACTTTAATGTTACCTTTACGTTACTGATAACCGAACCTAATGTTACTGTAACGTAAACGACAAGTAAAGGCTAACACATACCAGTAAATTTACATATTTTTATATTACATGACGAAAAGCGGGTATGTTTGCCATTCAAAAAGTACTAGATCGACTTTAAAAAATATTTCATCTCTATATAATATAACATAGGATATATACCATCACTTACGTTAACGGGTAGGAGTGGGCAGAGAGAGATCTTCGAAACTACTTGTCCGATTTATAAAAATCTTTTACTAATATAAAGGAATTTGAGGATCGACATAGGCTATATACTATCACGCCATGACGACAGGCAAGGGTGGGCAGAGATGTGAAACAGAAACTACTGAACGGATTTCGACGAGACTTTCACGGGAAGGTAAAGGAATTTGAAGTGTGTTGTGTATATACTATCATGCTATGACAACGGGTAGGTATGTACAGAGAGGTAAATAAGACAAAAAGCGGGTATGTTTGCCAATATTCCAAAATAGACGCGGGCAACAGCTAGTTATGTATAAATGTGAACATTATTGAATTTTTATTGTATACATATGCCTATGACGCCAGCAGAAAAGCAGAAAAATTTTCGAGAGAGGAAGAAAAATGTGAACCCTGATTTCCTATAGATTTGTTTTAAATTTTAGCATTCAACTAATTCTGAATAAAATTATTATAAAAAGATCACTGAATTTTAATTTACTAACTTTATAAAATTTTAAAAGTGTGTAATAAGCTTTTCATCACTTTAACGTTACTTCTACGTTACGGTCACGCAAAAGCAACTACGTTACTTCTATGTTACATGTGGCAAAATTTAGAGCCTTACCCATAAGGCTGGCTGCCGTTGCCACTTTGGGCAGCTCTTTGGTCGTGAGACACCTCTACCAATCTTTTGGTTATTTTTTTGTAGTGGTGTCGTGCGTTAGGTCTCAACGGAGCCAGTGTTTCCACCCCAAATGCCACAAATATGTATTCTTCAGGAACAGATGCGTATTTGCGACGTTTGGCAGTTTCGGCGTTGCGAGCGGCAGCCCCAGCCTCAATAGATGTGCATGGAAAGTGAGACGGAGCGAGGGTTGCGTATTGCGTCCCATACCAACGGTCGCCCCCTCTTCCAAGGTGCAAGAGTCATTCCATCAGGCCTTTTTCCATCGTCACGTGCCAGTCCTTTAGATTCCAAAATTTGTAATATATTATGATATACTTGCTTACATATAAATTACAAAGAGGTCAGGATTGTAGCAAATGACACAGACAAAAGTGGCACCTTTTTAGTTATATGTGCAAGTTAAAAGCGGTTGTTTGACTACTTTAAATCATACCTGTCTACCAATACATCTCTGAGATAAACTGTTATTATGGTAATTTTATTAGTTATGTATAATCATAGTACTACTTAAATTTCTCACTTAATAAAATAACTTTTAAAAAAAAGTGTAACGACTTCAAAAATTTGCACTGAAAAGTAAAAAAAAAATACTGCAGTAAATGGGATTTAAACCATGTGCATTCTGCGCTGCACTCCATACCTTTAGCCGTTAGACCACCGTCGATACAAAAATTGACAACTTCGTGTCAAACTGTCAATAGCAACCGTTGCTAAGGCTTTTCTCTGTTACATAATTTTCAGCAGAGACTACTGAACCGATTTTCGTTATATGTCTGTGAGATAATGTCGAGAAATTATTAATCCTTAAAAAATAAGTCGTCAAAATGGGTAAATACATATTTATCTAGATATTAATAAAAATTTACTTCTAGTCTAAAAAAACTACTAAACCAATTTTCACTAAAAAAAATGGGACCACCTGTGAAGGTATACACCCTTTCAAACGAAAAAAAAATTTCCAAATTGGTACAGGCGTCTTCAAGTAATCGGGGAACATACATAAAAAAATAAAGATTCCGACGAATTGAGATGTGTTTAAAATTTAAAACAGAAACATTTTTTTTCAGTTTGATTTTTTTTTTATAGCTCAATTGCCAACCATACTAACACAAGTCGCATAATTAACTCGAATAAACCTGCTAAAACTGAATTTCAGAGGAAATTTCACAAGTTATAAATTATTTGTACAGATTTATTATATTGTTTTATTCTTCGGAAGGTGCTATTCGTCTCCATTATGAAGGTTTTGTTCTACTCGGACTCGTATATCATTGTAGCGGCGGTTTGTTTCCACCTAGGCATCGCCTTTCTGTGATGATCTGCGTGATATATTGTTCTTATTAAACCATAATTGGATATTAACCTTTATCCCAAATATGACCTTTGTCGATACTTATAATTAGTTTTAGTTTTGTGAACCATGTAATCATAATAAAGCTCAAAGGTCAAGGTCAAGCTGGAGGAAAAAATGTAAACGCCAATACTTCTATTTATTTAGGCAGTGACAGATCTAGTGCAGCGACAGACCTACCACCTGTTCTGTTACCTGGGAAATATTGTAGAGCTGCTGCAATCAGAGAAACACTTTTAAACTCCAGAGATTTGCAATTGGTAAACTACCATATAAACACATCTAGTGCAAATTGTATATAGCTCGCATTTCACAACTTGTCAGAAGAATATGAGTGAAGAACACCTGCCAACACGCCTTGAAAACTTGAACAACTTATCACAACACATTTTACACCGAAAATATTCGCAAAGAACTTCCAAGAAATTGAAAATTAATATAATATTTAACTTATGATGTTAGGCATTCTAACGAGAGAGTTAACGCAGGGAAAACTTATATTTTTGAGCTTTTAATTGCAATAAAATTTAATTTAACATAAAACATTTTTAAAAATTACTTTCTCATGGGCTTTACTTCTTTTACGATGCTCTGACATAATCAAGGAAAATTGTGTTAACTCTGATGTTGTTTTCCATTATTAAATATGAACCACAACCTTTAACGTGAAAATGTGAATATTTTGTGAAATAAATATGTTATGAAGGGGAGAAATATTAAATTATTTAAGGCACTAAAATTATGGAAAAGGGAAATCCTCTTTACAATTTTCCATTTTTCTTTATTTTAAGTATATGAAATACGTAAGGTCGGTTTCAAACCTAAACAAATAATAAAATTCCAATAATTGATTGTTGTCGTGGTTACATAAAAATAAAAAAGGCATATCATATTTGTTATATTAACTGATTTCTTACTTACGCCTCCATGTTACCTGGGTTGCGGAAAGTAGCTCAAAGAATATTGCTGGAAAAACAGTTGCTCGAATGGAAAGTTGCTCGAACGGAAAATAGCTCGAAATTCACATTAAATAATTATATATGCGAAAGTAACTCTGTCTATCTGCCTGTTACGTGTTCACAACTAAACCACTAAACCGTATTTGAAATGAAAAATCTGGACACTTGGAAAACCTAATGATGGACCCTAGAGGTCTACCTAAACTATTAGAGGTAGAGACAAAAACTATATACTATTCGAAGACCTGATGGTAGACCCTAGACGTTTACCTAAACTATTAGCGATAAAGAACTCTATGTTTGTTTCTAGGGCAGCAGGACATTTTTTGTAGTTGTCCCTTTCCCGGCTGCTAACAGACTATAACCAAGTTTCAAGTTAATTTTATAAGAAAAATATTCATTTTTATACACAAATTCTCTCTTTAGGGGTTAAATTTCGAAAAATCCATTTTAAACTAAGCCTACAATTATATAAAATGAATCAATTCTTTTCCTGTGTACCCTTGGCCGTGAAACCCGATCAAATTAAACGAACAGGTGTCATGAACAAAAATCATATTTTTAAAATGTTATTTTTACCTATTACAGAATACAACAGCAAGTGACTGCATGTGCCACTTTATAAATGCCCTTTCAAAATTTTAGAAAAAATTTTGGGCTGGACGATGATGAGTCAGTGTATTGGTACTATTGCCTTTTATATACCTTTATAAATACATTACAATTATACCCTATATTAACATACAGGGCAAATATTTTATTCCACATAATATTATTGTAATATGTTAAATTTACTGTTTAAGTTTCATCAAAATCTGCTAATGTTTCTATATAAGTATCTATTTTATTCTACTTGGTTCCATCATCAGGCCTTCCAAGTCTTCAGATTTTAAATTTTGTGCTAATTGCCCGTGCCTATTAATGAATATATTTTGTTTGAGCAACATTTCTCTACTTCTAACCCAGGTTCACAAGTCTCCAGATTTTCCATTTTTCAATACTAAATTTCATCAAAATCGGTTGAGTAATTTAGCAGGAAACACGTAACAGACAGACAGATTACTTTCGCAAATATTTCGAGCAATTTTCCTTTTGAGCAATTGTTATTCGAACAATTTTCTTTTCAAACAATAAATTGGCTTTCGAGCAATTTTTACCAAACCGCCCAGGATGCCCATTAGTGGAAAACAAGTCTTTCTCATTTAGCAGATGTATTTTTTGAGGCTAAAACGGCTTTTTTATTTCGAAATATTAGGTAATGTTTAGGTACATACCTACATTAACTATATCAATAAATATAATTATTCATTTGAGCAGTTTCAATTTGATGTAAAGGAAAATTCCTATTTGTTAAGAAATATTTTCCAAGAATCTCAAAACATAAAAGAAAAGTTCGTCATTTAATTAATATTTCTCTGTTTGTATGTTTTCTTTTATTCTCGTTGTGGTCTTATATTAAAATTTAAATAAAGTTAAGTAACTGGCCAAGAGCGAGTCGGGATCGTACAATTAAGGTTCCGTACCAAGAGCTTAGGAGAAAACACTCCGTGGTTTTACAATACGTTCCGGCCGCTGGTCCGCGTAATTAATTAACCCTATTAAATTAAAATAAATATAATATTTTAGGTACCTACCTAACCTTTAGAAACCTAGGAGAAAATTTTGAGCTACAGGTATCATAAACAATTGCATCAAAAATTATTTAATTTTTTTTAATTCTGAGTTAACTTAATGTTAATTAGAATTTTTTTTTATCCAGAGTCCTAGCTAGACTGACCTTCATATTATTCTTAATTTTTTTTTAATTACTGTCTGGCAGTATCACTTCAACAAGATCTAACTTTACGCCAAATATCATATGCCTAATTATTTTCGATCAAAACCTCCGTGACAGACGGACGGACACAAAATTTATCTTATAAATGTTTCGTTAGACGAGGTACTAAACTATAATATAAAGCTGTCTATCGTGGAACCCAATATTTATAAATAATATTATTACCTATGTGTAGCATCCTATGGAGCAAGAAATTTGTTATTTACAATAACTTTTACACATCCCTTTTATAAGAAGAATATTATACATACATACTAGCTGATGATTGCCCGCAACTTTGTACACGTTGTATTAGGAATACAATTGACCCCCCTGGGTAGGTAGCGTGATGTTAACCTTGCTGTCAAATTCCAAAAGAAATTTTCAAATCGGTTCAGTTGTTTTTGAGTCTATGAAACACGAACAAACAAACAAATATTATTTTAATGGATTTTTATAATTAAAGTGTGTATAATACGACAAACCACACTTAGAGTCTCTAAATATACCTCAACATAACTGGCCACTCGTTAGGTATAGCCTCACAAGTACCATCGGCTAAAAGAGGGAGACTTGGTCTTCCGCTGGGTACCCTGGGACCGTGACACCGTTTCGGGAGCTTTGAGGAAACCCGTGAAGTGAAAAATAATTCAATATACATATGTACACAATTTTGGGGGTTGAATACGTTAATTGACTGAAGTGCTCTTCAAATTCTCTGAATACATTCTAAATCCATCCTATAATAATATGGAGAACTTGAAAGGGTTAAACATAACAACGTTCGATGTAAGTAGTTATAAGTACTGTACTTATTAGAAAAATATTAAATGATCTAATAGACAAACAATAAATATATTTATGTCTGTAATTTTAAAATCAATGTCATAATATAAGTCGGTTATTATGTTACTTACAGAAAAATTTAGAACACCAATTGTTTCGTGCTTTCACACTTCTTCTAAACTAAGAGGTGACACATGTAGGTCCATTAAGTGAAACAACAGGCTTGCCACCTGTTTTGCTGTTTTGCGCAAAGTATAAAATCCGTGACGATGTACTTGTGTGCATGAAAAACAAGTGTGTATCTTTTTTATCCAGTATAGGCCTAAAACAGCTGAATCCAGCGCCCTGAGACAACCAATTCCCACGACGTGTTGCCGCCATTCCATCTGAAACTTGGAGGTTTCAAACATGCCTTTAAACTTACCGACCCAACGGATCGGATGGGCGACGACAAGCCATCGCAGGCCTCGTCGGACGTGACGGTTCCTATCCGACAGTCTGTCGGCCTGTGACTACACGGCCTGGCCTGTCAAAATACGAGGCGTGGGACCCCAGCTTTAATGAGCATGCAATCAAAATGATGCCGCTATCCAATTATAATTTGCACGTGACTCTGTTTACATACCTATTGATGGTTTTGGACGGATTATTGTTTTCAATTCTCAGTATTTCAATTCTGCATAACAATTCATGAACTTACCTAAATATCTTGTTTACTTTATATTATAGTTTGCCGCGTTAATTTTGCCTTCCATCACTGGGGGCATGTTAAAATACAATTAATGTAGCAACCGTGTTTCTTTGAGAGAGGGTGACATTATTATCTGACTCTATGTATTACCTACATAACAATATTATTATCCCCAAGCTAGGAGTGCTATCCTAAATCCATATTCTAAATATAACTAATATTATTAATAAAAAATAAATATAAACAAAATAAAATAAATATATTTTATTTCGGACAACTATGATCCATAATTTGTTATTATGTTAGTTAATATTGTTAATTAGATGTGTGTTATTATGTTAATGAGAAACTGTGTATGTTTGTCCTTCTTTCATGTTTCTTTGTATATAGAGGAATTGGATGGCCGGAGAGTGAGTTTATAATCTCTCGCTATGAAAATTATAAGTATTAGTAGAATTGATCCTCAATTTTTGTGAATCAAGTCAAAGTAAAGCGCACTTAATCTGTCAAATATACAACCGGCTAAACCACTGAACCCATTTTCATGAAATTTAATATGCAGTATAAGCTTGAACCCTAGGGAAGGGCATAAGCTACATTTTTTTAAATCCACCCACCCACCTAACAAAACATAGGAAAAACGATTTTGGAGATGTCAAACGTCAGAGCTGTCAAACAAAGTGTTAAAAAATGGTTTGATGTCTCCAAATCGATCGTAATGACACGAAACGATATCGTTTGGTATGCTAACCCCACGGTCTCGAAATATATTTTTTTCAGCAAAAAAATAAAAAAAATTGCTCAATTAATTTATTTAAATTTTATGCCACAAAAGTTGTGTAAACTGTTAACTTTTTGCAGTTAGAGTTAAGTATTCACAAAATAACTTCGAAAGTAGGTAAGTTCTCAGAAATCGGTATAACTAAACCCGCTCTATAGGTGCCCTGTCACCTGTTGAAATAAGTGGAACCGAGAAACGTTCAACTTTAAACCAAGTAGTTTTCTTAAGAAATAAATAAATCAAAGTTTGAAACCGACTTTATGTTGTCTATGAATCACTTTTTCCAATAATTTACTAGATTATTATTACCCCTTGAGAGATAACTCTGTAGTAAAATTAATCTTGATATTCCAGAAAATAGATTGACAAAACTCTGTTTCTATTTCGAAATAAATACTCTTTAGGAGATGAAACTGATTGTGATCTGTGTGCTCAAGTACCTAATGTAGAATGGACAACATTTCATTTTTCGTAAGGTACCAAAATTCGAAAACCGTTTGGAGAGTACGTGCTAGAAAGCTTATTTTTTTTTTTTTATATCCTTTAATTATCGAGTTATTTTAAAATACTGAAATATTGAAAAATAAGGATTAATAGGTGCCTTAATCTGTGCTAACCCTCTAATTTAAAAATACTAATGTCTGTTGGCTAAGTTGTTAGTTATTGAACTCAGGTGTTGCCTTCTATTAATTTTACCCATTTTTATTCCATTTGAAGCTAAATTAATAATTATTCTTTAAATATAATTATAAAAATACTTCTTTTATGTATTTTTTTTTTTGGAAGTTTTGCTAGTTTCGAATGGGCTATCACAGGAAATAAATTTATGACTGAAACTGCGGACAAAAGCTAGTATTGTTATACATTATGAATAATATTGTGGCGATTTGAGTTCCGGCTACGGCAACACCCATTCGGGAACACGGGACATTTCTACAGTATATTATACTCTTTGCATTTCTATAACGTATACTCTGTGGCTTGACTGACACTATCTGTCACTTTCTTTGGGTGGCAGTTTATATTTTTTATTTTTAGTCCTAGCTAAGGTTTTTAGTTTATAAGTCCTCAGGATTTATAAAAATTCAAAATTAAATTAAAAATATAAAAACTCAACCAAAAATAAGATATAAAAATACGTGTCTCTTATTTTTTAATATGTTTTTAATTAAAGTAATAAAAATGGGTGATTAAAAAAATGAAATGTTGTCCATTAAATCATCTACATAGTAGTTACTTTAGACCATGTACCAATGGGTTTTTATATTAAAAATCTATGTACATTATCCGACAAACCGTATAAAAAAAGGCTTTTCCACCTACATACCTAAACAGAGCTGGCCACTTGTTAGGCATAGCCTCAAAAAATCTTCGGGTAAGTGAGGAAGCCTTTGTCTTCCGCTGAGTACCCTGGGGCTACGGTTCGCTAGTTGACATCTATATTAATATTATAAAGAGATAAATAAAGTTTGTAAAAACTAAAAAGAGGAAGCAATGTATTTGGTGGACTAAACAACCCAAGTAGCAATTAATTATTTTTACCCCCTTAGCTATTAAATGATGATAAAAGTACATACATTTTATTTCATTTTACATCTCTCTGAATAACTTAAACATTACAACAAATATATATCTACCTATATATACAATTAAACCTATTACAAAAATTTCAATTACAACCTAAAAAAACATGCCGTCGAAAATACCCCCCTGTGGCATAGTACCGAGTACACTGGCAGCGTTTCCTCTTTGTATACAAAGACTAAGCCTTTGTAAAAAAAAACTTCCAGCTCTTATATCACCAGTAGCCAATATAAGTCTGGTCGAAATATCCATAATATTTTTTGTGTCGGATGACCATGGGCCTAACGTTTCTACTGCCAACGCTGCAAAATTGTAGTCTGATATCAAAGAAGAATATTTGCGGCGTTTGAGAACCTGTGACTGTTCGGCCGCGCTCCCAGCTCTGGCGGCCGTTCTGCTAATATGCGACAAAGCCAATGTGTCCACACATGTGGCGTCCCATATCAGTACCCGACCCAAATGCCATGGTATCAGTGTTGCTCCGTCGGGTCTCTTTCCGCCATCCCTGACCATGCCTTGAGGTTCTAATATGGCAGGTACAGAGGCAGTTACGAGAGCTTGGCGGACCAATTCATTGTTAGCACCATGACGGTATGCGCGACCAGCACTTTTAGGACAGGACAGACCATGGCGACCATAGTTGTCTACTGTTTTACCGCAGGGGCAGCGATGAGACGCACACACTTTGCAGCCTAGGCGAAGACCAACGGAAATTTGTAGTGTGCTGGGATCTAAAATCGTACCTAAATTTTTGGAAGGGAGAGCGTGCATCCAGGGGCCAGATTCTCGTTTCGAGACTGCCAATATCCTCGCGCGGTCCACATCATTGTGGCTACCAGCAAGGAGAGACAAATGTGTTTCTTTAATATAAGGTTCATCCCACATATTTTGTTTTTCCTTTTCAGTGGGTAAAGTGTCTTCTGGATGGGCTGTTTTCCAAGCCATAACTGCTTCCGACAAGCTTGCAATCTTAACATCAGCCAAAGGAATTTTTAGAATGTTGCTGATGACAGATAGCACACCATGTGAGGAGGCCAGAAATGATGGTAAAGCGAGAGTTTACGGATACCTAGCCCACCACACTTAATTGGAAGAGTTGCTTGCTTCCATGAATAATCATCGAACTGTAAATTTAAAATTTTGCATAAAGTTGTTTTGATTAATGAATCAATAGACTCTAATTCTAGTTGAAATATCCAAAAGGGGCAAGACCGCATTAAATACATAAACCTAGGTGTGAATAGGCACAGCCGTAAGATGTATAACGCCATATGGGGTTTTAATTCGAAAAGAACGCTAGACGATTTTTGGAAATTGTTTAATTTTAAATTTATTACATTTTTGAATGCTTCCTCAAATAATGGAGATCCAAGCAAGGTTAATGATTCTTTGGTTCGCTCAATAATGTCAGGAGTCAATAATTTGAATTTTTTGAGAAGAAAGTCTCGTGATTCCGAGGAAATGTGTTCTGATAAAATATTTCACACTTTTTAAAATTTAGCGTCAGACCAATACCAGTAAATTGTTTAATAATTTCTTGAAGGTCTTCAAATACTGATGACGCATCGCCTCCAATGGATCCATCATCAAGATACCAAAGGTTGAAATCAGATTTTAAGTTCGAAATTACAGAGTTTATTGCCAAACTAAAAATTAAAGGACCCAGGGGATCCCCTTGCTGGCAGCCTATGCAAGATTCAATTTTATTTTCGCCGTAGAGTAATTTAGAAGAGGAGCCATAACATTGCCACAAATAATGAAACATTTCCGGCACTTCTTTTTGAATTTCGGTAAGAAAAAGTAGCAATTGCCAATATAATATCTTGTATGTTTATACTATTCCTAAAGTTGGGTTACTTTAGGATAAAAACGACTTTACTACTACTTTGCAAATACTATTTTTACTTTGAATCAAAATAGTTTTAATTTACCGTTACTTAAGAAAAGTTTGTATTCTCAATACCAAGTTAAGTATTCCCAAAACTATTTTGTATAAAGTATATCTAAATCTTAAGTCTACTAAATCTAATATTACTGTATTAAGCTTATTTAAAGGCTCAATTTAAACGCTACTGAATTAACAATAAAGTATTTGGTGTATTTTAAGTAAAAACTAGCTTTGATCATCATCATTACATCAAACGATCTTTTCTAGGTAAAATAAATTCATTTAGTCTTTATATAAACCAGTTTTCAGAATAATAAGCATTAAAGGGACGGCTTCATTCTGTAGTGGATCCAAAAACCAAAAATAATAATGGATGAACTTAAAAAGATAAAAAGGACCGGGGGATTTCGCCGGCGTGTACAAAAACATAAAAAATCTTATGTTTAACAGTGTTTGTACCGGAGCAAGTTTGGCAACGAATGTTAGTATTGCACCATCTGCTAGTATTAAATTTTAATTTATAAAACATAAAAATATTCAATTCTGTAACAGAATTTTCAAGTACCATCACCTTCAAATGAAAACAAAGACAGTGCATTATTTTCTGTAATAGAACAATTTGAAAGTTTGGATGCAGCAGTAGACACTGTAGATAGTGATGATTCTGATAGTAGTGTATCGAAATTTGAAAGCGACTGTAATTTTAGAGAAGAGCTAAGAAACTGGTCTATTGTTCATAATACGCCATATACTGCCATTAATGATTTGTTAAAATTATAAACAAGCACGAGCAAAATCTTGTACCAAAGGATGTGCCAGAACACATCTTCATTCAGTAAAAAATGTTGAACTAAATGCTTGTGATACTGGAGAATACTGCCACAATAGTTTTAAAACTAATATTTTAAATTATTTTGGAAGTTTGAAATATATAATATGTAATAATAAAATATATAATAAATATTTCGTCGTAGAATTTGAAGACAAATTAGGATACAAAATTAAGTAAACATCTAAGAAGATAAATATCTGTTCAATATTATATAATATGTTTGAACTGATAATCGTAGGTTCCTAATGAATTGTCTAGATTAGTGAATTTGGGAAGTAAGTTGTTTCTAATTTGGCACCAACCGTCTTCAAATTCTACGACGAAATATTTATTAGGTATTTCTTACTATTCAGTGCAAATTTTTAAAGTCGGTACACTTTTTTTTAAAAGTTAATTTATTTTTCCCTTTTAAGTGATTTTGCTGCCCTGAGAGAAGAATAAAAACGCAAATAAAAAAAAATGGAAAAATAAAAAAAAACTGCCGTGGATGGGATTTGAACCATTTGCATCCTGAACTGCACCATACCATACCATACCTTTAGCCGTTAGACCACCATCGATACAAAAAACGAATGAACCAATTTTTATGACATAAAAATGGGACCAATCCGGAACAATTATCTGTCGATTAAAAAAGAAATCAGCAAAATCGGTCGGATTGAGTAACGTCTTTTTTTTTGAAGTCGTTAAATTGTCTAAATAATAACTGTTTAGCGAATGAAGATTTAAGTTTTATTTTATTAGGTATTTTTTGAATTTACGAGGGTTTTGGTATAGTAGTCCTAACTAGGTATTGTAGATATCTTGAAAACTATTACATTGTATTAAGTCAACCTGTAGGATATCTTGAAGTGACTTTTAAGAGACTCGCTAATTCCATTCTCCTAAGTTCGGTTAAACTTTATCTTACAAGTAGTATTTTATTAAAGTAATTAAAGTATTTAAGTAAATTTGCCTGCAAGATATCTACGATACCTTGTTTAGACAAAGTATTGCTACTTGGGAATGTAGGTATGCAGATATACACAACTAACAACTAAAAGAAAATTAATATACATAATGCGCGTTTTAGTTCACTTACTTATGGAAGCGAGACTTGGGTATGGAATAAGAAGCATGAAAGTAAGATAAATGCAGTGGAAATGCGGTCTTTATGTAGAATGTGTGATATAAAGCGTATTGACCGCATCCGAAACGATATCATTAGAGAAGATGATGTCATGACTAAAATGTAGAAAAGTAGTTTACTTTTGTAGTTTTACGTTGAAAGAATTAAGAATGAAAGATTGACTAAAAATGTTTATATGGCTGAAGTGAAAAGAAATGCAGAGGATGACCTAGGTGTATATATATAAAATATATTGATCGATGGCTATATTAAAAGTACACACAATCGCCGAGCATGTATGAAAGGTATGATGAATATAAAAGAAGCGAAAGAGGTATGTCAGGATCGTAGCAAATGGCATTCGATTGTCTCTGCCTACCCCTCTTGGGACATAAGGCGTGAAGATGGATAGATAGTTTGTAAGTATGGGTGTAGGGGATAATCTCTCAAACTACTGAATAGATTCCAAAAATTCTACGATATCCCTCAGTAATATAGGCTATATTTTATTTTGTTCGAATATAGGTGGATACAAGAAGTCAAGAATTTCTCGTACATGTAGAAGTGTACGGAAGAAAATAGAAACGAATTTAGTAATTTTCACCTGAATTAATTTAAGTGGTTCCCCCGGCGAACAGCCCCACAAGTGTTTCAAATCTATATAAAAAAGTTGTTAAACCTCACTATTTCATGTCACAGGCGGAACAAAAAACTATGTCAGTGCAGTAAATAACCTTTCATCAACCTACGCAATTCTCAGTATCTATGAAAGAGTGTGAAGACTATATGGATAACCTCCCTTAGGATCTGCTCTCTATCATATAAACAGCATTAGCTACCACAAGAGATTTCCTCTGAGACCCACGAAGAACTCAAAAGATCAGGAGCACTTTTAAAAATAACAAGGAAAATGCGTGAAGATTGAATTTGTTACAAATAACTTCCAAAGTTATAATGGAGTACATAATCGCTGCAACATTCGTTATACATTACAGGTAGCATAATCTCCTGGGAAAATACTTTCCAACATTTCCTTATTTTTTGATATTCCAAAATAATTCCATCCAGGATAGGAACACGACGAAATATTAAAAAGCCTAAAGTCCTTTTTTTCTCAACTTCAATCTCTCCTCAAAAATATAGGTTTGTAAGTAGGTACCTTACAATTTCAGTGTCAATAATATAAGTTTTAAGTTTATTTGTAAGTTTATTGAATATTCAGACACTCCAGCCTAAATAAATGTTTATAAAATGCTTGAAAAATACACATTCCCATACGCCGCCGACGCGACGTTAATTAATTACACAAACCAGACATTGAAAACACACTCAAATGACACTTGGCGCTAAGTGAGATCCCACGCCTTTTTTTTACAAGTTTTATTCTAACATAACTATGGCTATGTATAGATAGTTATATACGTAACAATTCTTATATTTATTTCATCCAATCTAATCTAAATCCATTTAAAATTTTATAAAAAGGAAACTTTTTATTCAAAAGCTTATTACCAAATAATGTACACGTAGTTATTATAATATTAACAAACTTAAATCTCTTGAAATAATTACGAGTTACGACATAGTGCAAAGTTCTGAATATAAAGCTTTCTCTTGTAATTTAAAAATGTACTTACGAAATTTTGTTCTCCTTTTGTCTGAATATTTTATACGTTTTTAATGGACGGTGAAACCTACGTCCTGTAATGCTCATAGTATTTATTTATTTAAATTCAAATGTATAAAAAGTTTTCACGTTCTCGGCATACATAAGTATCATGAAATAAATATAGTGAGGTTTCAGAAAAATATCTTAAATCGTAAGAAAGTGCGTATTGTGAATATTCGTTGTGGTGCTTCAATTCCATTACAATTATAAATATAAGTAGGTATGTATCGGAAGATTAGTTTTTGGGAGATATTCAATTATCGTAATTGAATGTCGTTGGTTGATTCCGCTTTCAAAGATTACTTTAAAAGAAATAAAATATACTTATTTTTACTTGACTGAGAAATGACACAGTATTTCCAAAATCCTTATAAATTATAATGCAATATTATGTTACTCATTTTTTTTAACCCGCTCCACCAAGTTCCTTTTATTCCTTTATCTAATAAGTGTATGTGTTCCAAAAATCAGACCAATAGAAGCACATTTAGAAGTCGCGCAGAATTGAACGAAAAAATAAATATAGCGAAATAATTAACAATTTAGCTAATGCAATATTAAATACATGAGTGGCTCTCTAATCATGAATATGTAGTAATACATACTCATAATTAGAAAACCTTCTCGTAATCACTGTCCTGCGGTAAAATGTCAAGAAGGCTAGCAGCGTTTCCTCGCTGTATAGCTATGCTAATACGTTGCCCTAGGTATGCTCCAGCCCTCTTGTCACCTGAAATGTCGATTAGACGAGATTATAGTTCCTTATAATAATTTCTTTGCTCCGAGGCCCCACGGACCCATGGTTTCAACCCCAAACGGTGCAAATAAGTAATCTTGTTCAAGGTTTTCAGCTGTTGTATATCACACATTACTAAATTATTTTTTCTAAAAGTTTATTTTAGAAATATCTTCTTTCATAGTTTGTAATAGAGTTAATAGAAAAACAGAAAATAACTTTACTTTTGTTATGATATTTCAATTTCAGACATCTTTTTAAATATATAATAAATGTTCAAAGGCAACTCGATTATAAAAGAAACAAAAAGGAACCAATTTATATGAAACAGATTATATTTCTCCAAAATGTTCGTTTTATGGACGTTCCTTTAATTGTTTATATTAATTTCAAAACAAGTCTCCTTTTATTTTCAATGAAAATCAGTTTAAAGCACGAGAAAATTAAATTGTATTTACAAAGGTTTGATTATTTTGCTATCGGATTGATATTTGATTAAGAACCAATTCTAAATATTAATTTAAAACTTTCATCAAAACAATAAAGCTTCTTATAAATTATTTATGAGTAGGTAGTGGAGAGCCATTAAGAAGTTAGAAGTTCTTTGGTTTAATGATTTTATTATCGATAACTAAATAATTATAAACGTTGTATACAATCCTGTAATGGTATAGCAAATAGGGAGGTGGAGGAGCCGAGTGGACCAGGCCAATCGTTCGGGTCTATACCAAAATCCTTCAGTGTTATCCTATTACCCACTCCCTCCAGCAGAGAATGGTCATTTGCCACGGTCCTGACATACCTCTTTCGCTTCTTTTATATTCATCACACCTTTCATACATTATTATTAAAATATGTTACAACAATAAAATTAAGTTATAACAAAACTCGAAACCTATAATACTTACGGAGATACCTGAATATGGCGGAGGGATGTCATTTTCATTTACGAAATGCCTACATTTACAGATTTAAATTTATAAATTAGATTTGGTAAATAAAAGTATAAAACAATACTGGCAAGATATTTTTTTTTGCTAAGTGACTAACAAGCTCATAAAATATAGAGCCCAAAAATATTTGTACGTGCTTTAGAAAATACCCTTAATTAGGTGATTGACAGTTAAATTATGTTGTATACCTAGTATTATGTAGTCTTTACTAATATTATAAAGAAATAGTGAGAGTTTATAAGAATGTCTAGATGAATGTTTTATATTTAAAAAGTTAGGGTTCAGTAAGATGTAGCAATATTTGTAGCTAAAGCCGGAGAAAAACTTGCGACCTGGCTAAAATAGAGGTTATTTTCACATTTCAAATATTTCCACCGGCGAAGAATTCAGTATTTTCTAATTGACTTGTTTAAACTAATGCCAATTTATACAATAAATCATTTAATAATTTATGAATTCGACATGCCTTTCTTTTGATTTGGAAATTGTTGTACAAAAATCGAATAAAATCGACTTTGATTAGATAAAGGACTTTCTAATATAAATATCTACTCGAACCTGAAATATTCATATTTTTTCTTCCGTCTTCTTCCAATTGTATTACGACAGGGAAATCACGAATACTTGAGATAATATTATAATAGTAATTGTGTTTTTTCGCTTTTACTAGTAGAAATTTATTTTTATGTTTCTCTATTATATAATTCTGCTTACAGTGTGGCCAGTCAACGAGTATAAATATCCAAATTTGGTGCCACATATTAAACAAAACTGGGACTAGAGCTATATAATATTTTCAGACGTGTGGATGACGACTTTATGTGCCTTCTAACGAGTATATATATATATATATATATATATATATTCGTGCTTTTACAATACAAGTCTTTATATTTATTTTATATCTTTATAAAAAATATGCATAAATATGTAGGTACAGGCTACAATAAAAAAAACTGTAGGTACTACTAGGAAGAATGCTCACGCGTCCCCGTGGCCCGCCGACAACCGGCCCTCAACTCACCCCCGAGGGCGCGGGTATGCATGATGCATTTCCCCACGTAAAAAAAAAACAAAAGGTATTTTTAATTTGTAGTTAAAACTTCTTGGGCTCTTTCTGAACAGTGAACGAAACTGAACCGTCGGTGACACTGAATCGCTTTGACGAGTGGCTTAAAATATATAGTTTTTACTTCTATCGTGTGATCATATTTTTTTAATTAGTTCAAAATCTGAAATATTCCAGTACTATTGAAAATGAAAATAATCCATGCTGATTTTCAAAAGAAAAACTTCAAAAGCTTTGTTTTCTTCTCCGTATACAACCTTTGCGTGGATAGTAGAAATTCTTTCTAAGTACCTACTATGAATTTTCATATTTTCTTTATACTTTTCTGATATACAGGAATGTTTTATTACAAAGGGATAATTTTATTTATTACGACAAAATATTTCAGGACGTCTCCTTTACTGTGTACAACAATATTTTATTTGCTTTTTGCAACATCTACTATCTACTACTACTATCTGACGGTACCGTGGGATTTAATTTCTTGTTAATTTAACTTACCATTATCATGATCTAATATCCCGGTTTGATAATTTCGCAAACCAAACAGGCAATTAACAACTTTCATGGGCATTACAAGAAACACTACAAGATCAAGAATTTTCTTGCTTTTGCCCTCCTCTTATATGTGCTTTTATCGACTCCTCGTGCTTCGGAGGGCTCTTAAAGCCGCGTCCGGTTGTTTCGATGGCCGGAACGATCTGTCACACACATCCACCGCTGATAGTTTGACACATTATTTAATTGAATCTTATGTGTGTGTGAGTGAGTGAATTGCATTTGATATTTGACTAGTATATTAGATATCTGTGATCTAAATCGTATGATTTCCTTCGCTAATGTGTGGCCTGGCCTGTGTTCAATCTCGAACACTTTCGGTGAGATATACCGGACCAGTACGTGGGCTACTTAAGACTGGAATATTTTGTCTCTCATATGAATATTTATTCAAAAGACAAAGTGTTGAAAGTCAAAAAGGCTTTATTGTCCCTACCATGACCTTTTAGTAAAGCCTTCGCAGGTGTAACACAATAGTTCAAAATGACTCTTGTAAACATGTAGGTAAGTAGGTGCAATCCGATCCCTTCGTCACAGCTACGTGACCCAAATGGTAACTTCTCAAGCGATATATACTAGAAGTGAAGTATAATCCTAACCCAATATTGGCAGTTTATCGAATTTGTGAAAATGGTGCAAAATACCGTATTTTTTTGTGAATAGCTTCTAATAAGCGAGATTTCACATTGTCATTTTGTATTGACTTTGTTTGGGCATAAGATTAATTATTTTTTGTGTCGTTTCGTAAAACGCACATAACAATTTTATAGCTCAATCTCTCGCAATACATAAAGTGTGATCGGCTAAATGTATCTAATAATATAAAATTCCCGTGTCACAAGATAGTTGCCATTGCCATACTCCTCCGAGACGGCTTGACCGATTTTTATGTTTTTTTTTGTTTATATTAGGTAGGGCCCACGATCGGTCGTAATCTATTTTTCATACCCCTAAGTGATAAGGGTAGGGTAAAGGTAGGAGTAGGGGTAGGGGTAGGAGTAGGAGTAGTGCAGGCAAGCCAACGTTTGGGCAGGACTACGTCTGCGCCGGGTCCGCTAGTATCAATATAAAAATCGGTCATTGTGGGAACGTCATTGTTAATGATTGCTCACTACTTTGTGCGCGTTGTATTAGGAAATAGGAATACAATTCACCCCCTTGGGTAGGTAGCGTGATGTTATAAATAGCCTATAACCTTCCTCAAGAATTGGGCTATCAAATGCAAATATTTTTCAACTCTGACTGGTAGTTAATGATATTATAATTTTTTTGTCCTTCTTTCACGTCAATACAGAGTACAGAGTAATGGATTTTTTTTACACATAGATAGTTTGAAAGCCGGAAATCCTTTGAAATAAATAATCTTATGTCACATTTCAAAAATTCCACTGGCGACGCCGGGCGGAAAGCTAGTAATATTATATTATATATGGAACCCTAATATACTTTAAAAACGATATCTAAATAATCCCACTTAGATCTATATTAGTTTTGAAATTAGAGACAGACATTTACATAGATTGCCAGTAGTCTTCATATTGCAAGAACTATGAACAGTAAAATAAAATGTTATCACACCAGACTAGTTTTCTCTGTGGAGACAGTTAAAGCGACTTCATCTTTTCCTGCATATAAAGTTGCAAGTAATAACATCAGAGCAACTCTAGGTATTGTCTTGGTCTCGTCTAGGACGATTTTCTCGTTTCCATTTATGTTATCCCACCTAAATCCTTACGATTCAATAAACAAGAGTAATGTGATATTCATTGTTATTCAGTTTGCAATTTTGAGTTAAATTGAAAACGTTTGGTGTATGGAAAATTTTTGAAAATATAACTTTGTGTAATATAACTTCAGATGTAAGGTATATCTTTTATACAGCTTTTAGAAAATAATGAATAAGTCGTATTTTTAGGACTAGAGATTCTATATAGATTCTAAAAAGTGCATATACGTGCCCTCCGAAATACATAGTTTAAATTTCAAAACACGAGTTTAGCTTTTTTTATTCGAATGAGGATTGAACCCGAGACCTCCCAAACCATTTTATCATTTATGAGTTGACGATGTTCTTTTATTGTTATTACATCGCATGTTATAAAAGGTACCTGCCATATGGAACATAATAAATCTCAGCCATTTCTTATTCCGCCAGTAAATCTGAACTTTGTCATAATAAATATCCAATTGTATTCAATGTTTAGTATGTGGATACCGTAGTGACTGAACGGATTTGCATGAAGTTGAACACAGAAATTTCCGCGGTATTCATGCAGTTTGTACTTCCTTGTGATATTTGCATATTTTAATTAGAACACGTGTAAGCGACTAAACACTATCTGGACAAACACAAGTTTCGGGCTAGTGTTTGTTATTGTTCACACGAACTATTCACATGGCAAACAAAACGTTGAAATCACTGTTTATAAAATTGTAAGTACTTTATACATCAAATATGTTTTTCATCAGGTAGGTACTATTTTATCAGAAGATACATAATAATATGCTTGCTGTTATCAGATGGAGCATCTCAGCGCTTTACCATACAAACACGCGTGACACCTTGCGAAAGGGACAAAAGCTCGGAAATAGGAACAAAAGAGCGGGACGAAGAGCGGCGTATATACGTATGGGCAGAGCGTCTGCTATGCTATGTGGCACGCTGAGCGGTTGTGTTACTCCATCTATGTATTTTATACTGATCGAATTCTGCAGCACATGTGATTTTTGAGATCTTTAAGTACTTTTTTTTGTAAAATAAAACCATTTTCACCACATCCTGGAAAGGAACTATTGCTACGAGCAAGCTACGAGATTTAGAAAGTGATACGACGAAAACAGTAGTCGAATTTCTTTATTCCTTTTGCTGTCTAAATTTTAAATTAATATTGAAGCCCGTAAAAATAACTAAAGTGGACCTAAGTCTAGCTCCTAATATCTTTAGTTGAAGAATATTTCTATATCTGTGTCTTTGGCATAACACGGGATGTAGTAATGATTTCCACATGCCGTCTTTGTAGATCTAACCGGACTGCATCATGCCATAAATGTATAACAGTAGCCTAAAGCCTACTTAGAAAAGCTCTCAAAAGCATGATTTTCTATGGATGATATTTTGGAGGTCTCTTAGCAGCTACAATATCTTCTCAATCCACATTAATTATTAAATAAATATATTTTAGACTAATAAGACTTAATTTAGACAATGTTTTTCAAAATTAAAAGCGACGATTTAATAAGCCACGTATTATATTGTTAGAGTTTAGCAAGCGAGCCGCCATCGGGAGTTTACCTAACCGACCACAAAGGGAGATGTTAACGAGTTATGAAAAGTTATTTAAATGTAAATTTTAAAATATTTACTGAAAATAGACAAAAAAATACACTCTGTAGGTATTCATGTGTATAGGTATCTACAATAAGTTCTCCGCAGCGTTATTAAACATCAACATGAAATTGCGGAAACAGCTCGAGTGATTAATGAAAAGTATCGACATAACAGATGTACGGGGACTGAAGCTGATAGGTCGGTAACACGCAATTATCTAAATTGTTCAAAGCAAAATATAAAAATTGTATACAGAGATAAAAAGCTTACGAATACTTTTGGCGAATACTTTATAGAGAAAGAATAATGTCCCATAGAGACAAAGCAGGACACAAAAAACAAGTTTCCGCGACGCTACTTTGTCTCTATGGGACATTATTCTTCTCTTTCTAACAGAGATTTTGTCTCACCGCTGGCGTACGGTCCACCAAAATAGAGCACAGACTCGTCCAATTCTTGTACCGAATGGTCCGCCTAGATCGTCTGGCGATCGGAATGGGAAATTTTCGGTGCGGTGCCCGACAAATGTGTGGCCTAGTTTAGAGATATTCTCCCCGTCTTGCTCGCACGCAAGAGTACCGTTGCTGAAACCTGAATTTTTTATATTGGTTTGTCTCTGTGGGACATTATCTCTTTCTCTTTCTCTTTCTAAAAGTTGTTTCGCTACACCCGGTATACAAAATATACAAAATACAAAAAAAAACCTTTTCTTGTTTCTATTTATTACCAAGTTTCCATTTCAATATTATTTTTATATCCTTTCATAATTCAATTATTTTCCCAAAATGTAAGCTTCGATAACCAAATTCGGATTAAGGTCTAAATAATTTCATGAGTCAATATTTGGTTGTGTTACGCTCCATGTAAATTCTTTAATAAGATTAAAGTGAGTGGTCTTTGATGCTCAAGTTTTGTATAACGATCCTCAATTACCACTGACTTTTGATATAAATTCTAAACACGGGATTTGAACTATATAATTAATTACTGGCCGAGCTTTATTAATATTTAAAAGGACAAAATCCCTTATTGATGTAACCGATAGGGAAATGGTGGAAATTGAATTTTATTTTAGATCTTGCTTTCATTTCCTGTATAAGACAGACGGTTGATAAGAATTTTGGCTTGAAGGTTTTCAACAGAAAAACCTAATTGTGTGTTGTACGTTATTAGAATTATATTTAGGTAGGTATAAGGACTTTTTCATATGAAGTCTCTGATTATAATTTTCCAATGTATTTCAATCGGTTTTTTTTCAAAAATGAAAATCGGCTAAGTGCGATGTGCGGCTATGTGTATATGTCATGTTCATGTAACATATTTTTAAGAACTAGTAAGGAAACCTCGCAATAATTTTTATCGACCTTAATCTTTATATTTCTAGAATAGGAAATGAAACAAGGTAGTAAAATTAAAAAAATACTCAGTTGTATTACAGGAGACTTCAATTCTGTATAGCTGACATTACCAATTTCAATACATATCTCTCTAACTCTGGAATTCGCAAGATAAGGCAAAATTCGCAATGAAGGGTCGCACAGTAAAATGTCAATTCCAGTCCGTCGTCCGTCCTTATCTCATTCATACAAAATGTCTGAAAACTTTCAAAGGACATTTAAAATTTCAATATTCCGGCTAACTTGTATGCTAATCTAATAATAAATATTTAATTTCACTCTTTGTTATCATATTTTATTTTATCATATAATTTTAGTGTTTTGTAGGTAACCACTTTTAATTTATGATTTTTTTATGTAGAGACATTATTAAATAAATAAAATACTAGACTTTCCGCCCCCGGCTCCGCCCGTGGATATATTCAAGCAAAATAGTCTATAATAATATGTGACTCAGGGATATCGTCGCTTTCTATTAGTGAAAGAATTTTTAGAAGCGGTTCAGTAGTTTTTGAGTTTATTTTTTACAAACAAAAATACAAAAAATCAAATTTTATCTCTTTATAATAATAGTATAGATTTTAGATTCATGTTTATTTGAAAAAAAACTTAAAACCTCCATAATACCTAATGCAAAAAGCCTTTATTTACGATGTTTTAATTACATAGTTAGAAGTTTTATTTCCGGTTAATTGGTTACAAAATAGACAAAATATCTTAATGTTTTATAAAAAGAGGGATTGAGTATTCTTTTCTATTACTCATCTTAGATTACATAATCTAGAAAACTACTGGACTGATTTGAAAAGATTTTTAGTGTTGCTACATTATTTTGTGACGGGCATGTTTTATTAAAACATAGTTCGGCATACTTCGGTACTTATCATTTGGATAAGTGAAAAAGCTTGTGTGGTGGCAGGCACTGGCAGGGTGGAACAGCAGGGCACATGCCTTCATCAGACAGAAGAGCGTCGCCGATGGAGAACATTGAGATAGATAGATAGGATTATGGAGACGTTGCTGTGTGGAATCCTCAGTAATGAGAGACCGACAGAGGAGGCGGTAAGTTATAATAAATAAAATTTATGGCATAATTGTCTACTTTTACTTAGTTTTTGTCTCTAATGAGTTTCACGTTACATAAACTAATTATTTATTTTTTTCACTTAACATTATAAAAATATTATAAAACTTTTTGATTGGCTAAAAATGAAATCGACTTCCCGTTGTTTTCTAAATCAATTTAGTCGATCATCACTTTTTAGTCGAATCACTTGTCAATAATTTGTATAATTAAATTTATAAATTAACTTTAAAAAAAAAGTGTACCGACTTCAAATTCTACGACGAAATATTTATTATTTCTTATCTTTCGGTTCAGTTGATCGGAATGGAATAAGCAATAGCAACCGTTGCTAAGGCTTTTCTCTGATGCATAATTTCAGCCGTAAACAGAGACAAATTACTGAATTTCTAAAAAAACTACTGAACCGATTTTCGTCATATGTCTGTGACATAATGTGGAGAAATTATTATATCCTTAAAAAAATAAGTCGTCAAAATCGGTACATATTTCATCGAGATACTGATAATTGACTTATAAAGTCAGTTTTTTCAATGAATTACTGAAAAACTAATGAACCAATTTTTATGACATAAAAATGGGACCAATCCGGAAGAATTAGTGTCGATTAAAAAAGAAATCATCAAAATCAGTTCATAAACGACGAAGTTATCCGCGAACACATATAAAAAAAATATATATACGGTCGAATTGAGTAACGTCTTTTTTTTAAGTCGTTAAAAACCTCAAAAATGGAGATGAATGAGGCATATGTTAAGGAACAAGAACTGTAAGTGGACTAAAGTATAACAGACCTACGCAAGAAACAGTAAACGCAGAGAAAGTCGACAATTCAAAAGATGGTCCGATGAGACTGGCCAGAGACTCTGGAAATCACTAGAGGATGTCAGTAGACAAACTGATAAAAAATACATTAGTAAATATATTAAGAGAACTCGAGTCGCAATGTCGGTTGAAAATATGCGTGAAATTGATGACTTGCAAAAGGAATGCTCGTTTTAAAAATTTAGAACCCTAAATAATAAAAATATGGCTTAATCCAACTTAAAATAATAACTATCGACTGCGTGGGATGGAGATGTTGTATAAATAAACTTAACTTTCCAGGATTACTTAGATTTGCCATATTTTTGACAGTTATAAGATGACCTTGACTAACGGCCCTTAAGTACAAAGGATATTATGTAACAATTCAAACAACTTTTTTATGTAGAAAAAATATATGGCTCCATAGCCGCTTTATGTGATTGAATAAATCCACACTTCTTTCTCTATAAGGTTCTTTATACACATTCGAATAAAAAGTATCGATAAGTGAACCATTTTGTTTATATTAAGGTCTATATTTGCATGCGTTTGTTTAACAACAGGAAGCCATGTAAAAGTCGTTTATTTGTATAACACTTGAAAAGGTCTGAATCTTGACCGAGCTTTAGAGGTTCTTCTTACTACACAGGAAATAAATCCCCTTAAATCGAGAAAGGGTACGAAATATACGCTTCAAAAATACTACGTAGATACAATAAAAGTCCTATGTCCTGAAAATATTGTGGACTTGGAAAATACAGGAAGACATAAAAATGTTAAAGTTAAATATTAACTTATGCTTAGTTTACTTATTCATATATTAAAAAGCGAACAAATATAATAAAATATAAGGAAATTATTTGAGTGGGTGAAGGCGGAAAGCGACCATCAGTCTGTGGCAATCGAATCAAGTTCAAACCAGAGCAAACTAATTTTCTTCATTTTACTCACACAATCATCTTTCAGTTTACATTCCAGTCATTCATTACATTGTATTGTGTAATTGTTAATTGTACCAAATAAATATTTTAAAAATATTCTCTAATAATGCATTTCGTGGTCTAAAATTATTAAGTATAGCTTTCCGATGCGGCATCGCCTGTTGAAATTTTTGAAATGCGATATAAAAATGTACTACCCTAAAAGATTTTCGGGACAAAGAGTATAGCCTATATATTATGTAATTCTCAGATCCTCCAACTATTTAACATACAAAACAAACACATCTACACGGCGTTTATACATTGCGGTGTGGCCAGAGACAACAGTAACAATGTACACATTTTGCCTGTTTTTCATATTGCACAGAATAGGTTGCTTCACTTAATGGACCTAGAAGTAACGTGAGAAGTTAGCACTTTTGGGACGAGTATGAATTGAACTCAGAACCTCCCGGTTTTAAGTCAACGTTCTACTAATTAGGCTATTTAGATATATAGGTTCTGCCAGATGATCTGAAGCAAATCCACCAATCGCTAGATCCGATTCTGAAAACTCTTTCACTAATAGGAAGCTACATTATCACTGAGTGCCATAGGCTATATTTTATTTTGTTTGAAAATATTCACGGGCGATGCCAGGGGCGGAAAGCTAGCAGCACTTTATAATTAGAGAAAACAGTCTTTCTCAGTGCAGAATACTTTGGTGAATGCTGCCTAAATTGTGAAGAAGAAAGAGATTAATTTTGACCTATTTATACTCTGAACGAACCAAACATTTCACTCAAAGTAATATATAATTTCAGTAAGCGGTTTTCAGCACGAAACGCGACGAAGAAGCTATTTAAATCTTAAAGCAGGTAAAATCTGCAAATTGTGCAAAAAAAGAGGAAATACCTCTCTCTTTTTGTTTTCATCCCTCAATTAAGGACGATGCCCAACTTCCTGTTCCTCGTTTTGTAAAACTTGGGACAATAGAAGTATTTTACTTTTATTTGAACAATTTGCCAGTCACAAACTTTGTCTGCCTCTGTTTTTTAATCTTTGAAATTAGCTATCGTATTTTGAGACACAATTTAATTCTCATAATTTAATTTAACTTTAAATATTTAAAGACATCATCAATATTTCGATTTTGCAAACAATTGCACATTTTTACTTACTAGTTTATCTGGCCACACCGAAAGCTTTAAACGTTGTGATAATACGAGATGATGGTACGAAATATTAATTAACTTTTATAAAAGTATACCGACTTCAAACACTCAGCAAGAAATAATTAAATATTTCGTTGTGCCATTGAATTTAAAGCCGGTTAAGGCTAAAGAAGATCTGTTCAATATTATCTATGTTTGTAATTAATTGTCTAGATTAGTGAAATTTAGAGCTAGGTAGTTTTTCATTTGGCACTGTCTTCAAATTTAACGGCGAAACGAAATTTTAAATATTTCTTGCTTTTCAGTGAACAATTAATTAATTTATAGGTTAATTTATTTTTTCTTTTGCTCATAATATAAAATAATCAATGAAATGAATAATCACCGAAATTTGCCTACATTTCTTCGAGTTATGACTAAAACTGCCTAAAAAAATTTAAACTACTTAACTAATTTTTATCAAAACAAAAATGGGACGAACCCGAAAGAATTCTCTGTCGATTAAACAGGAAACCATCAAAATCGGTGCACAGTTATTGGCGGAGTAAATGCGTGACATACATACAAAAATATATAATATAAATTTACTTTTACAAAAAAGTGTACCGACTTCAAAAATTTGCACTGAAAAGTAAGAAATAATAAATATAGTAGAATTTGAAGACGGTTGGTGCCAAATTAGGATACAAAGTAATAAACATCTAAGAAGATAAAGATCTGTTCAATATTATCTATGTTTGTACTGATGATCGTAGGTTCCTAATGAATTGTCTAGATTTGTGAATTTGGGAACTAAGTTATTTCTAATTTGGCATGTTTTTTAGCCGTTAGACCACCGTCGATATAAAAATTGACAATTTCGTGTCAATAGCAACCGTTGCTAAGGCTTTTCTCTGATACTTACATAATTTTCAGCCGTAAACAGAGACAATTTACTGAATTTCTGAAAAACTATTAAACCGATTTTCGTCGTTATGTCTGTAAGATAATGTCGAAAAATTATTATATCCTTAAAAAAATAAGTCGTCAAAATGGGTACATATTTCATCGAGATATTAAGAAAAATGTACTTATAAAGTCAGTTTTTTCAAAATTTCTAAAAAACTACTGAACCAATTTTTACTAAAAAAAATGGGACCACCTGTGAAGTATACCCTTTCAAACAAAAAAAAATTCCAAATCGGTCCAGGCGTCTTCAAGTAATCGGGGAACATACATAAAAAAAATAAAGATTCCGACGAATTGTAAACCTCCTCCTTCTGTTTTGAAGTTCGATTAAAAATACAGTCGAATTGATAAAGTCCTCCTTTTTTGAATCGTTTAAAAATAGAGGATTTTCACATAGTATTCTGGTACTTTATTTTTACTGTCAAGTTAATGTTAATCTTATTTAGGTACACGATAATGAAGCATAAAAAGCAGTTTTAGAATGTTTGTCTATCTATCTGTTCCAATATTTGTTTAGAAGGCCCCGAAACGACTAAATGGCTTGTAATTAAACTTTCAGGGATCATAGTTGGCATGCACCGTGTATACTTGAATCTGCTTTTTGTTTCACGAAGCTGAGGTGGATAGCTCATAATTTATATCAAAACGGACCAACGGATCAGCGTGATTTTTGCACAAAGATAGTTGGAGTACCGAAAAGTGGCATGCTACTTATTTGGGAACACAAAAGGACTGGTATCCTAATTTGGGTCCAAAGTAATACGGTTGTACCAAAACAAACTAATTTTATTCGTTGGCGAATACTTTTAAATTGAAAATTAAACTTTAAGCTCTGAGTGCTTACTCATGTTTGATCTTCATGTAATCTGGACGTCCCTTTCAGTGTTTCTTCAGCGGGTTTAATTTAGGTATTTTAATTAATTACCGTTTATATTACAGGTACCAAGTATACGTAAGTACAGTACATTACAAGTTAGGTATATTATTACGCCAATTTGACAAGGGGGTGATCAGTGAAGCTCGTTAGAAACCTAGAAAAGGGTGAGTAGCGGTGCCAAAAATTAACACAATAGATGTTTTTTCTTATACCACTTATAAACAAAGGTATAGGCATGAGAAGTCGATTAATACCATATTCATGCGGCACCTCCGGCTTCAAGGGAGAATTCGCGATAATATCTCGACCGCTCCGTTCTGAAATGAAAAAAAAAAGGAAAAGGATCTTCGATCATTTAATAAAATTTGTTAAATTAGCTGAAGGTTCTTATAAAAATAGATAAAAAAAAATCTATACTAATATTATAAAGAGGTAAAATTTACTAATAAACTCAAAAACTACTGAACCGGTTCTAAAAATTATTTCACTACGTTATTCATGAGTTAGACATATATTTTATATTGTTCGCATATATTAACGGGCGGAGCCGGGGGCGTAAAGTCTAGTTATTTAAAAAATGTGAAACTCGCTATATGTTGACCTAAAGCAGCTAAACTAATTTAAGAAAATTCCAATACACTGAGAACAAATGCGAGGAAATCAATTTTCGCTAATCTTTTATCAGTGGAGAAACTTTTCCAATGAATAACTGTCTGCAACTTGTCACCACTTCGTAGCGGAGTTGGGAGATATATCGCGCGCTCGCGTAGATAGATAGATAGATGATCAAGACTAAAACTGACATATAATGCCGCACTAACTTTTATATTAAGCCTAGGTTCAGTGATCCTATCCGATTCTTCGAAGTTGACGCGGTTCGAATCCCAAATAAAGAAGTAATACTTATATATTACTAGGCTTTCGACCCGGCTTCGTCAATGGAAAATTTTGAAATGCAACATAAGAATGTATCCCGAAGAATTTCCGGCATGGGGTCCTCAGTCCTTCCAACTATCGTTGTGCCAAAAATCACGTCGATACGTTGCTCCGTGTTGACGTGAAAGAATGACAAAAAAAGAAACACATTAGTTAGGATGTAATTTTTGTTCCTTATTGCACGTTACACTCCAGACACTTGGCGAATGAGAGCTAGTACGAAATAAGCGTAAGACTTTCGACCGTCACCACAAGTGTCACGACACCTTTGCTACAGTAGTGCAATTATATTCACGTAAATTGCAAGTTTTGTTTAATTATTCTCAAAAGTTGTTAATTTATTTCATTGTGCCTGTTATTTAACACATATCTATATATCTATCTATCATCACGCCTTTCATCCCAAGAGGGGTATATAGGCAGAGACAATCGAATTTCATTTCTTACGATCTTGACATACCTACTTTCGCTATCTTTTATATTCATCATACCTTTCATACACATAATATATAGCAAAAGGAACTTCGTTCCAACCGGGTGTTCCACGGGCCACGATACCTCTAGAATGTTTGTATCTAAATCTGATTAAAACAGTGAATTTATAATATCCATCCCTTAGTTCCTATTATAGCATTAAAAAACAGACAAATAAAATAATATACATCTACAAATACTTGCTTTTTTGAAACAAATATTTAATTAAAATCACTGTTTGCTTGAGTAGACTAACCACCAGCCGTGTGAAGACTCTAATTGGAAAGATTTATACGAACGTTCTATTTAGTCCAGCAGAAAAAATAAGGTCCATACTATACTTTATTTCAAACATCTTTGCCAGTCTTTGAAGTCAACCCTTGTTGTGTGTTAGCACGATTATACGGAATAATTTATTGTAATCTGAATACGAAGTAATTAGTAACGTTTATCTTATGTACTTATAGGGACTTTATAGGTAAGTATACATAAGCTCTAATTTATTTATGAAACAATCTTCTTAGTCGTAAGATGTACGTAATAGCTACAATTTGTAGTCATTTATTTTACTGTATCAGATTCACCTTTTTCTAAGATATTTTCTTTTTAAAATTCCAATATTTCGTGTTATTAGCTGTTTTTAAAAACTATCCGTAAATCCGATCAAAACATAGTTATAAACACATAACCCATACAAATTATTGAATTTTGGGAAATATTTTCTTGTACACATTTTATATTTAGGTACATCTTCAACAGCAATGTTGAATCGGCATATATAAAACATCAAATACCACCCTACTTATTTTGTGGCATAACCTATGAAATCATTGTAAAAGTTAAATAAAACAGACTCGACAAACGCTGAATTTTTTGAAAAGCTTTCAAAATTGTTTTGATTGGAAACAAACATAGCGACAAATCCTGACAATATGTAAACTTGTTTATATTTTAACAAAGCCCTCCTGTATTTATCGAAAAATGCTATAGCTATATATTAATTGGTTGCGGTTTTGCAAAGCAGAGTGTCCCGGGTTCGAGGCCTTACAAGAAGGTCAAGTGGAGACACTACTTACACAATCGCATCAGGTCCTAGTTTGGGACCAAAACAATAATCAATGTTTTATAGGACAGGATATAAATTATTTAAATATAATTTTATTTTTGTTTTACAGGTTTCTTTCGAGCAGTATTACGGTTCTCATTGCGTGCTCAAAGTCCCTCGGATAAACAACAAATTGCATTCGCAAATTGGAAAAAGCCTTAGGTAGGTAGGCACACGCAATATCGAGAAAATCAATTTTTGGTCGTTCATTCCCTGTGATGTCAAATTATTTATTGGCTCGTTAGATACTATACGGAAAGCCTGAGGATATTATTATTAGCTTGTTATTCTCATAGCTTTATTTGTATTAGGCATATTTTCTTTACGATACTATATAAATAAACCACTCATTTCTGCCCTCTAGGTATATCTCCTTCATTCACCTGTTTGATAAAAATAAACATGAACAAACATATCAAGACAGAACACCCTCCCTAACTACATAATATAAGTAGAAATATATCTAAGGAAATAAAAAGAGTAGATCTATATTATATGGATGGATGCGAAGTGCGAAGATAAAGTTTGAACTTTTTGTCTCAAAGTCAGAAAATTTACAGAACATTATAAACTTGATGATACAAAAGGCACTCACGACCGAGCGTCAGGCCGTTTTGAAGACATGAGTAACAGACGTTTAATAAGTAAGTAGGTAGGTAAGGTATATGGAATATGTCATGAGTGAGGATTGTATAGCAAAATTATGTCCGTTTATCCGTCTGTGTCCATATGTCACATCAGCCATCTTTATATCCATTGTAATGAAAAATTTAAAATTATGAAAATATGTTTGTAGAACTGAGAACTTTTTGCATACTTCTATCTATACGCCATCATAAAAGTTCAAAGATATTTTTCAATCACATGATTAAAAATTCAGGATGTGACCGTAATGTATATTTTCGACTAAAATAACTTATGTTGAGCAAGATAAGTTATCAATAATTAAGTAACCAACAAATTGTATTTTAAAAAATTACATATTTATGATTCGAGAGGTCCTGGATTCGATGGTACAGATCCATCAGCGCGCGAGAAAATTACAGTTATTTAATAAGTTTCCTAAATACTTAATAAATTTATATTATATATCTTAGTAGTTTCCAACTTTTAGACATAATTTTATGAGTTTCCAATGTAAGGACGACATTTTCATGACGTTGATTTCAAGAGGGTGATAAATCACTAGAATACAAGATGAACTTATATCAAATTTACATAAATTTTCTTAGACGATAAAATAACAAAGAAATTCTGTTCTGTTCTGTTGTAGACTAACATAAAATACTTGATTGTATATAAAGTTCAGAATTCTTGTTGTAAGTAACTGTGATCGTCTACATTAGCTGACTAGCAACATGAAACAATAAAATTTTGAATCAAATCAGAACAAAAACTTAAAATAATAATTACAGAGTCGCTGAACTAGAAAATTACATAAATTAGCATATTTTTATTGTACTAGGTACTGCACGTGACATCTAATTTTTATTTCAATCATTTGATTTTACATAAAGTGTCTATTGGAAATACATCGCACCAAAGAATGTACTTATTTTTAAAAGAAGCTCTATTATCGGCTAAAATAGGGAGACTTGGTCTTCCGCTGGGTACCCTGGAACCCAATTTCAGGAACTGTAAAGCAATTCCTGAAGAATGAAAAAAAACTTACAGAGTAATGCCTCTTCAAAAAGACTCTTGAGACAGTATTTTTTCAGAGAGCAAAGGCATAAACATTAGCATTTATTTTGTAAAACAATATTGTAAAGATTACATGAGTATAGTACCAAGTGCACCAAGTGCACAAAATTGTTTTGGCTATGGTTCCCAAAGTAGGTATGATACAAATGTTATAAATATTTTACTCGACCTGCTAAATAAATAAGCTAAATTTTTCGTCAAATTCAATTAAGTATTTTAAAGAAAAGCCTCTCAAAATGTTTTATAAAAACGTGGTCTGACTTGTAAAGTACATTTGTATTCAATGGAAAACTTTAGAAGTTGAATTTAGTAATCTTCTTCTCAGTCGTAGTGCTTATTATATATTATATATCGTTCCCTTTCCTTATTGTCCACGTTTCTGTCATTACCACGCAAAAAACAAAAGCCTATACTTAAAAGCCGGGCATGTAATTTTTTGCCCGGACAAATGTCTAAACATCCGGACATCTGGCAACCCTACCCACGGGCGAAGCTATAATAATATATATTAATACTGAAAACATATTCATGGTTGAATATCGGCTAGCGCAAGAAAACGTAGAGATTTTTATGACCGATTGCGAACGAAACGAAACCACCGTTGGTAAAGAAATTGATAATGTGATTTCATTAACGTCAGAGTCATCAACATTACGATATGGACGAACTCTTCCTAAACCGCACTCTATATAAATATTCTCAGAAGTCGCTTTATCTAAAACAGTGGCGGCGTGTCGAGGGAATCTCTAGAGTTAACAAACTCATGAAATCAATTTAGCGTATCCCAAATAGGGATTCTAATCGAATTTCACCCACGGAGTGAGATGCGTCGTATTACAGTAAAAGGCCTATTTTGCGACACATTAGGTTTTTGTTAATGCAGAGGTAAATTAAATAATTATTTTGTTACAACACATTTCTGCAAAACTGCTTAAAACAATTATTATTTTAATTAAGTGAAAAAAATAAAGTTACACGAGTCATGAAAGAAACGTAAATGCAATCAAAGCCTGCATTAAAATTTCCACACCATCATGGCTTCTATACCTTGCAGTGTGGCCAGATACATTGCATAATAATGTCAGTATTTAGCGCATAGCACTGATGTCGCCAAAACCGAAAACTATTTGCGAACAAAGTTAGAGAATGAAAATTACTTTCAAGGTTTTGAATTCTCTCATCCAAAATAAAATAAATATTCTGTAGCCTTCATACACATTTTAATTATTCTTTTGTACTATAAAACTAGCGACCCGCAGCACCCTTATTTTTTAGAATTTAATAGGCTAGAAATAAGACGATATTATTTTTTGCATCCATAAATAAGGTTGTCGCAGCAAACCAATGATAGTGATAGTTTCAGCCACTCAGTCACACACATCCTAAAACTTCTCAATTTCGAACCTATAAACTTGAAAAGTAGTATTTATACCTATTTGCTCAATTTCGTTTAGAACTGTGGCCACAGTCTGTGGGCACAGAATATATAACTGTAGGTATAAAGTTGTAGGTAGCTAAAAACTTAATTAAAGCTCGGTCTGTAATTAAACTTAATATCGATAAAAGATCGTGTTACATTTCCCAAAAGCTATGTTGACATGATGATTGAAGCAAAGTTCAAAAAAATCAGTGCGCTTTTTGTTCGTTGAAACCTTTACTTTCTGATGGTGTACAAAAAAATTACTATGGAAATTTTTCTCAGAAATTTAAATTGAATCGTACAATTTTAAGCAACATTTCTTCAATGATTTAAATGGGATTTAATCTAAAAAATGTGACTGCTGCATTTTTCGATTAAATTCTAATTACATTTTTGGAATAGAAAATCTTATAATATAATAAATATACTTGTTATGCATCTCAAGAATGTACCTACTTATGCTTAGAACTACGTATAAGGCTTAAAATTGTACGATTCCATTTAAATTTCTGAGAAAATTTTCCATTGTAATGTGTAAAAATGTATTTTTGTAAGAAAAGTAGAGGTTTTAACGTACAAAAAGCGCACCGACTTTTTTTAAAACCAGCTTTTTATGACGTGAGAATTTTCGATTTAAAATGAGGTTACTTTTTTGAAGTCGGAGATTGGTTCCGAATTCGTTTTTTTCCAAATTATACATTTTCCAAATTCTATATTATACCTAATCTTAATTTTGTAAATTATAAATTTTACAAATTCCGAATTTTCCAAATGCTTTATTTTCTTAATTATGGATTGTGCTAACTCTGAATTTTCCCAATATGTACAGTTTGATACAAAAAGCAAAAATATGTTCAGTGATTATGTAAATAATAAGTAAGTACCTATGTGTTATGAATGGTATAATATAAAAGAGCTCATGGAATATTTACAAGGAGTCTATCGAGTATATAGAATACTAGCGGACCCGGCAGACGTTGTCCTGCCCAAACGTTGGCTTGCCTGCACTACTCCTACTCCTAAACCCCTACCCCTGCCCCTACCACTACCACTAACTTTGGATTTTGGATAAAAACTGATTGAACATTCCATTCCAAAGATATCACATCTTTGGAATGGAATGTTCAATCAATTTCTTGAGTCGCTTAGTGAAAATAACGACCAGCTCTATCCTGTAGGCACCTTCAGGCTCCATCATCAGGACCCTAGACATCATCTAGTACCAGAGTACTCGTGAAGACAAATCAAACGAGCCCAAACTCGATGGGTCGCGTCGCTTCGTTACACAGTTCCACTATCCACCTCCTGACCTCCATCATTAGATCAGATCGATTACCAAATGATTGAATTGTCATCCGAATTACATACACTTGCAAAGTTTCAAATCCTTAAACAACAATTAGAAGTTAGTTAAATTCGACTTCCAAGATTTGTTTACATAGGTACATATTGTGCTTAGTTACATTACGTTAGGTGAAACTAATATAAAGCGTGTAAAAAGGAGTCGATAAGCCTAATTCTAATTTCTCAACGCTTATGTCAAAAATTAACTTTAAATAAAAAATTGTACCAACTTTAAACATTTGCACTGAAAAGTAAGAAATAATAAATATTTCGTCGTAGAATTTAAAGACGGTTGGTGCAAAATAAATAATTAGGATACAAAATTAAGTAAACATCTAAGAAGATAAAGATCTGTTTAATATTATATTTGTTTGTGCTGATGATCCTAGGTTCCTAATGAATTGTTTAAATTAGTGAATTTAGGAACTAAGTTGCTTCTAATTTGGCACCAACCCTCTTGAAATTCTACGACGAAATATTTATTATTTCTTACTTTTCAGCGCAATTTTTTGTAGTAGGTACACTTTTTTTTTTAAAGACAATTAATTTTTCCCTTTTAAGTGATTACAAATATAAATAATCGAAATCGGCTTGGCATTTCATCGAGTTACGACAAAAATTGACTTAGAAATCAGTTTTTATTCAAAACTACTGAACCAATTTTCACTAAAAAAAATGGGACCATACGGGAAGCACCAGCTTTCAAATAAAAAAAGAATCATCAAAATCGGTTCACCCAGTCGGAAAGTTCTGAGGTAACAAACATAAAAAACAGTCGAATTGAGAGCCTCCTTATTTTTTTTAAGTCGGTTAAAAATGCTAAGCACCAGTGTGCTTTAATCGACTACTCGTGCTTCTTATAAAAATAACAGATATTTGTATGGGTAGCAACAGCCTTGCCACCTGTTATTTTCAATACGGACAACTGACAATTAGTGGACGGACACTGTTATTGGTGTCTCTGGCCACACCGCAAGATATGAAGGCCGTGAAGAAAAGATAGATTAGATGTGTGAAATATTTTATCACGCGAGTGTACTATCGTACGGAAAATACATAATGTGGAATAATAAGAATATGTAATAAATAATAATGTGTAAAATAAAATAATGCGGAAAATTCGGAATACTTATGTAAAAATAACAATTTGGAAAAATAAGAATGTGGAGTAATAAGAACATGGACAATTTAGAATTCGGACCCTAACTCCGACACCACTTTTTTGACATAAAATCAAAATAACGGGAAAAAATGAATATTTTGAATCAAAAAAATTACAGCTTGTTTAGGACTTAACGAGGTAAGTAACCATCCGTGAAAAATATTTTTTTTATATAAAAAGTCGGTTATTTTGATATATTTATATTATCACATATATTTTGAGATTATGTGAAAAAAGTGTAGATACAAAAGTTGTAGATCTTTTTATTACCAATAACATTGCAATTTAACTTTTTTCGATAGGAATTGTAGTTTTGCCGGAAATCGTGATAAACCGTTTTCCACCCTTAAAAGTCCACCCCCTTCCACTTCCCGACCTCAAATCGTCCGTACTTTATTTTTCACCTTATTTTTGTTTTATTTTCTTCCTTTTCCAATGTATTGGTCTCAAAAATTATCGGCCCTGGCCTATTATGAAAATCTCTAAAAAATGAGCACTGACAGAGGCCGCTAGATACAATTGTTAACTTGCAAATAGTCTCGTAAGCTTAACACGTTTTTTCACTACTTATTTTACTCAAAACCTACTAATCTAATACAATCTAAATACAAAATTTAATCCAAATCGTTCGAGCCGTTTCCGAGAAACTAAATATATCCATACTAAGCCATACTATGAATGCGAAAGTACCTAACTGTCTGTCTGTTACGCTTTCACGGCTAAACAACTGAACCGATTTTGATGAAATTTGACACGGAGGAAAATTTAACCTCAGGAAAGGACATAAATAGGTTACTTTTTTCTAAACTTCTTAAAAAAAATGTTAGTATGGGGCGAGCGAAGCCTGGACGAAAAGCTAGTTTTAAATATGGGAGGTTAATTTTATTAAAAAAGTAAGAGTATTATGTTCGGCCAATGTTCGTTCTACCGAAATTGCATTCGTAGGTAGGGTAGGTATTATTTTGTAAACAATTAGGTATACATTTGATATTCTCATTATTAGGCTAGGGCGGCTAGAACCCGCTCAAAGTACTGAACAAACCAGGAATCCGCATTTGATAAGCACGCATACCGAATGTACCAGTCACATATTAGGATTGGTTGGTATCTCAAAAAAATAAGCGATTTTCTGTTCCTGTGATACTTCTCGCCACAATTTGACAATTTTAGATTAGGTAATAAAATACACCAATCTTACTTTCATTACGGAAAGTAGGTACCTAATATCACATAAAAAGAGCGCTGGCTGTCGGAATGGACGGTTTGTTTGTATTTTGGCTAGGCAGACCCTGAAGGCTGAACTTGTTTCAAGACATGCAACAATTAAAAGCAAAGTCAAGTTACAATATTTTATTAGAGATTTAGCGTTTCTTAAACCCTTTAAATTAAACCCCCAAAGAGTTTTGTTAAAAAATAACAAATATAAAATTATTATGGCTCTTCTTTAGGTGCCTACTAATTAAAATTAATCCCAATTATGCATTTACAGAATAAAAATATTTTGTTGGTGGGTTAAAACTTTATGCACCATGACGTGTTCTGCGATTTTCGTGAGCATTCGTTTATTTCGATGTCCCCAAAATTCCGTAAAATCGCAATTTTCCCCCCCAATAATTTCCCCTAAGATTCCGATTCCCTAGATTAAATTTTTCAAGATTCAATTTTTTTACGTAAAATGGCGAAAAACCCAAATGTTTAATTAGGTCCAAATGACTTTGCTGAGAAACAAAACAATTTTTGACGTGACAACGTCTTATAATTCGATGAAGCCGGCTGCACGCACGAAAAAACATGACTCATGCGGCGTTACCTCCAAAGAGTACCTTTTTATGGTTACCTCGCTCTGAGGCATTCCATTAAAATGCCTTCCACACGGTGAGATAGCCGACTCAACCGACGTGACCTAACCAATAGAAAGTCTTCTACAATCCCCTCTACTGTGGCTACGAAATTTTTTGATGGTGCGAACCGACTTGACCTTGGTGCTTGCTCTGTGCGTGGGAACGCCTTTTTCAATCCCCTCTACTCGCCCATAGAGACGTACCGCAACCAGGGATCCCAACTTCGGGGTTTTTTCCCTAAATTTAGGGGGTAAATAAATGTGATGGGATTTTTAAGGGGCTTTTTGATTTACGAGTACAGGCCCTGGGATAACTAAAAATAATTTAATATTGAAATGTATAATTTAAAAAAGTCAGAACCAGAAGAAACGAAATTATATTTAAATGAAGAATATTATAAAAAATGTTAAGGGGGATTTCAATGTAATTTTGGTGATTTTAGGGGTTTTTGACTTAAAAAAAAGATAAAAAAAAATTATATATATAAAAATTTAGGCTTGAAGTGCAAGCGAGAGCGCGGAACGAGCGACAAAGAGGCACAATCGGCCTCCGCGTTCGGCAGCGTTCGACATGTCTCTCTCCTACTTGAGTGAGCGATGCGTCCGCGTGGACAACTTTCTTATGACGTTTGCGTTGTCACGTTCAACTATCGTCGTAAACCGACTTTACAGACAACCGATTTTTTATTATTAACCGAACTTCCAAACAGAAGGAGGAGGTTCTCAATTCGTCGGAATCTTTATTTTTTTTAGCAACACATTGTCTTTTCAAGTCAACACAATTTATTTTTGCAGTCTGTCCACCCAGAAGAAAAGAATAATCTGACTGACTGACTGATCAGTCAGTGTCTGTCAAAGTTGTCAAATTCATTTTAGTAATCTATCAAGTTCAGTAAAATAAAGGTTTGTATTAATTAAATAATGATTTTTAGACTTTTATCGTGTTCCAGTTGATTAATTTTGTCCATTTTATTTATTGGAATAAAATAATTTGTGGTAATCAATTCTCTTGGATATGTTATGTAACAATGTTTGTAAGGTTATGTGGTGAATTGGTGATCATTTTCAGATGATGCGCTCCATTCTGGTGTCCACTCTGCGCTCAGCACAGACCTCGCGGCTTGCTACACGCCAATATGCAGCAGCGAGCGCCTCCGACCCGATCCAGCAACTGTTCTTAGATAAAATTAGGGAATACAAACAGAAGAGCTCGTAAGTATCGCAAAAATAATGTTACCACAATAATTTACCTCAGGATCCCACACATCTTGCTGTGTGTCTGAGCATACACAGAGTAACCAATAGACATAATGTAATAGATTTGTTACTCTGTCTACGCTCGGTATCTACACTGATGCTCTTAGGCACTGGTACTTCCGAGAGCTTAAGAACTTACCTATCAGTGGGGTTAGCATATTTATGCCGCAACATCTTTTGTTTCAACTTGAAGGCCAAAAAGGATGTGTCCGCACAAAGCTAGCCAAGGAATGCTCAGATCGAGAATGTCCAACCCAGCAATTTGCTTGGCATAGTTTTGCACATTCTCGGGCCATGCATTCCTTAGCTGGCCCTGTGTGGACCTGTCGTTTTTTATCTTTGACTTGTAACTAAAGCTGTAAAAAACTGTAGCCCACAGGTGATATTGGTTTATTACATTTGCTGCAGCCTGTTAGTAACCTGAGGTGACCAGTGACTTGTTGGTTGTGGCCTGTGAAACTGCTATAAAAACTGCCAGTCAAAGACTTCTTATTATGCAGTTATATTATAGAATATTATTCTGGTGGCATGGGTATTACCCACAGACTGCATGGGGCTTTAGGCAAACATTTCTTGATTTTATAAATTGCTTTGAAAAACCATTGTGTTTCTAAATATATAAAAAAATCACAATCCTCAAATCTTATAATAACAAGAATTTGAAGTAGCAGGTACAATATGATGTTACTAAAGTAATGCTATAAAGGTAAACGACCTGCAACCTGTAAATAATGTGATTTTCAATGTCATCATTCTTTATGTAATTGGGTTATATTGAGAACAATTAGTTTTTTACAAGTTTTTTTTCTCTGGCATTACTTTAGTATGTAAAACAATACATACTTAATTATTTTCTGAATTTAATTTTTATTTATTTGTTAATATAGAATACTCTTATCACAGAAAACAGGGTTGAGCTCGTACTTCATGTGTGAAATTAAAACATTTTATATTTCCAGAGGTGGCAAACTTGTTGAACCAAGCCCTGAAATTGAGAAAGAATTGAAATCTGAATTAGAAAAATTGGAGAGACAGTATGGCGGCGCACCAGGAACTGATATGACAGCGTTCCCTTCATTCAAATTTGATGCACCTAAATTGGACCCTATCAATGAACAAGCACAGAAGAAGTGAAAACACAATGTGTAGAGAAATATTAACTTTTTAATTTGTCAGTGCAACAACCATGTTAATTTATTAGTTCTAATATATTGTAAAAACTGAATGTATCTTTTAATCTTATAAATAAAAATGAAATGCTGTTTTTTGGTAAGCGCATTGCTTGAGAAGGCTGGACCGATTTTTTAAGTGTTTGTAATAGCATAGATTAAATAATAATTACTACGTAAGTAATAGACAATGTTTTTAAGGAAAACAAAATTGAAAATTCGGGAAATCTGAACGTTTTTTTATTCTAGGTAGTTTTTATGAACTCAAGACCATAATATACAATACAAAACTATGCAATTACTAAATTCATTTTTTTTTATAAGTAGTCAAATGAATTTACTGTTACTACATTTTAGTGGCATGGCATTTGAGTGGGTTGGTGCCAAATTAGAATACTAATATCTGTTTATTTTGGCCTGTTCTCAGTAGGTAATTATTTTTATTTCCAGTACTTCACATGCAAATATTTTATAGTATATAGTTATTTTGACAGTACATTTTGTCTAATTGGAAAAAATATTGATTGAATCTACTAGATAGTTTATTAGGCATTATTTTAAGCTAGATATGTAAACACAATTTTTTAAGTTATCATAACAAACATAATTTTGTTGTCTGTGAATTTAACTTGCATATTTACGATTCAAAACTATTCCAGAGGCCCCGGATTCGAGAGCGCGTGACTTGTACCTGTTTTTGAGTAGAATTGATGCCAAACTATACTTGGACAGGGTTTCCTGAGCAAGATAATGGTGGAAAATAAGTAGGTACCTAACGGTCTTTCGGCAAATTGCGCAAGTGTACGTTTACTGACAAAGCGTGTTAAACTGGCTTAGTTAATACCAGACGACTTAACCATTAGGCCACCGGTTCTTGAGTATGCGCCGACGCTATTTCATTCTGACAATTTGATCCCGAGTAAAGCCTAATTTTCATCTGGCGATTCAAATCTCGGATAGCTATAAAACTCATCGCTGATCTCAGGACATGAGGGGTTGGCGATAGAGGTGCCATGAGGGCATTCCTTCCTCCCGCCTGCTTCAAATCGTGAGGCATAAACAGCTTACTTGTTCTGATATGGTTGGGTCTTCTAGCTTTTACTATGAATTATAGTATAGTATTTTTAAAGTTAATTACTTTGTCATAGTCAATTTAACAGGATTTTGTATATTTTTAATAAATATAAAAGTGCAATTGCGTAGAAAATCTATAAAAAGCCAACAAATCGAAATTTCCAAATAATTGGTGAAAAAATAATATATTTTTCAATAGGATTTTCCGTGTGATAACATAACATTTTTACTACCAATAAGTAGATACCTAATTTCGTGAAATAGGACGGAAATATAGGTACCGGGACGGTTCTTGTGCGGTGGCTGTTAGATGCGTAGAACACAATTTTTGGGTCTGCTTGACGGTATGAGTTTTTAATTTTACCAGCACTAAAAAGCAATCGTAAAAACAAACACCAATAAATCAATTATAATAAATATACAAGTTATGTTGCACTCGAATTACATATGTGCAAACATTCCCCCATTCGTCCCGGTACTACCTATGCAATAAAAATTATAAAAAAAATTTGAGGTGCTTTAGATGTATCTTTTGAATATTAAATTATTTAAAGTTTTTTATTAGATATTACACATCATTCTCGCTCTTAATCAGAATAATAATAAAAACAAACCCATAACATCGACAATCATGCGTACATTGTTGTTATGAGAATCCACGCAGACTGGTAGGCTGGTAGGTAGATATTTATTTTATCAATCTCTCTAGGGAAATACCGACATACAACGCAGTTAAATGATTAGGTACATACATCATCATTTACATAATTATAATAAGTACTTATCTATTACACGATATCATAATGTGCTAGGGTTATCTTCAAACTTTACTAATAATGACTGGTAAGTATACATTTTCGGGGGGAGGAGGGGGTTGGGCCATCATGACCGTATCTATGGCCATGTCTAGAAGATTAATCCTAATCTAGATTTCCGTCCCCGGCTAATGCAGTGATGGTACCTACAGGTGCAGTTGTAACTATAGATAGATCCTGTTGCACTGTACTGTAGGCTGGTAGCATACCTAATATATTTTTTAATGTATCACCGTAAAGATAAATACCTTCCCTACAATAATAAAGTAGAATGAAAAATCAGATTTTTTATATAGGTACTATACACATACCTAACAATAGAAAAACCTTAAATCTAACTAAATAAACCAGGTCCGCGTGGAATAGTGGCAAGTATACTGGCTGTAGGTATTTCCCCGCTGAATCGCGATGCTATTTGTGTATCAAGAATTAATGTTTCCGACTTTGATTAAATAATTATTTTTGTATGTAAATAATTGTTCTGAGAAATAAAATATACTACATTTCAAAAGCTGTGGGGGACCGTTGGCATGCCGCGAATTTATCTCGCATTCCTCGTCGTGCCACCAACTTGTTCCACGGTGGCACGACGATATAATTTAGGTAGGTACCTACCTACCTACTATTTTGAGTGACTTGTTTATCTGCTTACTTCTTGAAATGTAGTACCAAACTATTGTTAGCGATATTCTGTTGTCCGTTGAGAAGAACCGCTCTCCATCTTCTAACTAAATTGTCATCAAATGTTTCTTACTGTAAGTATAGAATTATTATACCTAATCGGTTTAGATAGACGGAAAAATTACGTAACATACCTAAGGCCAAAAACCATACGCAACCTAACATCTTACGAGTAGGTATTAACCAAGCAAGTAGGTATAAGGAAAATAATTTATTTACTGGCTCGTTACCAATATACTTACCTAATATATTATAAATAAGCTGTCCAACATGCAAAAATGTAATAGGTAGTTACCTACCTATAATAAAAAATATAATGTTATGAGGTCATCTTATAGACCTTAAAATTATATATTTACATATCATATTCTTCCTTCTTTATAACTAGGTACGAAAATATTAGTTTTGTATATATATATAAATAGTAGGCTATATTTTTTTATAATTGGATTTCAACGAAGGGTAAAGTGTAGGTAATAATGCCCGGAAGAATACCTTCACTGCACATGCACCCCTCGGGGGTTGTTGATTCTACCCCGCCAAACGTAGATTCACTTCCTATCTGTTTTAAACGCATAGGTATATAAGCATCGATACATGTGGATATGTAGGTATATCCCTCTATTTTCAAAGATGCTAATGAAGAATAAGTAGGTGCTATCGGGATTTCACCCTTCATACCCCTACCCCTTGCTACCCCTCTCTGTTAATATTGTGTGATGTATAGTGTAGTGATGGTCGGCAGTATTAGCATCTTAAAAAGCGTTTCCACCTCCTGGCACGATAGAAGCCTCCTTCCTACTATCGTACTTTTATTGTTTATTTTGTTTGTTGTAAAAATTTTCAGCCATTCCCCTCTAAACGCACGCGCTTCCTAACATTACATCTATGGAACGAAAAGGTTTTTAAAGGCAAGTTTAAATACTTAAATACCTAGATACTCCAGCTTTGTATTATTTTCACCAGTAGGTATGCTAGAAAACGGGGGATAAGTAATCGTTTACATTATATTCGGACAAAAACAATTTGTATGTTACTAAATTGCAAAACAGTCGGACAAGTTTGAGAAACAGGGTGTCATCGCGACGCAGAACTCGAATCTGAACTTGAGAAATCAGTTGCGCACGCGTCGTTGATTTGTATGCAAGCTTACAGCATCCTTGTTGTAAATTGCTACAAATAAAGACAAAAATGTTTCGTTATATTTCTTTATGTCTTTTTCTCACTATAAATCTATACGATCAGAGTAAGTGTTTTTATATATTTATTTGTTATTGTTAATATTAATAATAAATTGTTGATCATATTATATACCTACTGTAAAGTAATAAGGAAAATATCGTTTTATATTTCTATCAATTTTGGTTCACTGTTCTAACACAAGGAAAATTCTTTGAGAATTACACAAATTTTAAATAGTAAGTATATTATCCTAGACTTATATTTTAACTTGTAGGTAATATTATTAGATACCTAGTACCTACCAGCTATTAGGATTGCTAAGTGTTTAATTGATGTCTTAATTAAATTAATATTCCTAATTATGTACTATTCATTAAAAACTCATTTAATTTTTTTTAGAATTAAAATTAAATGTATGCATACCTACCTTCTTTTTATTGTTATATATCATAACAAGTATGTAAATGCTACTTACGATAGAAACTTGCATGCAAAATAACAGTGATAGTGATAATAATGATATATAGATCAACAGAACTGACAATTCGTTAGGTATAGCCTCACAAACAAATACCATCGGCTAAAATAGGGAGACTTGGGGAACCCTGGGACCGCAACACGGGTTCGCGAGCTGTAAGGCATACCGTGAAGAAAAAAAATAGGTAGATATGCTTAGAAGTGTAACTAATACCTACATGAAACTCGTTTGGTTGGATCTGCACGTATCTGCCCATAACGGAAATAAATTAAGCAAGTTATTGTACAAAAACTTTCGCCTTTTTGGCAAATTAGCTAGGCACTGTTACATACCATGGTATGCATATTTCTATTCGCGCAAATTTACAAATAATTATGGATCTGACCAGAGTTGTCAATAAATGCTTATTCGGAAACAAAGAGTAGATTGTAAATATAAATACCGATTATCTTAAAAAATTCGTCATAATTAATTTAGCCTATTATTATTAACCTCGCTCTAGACAGACAAACACAGACGTAAATTATTTTCATTTATTTCTCTATAGATTGTTTTACAGTTGACTTTGCCACATCATGACTGTTGACTGGAAGGTTGTAGGTTACAAGAAACATCGATTACGGGAATTGGTTCCACTTTTGACCGAGGTGATAAAGGATCGGACAACAAACGTGTTATACTTGTTAGACCACCTCTTAGCCAGTGCATGCATAATGAACTTCTCTTCATGCTAAAGTCATCTTGCCACATGTTTTTGTATGTAAATAAGCTACCACTAATTACAAAATTATAAAAGAATTAAAATATATTTTCAGTTGAAGCAGACCCTGTAAAATACTACAGAAATGATTACACGTTCAATGGAGACTTTGCTAGTTTTTACAAAATTCACACAATCGGACGAAGTTGGGCTGACGCTAGACTCAGGTGTAAACGTGAAGGATCTGAAATATTTGTCCCTGAAACTCAGGCTGAGGCTCAATATGTTGCTGAAGTTATGAAAGAGAAACTAAATAATACTGATTATGTATGGATTGGGATAACTGATATTGTATCCGAAGGAGATTATCAAACTGTCAATGGTAAGGATCGATGCAAAGTATAGGAATATGTTTTTACCATTTGTATTATAAAATTCAGTTTTTTTAGCAATTTCTATTTAGCATTTTCTTCAGGATAGGCTGCACCGTTGCTCGTCAGTGGTTTAAATTTTCGAATGTATAATGTGCTTTTATAAGTACGTGTAGAAATTTTATTTAGAAATTGCTAAAAAAACTGAATTTAATTCTAAATTCCAATCTATTTTTACAGTTCCTTGGTCCGTTATAAAAACTTAAAGCAAAAAAAAACTGAATCTTAAAACAAAAGTGCATTTGAATTTGATTTTTTTCAGGATGACGTTGGATGTTGGCTTTTGTCTCTATAGAGAGATATACCTACCTAATACTTCATTAACTTTTTCACCGCTTGATTTCATCCGGTCGGTCGCATCTACTATCTACGCTTTATACAGTTGCCTTTTTACACTTCACTGGAACCTTAGGTAGTAGATACAGAAAAATCAGAAAATATACCTACAGTCAATAGAATAGCCATGATAAAAGAGCAGGCGCGGGCGTCCAAAGTCAAAATATGGAAGAACGTGTTCATGCACTATCTTATATTATCACGCGCCGCGCATTTAACATCATTTTAACCTTGATTTAACCCTTAATTAATGAAACTAAGTATCATTAAGTCTTTTTTAAGATTTTGCTTCATTATTTACTTTCAGGGAAATTCTTAGATGAGGTATATATTAATTGGCAACCAAATGAGCCGAACGATGCGTCAGGTGTTGAAAATTGTCTCATTATGACGAAATCTGCACAAATGAATGACGACGGATGCCAAAAGAAAGCGCCGTTCGTTTGCAAGAAAACTCAATCTACAGTGGAATGGAATGCACTTTGCGATATGTCTGACACAAGTAAGATATTTTATAATAAGTACCTATTCTTTTATTGTCAATCCAACACTGTATTAACAAAGTGAAAATATCCAATCCTTTTTTATTTCATTATTTCACCAATTTTTTAAATTACGTTATACCTATGTAATTAGAAAATTATTTTTATAATAGCATACTTCACCGATTTTTACAAAAACTGTCAACAAGCTGCCCGTGCCAATCCGGATTTTCCCTATATAGTATTTGAAAACAAATAATACAAAGATTGTATTATCATATATCCCGCTATGACGAAGTTATAAGTGTATGACCCTACTTGATATAAACTTTTGTAAACAAAATATTTAATTTTCATGAAGACTATAATAATTAAAATTATATGTATAGATATATTATACCAATTTTATTAACAAAAACACAATCAAAACACACGTCACGGTCTTCATAGTATGCGGCGTGGCCAGAGATACTGTCATGTTAGCAAATTTCACATGTAGAGCGTTGCCCATAATAAACAGAAACTCCGAACAACCTGAAGTCGATTAAATAAAATTGGTGCTTAACTTTTTTGTCACGAGTCGGCATTGAACCCGGGGCGTTTCGATAGCTTCTATACCAACTCTCTACCAATTGTACTATATCGAGGTTCTCTATACTTATTTTATCATATTGCTTTGGTCCATCAAAGTACTAAAAGGCATATTTGATGCAAATATTTTTTTCGGCTTGCGGGATTTGAACCCGGGGTCATCAGCTTCCTCCGTAGATTCACTATAACCACTAGGTATGTAACATGTAACTATTATAGTACCTACTTGCATTGTGCACGTGCAAAATGAAAACATCATTTTTCATGTAATATTTTTTAAAACCACCAAAAAATCCAACTTCACAGAAATTAAAACCATATTGATTACCACGTTCATATTTGTATTCATATTGGTATATTATTCATTGGGTATAGCAATAGTTCTCCAAGGGAGATAATAAGGCAGAAGTTTAGTAGAATAGAAAGGGAGAGACGCCTTGAATTTGAAAGAAAATTATTCCATTTTCATACTAATTACACCTATTATGATAACGCATCTAAATAACTCTTTTTAAATACCTATCTAACTAAAAACTACTTGGTTTATATTCCAGACTACGTATTCAATGGAGAGCTGGGTAAATGCTACAAATTCCATTTGCGGCCGCTCAACTGGACTACAGCTCAGTCAGTGTGCATAGCGGAGCAGTCTTATCTAGCTGTTATTAACAGTCAAAAGGAAGCTGACTATCTAGTTAAATTAACTGCTGATGCTCCAAAGAATTACAAAGGACCGTATTTGGCAGGAGCCGTCCTTCTAGGCTTCCACAATCATTTTGGAGAAGGATATACAACAGTTCATGGTAAGGCAACAATATCGGAAATTGGTTTGGTTTCAAATACGGACACAAGTTCAACTGGACATACTGTCAACGGAACATACAAAATGACTCATACAGTCATGTTAAATATTCCCTCTATTTAAGGTCAAATTTTTAAAAATTCACAATTAAACGCTTTATCGGGCATAATTACAATAAAATTCAAGTAAAAATATAAATATGAATTCAGAAATTTCTTTTGAGCGATGACCATATAAAACTACGTTTTCTCTAAATAAATAAAAAAAACTTCAAAAATAACAATACTTGCCTATCTCTATTCGCTTAAATGTCCCATTGTGCAAATCGTAACTTATTTGATGTTAAATCTCGATTGTTTGTATGTCCATCATTATCTATGCTTCAATAAAAGCCTTGCAGCAAGACCAAGACATGACCCATGTCAACAATTCTAATGAAAGACCAAGATCAGTCTCGTCTTTCAAGAACAACACAGTCTTGCATTACCTCTGGCCAGGGCCGGATTTATCCTTAGTGCTGCCCTGGGGCATAGTGAAAAATTGCTTAAATCCTACATTTTTTTTAATAAATAAAATGAATCATTTATTATCTTTATTATAAATGGGATAAATAAATGCTAAATGTGCAAATGTTCTCAATACAATTACAATTACTTAAAATACTAAATACAATTACTGTTTAAAGCATTTTCAATAACGGAAAAAAATTCTCTCCGAATTTTGCCGCCCCTGGAAATGTTGCCGCCCTGGGCACTGGCCCCTGTGGCCCCTAGTGTAAATCCAGGCCTGCCTCTGGCATGTATTAGTACATGCATTCCTGGGCCTTATTACAACGCCGCGACAACCCCGCTTACCCATCGCATACCATCTCCCTCCTCCTTCCATCCATGTATACCATGTATACCTCTAAGCACGTCAAAAAAATCTAAGTGGCCAACACAGAGTATTTATTGAATATCCATTAAATGAAATAACTAATTTACGTAATATTGAAGCGAATTTGTAAACAACACTTCGTAGCAGCTCTAGCAGCAACCCAAAGTTGAAATGATACAAAATTTGATGCGTTTCGTTGAAATTGTGTCCTCTTGACAATGCAAATGTGTTGAACTTGGGTCCATTTGAAAGCAAACCCGGAAACTGGAGAGTCGTATATTTGTTTTGTTCTTCTTCTTCTTTTGATATATGGCAACAGTGCTGACTTTCGTCGCAATTTCTGCCAGTCTCCAGTGTTTAATCTTGTGCAATAGTAAGCCGATAAATCGGTAGCTAAGATTATCCCGCCGACTGTGATATGTCTTATTAATCACTGACTAATCACAACCATCACAGCGCGGCCGGGATTAAACCGGATTCCACATCACGCCATGACGAAAACGCGTCCGGTCGGCGCCATGACCGGATGTGGAATCCCATTTGTTTTGTTTGTAAAACAAAACAACAAGAGACCGAATTTGACAAGATGACTGAGTTGGACCTGACAATTTTACGTTTCATCATCTCAGGTGCCGTGGTCTTAACCAATAGACTTCATACTAAACCAATCTAATTAACACCCCAAAACAATAGCCCAATGTTAATTTTACCTTATCTCTGCCTCTCTGTGAGCGCATTGTCTCTAGTCTCTACAATACAAAGATAGGTCCCGACGGGGGCGACGGGTGATAGCCACAACAGTTTAGATTAAACTCTAAAAGGACAGTATGTAGGTGCATAGATGTAGGCAGAGATTGAGTTCAGTTAAGTATCTTAGAAATAATTAAATTAAGAATCTTCATTCCTGAAAACGGAGCGGGGGAGGAGCGTGAAGTATGATCTTATTGCAGTACCTTATCTGAGCACAAAAAGTCTTGCTCTGAAGTCTGAACATTATTTTGAACAAAATTTATTTAAATTTTAATTAGTTTTATATACATACTTACTATATAAGTTTTACAGGTATACCTTTAGAGGAGACAGGGTGTCGGTACTCCTCGATGCAACTTAGTAAAATTTTACAACCATAAATTGATTAAAACTTATTATTAGACTAAAATTAAAATTAAATTTATACTTACATCTACACCCTGCTTTAGCCACAGAACTTTTGTGAAAACAGTTTAGCAGATTTGTCTTTTTCACCAGAAGAGGATTATAGAATCATTATAATTAAAAAGTTTAGATTAGATTAGATCCAGGAAATTTACCTACTACTTATAAGCTAAGTGGTCCTAGATTTTAGATCTGTTTCTAATTAGGTACATTTAGTTAGTTTATAAATATTTTACAGGTATACCTTTAGAGGAGACAGGGTACACATCTTGGGGAGGTGGTCAACCCGACAATAGCGACACCGAGTTTTGCGGATCAATGTTTTACAATGGGGGACTGAACGATATGAACTGCATCAGTGTCTGTTATTTTATCTGCGAACACGACATTGGTTCTCTTAATTCTAATTTAGACGAGAGATTTGGGGCCGTAAAATAAAAAGCATAGAATATTGTTATATTGAAATATCATAGTTTTTTTATTTTATTTTAAAACCTTGTTAATTTGTTTGAGAAACTCTTCATAAAGTTCTCTTTCTTATCCATACATTATTGTAGGTGTGACAGGTTTTATACAGGCATTCATATTTACATCATTAGATTCTTTTAAATATGTATAACAGAAGAATTAGATAGGTCCTAGATTTCAGATATGTAGGTATCTAATTAAACTCATTTAGTTAGTTTATTACTTTAAATATTTTGCAGGTATACCCTTAGATGAGACAGGGTACACATCTTGGGGAGGTGGTCAACCCGACCATAGCGACACCGAGTTTTGCGGGTCAATGTTCTACAATGGGGGATTGAACGATATGCATTGCTCCAGTGTGTGTTACTTTGTCTGCGAACACGATATAACTTATTTTAATGCTAATTTGAATGAGAGATTTGGGGACATCAAATAAAAAGCATCAAAATTATAAATTCTTATTGAAATATAGTTTATTTTTATTAAAAGATATAGGTATTTTATTTGAGAACCTTCATTGTCTGAAAAACTCATTATGAAGTTCTCATTTTAAATCATGCATCGCTGTAGTTTATACGCAGGCAATCATAATAGAAAAACATAGTACTTACTTAGTAAAACATAATAGAAATGAAATGAAAATAGAAAAACTTAATTTATCATATATAAATGAATTGATTGAATTTTGAAAATTCAATGAAATAAGTTAATTGTTATACATTTCCAATTTCATTTGTTCTTACCAGACCAACTTCAAACCAATACAAAGTGAACAATGAAATCATTTGATAATTTTACAGGCATTCCCTTAGAAGAGACAGGATACTTGAAATGGGGCGGTGGTCAACCCGACCAACCTGACGTCGAGTTATGTGGATCCATGTTCTACAACGGCGGGTTAAATGATATGCGCTGTTCGAATGTATGCTATTTTATATGCGAACACGACATTGGTACTCTCAATTCTAATTTAGACGAGAGATTTGGAGATCAGTGAAAAGTAAATTTTCAATTAGGTAAATTGAAATTACAAAAATATATATATTTCAAAATCTACAAATTTATTTCATTTTAATAATAATATATACACTTACTTATTTTGATGCTAAAATAACATCAGGCATTACCATTATTTTTATTATTATTATCATAAACTTGTACATGTACCACTTAAATATTTTTTAAATATAAAGAATGATCATAGAGGTACAAATTTAACCTCTTTTAAAATATTGCCAACTTAGAATTAGCAAATAAGTATATACTTTAGTAGGTACCTACTATTGCCGATTTTATTCTGTGTTATCGTATGTTACCAAATATTATTTATAGCGAACAATATACTCAGTTATTGGCAACGTTCCTTGAACTTTTTGATAAAGTCCTATCAATAAAGAAATATTTATACCAACTACAATGAAAGCTACTTATAAATAATATTGATAAGGCCGGGTATCGGGAAGATTGTTGTCAGTCTTCCATTGCTCAGCCGTAAACTGGTATAAATGGTACTCGGAGTATAAAACGGGTAATATTTCAAGAGGCTAAATCTTTGATTTCTTGTTTGCTTATTTCTCTACACCGAGTCTACGAGCACAGACAATGTCATTGCGAATGCTGTTCTTCTGCGTTCTAGTGAATATATTTTTTAATAATGGTAAGTAATTTATATTAAGTACTAAACCTACTATGTATATAATTAGATTTGTTATATAAATAAAATACCTATCTTAGTTGTATTCCCAAATTTTACAATGGCATTTTACAAAGATTTCAAATAATATCTAAACGAAACAATCCGAAATTAATTGGTATGTACCTATTTAAAAAGTGTGGAAGTGTATTTATAAATATTATTTTTGTTTTAGTACTAATATCAGGAGAAGGTGTACCTATATTTCGCAAAGATTATATTTATAATGAAAAATTTTCGAGCTTTTACAAACTGCATAATATAGTGTCAAACACTTGGATACAGGCAAAGCTCAAATGTCAACAGGAGGGTGCTGTATTATTTTATCCTGAAACAAAAGATGAAGCTGAGTATGTCTCAACTGCGTTTTACAAAAATTTCAAAGGATGGATTGGTATTAGCGACTTATTATGTGAAAAAGAATTCGAAACTGTCACAGGTACTTATGTATTAATCATACAATATCCATAACCCTGGGATGTAAGTAGTAAGTAGGTACTTACCTACGCATGGCAGCTATGGGCTTACAGGATTTTGTTAGTCGTATTGTGATTTTCACGTAAATAAATCATAAAACGCTCGTGGGAAGAATTTCAATGTGACATAAAAATCTATCCTGAAGGATTTACGGGGTAAAAAGTAGCCTAGGTAATAATAATAATCGGGAGGCAACAAATTAAGGAAAAAATATAGGTTATTAGGCTATAGAATGTTATAAGGCAACCCGTATTTATAAAGAAAAAAAACTGTTTGATATTACTTTAAAATCCTTTTTTTTTAAACCGAACATCAGGTGTTTCCGCCGAAAGTGTATACTGTGACTTAGAGGCCAACACATGGAACCAAAATGTTAGGACATACAATACATATTATCATACAACGGACGAAATGACGGTAAATAATAAAGAAAAACACTGTGTAATTCTTAATTCCACGACAAACATGGAAACCATAGACTGCAGTACTAATCTACCATTTTTGTGCAAGAAGACCTTGAACAGTATAGTATGGAATGACGATTGCAATATAGCTGATTCAAGTAAGTATTTCAAATGAAATAAGTACTTATAATTATGTAGGTAGGTACTACCTACTTCATCTATAGGTACCTACCTAGGGGAACGTCTCCATTACTTGTATTATAAATATTACTAACAATTTCAGTATATCCTATGATCTATTTACAATGACATATACCTCAGTTGAATTCACGGCTTATAAATATATAAAAGTAGGAATATTATACCTAGGTATGAATAATACAAGTTCATTCGAAATGCACACAAAATACTGAAATAAAATCAAATTGTGCATAAATAGGCCATAAATTAATTTATATTTTGTTAATATTAGGTACTGATTACAGACACATAAACATTTGACAAATTGAAATTAAAATATTTAGATAGTTGTCCATTACTGCATACCTACATCAAATTTAAGAGAACCAAGTAATAAAATCTCTTTAAAATAAACTAAAATAAAAATTAAATACTGTAACATAATTCAGCATAGTACATTTAAATAAGTGGGTAAGTATAGCAAATTTTTTGCCAGATAAAATAATAGGCATTTGTTCTTTGGAATTTTTTTTTTCACGGGTTGCCTTACAGCTCCCGAAACCGAGTCCCAGGGTACCCAGCGGAAGACCAAGTCTCACTCTTTTAGCCGATGGTATTTGTGAGCCTAACGAGTGGCCAGTTCTGTTGAGGTATATTTAGATGGAAAAGTCTCTAATTGGATTATGTACATAAGTTTTTAGTTATCGTTACCTAATGGAAAGTAATTTTTATTATGAAATTTTGATTTTGTCCATTACTTACTAACCTATACAAAAATCTACGTTGACACTTTAAATTTAATGTCATAGTCAATAATTTTACGGACCTCCAGAAGACCACATGATTTGTAAAATCGTTGTACCTATTACCCTTTGATTATATACACTCCTATTACCTATGTGTCCCGATCTTACCTTAAATTATCCTAAAATCACACACGGAAAACCAGGAAAGTTATTAGAAAGTGTTATTTAATTTCACATTGCTTTCAGAATACACATACAACAGGGAGTTTGACAAATGCTACAAATTTCATTTGAGACCACTGGATTGGATGACTGCTCATTCGACGTGCATTGCAGAGCAATCACATCTCGCTATTATTAACAGTCAAGAGGAAGCAGATTTCCTAGTAAACATGACTACAGAGGCCCCAAAAAATCGTTTCAGAGGCCTATATTTGGCAGGCGCTGTCCATTTAGGGTTTCATAATATATTTCATGATGGGTACACTACAGTCAAAGGCAAGTTTTTTACAGCTGATAATTTTAAGTAGGTAGGTATATATATAGATATCTATTAAATAGGTGTAGGTACTTACGTATATATGCATATAAGCGTCATTACATTGGTTAGAAGAGTACCTAATCGACTTAATTTTATACCAACAGCTGTGTGCTATATGTTTTAGCTTTTGAATTTTGACGTCTAAACAGCAAAACCATTTCTTAAAACACCAAATGGCGTAGCTTTCAAGGTGCCAAATGGTGCAGTGCACCAGGGCCCCAAGAGGCTATAGGGGAATACTAGACTACTATCCGATTTTATTTATATTGACGTAAAAATTTCGGTTTCTAAAAAAAGGTGGCTGAAAAATCACAAGTCTCACCAAATCACAACGACGGCAAACTGATTTTATTTCAGTACTCTATACATCTTTTTTAAAAGAGGAAAAAATTGTCACGTAATTTAAACTTAGGTAGGTTTTTTATCTACATAAATCCACAAAGGATTCGAGGAGGTCCAATTTTATTTTTAGGTAGGTAGGGACCTACCTACTGCTGGGTTCAATCTAGGTTCTCGCTCAAATAAAAAAAACTAAAGTAGGCCACACATTGGTCCGGCATCGCACCGAAAATTTCCCATTCCGGCCGCCAGACGATCTAGGCGGACCATTTGATATAAGTAGGGATTGGACGAATCTGGTGGTCAGTTTCGGTGGACCGTACAACGGAGCGCCGGTGATTGGACGAATGGGTGGGTACCTTAAGTAAAACTTGTCATGTATAAACGTGCTTCGGATGGCACGTAAAACTTAGACGTTTCTCCCGAAAATAATAGAGATACCTACAGCTAAGTATTAAAGAAGTGACAACTCTAAACTAGTATTCTAGTCCCACTCATATGATCAACTCGCTAAATGATTATGATTGTTTAGATTTAATGACTTAAAATGCTTCCAGGATATCCGTTGATAGAAAGTGGTTACACAAAGTGGAGCTACAATCAACCAGACAATGCAGGTCAAGAATTATGCGGCTCTATGTTCTACGATGGAGAACTGAACGATATTCATTGTTCTGACATTTGTTATTTTATTTGTGAGCACGAAATTGACAAGTCAAACAATACGGACTTGGATGTGCGCTCTGCGGGAAAACACCAAACTTTAACCCAAACATTTTCCGAGCTGCCCGCGTCGACCGCGCCACCCGACACAACGCAGTCATTTTATGACTACTAACTTACCTACTTCAACTGAGACTTCCACAACTCCCCTAAAAAGGTACACCTATACTCACTACAATGTGAAATATGATATGAGCTACCTACCATCAACCATGCATAATACCTACTTACTTAAGACTATCATGGTGTAGGTAATAAGCAATAAGTCTATGAACAGATACTAACTTACCAGATTACCATATTATTTAGAAAAAAATTAAATCAAATCAAAATATAAGTACCTAGGTAGGTACCTATTTACTAAAATACTGAGTTTTTTTATACCTTGCTTTGTTAATTTAAATTGTAATTTGATGTGCAATATCTTTCCGCTCGCTTTCTTGCAATCTGTGGGAGTGATTTCGTGAAAAAGGACGGAAGTGTGTAACAGGAAGCCGGGGAAGCCGCGCTATTTGATTTGATATTGTCAGCCAACAGGGTGTGTGTGTACCAAAGTGAGATGTCAGATGTTACACAAATCGTTATCGATAATCTACCAATGTCAAGTATTTATAGCCTATATAGTATCAATATAAATGTTTATAATAAATTAATCGGTATCTAAGATAATCCTGCCGACTGTGATGAGTCTTATTAATTACAGACTAATCACAACTGTCACAGCGCGGGCGGGATTAAACCGGATTCCCCATCATGTCACGAAGGAACGCGTGCGTTAGTCGCCATGACATGACGTAGAATCCCGAGCATGTCATTGAAGAGTTCAGGAAATAAAAATACCATGTCGAATCACATTTGAGTATATTCTTATAAAATAGTTTAGACTTATGTATAATAAGTAAGACGTTAAACAATATGTACACAACATCATAATTAGATGCGAGATTATTATATTAACTTAACATTTACCCGGCACTGCCAACACACCGTGTCTCGGCAGCGTTAATAAATAAACTCAGCGAATATAATAAAACATAATTCACAACTAATTCGCGGTATTGTTGGTGCACTATTGTTAAAAATTGTTAAAATACACACTGGTAGATTATGTTCTGTTATATTAATCTTCATTTGGTGATATGAAAGGGTAGACTCGAGCTTTGAGCGGTTCAGGTGCTATTGGTGCCGCGAGAGCAGGCGACGCGGCGGGCGAGGGAACTGGGGAAGCTCCGCCTATCCTTGGGGAAGCTCCGCCTATCCTTGGGGAAGCTCCGCCTATTCTTGGGGAAGCTCCGCCTATCCTTGGGGAAGCTCTGCCTATCCTTGGGGAAGCTTCGCCTATCCTTGGGGAAGCTCCGCCTATCCTTGGGGAAGCTCCGCCTAGCCTTGGGGAAGCTCCGCCTAGCCTTGGCGAAGGAAGCGTAGCGTATACGGTCGTTCGTGGCGGAGCATAAGAAGGCGCGTACGAGTCACTCCTAGGGTTGTAGAACGGGGAATCATTGTCGCAGCATTCCAAGTTGGGAGAGTACGGTGTGGCAGCGCCGCAGGATGGAGCGTCGTCGCTGGGTCTATACGCAGGTGCGACTGGAGCGTACACCGTGCGTATAGGGAGTGACGCTTCAGGCTTGTGGTGGGAAGATGGCACGTGCGCGTCTGACCAACACGCCTTACTCGGTGTGAAATCTCCCTTAATAAACAGTTGTATAGGTCTCCGGAACCCCTTGCTGGTGTGTTGAGGTACTCCGAGCGTAGTACACTTGCTGAATCCCACTTCAGGCGATAGTAGGTAGTCCCGAAACTTTTCCGGATATAACTCTATTGAATTGAAGTTCTCGTAGATGGTAGGCTGGAAAAAGTAATTATCGTTTAACTAAATGCACAAATAAATACAGTATTTTGTGTATGAGGACACAAAACACCTCTTAAATCTAGGTATTTAAAGTGAATATGTTAAATTCATAGATATTATAAAATTACCTACTAACTAATACTAATTGACTACAGCTACTAAATCCATAATTGGTTGGATATGGAATGCTTTTATTATGCTACGAGCGAAACTTCAAAAAGCATCTACAGATGCAGTGAACGCATCTGGGAGCAGGAAGAGAGCACCAGAGAAGAGCTAGCAAGAACTGCGTGCATATTTATATTATATAGTCAGAGTATGTAATGGTATCCTACCAGTAAAAATAAACTACTATCTTTTAGAAAAACTACTCTCGACGCGATACTGATAAAATGTCCCAAAAAATCGTGCAACATATTATATATCACCCTGTCGTGTTTCGAGCGCACGGCAAATATAGTTAAAAAGTTGAAAATTTACCGTCAACCGTTTCTTTTTCTTGTAGCTTGACCAATTCTGTGCTTCTAATACAAGTTTGCCCCCCGGCCTCAGGTCGGCGAACATCTTTCGGAAGGCACGTTTCAGACCAGCGTCACCCCAATTAAGATGAAGCCACTTAGTGGTAGACAGGCACAATATCAAATCAAACTGCGGACTCTCAGCACCAGCACCGACGGCCACTTCCTCTCTTGGAACGTAGTTTCCCTGAAAATTTGAAAAAAGTCAAAGTTTTTTTCCAAGTTTTGAATATTATCTTAATATTATAAAGAGAAAGTTGGACCGATTTATAAACTTCATTCTTTCACTATTATTATGATGCTACATTATTCCAGATAGACATCGTACACTAGGCTATGATTTATTAAAAAAAAGTTAGGGTTCCGTAAGATTGTCTCATTTCAATAAGGATAAAATATCATAAATGCACTAATGTAAAATAAAATCAAATAGCACATTGTTCCTCTTGTATGACAACAAAATGAATGAGATAAATCGAAAAAAATGGGGATTTAAATATACTTTTAATTGACCTGCTCGAGGTCCTGGGTTTGATAGCTTTTGACAAACTCGTAACCAAACAACATGACATATAACCATATTCATAAAAATCTCCCCTAAGAACCCTGACATTAATGAATATTCTCATCTTTGGTACCCTAAAAGCACCCGTGAAATAGCAAATAAATAATGATATTAAAACTTTATCTTAAGTATATTATAAATGCTACAGTTTGTTTGTTTATCCTTATTTCACGGCAGAACAGATTCCAACTTAACATTAAAAAAAATGTACAGCCGAAATCGTGGCGGTGTTTTTGCACAGAGATAGTTGGAGGGCCGGAGGAGTGACATAGGCCAACTTTTTATCCCGGAAAACCTTCGGGATAAATTTCAATGTCACATTTCAACATTTTTCACGGGCGAAGCCAAAGCGGAAAGCTAGTAAGTATCTATTACAAACATACCTGCTTAAAAGTAACATTATATGGAAATGCAGGCGGTGAAGTGATAACTGGAGGAAGACCAATATCTCCGAAGACAGTTTGAAAAGATGCCGGAAAAAAGAATTGACCCCCGCCAACGGCTTTCCTGTTTTTCTTTGGCTTCCTAATTTTACGTCCCGTGACAGTTTTCTTGTCATCCGCAGAAAGCTGCTTGCTGTCAGGCGGGATGCAATTGTCACATTTACTTGTGTCACATTTCGCGCAATCCCCAGACTTCTCTTGTGTCTTCGGCTCCATGGGAACTGGTATGAAGGAATGTAGATTCTTTTTTGCTCTAGCTGAAAAATGATAAAAATGCACATGTTATATTGATATGAAAGAGTACCAAAAATTACTGCCCTATGATTTTAAATGAAGAGGAATCGTCTCCGACCTAACTGCACAAATTTATGAATAAAACAATATTGTATAATAATTATTACAATCCTACTTATTATAAAACAAAGTCACCCGCCGTGTCTGTCTGTGATCTTTTCACGCAAAAACTTTTGAACGGATTTTAATGCCGTTTTCACCACTCAATAGGTTTATTCACCGGGAAGATTTACGAATATTAAATATGGACCTATCATGTTTAGGAGCCGAGCATTAACAGTATAAGTGAATCAAGTCGCGAAAATAGCCCCAGCGAGTTTTCATGTTGTATGCCGTCTAATCCGTCAAAGATGTAACAAAATGATGTAGGATAGAATAAAAATAAAATGTGTAGAATAAAATGATCTACAAAAAAGTCCGCGATAGCATATATCATGGATAAGTAGAAATAAGTAGGTACATGTGCGAAGCCGGGGGCGGGGTCGCTGGTTAATATTATAAATGCGAAAGTTTGGATATTTGGACGTTTGTTGCTCAAAACGCCTCACCGATGAAACTTAGAGGATAAATAGTTTATGCTCTGGATTTTTATCCCAGAAAAGCAAATGGGAGAGAGGCATATTATAGCCACGGGTTTGTTTTTGTTGTTCTATTTCCATGCGGGTGAAACCGCGGGCGAAATTATAAATCGTCTTCGCACAATAATATTTGGTTTCATATGATTAATTAACTTTCGCGTAAAAGTTAAAAACAAACAAACCGGAAACTAGCGCCATATATCGGGTGTTAAATACGAGACGTTCACACATAACCAAAAATGGTGTAGATTTGCTTATAGGTACATATTTATTTTTAATTTCACAACACAGATATTCCGTACCTACATATGGCCCCACCAAGATATCTATTTCAGTTACAGAGGCATGTGCAGTGCACATTTTAAACAAATTGACAACAGCTTTATTTAACTATGTGTTATGTGTTTATACTAATAAAGTAAGTTTCTCTACTGAACTGATTCTAAAAATTATTTCACGATTAGAAAGCTACGATATCCCTGAGTGACACAGGCTATATCCACGAACGAAGCCTGTGGCAGAAAGCTAGTACACATAATATATATCTTATAGTAAAAACATAAAGGCAAGTTCAGGAAATTTTATCTTGGACCCCTATTAATTACTAAAAGGTACAGGTACATAAGTAAATGATCTAATAGTATTTTTTTTAATTAATCTTTACAATCTTTAGGTAAATACTACAAAGTATTGACCTCTTTCCTGTTTACTTTTCTGCAGTTTTATTTATTAAGTTAATAAACTTGGAGCACATTTGTATAAAATTAAAGTCATTCATCAGAAACAGAATGTACATACATGGGTTTTATAATTAGAATTTTATATATATAATCCAACAAACTACACTTAGATGGTTTTCCATCTAAAATCTAAATAGACCTCAACAGAACTGCCCACTCGTTAGGTATAGCTTCACAAATACCATTGGCTAAAAGAGGGAGACTTGGTCTTCTGCTGGGTACCCTGACATCGTAACAGAGTTTTGGGAGCTGTAAGCCGTAAAGGAAAAAAAATTTAAGTAAGTATATCAAGTTTTATAAATTCTACAAAGCATACAATTTAATACATACCAATAAGAGCATTATCAATATCCATGCCAAGTACAGAGCGGGCACTATATGAGCGAGCAACAGCTATGGAGATATGACCAACATTACAACCAATATCTAACACATCTTTATTGTTAAATAAATGTTTATACATATCAAACACTTCCAGCCTTATGTCCATTTTAGCATTCAAATTTCGATATCCATAGTACCTGTAAAAGAGAAAAACATTGACACTGATTATAATATTTAAATTAGTATAATACTAATATATTAATGGCATATTGGGTTTAAATTCGATCCAATTTATTTAGTTGACCACAAGATTTCAAAAAATAATTTTGATCTTATTGCCTGTGAAAGACTTCACCATTCATGAGGGGCAAAACAAGTATATTTAATATAAAAGTAGGAACTACAGGAGAACAGTTAATCTATACTATAATGTGAAAGTGTGTAATGTTTGTTAACAGAGAAAGAGATAAACATAATTTTTTGTGGAACAGTTGGACTAGTTTCCTATATGGAGTAAGATTTTTTTGTCAAAATTCTACAATGAAATTTAGAAAACTACCACAAACAATTAAACATTGTACAAAGTTATACAATCTTTTGTCTCTTTCTATCATATTAAATGAAAGACAAAACATCTTATAAATTTTCTACAATGTTTATTAGTAGGAAGGTGGTTGCATATTATTACATAAATATTGTGTAAATAGAATGCATAATGATGCATTAATACACCTAGACATTGGTATTTTGAAATCATAGAAAATTTTATTTAATACCAGCTTTCGACTCGGCTTCACCTGTGGATATTTTCGAAACAAAAATAAATATAACCATAGGACTAGTCTATAGGAGGAAAAATAGCTATAGCACTCCGGGATAATGTAGCTTCACATTAGTAAAAGAATTTTCAAAATGAAATCAGTGGTTCGGGAGATTACCCTCCACATACACAAAATTCACACTCTCTTTATAATAATAGTATAGAAAGACAGTATAGATGAATATGTGAGGGTAGATTTTTTTATGTTCCATTCTATTCTTTAATTTGTTTAAACTTACCTATCATAATTTCCATATTGATATCTAGTATGCTTTGGATCAAATTTTGGTTGCTTTTCACTTTCAGAGTTATTCCTTTGTTTAGTGCGATTTGGAGATACTGGCCTCTCTTGACTCTGAAGTCGAGAAGGTGCTCTTGCTCTCATCCAAGCTCCAGGCTGTGGCACAACTGGACTTACTATTTTATCTAGTGAGTCCATTCTTCGCAATTTTTTGACATCTTTAGACTTTTGTGCAGAATTCTCACTTTCACTTGATGATCTTTTTCTGGCTTTTGATCCAGAACTTTCTGGTGCTGGTTCTACAGGATCCACAATACTTTCAACTTGTTTTTCTTCAGGTGGAGATTTGGGGGCCTCAGTAGTCCTTCTTCTAACTTTTGTACGCTTGTGAGGTTTGCGCTGCTGCATTTCAAGTCTTTTCTCATATTCTGCATTATCCAATGGACCCATTAAATTTAGAGGATCATGAATATTAGGGGGAATTATGACATCAATTTTAGCTTTGTGGCGAGGCGGAGTAGGCAAGGGTGATGATTGTGGAGTAACTGCATTCATAGCTCTATTGATATCCTCATCTTGTAAACTATTCAAGTTAAGTGGATCTGATATGTTGCCACCGAGCAAAAACTTTGTAGGAGGAATGAATATAACCTTTCTGGGACGCTTATGAGGAAGAAAAAATTTTGAAATAGAGGAACACATTTGTGATCGTTTTCGTCCCTGTTTGTTCTTCGTACTGGGATGATGAACTCGTCGGATAGCACTTCGATCAACAGTTTCCTTTGGAGCAAGATAGCCTTTCTTCCCGTACCGAAATTTATTTTTCCCTTTCTTTGCGCCCGTTGCGGTAGCCGAGTCAGAGTCGTTAACATTCGCTTCCAGAGCGCTACCATCAGGGTCTAAAACACCCGCAGATGTGGACTCTTCCTTTTCCGAAGTACTTTCTGCAGACACATGTGGTTCGAAAACACTCTCTGGTTCTAAAATACTTTCCTTACCTTCCGATATATCCATAGCGAATAAATTGTCTTATTTACAAATTAATATCACAAAGAAAATTCAAATTTGCCGCCACAGGGTTCTCATTGCAAATTGCACAAGGCCATCTTGTCACTGGCGATAACAAATTGGTTATTTTAATGCAGTATTCAGTAAAATGTTTAACACAAATGCGTAGCAAAGATTGGAGATGTTTTTGAAAATAGTTACGAACATAAAATCACAATATAACTTTCATCGATTTCTGAAATTTTACGAATAAGAAATAAAACGAGACTCCTCCAATAAAACATTGCAACATTTTGTTTGACACACATTTTGATTTGATTTGATTTGACATTTTGTAAGTTTGACAGACAGCGGGAAAAAAAATATTCATTCCAATTTATCACATACGGGAAAAGCATAGGACATCATCCATACAGCCATACACAGCCATAGAAAAAAATAGAATCGTTTTATTTTTAAAATGTCACAATTTTAAATTATGGAAAAGAACTACATCAAGTATGCAGCTTCTATTTGATCCAGCTGCAGCGACACTTTCGTTTTCGGTCGAACGAAAGTGGTAAAACAAAAAGAAACAAAAAATTGTCTATGAAATTGATGTCACATAAAAAAAATCTTCGTTATTTTGACTTCCTGTTTATTAATTTAATATTTTATTGATTTATTAATTAATTAATTAAAATAGAAGTCAAAATTAACATAATTTTATATTAAATTTAAAAATTAATTTGCAATGAAACTAAAGAGTTGGATAAAAGGTCTACCATCCAAGCCATTAATATAATATTTACATTTGACGGTACCATCGACGGTACCATGATACCATCGTTTTGTCCCCATTATGTCCAACAAGGTCCGGCCAAAGATTGCCCGGGCCGAGAGGTCCGTACCAATAATGTGCGGGCAAATTCTGTGTACTTGTCTTTGCCCGGCATAGCAAATTTGCACGCACATTGTTGGGCCGGACCTCTCGGCCCGGGCTTTCTCTGGCCGGTTCTTGTTGGACATAACGTTTTGGCCTTTTCAAGGCCGTTCGGCCGAAACGAAAGAAGTCACGTCAAAACTATGCTAACCTAGCTGGGCTATTGCTGAGATAAAATTAAATTAAAGTCGGGCTATTGTTTTGGTTTTATTATTAAGAGTTCTAATTTACCGTAAGGTTGGAACGTTATTAGAACGCACTACATTTAGAATTTCTGTAGCATTAAGATTAGGGGCACCTGTAAATGTTGCTCATCGCTGTTACTGCAGAGAGTATGTAGTTCAACTAGGTCACCACGGTCTATCATGTAGTCACAGTGCTGATATCATCCGTCGAGCTCTCGTTAGCAGCAATCAGTTGTGATCATGGCAGGAGACCAGAATGGCATGACCAGAGTAGTATATTCCTTGGGCATGACACTTGCACCATGGAAGATGGGGCGGTCACTAGTATGGGATGCTACATGTGTAAATACTCTCACACCGTCCCATGTTACATATACAGCGTTAAAAGCTGGCAATGCGGCCTACAATGCTGGAATGGTCAAACGTCGCAAATATGCGTCTCTTCCGAAATAATACATTATTTGAGGCGTTTGGAGTGGAAACGATGGTATGTTTATAGATATTAGTAAACGACTAATAGAACGTTCACATGACCAACGGGCTGGCTCTTATTTCGGTCTAGAGCTGGTCGTTTTTTTGTCTAACTGTGTCAAGAAACAGATTTTTGCCATGTAACGAGCGAACGCTTTTATGCCAGAAGGAAAATCAGATTTTTTTAAAAACATGTTTCGGTGATTCAACTATTTTTAAAATCGATTCTGTAGTTTCAGAGATTACCCCTACATCAAATCTTATAAACTGTACCTCTTTATAATATTAGTATAGATGAGATACATGCACGCATAACACATGCTTTGGGGTTCCGTGTTATCATATTTAGAACCGCGACATCTTTCGTTTCACGGCCCGAGTGTGTCCAACAGCATAATGGCCGGCCCAGCAGTTTGCTCGGCATTTCTAGTGTTGGACATTCTCGGGCCGTGCATTCCTTTTTCATCACCGATAACAGTAGTTTCTATGCAAACAATAAATTGCTAAAATAATTGTTCTAAGTTTCCTCATTCTGGTCAAAATAAAAGATGTAGCGGGGGTCCTATGTATTGTATTCTAACCATAAAAATTCTACCAAAAATATTTCCGAGGCGGTTTTGAAAAAGAAACTGGTTTGCTGTTCTTTTAAAATGGACCATAACGATGTATAGTTTATACTGCTGGGTTAGCATATATTTTGACAGCGACACTTTCGTTTCGGTCGAATGGCCTTGAACAGGCCAAAACGTTCATGTCCAACAAGGACCGGCCAGAGATAGCCCGGACCGGGCATGCCCTGCACAAGAATGCCGAGCAATTTGCTTGGCCGGACAAAGACAAGTACACAGAATTTTCCCGCACATTGTTGGGCCGGACCTCTCGGCCCCGGGCTATCTCTGGCCGGTCCTTGTTGGACATGAACGTTTTGGCCTGTTCAAGGCCATTCGACCGAAACGAAAGTGTCGCTGTCAAAATGTATGCTAACCCCACAGTAGACTGATATTGTACAGACTGTCGAATCAATGTTTGAATGAATGAATATAGTATATTTACGCCTTAGGAATAAAAAACCGTTTCTTTTAGCACTGCTTTTCGAAGCAGTTTGTCGATTTATAAAACGGGTTACGTTCCGTTTCACGTAAAATACGAAACGACCCAGCTCTATTTCGGTCAAAGAATAAGCATTGCAATTTGCCATCCAACGAGGCAATGTTGCCAGTCTGTTAGGTACTCTCCCAGTAGATAGTGATTTACATTTTATTAATTAATTAACCTAAATATTAAATAACATATATCTACATACTTTGGGGGTGGCGCGCCGAACCTCCCAGTGGTGCCCCTGGAAACGCTCTCTGGGACCTTCCTGGTTAAACCAATAGAGTGGACAATCGACGACCGCACGAGCATGGTGGTAGGGTTTACACCCGTCTGGGTAGCAACCACCGTACTCAGATGCAAAACCCGTCAAGTGACATTGTCGCCTTCCGGGATCAATCTGTGTACACCCAGTCCATAGGGAAGGATAGGCTACTGGGTGGATCGATGCAATGTTAGACATACGGATTCATTAACGGCTATTGGGCTATTGACTTGTCGGCCTGGGAGACCCGTAGAAACGGCTGACCGCTGGTTGCCCGCCGTACAGTACAGGGGCCCGAACCATGGGTATCCAGCCATGGAGGCTGCCCCACCATACGGCGCATAATCTTGGGGTGTCTGTCGTGCCGTATGGTAGACCGGAAAAGGGCAAGGCATACACTTCCGGGGGGGTACGCGGGCCCTTCCGTCCGACAGATCAATCTGCACCAGCTGCCGTTACACCATGATGAAGTTGCCCAGCGTTCCTTGAAATCGTCTGCCACGTCGTCAATCACTCCCTGTTTCTTCACGCTTCATGTCCCCCTCCATGCAAACTAATAATAAGAGTAAGAGTACACCAGCGGTTCATCACATCCCTTACGATTACAAACATTCGTGGACTGCACGCGAATCTTAACGCCGTCCATCAACACCTGGAATCGGCGGAACCGGCCCTGCTTTTTCTGACGGAGACACAAATAAAGCGTCCGGCTGACGCATCATATCTTAAGTACCCTGGCTACATGCTAGAGGAGTCATTCTCTGCCAAAACCGGGGTTTGCTTATATGTAAAGTCGGACACTTGCTGTCGTCGTCTGCAATGCATGGAGGACCCTTCCTTTTCCTGCCTATGGGTGCTTGTGGACTTGGGAAATCAGTCCCGAATCTACGTTTGCACTTATAGATCCCATCAGGGGGATTCGGAGACTATTCGACTTTTTGAGTATTTGAGCAGAGCGACAGACAGTGCGCAGGAACGGTTCCCTCATGCAGAGTTGGTATTTTTGGGGGATTTCAATGCGCACCATATGCAGTGGCTGGACTCCCTCAAGAGTGACCATGCAGGCAGAACCGCGCATGCTTTTGCTCTAATGTACGGGCTGACTCAACTGGTAGACCAGCCCACAAGGATACCAGATATAGTCAGCCATACGCCCTCTAAGCTGGACCTAATGCTGACGAGTCATCCAACTGGGTACATGGTTAGAGTAGACGCTCCTCTGGGTAATTCTGACCACTGCCTAGTGGTTTCCTCTGTGCCTTCATCGCCTCCTCCACCAGTTACACCTGTGAAACGTCATGTTTGGCACTACTCTTCGGCAGACTGGGATGGAATGCGTGACTATTTTGCTTCCATTCCATGGGGTCAGCGCTGCTTCAAGGTTAACAACCCGTCGGCATGTGCATCTGCTATTGCTGGCGAGATCATGGTTGGCATGGACTATTACGTTCCTTCCACCAGGATCTCAGCCAGGAATGGTGGCAGACCATGGTACAACAGCGAATGTGCCGCTGCGGTTTCCGCAAAAAATGCTGCGTACCGTACTTGGGTCCTTGGTCGCGCCAAGAACGACCCCAATGTTGGCGCCTTGAAATCAGCGTACAATGTGGCTTCACGGTCCTGTAAGCGGGTTTTCCATAGAGCAGAAGCTTGTCGCATCTCCCGGATTGGACATAAATTGGCCGCTCAGCCGACTGGCAGTCGTGCTTTCTGGCAGCTCGCCAAATCCGTGGAGAACAATCTCTGTCGCTCATCCGTTCCACCGCTAAGATATGCCGACGGTTCCCTGGCATATAGTTCAAAAGAACAAGCCGAGCTTCTAGCAAGGTTATTCGCTTCGAACTCACAGATTAGCGATGGTGGGGTGTCTCCACCAAAGCTGGCCGTCTGTTCAACCAAGATGGCTGAGATCTGCATAAGACAGCGTGACGTCCGAGCCGCTCTACTATCGCTCGATGTTCGAAAGGCCAGTGGCCCCGACGGTATACCAGCAATAGTGCTCAAGAAATGTGCTCCCGAGTTGTCTCCCGTGCTGACTTGATTGTACCGCCTATCGTATTCTCCCGGTATAGTTCCAGAGGCCTGGAGGTTGCCTAATGTGCAACCGATCCCCAAAAAAGGGGACCGATCGGACCCAAATAATTATCGTCCCATTGCTGTCACCTCAGTTCTGTGCAAAGTCAATGGAGCAGATAATCAATGCTCGACTTATGACATATCTGGAAGATCACGCAATCATAAATGATCGCCAATATGGTTTTAGACCGAACCGATCCACTGGTGATCTTCTGGTCTATGTTTCCCACGTCTGGGGTGAAGCAATGGATAAATACGGAGAGTCTTTAGCTGTCAGCTTAGACATCTCCAAGGCATTTGACCGGGTCTGGCACAAGGCACTACTCTCCAAGCTGCCATCATACGGCCTACCTGACTGCCTATGCAACTGGATCGCCGGCTTCTTGCATGGGCGTGGCATCCGCGTACTTATTAATGGAAGCGTGTCTTCGCACATGTGGCAATCCGCTCTGACCTCAATCACAGAGACTACATTAAGGGCATCAGCAAAACAGCTTCAAAAAAACTAGGAATTCTGAACAAGGTGAGACAATATTTCACGCCAAAGCTCAGGCTACAGCTCTACAAAGCCCAAGTTCGTTCGTGCATTGAATATGGCTCACACCTCTGGGATGGTTCCGCTCAGTATCTCCTTGATGCCCTCAACGGTTTGCAAAAAAGAGCGATTCGCATCATCAATGACCCAAAGGCCACACGAAATCTCGAGCCTCTACAGTTACGCAGAGACATAGCCTCTCTTAGCGTATTCTATCGACTGTATTATGGGGAGTGTTCAGAAGAACTCCATGGCCTCGTCCCTCCATCCCCTTTTCGCACCCGCACTGCTCGCACAGGATACAGTTTTCATCCTCACACCGTCGACACGTTCTCTATACGAACGAAAAAATTCAGTGACTCGTTCCTGTGTCGTACAGCCAAAAAGTGGAATGAACTTCCGGCGTCGGTCTTTCCTCCTTTCTACAACCTTGGGTCCTTTAAGCGAAGCGTGAAAAAGCATCTCTAGTGGGCGCGACTGGCGGACTGTATTACGATCTGCCAGTCGCGCGCATTCTTGGACCAGCCACCTATGCTTAACAATCAGGCGGTGGCAAGGTCACATGTCGTCTTCTCTATAAAAAATAAATAAAACAAAGTTTAAATATATATATATTTTTTATTTGTAATTTTATTTTATTTTTGTAATTTTGTCATTAAATGGAAACATAATATTATTATGCAGAGTTCTAAATAGCCATAGTTTCCAAAACGCAAAAGCAATGCAAATGGGATGGAAATGTTGTTAAATAAACTCACCTTTCCAGGATTCACTGAGATTTGCCATATTTTTGACAGATACAAGATGACCTTGCCAACTACAGATTATTTGTATTTAGAATAATTTTTTTTACAAAAACTGTTTCCCTTTAATTTGTGAATCTTTTGGTTGATTTTACTTTTCACTCGCGCTATTCGACGGACTTATTTCACCAGTAGAAAGTGTGAAAGAAAGCCAAGTAAATACTATATAAAAATAAAAGGTTTTATTATTAAGGGTCTTACTAGACATGCAAAATTGCAAATGTGTACATAGGTCAAATAGATTTTAAGTTATGGGGGTCGTGATTTAGTGGCTCGACATGGTTCGTGTAATATAACCCACGGCCGGTGTATCGCCCTTTTGCTTTGCGAACTTGGCTGACGTCCTGCCGTGTATTAGCGTCAACAGCTCTCAACTCGAGTACTTTGCTATGCTCTATGTCCTTAGATCTGTGAATCTCTAAAGGTGAATCTAAGTATTATGGAAACATTAGAAAGAAAACATTTTGTTCTCATTCATAAAAATAAAAATATCTCATAAGTCCTTTGCCTACACTACTATTATATATTTTTACAACCACAGACTTGGATTTAGCCTTTAGTATGAAAAACAATTAAAGACTTGGCTTTGGCCTTTATATGAAAAACAATTAAAGACTTGGCTTATGCCTAGATAATGAAGACATGGCTGTATGATTACATATACCTTTGCCTTTTCCTCGGAAAGAATACTATCAAAAAAAAACAAATTATATATTTTTAATTTTTTAATCTAACCACACTAAACCAAAATAGAACGCTGTCTATTTTGAAATTTTGAAATGATCGTTTTCCGTTGTGCTTACTGCTTCTTGGTTGCTTGTCAATAAACTTTAAAGTTATTAAAAGTGTAATTTCCATGTATCTGTGCCAATTTTATTAAGGTATTGTGAATTTTGTACTTGAAATATATGACTTCTATCGTGTTACACAATTTGTGGTCAAGCCAACAATTTGCAAACACTATGAACATTTTGTTGCCGAATTCTGTACTATAGTTTGTGTTATTTACATACGTCTAAATTATTACTCTCACCAGCTCTCACCTACACATATTTACTGGAACCAATTTTGTTTTTCTGCATTATTGTTATTGTCAAAATATTAACCCAATTACATAAACCCCAAAACAAATTTCTTTCAAATACATGTGGAACAAACTTTCAATTTTATATTTCTTATAGCTATGAAATCTAACCTAACCTAAGTCTAGGCTTGGTTGCCAGCATTATGTCTATTGCTTACTTTGTGTACGCTTAGACCACATACTATAAAAACTTGGGCTTGGACCCACAGCATGATTTGTAATGTGTGGGCCCTATTAGGTCTGTAGTCTCTGCATAAATAATTAGGTATAGGTACTTACACTATACTGTACTGAATTTGTGAACATTTATTATTATTTTTGCAGCCTGAAATGGTAAAAAATAGATGCTCCAATCAGATACTTGTTACTATTTTATTTAATGTTATTAAATAATATCCTATACATTCTATTTCAGGATGTCGCGGATACCAAAGTTACCTATTTCCAAGAAAGAGAATAAACCAATTGGAAGAAATGTAACAAATAACATAAATAGAAACCTAACAAATTCAGATATGAAAGATTTATTGCTCAATCACACAAAACCAATTCGAAATGGTCCACCAACTGCAACTGCTACAATTGCAGCACAGAGACTTAAACGGTCTGCAACAGTTCCCACTCCTGCAGGTCCTTCAAAGGTTACAAAGGTTGAGCGGAAACCGGCCACAGTCGCTCCAAAAATCCCCCCATATGACTACAAAGCTAGATTTAATGATCTATTACAAAAGCATAAGGCCATGAAAGAAGAGTATACTGAGATGAAAGAGAAACATGAAGAAATGTTTGAAGATTATGAGAAAACAAAAGATGATGCCCAGAAATATGCCACTGAGAGGGACAACTTGAAAGAAAAACTTCTTAGTACATTAAATGACTTGCGTAGTAGAAACACTGACTTTGACAAGATGAAGCTAGACTTTGAACTGCAGAAACATGAAAATGAGGAATTACAGCGTCAAACTAAAGTTCTGCAAGAGATTTCTGAAAGTTTGAAGAAGAAATCAGTGGAGTTTGATTCCCTTCAGAAGGACTTTGAAGATCTCAGCAGACGTCACCTTTCACTTAAAGATGAAACTGAGGCTCTAAGAGTTCTGACAGATCATCTGAAGAAGATTTCAATAGACCATGATCGGCTCAAATTGGAGTACAAAGATACACAAGAAAGTATAACTAACTATAAAAGTGAGACAGAAATCCTGCAAAACATATTGTCATCAATGTACAAGGAGCAGAGAGATCTGAGAAATACAGTACAGGATTTAAAGGGAAATATCCGTGTATATTGTAGGGTTCGTCCGACTTTAGATTCTGAATCAGCAAGACCTCAGTTTAATTTAAATGTGCTAGATGCTTGTTCAATTGAAGTTGAGAGAGTGGAATTAAATGCTGCGCATTCTACCAGGAAGGGAAAACAACCATTCACATTTGATGGAATATTCACACCACATACTTCTCAAGAGGATGTATTTGCTGAGGTATCTTGTATGATTCAGTCAGCGCTGGATGGTTATAATGTATGTATTTTTGCATATGGACAGACAGGTTCTGGTAAAACATTTACTATGGAAGGAGGTTGTGCCAGGAGTGAGTATGGTATAATTCCACGGGCAACTGAGATGATTTTCACGTGCATGGAGGAACTGAAAAGAATGGGCTGGGAACTCACTATTAGATCATCCTTTCTGGAAATTTACAATGAAGTAATTTATGACTTATTGACGCCAAGTAAGGATCAGGTGCACCACGACATTAAGATGGTGAATTCAAAAGGTACTGACATTTACGTTTCAAACTTGAAAGAGGAGGAAGTCAGGAGCGCTCACGATTTTATTAGATTGTTGATATTCGCGCAGAGAAACAGGCAAACCGCCGCCACCATTAACAATGAGCGCAGTTCGAGGTCTCACTCTGTCACCCAGATTAAAATATCTGCTATCAATGAGAAAAGAAAAGAGAAGTTCACTAGTAATTTAAATCTGGTAGATCTAGCGGGTTCCGAAAGTGGGAAATACTCTCAGAGAATGGATGAAACTAAACACATTAATCGCTCGTTGTCAGAACTATCAAAGGTTATATTATCTCTCCAGACTAATCAAGCACACATTCCCTACAGGAATTCCAAACTGACTCATTTGTTGATGCCAAGTCTGGGTGGTAATTCTAAAACCCTCATGTTGGTCAACATAAACCAACTGGATGAATGCTTCAGTGAGACACTCAACTCCCTGAGGTTTGCCACAAAGGTAAACAGTTGTCGAACTGGTAAAGCAAAAAAGAATATAACTATGGTTGATCAAATGTAACTCCCCAGTATTTTTAACTCCAGTAGTTCGAGAAATGTTGTGCCTTTTTTAGGTTCCAATTTTTGCTAATAGCATCAACATTCTTTTAACATAATGATTGTTCAATGACTTTTATTAACAATAATTGACACAATTTCATGTAGTTTTTAACATATTTTTATGAATGTAATGTGTACCACCTAATAGATTATTGTAACAGTTTTAGATTTGATTATATTTTAACTTTCATACTAAGGATACTTTAAGGAAGATCCTTGTTTAATTTTGATTATATTTATAATTAACTCATGATACATTATGGGATGGATAGATAGAGTATTCTTTATAGAATAAGATTTATATATGATCAAAATAAAATGTCCTTTAATTTTCTTAGAGGACAAAAGGACAGTAATTTTTGTTTTGTTTATTATTGCTCTATCATTTAATTAAATAATTTTGTAAATGTTATTATCAATACTTTAATATAATTTTCTATGACAGAGGTATAGTTTTTGATTCCTTGTTATAAATTTGATAAATTGTTATAATGCTGTCCATATTGCGATTGAGTAATACAGACTCGTGCACAGCATTAAATTACGATTAAGCAAGTAGTAGGCGGAATCCAATTTTAAGGTAGCTTTGAGAAATATCATTGACTATATTACTTCAGCTGGGAATGATGACGCGTTCTGCGAGTCTGCGACCTATAAGGCACCCACAATGATTTTTCAGGCGGAGCTTGATCAAATCTCATTCAATATTGCAAGATTTTACTATTTTCCTGCTTCTTGACAATAGGTGGAGCCACTATTAGCAAATTTTGTATCAATGAAATCCAAGTTAAAAATGTTTATAAGAATTAACTAATTAACCGTACCACGCTCGTCGCTACTATTTTCGCTAACCTATTAACTCACTGAACTTACAAATAGGTTAGCGAGCGTACGGATAGTGTAATAACGACGTGACTACGACTCCCCACTGGAAATACCTACTGGAATTAACTTTACTAAATAAAAATGTTAAATGTGCAATAAAGGTATGCATGTATTATTTTTTCTTTTGATTTACACCTTTCTGTACTAGACTTAAAACAAACAGTCGGCATCTGCTTTTATTACAGAGGTATAAAATAAAAGGATTTTATCTTGAGCCTTTTGACATTCGGTGCATATTATTACGTCGCAGCACCGATGATCAAAACGCTCAACTTTATTACAGGCGGTAATTAGATATGCATGGAATACGCCAGGCACTTGGTATATTAAAAGTAAAATATAGAAATACGGAAACTGAATGGGTAGAATTGTAATGCATAGGTGATTGAATATCAACAGTGTTCTTGCTTTTGCAACCCTGAAGACCCCGAACCAAATTTTAACGTTTCGAATTTTTAGGTGTACCTATATACCTACGCCACTGATACTAAGTAGTGAAACTTATCTAACAGGCAGACTCGTCGCGTCAGTGTCGGTAAAAAAGTACATTGTATACAATCCTGGTCTTGATTTTTTGTAGGCGTCTGCAGGTGGGCACTCAAAGGCGCTAGAAGTGATCTTGACTCATATATTCCTAACTGTTGATATTTTTCGTTCAATACATTTACAGACGTCGAGAGGCTCGAGACCAATCCAACAATACGTACGGCTGCACATTATAAGACTTGTTCTTGAGTAGTCAAAAAATGTCTTGTAATGTGCAGCCACGCTACACATTGCTAGCCACAGACTACTATATATGTTGCTAGCGATTTCTGTCATGGCGCCTTGGCCCAACTTCCGGAAATCCTATAAATGGAATCGTGAGCTTTCCATAGCATTTATATAGCTTAATTAGTTCTATTATGAAAAAAATGTTAACGAAAGAAGATAGAGAAAAAAGATACCAGAGGAACGTGCTTATAGTGCTTCCTCATTTATTAGCCGATGACATTTTTGAGGATGCATATAGAGATCGAAATGCTGCTTTTTCACAATAGATGGCACTAGAGTCGTATTTTAAATAAAATTAAAAGAAATTTACCCTAGAGCAGACGGTTTACAATGGTAATGTATAATTGTAAAAGAACGGCTATTCATTAGAAGATTACTATATAGGGCTTATTTAAATAAAACAATTTATAAATATCATACATTGTATTGACTATTTTTCTAGACAGTCCCAATTTAATTCTTATACAAAAATGTTGGCATGGTAACAATAGGGTTCAGTAAATAAATAAAATAAAAAACTATTTCACAACAATAATCATAGAGTACTAAGCCTAAAGTAGGCCACACATTGGTCCGGCATCGCACCGAAAATTTCCCATTCCGGCCGCCATAAGATCCAGGCGGGCCATTTGTTATAGGAATTGGACGAATCTGTGGTCAATTTCGGCGGACAAATGGGTGGGCACCTTTAGGAGGGGCCATAGACGGGCTCCCCCTTTCGCCAATTTTTTGCTCTTTGACCAGGTGCGCTAATATTGAATAAGCTCTAAAAAAATAGTTAATTGTGATGTTTTAAATGGGAAAGGCGACCTAGGACGCTAATTTGCGGGAACATAGTGTTTCCAATCATTATTTATAATTATTATGTTTGTATTTTAGCATAATCATCATATAACGTAAAAGATGTTGCGACAATAAAACGACAGAAAAATACAGTGGTACAGGGGTTAGTACTAGGCGTTTACCTCCCCCCGTAAATTACCCTTCGATTATAATCAATGGTCATTGCATACTTACCTTTTCGTCTTCTTCTCCAAAGAAGTTCTGTTTATAATTGGCGCCTAAATATTTTAGTACAATTTTATATCTACTCGCTCGCAGATGGCGCCACATGAAATAAAATTGATGGACACTCTTTATATAAAGGCTAGACTATCTACCCCTGCACAGCCCGTGGATATATTCGAACAATATAAAATATAGCCTATGTCACTCAGGGATATAGTAGCTTTCGATTAGTGAAATAATTTTTAGAATCGGTTCCGTAGTTTTTGAATTTATTTATTACAAACAAAAAATCAAATGTTACCTCTTTATAATATTAGTTTATTAAATAAAATATTGTATTAATCGTAAATTACCCTTCGATTATAATCGATTGTCATTGCGTACTTACCTTACTTGCTCTAGGCGACGGTTCCCGGTTACTGTAAATTTTGTAGTTATTTACATGTCCTGCAGGTTTCTTTTGGCATTCTATGATAATAATATTATCTACAACTAAAAATGAGCTAAAGAAAAAAAAATCGCCTGTGAATGGAAAAAATGCTGTGTTAAATATTTTATTAGGTATTTATTTGGTCTTTAGGAAATCAATGAACTCCTATGTTTTTTTAATTATATGCCGTAGATCTAGCCATAATATATTTAAAAACTCGCAAAAAGTAATAAAGTTTATATGATTTGTATGGTGTATTAAATAAAATATAATTTATTTCTCTCACATCAATTGTGAAAATATAGTTTTAAATATAAAATACTACACTGATTAGTGACTGAGTTTCATAATATGTTCTGTTCTGCAGCCACTCCACCACCAAACGTCTACAGTTATGATAACTTGACAGTAAAGGTGCCCACTCATTCGTCCAATCACCGGCGCGCCGCCATACGGTCCACGGAATTCGAATACAGATTCGTCCAATTCTTGTAACGAACGGTCCGCCATCCGTTTTCAAATCGTTATATTTGTGGTTGATTTCGATGGCCGGAACGATCTGTCACATACACACATCCACCGCTGAAAGTTTGACACTTTGTTTAATCGAATATTGTGTGTCTATGTGAGTGAGTGAATTGCATACAATGTGATCTAATCGCTAAAGTGTGGCCTGGCCTGTGTTCAATGTCGATCATACGGCTGGCCGGACCGAAAATTTTCGGTGAGATACCGAGCCAGTGCGTGGGCTACTTTAGGTACCATCGCCTGTGCCCTGCCCTATATTAGCGCAATTTGTCTAGATAAAAATGCAGTTTTCTACCCCATTGCATGACCTCAATCAACAAGCCTGGCGGAATTTCCCTTTACTTCAATACAAAATACAAATACAAAAATATACAAAATACAAAAATACCTATTTATTCAGTAACCAAAAACAACAGATACATTATATGTGCTGATGCCTCCTTCTTGTGTTAGGAGTCACCAATACCGTATTAATAATCCTATTCCGAATGAAATCAATACAATATGATCACACATTTTATGATATTTGGAAAATAAGCATTGTATTGTAATACATGGTAAATGGTAAGTAATAAGTACCTAAATATTATAATAGGTACAATTTTATATCTACTCGCTCACAGATGGCGCCTCATGAAATAAAATTGACGGAAACTCTTTATTATAAAGAATACCTATTCAACAAATAAAGAGTGAGCTGTAAAGCAACCCGTGAAGAAAAAAAAAATTTTTTTTGGCATGTTCAGAAATTAGTAGCTAGGAAAGAAAATAAAAAACAATATTGGTAGGTACAATACAAAAATTATTTATTACATAATTATCTACATAGGTATAGGTACTTAAATAACGACTAGATGTTACATTGGCGATTATCGCGATTCTCATTCACAAACACGAATATTACTTATATCTGTACAAACTCCGGCCGTCAAGCGGCGGACGCGCGGCGAGGCGACGCGCAACGAGCGGCTCGAGCCGCATGGCTAGTCCGGGTGCCCTGTCAATGGCCGTTCAACGAGACACGTCCGGCTCCGGCGTCGACGCTGTCTCGTCCAGACGCGCCGTCTCTATAGTCTGGATAAGTCGGTCCAGCCCGAACAAAAACCCTTCCTCGTGGTTGCCCTGCTGCCACGGCGCGCGGTGTGTCACCGCGGACCCAACGGGCACGCGTCGAGTTTTAGCGAAATCTATGAGCCAGGCACCTACACGCTCCTTGTCGTAGATGATGAATATGCTGCTACCGACAATCTCGTGGCTTTTGAAAAAATCGGAACGCTCGAAGAGTTCGCGGATGTCTCGCAGTCGTTCAGATACTGCGCTACGTGCGCGCTCATCGTCGCCCAGGAAGCGCGCTACAGTGGTGGCCAGCTGGTCCGGTTCACGCACATTCTGCAAGTCGGTGAGTGGAGGCGCTCCCGGCATTTTAACTGCCTCTATACGGAAGCCCTGCTGTGCAGACGAGGAGCGCCGCTCGCGGAACTGCATGTAGCGCAATTTGGTGACGGCGCGAGCAGCATGTTCTGAGGCGCTGGGCGCGTCGGGGTCGAGCCGCACCATCTTCTCGTACAGGTCTGGGCGAGCGCGCGCGTTGCTCACCTCGTCTTCGAGGAAGGTGCGCGTTCCCATCTTAATGTCCATGACGTGCGGGTCGCGGAACCCGTGCAACAGATCTTGCAGCTCGATAAAGCTCTCGCCGCCGTAGTGCAGTTCCCGGTAATAGCGCGGGACGGCACCGCGCATGTGCGGGCAGGCGGAGAGCGCTTCGTAAGCATCTCGCTCAGGGCTGTGTGTCGGGTGGTCACCGGCAGCGCGTCTCTTCCACACAGTACCAGGCCCGGCCGGGGCCAGCGAACCCGGGTGGCCGGCCAGTTGGAACCACTCCGATGAGCGCGACTTGAGCAGCGCGTCTGATGCGGGCGCCGATAACTCCAAGGCATTCTGAAAGAGACAATAACGTAAATTGTTGCACTCGTAATAATTATTTTAAAACCTAAACTTGTATATTCCGTGCCTAAATTACACTCAATTGAATTTAAAGGTTTTGTGTGTATTTATTTATTTTTAAAATATATTGAGAACTTCAATATCTATCTATGTAATTACTATGATATGATCATCACTAATAACACTTTATAAATATTTGTCACTGCACTGATACTTACAATAGCTAAAAATTTCAGTAGTTCGGAGGGTTGAGCGGGATTGGCTGAAGGAGAGAGCGCGAGTGGCGCGGCCGGCCCAGCAGGTGAGGCGGCGCGGCGCCAACGACGGAATAGAGCACCCTCTTCCTTGCTTCTCCATCTGTCATCATCTTTGGACGGCACTGCGACCTGTGGACAATACACAAACACTATTATAGCACTGTTTTCTATACACACATTGTACTTCGTGAGACTTGGTAGAAGATTGGAAACACTGTATTTGCGCGAAATATCGACGTACCGTTATTAATTTATTGGCAGCGTACAGTAGCCCACCAGGCCCGAGGTGACCTAGGGCCGATTGGGAGACTGTGTTCATCTTGCTGGAGACAGTCATGTCGAAATTGTTTTTAAGAGCGAGATAAGTAAAAACACGGAACAGTTCTCGGCGATTGAGTGCGAGCGAGTGTAGTGGCGGGAGGGTCTGCAGCAGTTATATACGAAGCGCCGTCAGCCCTGACGTCACCAAGAGTAGAGACCCCCGCACACTTCTGTCGCCCCCGCGACCGCCCGCACTAGTTTTCCCGACAAGTTTTTCACTTAGCGTCAAGTTCTGTAGTAGTTTACGTATACATCGCGGCGATACATACGCGCTACAAACATATTATTTAACATTTTCCCTAGATACAGTTGTTTGGCCTTTCTAGCACTATAACTCGGCGTAGCAGTTTTCAATTTTATTTTTTTATGATAATGCAAACCTATAATAAAATTTTGGTTTTTTTCCCGACATTCAGTGCAAGTCAAAAAAATATGGCCTGATGGAGCTGAATGTACATATATCGTACTGTAATATTTTTATATTACTTATTACCTACTATTTATCTCATTGAGCCTTTTTTTAAAACATGAGAACAATATTTACTTGAGATTGTAATTCTATTTACCGATATTTGGAATAGAAAATAGGTGTTTTAAGTAGTGTTTTCTTATAGTGTTTTCATTCCTACCTAATATTATAAACGCGAAAGTGTAGGTACCTACTTGTTTCTTTGGTGTTTGTTTGTCCTTCTTTCACGACAAAATAGAGCAACGGATATACGTGATTTTTTAGTTTAGTTGGAGTATAATCTAATGACACATTTAAAAATCCAGGGACAAAACCTGGGCGGAAAGTTTACTATTTGATATAAATATTTGAATTAGATGACATTCACCTCTTTACTTTGCGAAATTTACCTACACATTTTAAATGCTAGATAAGAATTTATTATTTGTATTTCAGTGAATAAAAATTAAATATACCTGGTTATAGTAGGTATAATTACTACTATAAGTATTTAATTACCACAGAATAGAGAGAGATATTAATTTTATTATCAAAACGATATGGATTTGTTCGCCAATATTTAAGGAATATAAGATATATTAATTTACCTACTTATAAACCTGTGTCTAGCTAGAAGTATGATAATTTAGAAGTTAAGCCAAGTATAGAATCAATCCAAAAATTATTTCCATAGAGCGGGCTTTCAGTAGTCTCAAAATTTTATCAGCGAAGTGAGGAGCTACCAAATACTTAGGTATTTTGGGGTCCGTTAACACGTTTTTCGGGAGCAGGTATTTTTCATTGTTTTCTAATATAAAAATGTTGAGTCGAATACCTACTCAATACTTGTGCAAAATGCATTAGTCTCTATAATTAACGATGTTTCCTAATATACACAATTAAAATTCCATTTCAATTATTTGTTTTGTAATTTTGACGTGTTTGAAAAGTATCCAAGAACGGTTACCTACTTTTAAAGTGTTCCTACGTACCTACCAATTAATTACTTAAATTCTTCGAATTTCGTTAGATATATTTTCCGCTTATGTTAAAGAGAATGAAAATTACAAGTTAATAAATACATTGAGATAAGGTATATGTACCTAATCTATATAATATGAAACACAAAAATGTTTGTCCGTTATAGACTTTGAAACCATCCAACCGATGTGCCCCAAACCGGTATCATTTGAAAGGCAATAATGCAAAATAAGAAAATACATATATATAAAAATACACTTTTTTCATACACAACTTTTCAACCTCATCAAAGGGGCGTTACTCGCAAATAAATTAAAAATGGCAAAAATATATAACTTTCTAACAATGTTCTTCAGCAAGTCTTCTTACTACTCATAAAACGTTATAGAAAGATATACAAATTTCATCTCCCTGTAACAAATCTGATATGATAGGGAGATACAAAACATTGTATAAATTTCTACAACCTTTATTAGTAAGTTTGAATGCATTTTGACAACAGTACTAAAATACAATTTTCCTAAGGCATAAATGTGGAAAATTACCTAAATATCTCTGTATAATTTAAACGCATCTAAGATCGCTGTTTAAACGTGACAACTTCTCACTACGTCAAAGAAAACAATTAAATTTTTATATTTATTTCTCTGAATCATCATATCATCGTGCTTTATTGTCATCAAGAATCGTGCTGACTGCTGACTTTCTCTTCAATTTACTCCACCAGCAACAGTTGTGACGTCAAGTAATGACGTAGGGTAGAAGGTGACGCATAGGGTTTCGGAGTTGATGGCCTTTGAAGGCCACTGGTCTAGGATTTTTCGAAATTAGATAAGAAGGAATCAAAATGTCAAATTTTAGGATGAAAAGCAAAGATTTTGACATGAGAAAAACTTGTTGAATATTTATATTATCATTATTATGACGGTATGACTGATAAAAGATGAATTAAGTTTTAGAGCATATCCTGGACGAGTTGCAGAAAATTTCTCGAAAACCATTACTCTAAATAAATTGCTCAACAAACAGTTTCTCGAAACAAAAACCAGCTCGAAATTCACTTAGGAGACGTGACTAGAACTTGCTTTTCACTCAGTAAAAAGATTTTAGAGACCAATCTCTTTGACGGAGCTTTAAGAGAGCAACATTTACACATTTATTTATTTTATTTTGTACTTAAAGTAAACGGTTTTCATCTTAAACAAAGAAATTAAGAAAAATAAATTATCGTTTCAGTGGTTTAGCCATGAAAACGTAACAGATAAATAGAGATAAACAATGCATTACGAACAATTTTCCATTCGAGCAACTGTTTTTCGAGCAATTTTCACCAAACCATAATAATTCCACCAGATAACAATTCTAAAATAGTTTTATGTAGGCCTGAATTGAATTGAATTATGATATCATTTATTAATTCCTATCGATTATTTCATTATAGAGACGATAAGCCACAACTTTCGGGGATGCACAGAGAAATGAAATCAAAAAACCGGTTTCTGCATTTTGTGTTTACGTAACAGTTTGTATATTCTATAAGCGGTTATTGAGGCCAGTGTGACGGGCTTGCCTTGATGTGACGATATCATAATATTTTAAAATTATTGCCCTTTAGGTACCTCATATGGACAATCATAGAATACATTGTGTAAGTACCTACTGAATAAATATTCAAATCCTTTTAAATCCTACCGATTGTGACTAGAAGAAAGGCACTTGGTTTGGACACGTTGAAAGAATGAAGGATGAAAGATTGACTTATGGGGTTTATATGGCAGAAGTTTAAGGAAATGCTGGCAGAGGACGACCTAGGTGTACTTTACTGAAAATTTAAAATAAAATTGATTGAAAGCATATTGAAAGTACACACAATCAATTTCACACGAGCTTGTATGAAAGGTATGATGAATATCACTGTGAGGATCGTAGCAAATGGCATTCGATTCTCTACCTACCCCTCTTGGGATAAAAGGCAATAGATAGATAGATGATTAATTGTACAGAACAGAAATGAAAATAAGCATTTCTCTCTCACCATTTCATGCGTTGTATCCACAGAACATTATAAAGAAAGTACAAGATATTATCATATTTATATGAAACCAGCGTAACCAAATTTTTGCAATGCGATGACAATATTGTGAAAAACTAGGCCAGTAAATATGGTGCAAATAATCTCTTTAGACAAATTATTTGCACTGAAATGTAGCATAAAATGACGTATTTGTTCTATTTTTTGGGCTATAGTTCAGAAGAAATTCCGAAGAAATCATATACCTAAATGCTGCAGCATATACTTGCCACTTCTACTGTTATTTATAATATTCTGTGAACTCCTCTTTCACTTGGTGTAAATAAATAATAAATATGGTATGGTGTAGCAAACAGTAGAGATAAATCTAAGGTAATTAAATTACACAGAAAACAAAATACACTGAAATACCTAAAAATAAATACGAAAGATATTCAGATATTTGCAACGATTTATTATTAGTTGACGTTTTTGGTTAGTACTCGGATCCCTTGGTTTGTAGCGTGATGTTATAAAATATTTTTTCAAATCGGACTGGTAGTTTAAAGAATGAATTTCACGTTGTTTTGAATATATAGGCAATTCTACATACTTCAATTTAAGATAGGTATTATATAAATAAATATAAATAAAGCCGGGAGTGACCTAACAAACACCCTTGACCTATAAATGTAAAGCCAGAGCTTGGTTTATCATATTTTGTCACATATAAACATGCAACTTTGTGCAGTCTACAACTACTTATGTCAAATATTATGCGGATTCTTTTTATTTGGTCTGAGTGCGGATATTACAAAGACATCATGTGATATCATAAATGTCGCCACGCCGCATACTATCAAGACCGTGATGTTGTGTTTAGTAGACTACTACTATTATTTAAATTGCATTTCAATACTAGATATCAAGTCCCTCGTCTGTTGCATTTACATGTGCAATGACTCCCATATCATAAATGCGCTTTGACGGCTCATGGCTTTAATGCACGTCTCGAGGTCGTAATCTGCAAATAGATTATGTCCTGATGACCTGACTTTGTTAAATGAATTCTGTACAACAACCCGTCTTATTAATATAATAAATAGGAGAGTCTGTATGTTTGGATATTTGTTACTCAGTTACATGGACACCAGGATTAACAGTTTAACTAACAACAGGAAACAGGAAAAGGACCTTTTTTCAATTGTAAGTAGTCGGGTTTTCTAAAAACCGCTGACTCTACCGCTGGAATTTCTGTGCACTTTCCTGGTAAATAATTGCTTTTTAAAAAAAGGTGTACCGACTTCAAAAATTATACACTGAAAAGTGTTCTTTCTGAAAGCAATTTATAAAAAAAAAACCCAAATCGATTCAAGTGTGCCTATAAAATTTGAAGAGTTCTCGATTTCTCCAGGATCCCATCATCAGATCCTGACCTGATGACCATGGGACCACCTGGGAAGTATACCCTTTCAAACAAACAAACTTTCCAAATCGGTCCAGGCGTCTTCAAGTAATCGGGGAACATACATAAAAAAAACATTGAGAACCTCCTTTAATGAAATCAAATTTCGCAATTTTACCGATAGGTATAGCACAAATTATGAAGGGATAATTATTATCAACATTTATGGAAAGTTTACTGTATGTAATTGTTTACGCCTTTTGCTAAAAATTATCAATGACCGATGAATTGAATAGGAGTAAAGCTCAATGGAAAAATGCAAAATCGTGATGATATATGTCACATGTTTACACATAAAATTAGCACATTAGTATTATTGTAGAAATTATTATTGTCCACTAAAGTGGGCCAATTGTCTCCCGTATTTTTCCAATGTTTATTCTGCAGGCTCTGTTTAACCGGCGGCGTCCGCGCAACCATTATGTTCAAATATGTTTAGTATAAGCTAATAGATTGTGCTCAGTTAAAAACACGGCGCCAATGTTGACTCTAAGAATCGCTATCACCTTAAATAAGTTGTTTATGATAGATAAACACATACCATCACGACTGCGCTGGATCAACTACTTACATTTTGTGAGAGTTCTTTTATAATAATTAAGAAAGCTACAATTTTCATTCATAATGAGTATTGGGCAAAACCATAAGTTGAAAAGATAAAACGATATTTCTGTATTATTTTTCCTGCACAACCAGATGGTAGTGGATAGATTTAGTAAGAATCATTTCAGATTTTTTTGGCTAGCAAACTTAGTTAAAGGGCGTTGCTATGAAAATATGTGTTCTTAAATAGATACCTATTTAATTTTATAACTTTGAAATTTTCCTGAAACTATTTTACTCCGTCAACTTGGATCCTGAATGAATCTGTAGCTTCTACAACTATATGCCTATATGTATTTACGGTCGTGACATGCAGACAGATCTTTGAGTATTTACCAAAGGAGACGTGAAGGGTGTCGTGTAAATCATCGAACAATTTTTTCTGCCACATTTGGCGGGGGGTACGCCTAGTACTAGCCCCTGTACCACTGTATTTTTCTGTCGTTTTATTGTCGCAACGGATTTTACGTTATATGATGATTATTGTTAAATACAAACATAATAATTATAATTAATGATTGGAAACACTAAGTTTGACGTCCTAGATCGCCTTTCCCGTTTAAAACATCACAATTAACTATTTTCCTAGAAATCTAAGGTAACTTGCACCTGGTCAGTATAACTGGTCAAAGGGGAAAAAATTGGCGAAAGGGGGAGCCCGTCTATGGCCCCTCCATAGGCTTAGTACTCTATGAGACAGATAGATAGACACATGAGGTTCAATTAATGAATGTACGACAACAACATTTTTTTATTTAGGCTCATTGTGAAAATTACCTACAATTGCCGACTCTGGCTTAATTCGGAATGACAAACAAAAAATTTAAAATGGCATAGATAGACCCTAATGTGCTCAAATTATGTGGGTGTGAGACAATGTTAATGAAGCCAAATCGACTGTATTGCCTTTAGGACTACTCAGTAATAAGTATACCTAGATATCTCAGGTTACCTTGACTTAGATTTCAAATTTAAATCCTAAAATCCTGAATTTAGTTTCCTTGTAGTGACAAGTTTATTTAAATCGAGTACCATATGAGACAAACTTATTGAAACACAATAAAATTGTCGCTACTGTCGCCATCGCAACGATATTAAACTTAGGATTTTAGAATTTAAATTTGAAATTTACGTTTTAGCCCCCTGAATGTCCCAATTTTATTAGCCCGCTATTTTTACGATTTCTTCTTTACTTGTTTTTTTTTTTCAGTAATATCCATTTATTTTTCATGGAAGTTGTAGAGCTTATTTTTATTGTAGCTTATTTTAGAGAACAATAAGCATCTACCTGTCCACATAACAGCTAATGCTTCCTCCTGCTTTCGTAAAATAAATAATTTAATAATTTTAAATTTTTGAAAAATATAGTCAAAGCAATACAGGAAAATATAAATCTTGACTCTACTCTAGCTAGCATAATAAACAGATTCTGGTAAAAACCGACCAACAACGTAATTTCATATTTCGATTTTTACGAAAACAACGTTTTTGCAACGTCAGAGTTTTGTAGATTATACCTACAAGAAATACTCTATAACTGTATGCGTATACGTCACTGAAAAAACTACGCAGTTTCTAATATGTGAACCTCAAAGAGGGAAGAATAGTCAAGATAATTTAAGAATTTTACGCAAAAACCATCGCTACCTTTACATCTTGAGGCACGCGGCCAGATGTACTGGGTAACAATGTCCACATTTAACGATACCTCATATTAAAGAGAAACAGGTTTCATCTTCACAAAATAGAAATATCTGTTATTTTCAGATGAAGTTATACGTTAGTCCTTGGATTTTTTAAAAGTGACATGAGAATTTTTATTCAGGATAAAAGTAACTCTCCGACCTTCAAACTATCACTTCGATTTGTTGCACTGTATTGACGTAAAATAAGGACAAAAAGCAACAAACACATTTTCGTATTTATAATATTAGTTGGAATTACTCAGGATTATGATTACTAAATTAACATTTTGTGATAAAATTTATTATCATTTATTTTCAGCACTCATTCAAAACTTAAATTGTTGTAATAAGTATTTAAGTATCCGTTACGGTAAACACAAGTTTGGTATAATTTCACAGATCATATATTATGACGGTAAGTATATTGTTCAGTATAGTTTTATATAGTTGTTGTATTTATATTAGCTACATGACGTAAGGACATGTTTGGCATGTAACAGCTGTTCTAACTTGACGCGAAGACATCGTTTCAAGAAAGAAGTATTCCCAGACTAAAATGATTCATATAGATTTTGTGAATGGTTGAGTTCTAGGTAAGTATTTAAATATAAATTGTCCTAGAGCAAATAGAAAATAAAATTTTTCATGGATGGAAAAAAGCAATTTTTTTTTCAATATAGAACGTAACAAATAACATGAAATTCATTTTAGGCTGTCATAGTTACAATGTCGATAATTACTTATAATTATAAACCATCCAAATTGAATAGTTGCCAAGTTCAGAATGATTTTCTTTAATGTGTCTACTAAGTTATTTAGCCGTAATTCTATATTATTAGTAACATATACACTTATTTGGAACGCATTGAGGCACGGGAGCTATAGGGCAAGGAATATACTAGGGTATCGAGAATACTTTATAGGGGCCGTCTTCACGAGCGTGAGAATCGCGGCGATAGTCTCGCCGTGCCATACAAACTCTATAGATAGGCGATAATATCGCCTTGTGGAGATTGGCCCATAGAGTTTGTATCGAATTTGGTGGCACGGACAAGACTTACGCCGCGATCCTCTCGCTCGTGGAGAGGGCCCCTTAATATCGCGTGTTTTTTGATGATAAAATATTGAAAGCCTTATTTAATTGTCAATAATCCGTATTTTAGCTCATATTCTCTTAAAATACTATTTCGGTAGAAAAGTCATTCAAAATATATTAACAAAGAATTCACATATGATGTTTTTAAATTGGTATTCTAGACGAGCACGTATAACCAGGTGCGGATGCCCAAGATATTGTACTACAATAGGCCGTTAGTGCGGGAAGGAAACAATCGTATCGGTATATTATTGATTTGTTTCATTTGTCAATGTAAAAATAAACCTTATTAAATATTTTGAATAATATTTTAATCCTAATCTTTGCTTAAACGTGGTAACACTTAATATTTTATCTAATTACCTAATATTAAATTAAAATAGTTTGTTGTATATTTATCGTCTTTCAGAAGTCCTAAGACCTAAGGAATCTATGAATGAAAATGGAAATACGAATGTCCTGAAATTGATGTTTTGTTCGATTAAATTATTTTAAGAACCATATAATTATGTAAAAGTTCATTAAAAATCATCCTCCCAGAAATATTATTCTGTATTTTGAAAGTACTAGTACTACTGAATGATATACGAGCAAGGAACGTGACGTATAAGTATAGTTTTATACATGCTTACGAAGCATTGTTTAAAAATTCATTATTGGATTGTACTGATTCAAGGATACAATTTGCAGATTTTCTTTGTCACGTTTTCCTTGTCCTTAACAAAGTACATAATTAACAGCGGTGTCACAATCAATGTGTTATTGTAATACTATACGTACCTATGTAGTTACTCATGTATTCAATGCAAATATAATGTAAAATCTGTTAATTTCACAATGTTTCTGTAAAAGTATAAACTATTGACTTTTATCATTATATTATTTATATTATAAGAAAATACTTTTGCCTATAATTAGTTGTGCGTCTTAGCAAAAACCCACTATGGATGTTTTTTTACTTTAAGATTTGATGTAATACCTGTTGGCAGACCTAATAAATAAATAAATAAATAAATACTTTAGAAAAAAAAACAGAAATAAAAAAAATAATGTACTTAGACATTTTCAGCATATGTAATTTAAATTAATGAATAATTAATACTTATATAGTTTACGAATTATCGCTAGTCAAATTCTTTAATTTTGTCAATGACACACTCAGCGATCATCAAAATTCTAAGGTACTTCTCAGTCTCACAAACTTCAAATTTTGAATTTTAGTTAGCGTTTAGCCTCTAAAGGAAGGAAAAATGAAAAATCCCGAAATTTTTTATTATTCATTAAGAGCCCTATATCCATAATTTGTATAGAGATATTACTATTCCAAATTTCTCTGTAAATCTTCTCCACCTGTGTCACTGTAATTAAGCAATAACTTACTTATTCAATATGTCTAAGTGAAATAGTCGATAATATTTCAATTGGTTTTATTTAATAGGAAATATGGGTGGTAAAATAAAGGATTATCTTGCCCCTGTTTTCTCTTTCATAATCTAACTGACTGATATGAATAGGTGCTTTCATAGATACTAAGTAAAATAACTGACTTGGTTTTACATGAGATCTCACAACTTTGTGAAGTGGAAGACTGCGTTGCAAGACTTGGCATTTTTTACATTTTATGTTTTTGATGGGATTACTTAATATAACTGTGAATAGTTGGGTAAATATTTTTAAGTATTTTGTTTATCTATCGTAATTTTTAGTTTATTTTTTCTCTTCAATTATAACCTTCGTTTATTCTTATTATTTATAGAATAAACTACTAATTAAAAGCGAAAATAAAATTTCAGTTTCATAATAGGTATTTATATTGCTTACTTAATTGAATACCTATGTGGTGCATTTTGACAAAATGTCTTAAAAAACTTAGTATTTTCCTTAGGTACTTGTTTGAATTTAACCCAAGTATTAACACCTACTATGACTAAACAAAATTTCAAAAATAGAACAAATTGTTGTTTTAAAAAATAGTATACTGAAGAATAAGCCATATCCACAGATTTACATCAGTGCAGTATGGAGGTAGGTACCCAAGAAGAGTCCGACGACTTCAAAAGTAGAGTCAGACGACTTTCCCCTTTATTACATTAGTATTTACATTTTAATATCGTGTGAACTGTTGCAATTCATATCTGTTGGTAGTAGTCAGTACTACAGTAGCAATACACTACCCACTTATTATTTAGGATCAGATGCCTTCCGGAAACATTTCAATCAAAATTCAGGATACGACGCGGAAAAGGGAAGTGTACTTGGTCGAAACGTGTGTCCGAGATGTATAAATGTATCTGCAAAAAAAATTACAATCATCATTTGCAAAATATTTGTCTCATAGAGTGGATGGATTGATAAGAAAACATGAAGATGTATAGATAAAGCAAGAATATCCCAGATCCTGTTTGCGAAGATCTAGTGCACTGGAAATTGTGTTGAGGCGAATAGAAAGGATTATAAATACGTTTAGGTATGAACCTGCATTCTGTAGCTAAATATTTTTATTTAAAAACGTACAAAACTCTCTAGGCACTCCTTAACTTTCGTATTTTTTCCATATAGGTAGATAGTACGTAAACTATTAATTTGAACTACCTCAATACACCTAAGGTTATAAAATAGTCATTTTTCGTACGTCATTGTATGTTGCACAATAGGTCATTTGTGAAATGACCTCACTATACAAATTCAATTATTTAAGTTTTTATCGATAATAATGTTCAATTAAAGTAAATAGTGACGATAAAAATAATTTAATTAGCTAAAAGCAATTCATTAACATTTTCACATTAATAAAAGTGACGTCTGTTTGATTATTTTAATAAACTTTTTTATAAATACGTTTTAGCTTGACACGTGAGTCATTATTTACCTGCGTTAAACATTGATGGTTGCGATTTGATTTCAATTATAAATTTAGGGTGTAATTTGAACCTTGGAGGTGTATCAGACCTTAATACAGCTAGATTGGTATACTTCGGTTATTTCCACAGCCTGATGACTTATGGCATATTGCTGTGGGGAAACGCCGCGGGTATAAATACGATATTTGTCTTGCAAAAAAGAGCTGTGCGTTCAATTTACCAATTGAAACCAAGAGTGTCTCTTAGAGATAAGTTTAAGGACTATGGCATTCTCACCTTTCCTTCACAATATATATTTGAAAATTTAATTTATGTAAAAAAGAACATTGATTCATATAAAAGAAATAGAGACATACACAACGTCAATACTAGAAATAAAGATAAACTTGTGGGTTGTGTGAGTCGACTTCACAAAATCAAAAATTCCTATAAGGGGTTATGTATCCAATTTTATAGGTAATAGGGTCCCCTCTGACATACAAAATCTACCATTTAATGCATTCAAAGTTACAATAAAACTTAAATTAATTAACAAAAGTTATTATAAGATATCTGAGTACTTGGATGATAAGCATCCGTGGGCAATTAGATAGGCATATAAATTAATTTTTAACTATCAATTCATGTATCAATTTTGTTTTTTTTTTAAATTGTAATTGTATTTTAGTGACATTTTATTTTAGACATTATATTATATCAATTGTATTTTAGATTGACTATTCCTGACAGAACGTAATTTGTACTTTTTAAAACTATTTTGGACATTGTATTTTTTTCTAATTGACTATTTCAAGTGTACCTTGTGTACCTACGAAATAAATATATTTTGAATTGAATTGAATTGAATTGAATTGAACGATTTTGTAACTTTCTTCATAGCAAGGAACATACCTGCTGTATATGAGCATAGAACATTCATTTCATACAATTTCATGCATTGAAAGTAAGTACAGCATCAGCCAATTGTTTTCCAACAGAATGCAAGTTCGTAAATAGAGTTTTCTCTTTTGAAAGAGACAAGGTTTTTGGCCTATTTCAGTTAAGGTTGTGAGTAATATAATTCATATTAAAATTTAGGGAAATCAAAATAAAGAATATACGGATTTTGACATTAAAATAGGATCGTTATCTATATATATAAAAATCAATGCCACTTTTCGTTGTAATTTTATAACTCAAGAACGGGCTCACCTATCCAAACCAAATGTTTAGGTTTTGTTCGGACTATTTAGTGATGGTTTATGTGAAGTTTGCACAAAATCGGTCTAGCGGTTTTTCATTTATCACACTTTTTTAACATCTTAATTCAATAAATGGCGGATCGTTTTCTTAATGGCGATTTTGCTGTCAAATTGAAATTTTTTTCAGATAGGGATTGTGCTGTCAAATTGAAATTAAACGTCATCTTAATTTTTACATTATGTACTAAAATTTATTTGCAAACGTCAATAGATGGCGCTATATTATACTTTTCTTATCTCTATATATATAAAAGAAAGTCGTGTTAGTTACACCATTTATAACTAAAGAACGGATTTAGTTGAAAATTGGTGGGGAGGTAGCTTAGAGTAGCGGTAGTGGTAGGGGTTGGAGTAGGGGTAGGGGTAGTGGTAGTGGTTGGAGTAGTGGTAGGGGTTGGAGTAGGGGTAGTGGTAGTGGTAGTGGTAGTGGTAGTGGTAGTGGTAGTGGCAGTAGTAGGAGTAGAGATAGGTGTAGTGGTAGTGGTAGGAGTAGGGGTAGTGGTATGGGTTGGAGTAGGGGTAGTGGTAGTGGTAGGTAGTGGTAGTGGTAGTGGTAGTAGTAGTGGTAGTGGTAGTGGTGGTGGTAGTGGTAGTGGTAGCTGTTTTCCACGGACGAAGGAAAGTAAATAGCAGGCAAGCTAACGTTTGGGCAGGACAACGTCTGCCGGGCCCGCTAGCAATTAATAAAATATTTTTTGTTTGAATAAATGAATTTGATGTTCCAATTTTTTTTTTATTATTTCACTTTATACGTAGCGAAGCACGTACCGGGCCGCTAGTAGTATTATATATATTTGCGAAACCAAATAAAACTTTCTAGAATGCAAACAATTTCTGTTTTAAACTATCAAAAAAAACTATCATTTGTAATTTTATTTACACATGAGTTTGGTCAAACTATCAAAAAAATATTTCTACATACTCAAAATTATAAAGTATACTTTATAATTTTATATATATATATATATATATAGCTGAGCCTTGCGGTTGCATATATATTAACTATATTAAATGTGTTCTGAAAGAAACCGAAAGAATGCCTCATATTTTTCAGTTAAAAGTTTCTTTAATATTTCAGAGACACTCCAGTTCATTAAATTAATAAATACAATTATTAAAGTAAATATCCGTCTTCAACCCACATCAACATTATTTGCCTGTAGATTGTGCTCATTTTTTGTACGAAATAAAGTTAGTGTGTATGTATGTATGATTTTAATAACGACTGTAACGACATCCGGGACTTCTAACTATGTCTAATAACATACAAATATATTTTAAGTTGAAACGTAATGTTATGTCATAAGTGACCCTACGTTTTATGTGAATGGTCGACTTTTTATGAAAATTTTAGAGACGAAAATACGTACTCGTCGAACTTTATTCTTTAAATTTCCTTCCTTTTCTGTTTAGTGATCTATTCATTATGTTATTTCATAATATCTTAATATTATGGTATTGTATTTGTAGTAACCAGCTAATCCATATTTTTCTCGGACAAACTATTCCCAATTTCTTTGTAAATAATGCACCTGTGTCACTATAATTTAGCAGTTACTTATTGAATATATCTAAGTGAAATAGCATATAATATGTTATCAATGGGTTTTTTGAATAGGAAATATGGGTGGTTAAACTTTGCCCCAGTTTTCTCTTTCGTAATCTATCACGAAGCTCTTAATTTTTTTTAAAATGTTATATACCATTACCCTTCAATTAAACGTCTTGCGTTTTTTTGTAGTTTATTGAAAATTCAAAATAATAATTATTTAATTATTTTTGACCAATTAAAAAATCATTGTCTCGCTTGCTTTCACACAGGATCAATTACAGAGCAAAATTTTATTACCTACCTAAGTTTTGTATGCTGAACTGACAAGAGGTTAAAACTTTTCAGGATCTAGTTTTCCGGACTATAAAACATCACATACTGAAGCAACTATAGAATGTATTATTTTCCTTTATTGGGCATGTTTGTTGCGAAATTGGAGACATCTCATTCAGATATACGTACGCACTAGCTCGCCGAGGTTAAAAAGTGCGTCATTTTTAAGGTAAAGACACATTGTTGACATGCTATATGCAATTATTAATTTGTTTGTATGATTTATGCTTGCAATCGAAGCGGAGTCAAATTAAAATAAGTATATTATTATTCAAAGAATATGTAAGAACGATCCATGATCTGAAATTATAGGTACCAATCTGCCCCATGCCTAGTATGCGGTGACCCAAGGATAGAACTTATCTCGGAAGCAGTCTGCTGAAACTTTAAGTTTTGCATTTCCCTCTAATACGATTTTATTTATTTAATAGTGTACCTGAACATAAAGAGATGCTAGTAATTTAACATGATTGCAATAAAATTATCTTCATCTTCACTGAGCTTCTCGCTTTTTGAAATGGCAATTGTACATTATTTCAAACTAGCAGTTGCCTGCGATTTCGTACGCGTTGTATTAGAAATACAACGTTTACACCCCATTTTACCCCATTAGGGTAGGTAGTATTAGGTAGCGTGATGTTAAATAGCCTATAACCTTCATCAAGAATATAGCTATCAAATGCAGATTTTTTTAAATCCGATTGGTAGTTCAAGAGATTAGCGCGTTTAAACAAAACAAACTCCACGTAGATATAGATTATTGGTAGTAGGCAATCAAATACATAAGTTAAAAACAAAAGTTATTGTTTAACTGCCGAGTTTTAAATGAAAACAAGTAGCTCTACTTTTAAATATTTACACTTTGAGAAAAACAGTGATTAAGTGTAGGTACGTACGTAATTCATATTAGTTGTAGATACATTATTTTTAAATTTCATAGCAGGTTTTGTAATGGTAATTTAGTGCTAGTATTTTAATTACTTTATAATATTATAAAACCACTCAGAAATATTTACTTTGAACTTTAAAAGTCTAAAGTTAGATTTAGTTAGATTGTTTTTTTTCTTCTGTCTTACAGCTCCCGAAACAGTGTTATCGGCCCCAGGGTACCCAGTGGAAGTCCAAGTCTCCCTCTTTTAGCCGATGGTATTTGTGAGGCTATAGCCTAACGAGTAGCCATTTCTGTTGAGGTACCTATATTTTAGATGGAAAGCCTCTAAGTGTGGCCTTAATTAAATTAAACCAAAAGAAACATAGAGAATTTGAGAAGTAAATTAGAAAATAAAATTTTATATTTAATTAATTGGCACATTGGCAGAGGATAATGTTACAAAACTTGGAATTTTGTTGAAAATCAAGATTGACGACTGGTGAGGGAACCCCAGAAGGATATTCGCCGATACAATCTACGTCACGTTGGCAAATTACGTGACATGATTGCAAGTAAACTTGATAAAATTTACTATTGCAATTTTCAATGTTCTGTCTTCAGTTCTGGCATATTTTATAACTTTTGTTATTAAATACTTATTTAAAATAAGATACACCTAAATAGATTATAAATGTGGTGTAGATATAAAAATTTATAACAAAACAATGACACGTGTTTTCTTTTATGTAAGATTTATTTTGCCATATATATCTCTATCAGATTACGTAAGCGCTAAGATTGTCAGATTTCTCCATGCGTTTGTGTTATTGAATAGTTTCTAGAGGCTATCAATTTTAAACTAAAATGTGAACGATAACATTATTTATCTTTATCAGGGTTGCCATGTTTACAAATTAAAAAGTAATTGCAAGTTAAAGTTCTGGTATACGTTAAGAGATTTCTAACCTATTTCATATCTGATTCTTTTTAACCCACTTCAAAAAAGGAGGAGGTTCTCAATTCGTCGGAATCTTTTTTTATGTATGTTCCCCGATTACTTGAAGACTCCTGGAACGATTTGGAAATATTTTTTTTGTTTGAAAGGGTATACTTTCCAGGTGGTCCCATGGTCATCAGGTCAGGATGTGATGATGGGATACTGGAGAAATCAAGAACTCTTCAAATTTTATAGGCACACTTTCGGAAAGCACACTTTTCAGTGCATAATTTTTGAAGTCGGTACTTTTTTAAAAGGCAATTAATTACCTATAGGTACATTTTATTTTGTAGGACATAGTAGCTATATTATAAAAATATTAGCTGACATATTATTTTTATAGATCTGGATTACACAATATGCTGCAGTTAAAATTTTACTGCAATCTACACGTTCACCGCTGAATAGTTTCTCAAATATTTTCTTTATACATTTTCGGGGAAACAGAGGACCGTGTACATAAAGTCTACTTCAAAAGCGAAGAAAAATAACGACGGCACAGGAAGCTGGCGTAATTATAATGACTAATAACTTTATGACTCATCTACAATATTGATCTCGTAGTTTAAATTTATTTTGGGTGATAGTATCTAAGCAAATAATTCTTCGTGTGTACAATCTCTGTCTTTGTGTTAGTCTACCTATGTAGAAAACATTTTTGTGAGCCTGGTTTATCTCAAACTAAAGCGATATTCGCTGTAAAATTTTCTGGGATGAAATTAATTGTGAAATCTGCTCACACTCGAGTTTTCAAAGTAAAGAAAAGAAGGCCAGATGTAAAACATCGAAATTGACGCGTTAAGTATACTGTAGTCGAATTGAGAGGCACACGGAGAAGCCACTAAGTATAAAGTATACGCGCCACGCACACACAAGGGAGAGCGGCGGCAGAGAGGGGGAGTAGAGAGTGGCGAGGAGACGTCATGATGCAGTTTTCCGTCACGGCATACTCGTCGGTCTTACTCCCAAGGCGCACCAATAAATGTGTTTCAAATGTGCAAAATATTAAAACCAAAGACACGATAAATCACTTTATGTTGGCTTCGAGTCACATCAAATCAATGTGAAGTTGTAAGTCGTGCTACAATAAAAAACTCAACAACAGAAAATTGTTTACATAATCGTTGAATACAAAGGCCAATTTAGGTTTTTATGTTTATTTTGTTACCTATGTGTTAATTTATGTGTATAATTCATAATCTTCAATCATATAATATTATACCAACCTTATATACATTTTAATTAAAATTTAATTATGTAAAAAACAAAACAATAATTTCAAAAGTTATCAAATTATGATACCGCATTTTTTGGGAAAAGATCTGCCTATGTACAAATAGTGAATTCTGACCCATGTTAAAACCCTGAAGCAATTTTCCTATCTTTTTCCTTAAATTGTGATTGATGATGATTAGTTTTCGTGAAAAATGCGACAATTTGATTATTGTTTTAAGTTTTAGTTTTAAAAATATCTAGTATCAACCCTTGAAGAGTGCTAACAATTGTTAACAGGTGGACTTGAGAATTGTTACTTCACATTCATATATTGCTCAAATGTATAAGAATGTGTTTTTTACATATTGACGTAGGAAGATTCTCTACAAAAACAAACACGGATTGCTACAAGTTGCAGCAACACGCTCTGTTTTATATCCGAATGGTTGTTTTCGTAGTTTGTTTTTCTTTTTAAACTTTTAAAAATACAATGTTCTGAATACATACTTGCAAGAATTTTTTATACGAGCACGCGGCATGTGAACAGTGAACGTACGTCGTTAGAACTATAAAGTATGCTGCTATCAAAACGTCAATGTGAAAAACTAACGACTGGTCTATTTGAATAAGACATTTTTAGCCAGTTTTCTTTTTAGGTTGAATAAATAAAACCAAGAAACTTTGCAATGGTAATGGCAGCCAACCCATAAAATTATACCTATATCTGTCTGTCTACTAATCGAGGATAATAAAGGCGTGATAATATAAATCTGTGGCATGAATGATGATATTAGGCGATTCAAAACGTACATTTTAAAATAGAATAAAAGATGTCCTTATATAGTTAGGAGTCCTTATCCATCAACATCTAAATATATAAAACCGTCGTATCGCTGCTGACCGCCTAAACCACTGAAGATGTAAATATGAAAATTAAAAGGTATTTTCCTTAGGGGGTGTAGAGGTGCACTAAGAAAGGATTTTTCGAAAATCAACCCCGGGTGTAAACGTTTGTATTGAAAATCGTTTTCCCTGCTTTTATATATCAACTTGAAACTTGGTACAAATACTCTTCAAAACAAATAATAAAACACGTGTTTTAGGTTTTTTCAAAACAACCCTTAAATATAAGTTTGTATGAGGAAAAATTTTGTTGTGGTCGGAAAAAATAAAATTAAGGGAAAACGTATGTTTACATAAATTACGTCACAATTCCTGATACAATGCTCAACCATATAGGCTTAGATGTATGTATGTAATTATAAATTATTATTTTTTTAGATACGATGAGTAATGAAATGCAGACTGTATATTTTCGGTTTTAGTTCAGGCAGTGAATAATAATTAATTATTGAGAGTATGCTTATTAAAATTATAAATTAGATAGTAAATGTTTCCTTATCTATACATACATTTTATTAACACTAGCAATTTCGTACAATGCTAGTAGTTGTGTTTTTTAATAAGACAATTCCCTGCGGAAGCTGTTCTACACTGCGATCAACGTAAATTATTATGATCAAGGAAACCGCAATGAAGAGCCGAGACAGTGACGTGAGTTTATTCAAATTTAAACCATCTGCCACAATTACTTGTAGGTTGTTGTTATTACGAAACATTCATTTTGTTGTATGTGTGTGGTGTTTTTTGTATTTTTTATGTAATAAAAGCGGAGACTCTAGCGTTTCAAATGGTTTTTTTACAACAATCTTTACTTATTGTTTTATATATCACTATGGTGAGTTGTGAGTTTATAGGTGAATGAGCATTACTAATTATACCAAGAATCTGTAAATAAAGAGAAGAGAATAATCAAATCTTAGAAAAATTCTAAGAAGCTGCATGATTTCATGAATAAGTATATAACATAATACAAATCTATATCAAGTTTTTTAAGTTATCCCGAATATAATAGATTAAAATTTTACAAATTTGGACTAAAATACTGCTATAAAATAATAAAGAGTTTCCGCTCAGGTAGAGCTCTTGACTTAGATATCAAACATCCTAAAATCCTGAATTTAATTTCGTTGCGATGATGACGACAGTGAAAATTTTGTTTAAATCGAGTAGCATATGAAACAACTTATTTAAACACAATTAAATTTTAATAAAATCGTCGCTACGTCAAGAGTTTAAAAAAACCTTCACGGCCTTTATACCTTACGGTGTGGCCAGAGACGTGTTCACTTTTGCCACTTGTCCATATTAAACAGAACAGGTGGCAAGCCCTTGTGTATAAAAGACGTAAATATCTGTTATCTTTAAGTGCCCTCCGAAGCACGAGCAGCCGACTAAAGCACATATTCTTAAAGTTTTTATTTATTATTATATATTATCAAGAGTTTATTTAGCAAGAACTCTTGTGGTCAATTAAATATTGTATTCAACAAGTAGTATTATAAATGTAAATAAAATAGTAAGTACATACGTATATTTAGATAAGATTAGAAGTTGAAGCTACGTTGCTTGTTTGTATAACACTTCCGAGGTCGATCGCTCTATCAAGTTACCATCGAAGTTGTCAGTCATGCGTTTGTAAAGCGTGGGTGCATTATATTATGTTTAGTATTATACTACTTGTAACTCCATAGATTCAAGATTTATCCATTTTAAAGCTTCCTTAATTTATTATAATGTTACTTTCAATCTATACAAACAAATACAATTTAATATCTTAGATGGCATATGATATTTTAGTTTGTCTAAAAATTCAAAGTTAACAGTAAAAACAAATGTTATTTTCTAAAAAGTTAGGCATAAATAAATGTTTTTAGAATTTATATTTGTCTAGAATAGGCACAGAAACGACTGCATTAATTTTATAGTGCCTATTATAATGAGCAGATATTTATAATAATAATATGCAGCCAGCTCAATCGCGATATAATATTAAAAAGAGGTTTTTTTAAGTTAATGTAATGGGATTGACTGCTAAAATAATATCAACATAAAACGTGTGAAATCGTGGCTATGTAGTTACTAAATTGTATTCCGATGCACTATTTGAAAATGCATCCATGATTGTGACATACCTGCTAATCTATTACAGAAATAAAATAATTATATCAATGTGTAATATGTGTAATATAATAAGTTTTTTTTTTCAAATGTAACTCTATTTCTTGTAGAAGTAACAGAAATTAACAAAAAATAACGTTCCTTTTTTATACCGTACCCAGGGAAAAAAACCGTTGATGTCAAAGTAATTTAGTTAAGGCGACGCATCACAGCGCATCGAACTCAGTTTTACGCGCGGCTAATTTTATTTAAGAAGATGTGAGCGAGACGGACTACTATTAAAATCGATAAGGTAACCAAGGATAAGATAAGATAGACCAATATTCACGTACCAGAAACATGCTAAAGTACGATTTTTCAACAAAATCGGTATTTCGAAAAACACGAAAGTCTTTTTCATGTTTTTACAAAAACTATTAGAATTATCAAATTTTAGTTAGTGTATTCTTAAAATATGTGAAATTATCTATATTTTAATGTCAAGAAAATTGTAAATTAGTAAATATTATTAAGAGAACTCGAGTTGCAAACTTGGCTGAAATACAAGTGCAATTGAGGATTTTCAAGGCTTCATAAAACTGTGTAACTGATTTTGGTAATTTAGTTGTTGGTACTAATAGGACAAAATTTCTCTTGAGGCCAGTTCTATTGAGGTATTTTGTGATCAAAAGCTTCATAGCGCAGTTTTGAATTACTTATAATTAAATATAATCAAATTAAAATTACAATAATATTTCAATCGCTATTGTAGTGAGTAGGTACATAAGTTTTCGCGTGCGGTCATAATTCAGGTTTACTCGTTAGGTAGATACCATCACAAATACCATCGGCTTAAATAGAGAGAACTGGTCTTCCGCTGGGTACCCTGGGACCGATAACACGGTTTCAGGAGCGGTAAGGCAACCCGTGAAAAAAAAAGAAAAGAAAACTCCTTTACTTATTGATAACGGCCCGGGTCAAGTCACAGAAAACAATATTGATCTCCCAATTTTACAGAGATATAAAAATTCTACGAATCCCGAATTCTTACGAGGATATTTACTATAATTTTGATTAATATTAATAAATGCGAAATTATGTATGTTTGTTTTTCTTTGTTTCACGTTAGGATTTACAAGATTTTTCCGCAGAAAATTGGAGGGCCGGAGCCACATGGGCATAAGCAGTATCATGTAAAAAGTGTACTCAGAATAATAATTGTTAAAGGTATCTATTATAAGCCCTAAACGCCCTAGATATTGCATGAATACCTAATTTAAGAATGATTATCCAGGCCATAAAAATTTGCATAAATTATCAATGCCTCAGCTAAGTATTACAAGGTTTAAAAATATTATCATTACCAATATTTTTTGCAAAATCTTCCTCGGCATATTTACTTACATTATTTTTGGCTTTTCTCACTTAGTATTCACTGTTTAACAAAAACAAGATTCACCTTATTAATATTTTAATTTAATATAGCTACGAATATCTAATGGTCTAGCTAGGTTCCTACTTCCATGCTAGAATGTCCACATTGTAAGCAGTGTCTCTGGCCATAACGCATGGTATAAAAACCGTGATGATGCGTAACAATATCTTACGTAAATGCGTAAGTAGATACTATAGGTTTTTCCCAGCGTAACTTATATAGTTCGAAGTCCTTTTCACACTCTTACGAGAATATGACATTTATTATTATTATTGTTGTATTATTATTTTATCAGATGACGGACTTTAACATCCATTCAATGTTCATTTTAAAGGATAAAGAGCAAATACTATAAAATATTATGTTATCAAGTTATAGTCATGTATAATTTTATTAATATGTGGGTTATAGTCCGATAAACATTTTTTTTAACATAACATTAATCATTTTCTCGTCTTCACAGTTTGACAAGAAAAAATACACATAGATTATTTGACTTCCGTGATCTAGCATTTCTATCAAAGTGATAAGTTTACATATAATATGGAACATCACTTCGTTGATTGCGATAACTTCACAATGAGAAAATCCGAGCTGCTGCCGAGAGTTTTAATCCATCTTATAGAGAAATCTGGTTTACGACCATATTCAATGACACTGACAAAAAACATAGTAATATTAGACACTAGCTTTCATTCCCTACTATGGTCTTGACTTCATACAAAAATTCCATAGAAAAGAGCACTTTCAATTTACCCGAATTTTCAAATTTTCTAGGTGACTTTTCCAATTTTTCTTTCTCTAAAAACTTTATTCAGACTATTACAAACATTTCAAAAAAATTGTCAAATCTAAAAAGCCGTTCTCAAGTGATGCGCTTACAAACGAACAGCATTTAATTTTTCTTTATATAAAATATATCTTGACTGTAACGCAAATTTATGGTACATACTGTTGATCAACATAAATTGCAATCTCAAGGATTCCTATTATATTTGCTAGCATATTATCACCCTTACTACCGTCTTTTTGGGACTACGGAAAATTCAATTAACCGTAGTCCCATTGTCTAATGGTACCTACCATGGAAAACTTTATTTACTTCTATTTTCATTTTCCGTAGTCCTATCAAATGAATAGTGTTGTTTATTAAAATCTTATAACAGGATTCAAGTAAGTTGTTCAATTGCAATATTGTTTGTTTGTCCAACTTTCACGTCAAAACAGAGAAATTCCTCTTCCCTATGTCAAACATAGGGACGGAAAGTGAAAATATGTCAAAATTTATTTTTTCATAAAAGTTTTTTATCAATCTCAAAATATGTCAAAGCAGAAGTACCATAATAAAGGTACAAAAAAAGTTAATTATGTATAAAAATAGTAGAGAGAAAAATATAGATATGCATAATCAGAAAATAAACTTTAGGCACAATATTCGAGTGTTACAGTAGATTACCCCACAGGCAACCTCGCGATATTTTTATTGATAAACCAATAATAATAATATGTTGGCAAAATATTATCAAACTGTCATGATACGTAACACTACGTAAATGTAAATAGATAGATTAATATAATATATAAAAATTATTGCTGACACTCGAATTTGAAAACGGTAAAGATCTTACAAATATCAAAGCAAACTCATACAGAGATAATGTTCAGTAGGTAGGTAGGTGTAGTAATATCTGGCCAATGGATCACCCCATCAGAGCTTAAATATTTGTCTAAATAACTTCAATCAAGAAGTTAAAACATAAACAAGATTATTGTGTAATGTGCGTGTGACTCGAATGTAGTTACCTCAATTTTTCGATATAAATATTTTTCTAGACCTAGAATTCGAACGCGAAACCGGCTACTTCATGTGCACTAGGCTATTACCAATCTATCTATAAATATAATCATGCCTTTACTAGAAGGGGTAGGAGACAACAGGCAAAACTTGTCATTTGATTTATTATTTTTGTCTTTATCATCCTAAGTTCGTTGCTCTGTGAAGGTTGAATGTAAAGAAAACTTCTTTGTAGGTTTTTTTGCAGCATCAGAAGCGATTTTATTTGTCAGTCCAAGATTCAGGGTTGGTAACCAAGATCCAGGGGGAAAAGCTGCCGCTACCTGCCTCTCCTTGCGTACGCCCATATACCTAGATATATTTATATACTTTAAAAATATAAAGAACAATAGCTACTCCCGGGTTATCAAATGAACTACAATAAATTGACGATTTATTTTAGTCCCCTATAAACTTGTTATCGGTCGCCTATCAATGTTTAAATATTTTTTTTATTTCAAAGAACTGATGTAATATGTAAACTCATTTCATTAAAAAAATCATCTAAATATTCAGTTACTAATCATGTGGTGAATTTTCCAAATTACGTAAACTAATGAACTAATTGAACAGTATTTATTAACAAAGAGATAATGTTCACATTTAACATGTTGTCTATATTAAACAGAAGTTGCAAAGAAAATAGAGCTTTCACTTATTTATTTTCAGATGTTCGGACACCGACTCTATGTTTTCCACGAAGCAAGGGTTACCGAATAAAATTATTGGGATCGAGTAAGGATTGAATTTAAAATATTTGAAATTAATTAATTTTTATCCAAACATATATTTGAGATTTTATTTTTTTGCCTGGATAAATAAATAAATAAATCTTAGTAAAGATTACATTATCTTATATTAGGTATAAATGTAATAATTATATTCATATCGGACGGAAATGAGTAAAATTGTTGTTCTTAAAAAACATCAAATAACATCGTGAACATAAACATGAAATTCAGTTAAATAATTCAAGTATTTCTTCCACGTACCAAATCCATAATTATACTTTCACTTTATCATACATCACAAAGGATTTCCAAAAATAGTGTCTATATTTACAATTCCCAGTTTGTGAACAAAGCAAATTATGCTTATGAGCCAGATGGACTAAGATTTTCGATCGATTATCACCATATTATAATTTCACACCTATTTCCGTTTTGTATTAATAATAATATTTATTTAAAGTTATTTTTAAAATTTTTTTTTTAAATATAGGAGTTTGACATTTTAAAAAGTTACTAACTTACTTATTTATTTTAAATTATTAATAATTAAAAAGAAATATTGGACATTGGGATGGTATGTGTCAATTATAATAATGTAATTAATGTCTTTGTCAACGAAATCACGTTCACATTGCGTAATAAAAATGTTATATCGTTCATCACGTTAGCGATAAAAGTTTTGGTTTAAAAATAAATATTCCTAGGTCTTCCTGAAAACAGTTTTTATTTTATTTTATATAATTTTTTAACTCGTAATAATTTAAAGCATAATATTATACTAATTATAAAGAGGTAAAAACCAAAACCAATATTATTCTAGATCTTCGCCCGTGGATATTTTCGAACAAAATAAGATATAGCCTATATCATCACTCAGGGATATCGTAGCTATCTACTCTTGAAAGAATTTTTAGAATCGGTTATGTAGTTTGACCCTTACATACTTACAAACTTTACCTCTTATATTATAGCTCATGTAAGGGGTAAATCTCTCAAACTACTTAACCGATTCTAAAAAATCTTCCAAGAATAGAAAGCTACGATATCCCTGAGTGACATAGGCTGTATTTTATATTGTTCGAAAATATACAAGGGCGAAGCCGGGGGCGGAAGTATAGAATAATTTTGGTGGAAAAGCGGACTAGTTTTTACTAATATAATATTTATCTTCCATGCATGTTAGTTTTTAATAATACAAAAGTTTCATTCAATTTAACAATTTAGAGCAATATAGGATCATTTCTTCAAAGATCCCCAGGATATATATTTATTAGCGGCTATATGTATTATGTATTATTATAATCTTGGTGACCTTTTATTTCTTAACTAGACGCTTACAGTAAGTTATATACTTCAATATTGACATACAATACTAGAGCATTCTATCTATTTATGTCTGAAATGTGTACGGAAGCTTCTGGTGGTCGGAGCCCAGAGGCTATTCTCAGTAGGTGCGCAAAACAGGGTTGCCTATTATCTGATTATAATAATTAAATAAATAACTACCTGCAGATTTTTTTTTTATTAATTAAAACTTTTAATAAAACTGGACGGTTTGTATTTATTTTCCGTTAACAATTTTGACGTTTATTTTTTAATTTATCAGTATTAGATTGAAGTTAGATATAAATGTTGTCAACCCTAAGCTTGCCCGGAAGTGTCTGCCAGGTCGGACGACATGCGGAAAGGAGACATGATCACGACCTGACCGACATTCGCGCACACAGAAACAAGAAAACGTGCCCATTCACCCTACGTACGACACGGCACTCTAAAACAATTCTATACAATGTACCATTCAATTCTCCAGTAAGATGGCCGAATATAATAGATCATTTCATTATTTATTATTGTAACAATATTGTAACCATACTTAATTTATCTCACTGTTACTTCTGTATAGAGACAGAACAAACTCTGTGTAGTAGGAATTTAAAGGACCAATAGCACTTTATTTGATTTTTTAAACTTTATTATTATAACTTTGTAATTCAAGAAATTGTATGAAAAAATGTCTTGAAACCCCACTACGATTGCGTAGGATTCTTTAGTATTCAATATACCTCAGGCTTGTTTATCTATGATGCAATTATTTTTGTGTTTATCAATTAGTTATGTAAAAAATTTGATAAGAAGTCATAAGTATACACTATTGTTACATACATCTATTTTAAATAACATAATTCATAAAAAAGTAGTTACTTACTTATGTAAAATAAACATTGTAATCAGTTTTTGTTGGAATCTAAATATGAATAGAAATAAAATATGACATACGTAAACCACGCCTATATATTCTATAGTAAAAAGTAAATAATAACCACTTATGCTCAACAAAAGAGTAGGTAACTATACGATACATTGTAGGCGGGTTTTGAAACCTTGACTTAAAGGCAACTTCACTGAGAAGATCGTTACCGGCTGGCAACTCGATATTGAGAAACTCTAATAAGATTTTAAAAGAAAATAACAAGGAATTAAAAAGTATTAGCAAGTTAAACTATTTTCTTTAAATTATTTTGTTGTTAAAGAACAAAAAACGATATCAATTCGATAGCTATATGAGTAAGTGTTATAAAAAAGGGCCAAACATGGAACAAGTTTTATTCACGCACGATCGACAAAAAATCGTTTGTGTATAACACAATTTAATTAATGATAGATTGCATCTGACGCATCGTTGATCTTGTGGTAACAGGCTAAAGGAGTTCAAATGAATTATTAACAAAAAAATCCATATAAATAGGTAGTTACAATAAATTATGAAGCTCCTTTCTTTAACTAATTCACAAGACAAGCTTTCCATGACTTCCAAAAAAGATTAGATAGAAGTAACGCAAAAATAAATCAAAGAATATCATGGTTATGCTACGATACCCGAGAGGAGCTGTATTACCGGACCCATGGGCCTTTTTAATTAAAGCTTGATGTATTTTAAAATTGAAAATTGGAAAAGCTATTCCACATACCTTAGTTCGATCTTGAATATAATAACAGTCACTTATAAATAACTGTCTGGATTTTGATCTGTGATTTGATTTGATAACTAACTAAATATATACGATACTCTTTGACTATGATATGATCAGTCAGTACACCTGCTGGCGTGCAATCACCGGAAAAGCATTTGTAGGTTATGAATATAAAACTTAAATAATAATAATATAATATTAATGCTAATGGATATAATTATTTTTATTATAGGTAATTTTCAGGACAAATACACGAGAGATAAAAAATGTTTAAATCTAAACAAACAACCCTATAACGCTAACGTCAATGACACAGTCATAGAAACGATAAAATATGCAAATTACGTGTTTACTCAATTCTATTAAATATTTATAAGGCAAAGAAAATGATTTAAGTAGGTATTTGTATATTATTTAGGTTACTATGTAAGTATTGTAATTATATTACTTTTAATCTAGATCATTTTTGCAAGCATTTGTAAATTAACCTTTATCCAATAAGTATTAATTTTCAAAGCAACCGTGATGTGTGATATAGTTCTAAGTAGGTAATTTAAAATAGAACTGTGTTTAGAATATAGCTAGGCTCTTAACTCTTAACTGAAGTTGCAAAAGTGTAAATCATAAAGTTACTATATATCAATACCGTTCATAATTTAATTAGGCTGATAATGAAAGCATGAAAAAAGATTTTGGTACATAGTAAATTAAGCAGCGACTTCATAAACATTTTCCTTTTAAATGTGAGGCATTCTTTACATATGTTAGAAACAATTAGACAAAACAAAATAGGTACTTGTTAAGTCGGTCGGGGTTACGAATAGTTACTATAGCAACGCGAGGTCTGCTTACTTTGTCTTTAGATACGAGTCGCCGAAGATCGAGAAGCTTCTGGTACTGACGCAGGGCTCGCTTGTAGAGTGTAACTGGCAGGTCGGAAGCTAGAGAGTCTAGTCTCCTGGATGCTACGTCTCCGCTCATCATGACAGGAGGAACTTAATCCGCCGCTAGCCGTGAGCGCAACAAGGCTCCGACCGCGCGTCCGATATGAACGTCGGCTTAACGCAACACTGACGAAGCGATCCCCGCGCATGCGCCCGCTACCACAGGGCACAGGCCTCCTTTGCAAAAAAGAAACCGCTGACCATGCTCGACTGACTTTCGCTGCAAACTCGAGGAGTCGTTGCTGACCTGCTTTCCTTCCAGAGTACGCATGGCTATTATTATCCGCAACTTGCAGGAAGCCGGCTACGCATCATTGTAACCAGTTACAAACCACCACGTGCTTTTGAAAAATATGCACCGAAATACCATATCTTTTTTATAAATAATATTTTCCAACTTATACCTACAATATTTTTCACAATTTACAAACTAACCTAGAAACTAGAAATGAAAAAAAATTTTACATTAGATACTAATATAATTTTCTTTCCCGATTATTCGTTTTTAAATTAATTTCAAAATAAACTCAAATTACAACATATTATAAGTATCTGTAAGTTGAGCTTTCAATATCAAGTGCAGGATTGGAAGGACACCTTAAAAGCAAGCTTGTTAGCGCAATGCACTCAGTAAACCGCGTGGTTTATTTTGTTGATATCTCTTTAAAAAACTGTTAGAGATATACACTGCAAAAAGAATCAATAAAATAACCAAGATTCACGTACCAGAAACATGAGAAAGAACGATTTTATAAAAGATCGGTCTTGCGAAAATACTTAAAACGGACATATGCTTTTCCAGTATTATACAAAAACTATTTGAAATAGCAAGTTGTAGTTAATGTTTTCATAAAGTATGTGAAATTATCTATAGGATAAATACGAGAAAATGATACTATAGTAAACATAATAAGAAAATTTGAGTCGCAAAATTGTCACAAAAAAAAATTCATACTGTGTCAAATATTTTATCTTTTGAAAGCTATTTAAATTTTGAAACTAAGACATATAGTTATAGCGTAATTTAAGAAGTCGTGAAGCATGTATTTTGTATATTCGCTTGTAAATTTAACTTTTTGCTTTGTTTCCTTTTTAATTCTACCAATCACATAAAATTTCAATGACATTCAAATTGTTAACCATAACCAATCACATGAAACCTCAACTGACTTAACATCATTAATTTTAGATTGCGTAGTGAAATTAAATAAATAATATTTTTAGGATAATTATTGAAAACAATATTTCTCTCTTTTTATTCTGATACAATCTGAATGAATAAGGAAATGCAATAAAGTGTTGAACAAAACGTTTTTCAAGTGTATGTCCACTAATGCTCTTAATAGTACTTACATAAATCGACTTATTTTAAAATTTTGTACTGCGCACCAAATGACAAAAAGCTCAACTCATTTGGCGAGAGTTATACATACATAGTTGTACCTAATCGTCGACATTAATGTTGTTTAGGTGCAGCTACGTTTCAAATTATAATTCGCCTAGGTTTTTTAAAGAAAATTGCACTGTCCTGTGTCTTACATTTTTCAATAAGAAAAAATATATTAAATTGGGGGATAAATTAATGATTTTAATATTTTACAATACGACATGTACGTCATAATATGCATCCTGTTGTTAAAAAGACAAAATGTGTTAACCAAGAAACAGGTTCTTATATCAAGAACTAAGTACAGTTGTAGTGTCAGTTACATAGAAATATTTCCATTTGTTTTCAACATTTTTTCCTAACAAATCGGATTATACTGTCAGTCACAACCATATGTTAATAGATAATAAAATGATGTATTTATTCTCATAACAATAACAAACTTAGGGGAATAATATGTATGTACCGAATATCACAGAAATTCGTATCATCCCTATTAGTTAAGACAATTTGCACACAACATTTACTATAACCCAGAATAGTCACGTTCAAATTATTGTTGGTAAGGAAAACTGCTAAGCACTAATTTTCTTTAAGAATATGTGCTTAAATCGACTCCTCGTGCTTCGGATGGTCAACAACCCGCCTGCCAAGCGTGGTGACTATGGCCATTCCTCTCAATGAGCACCACTAAAATGGTGCGCTAGAGAGAGACCATGATCCAGCAGTGGGGTAGGGGTAGAGGTAGGGGTAGGGGTAGGGGTAGGGGTAGGGGTAGGGGTAGGGGTAGGGGTAGGGGTAGGGGTAGGGGTAGGGGTAGGGTAGGGGTAGGGGCAGGGGTAGGGGTAGGGGTAGGGGTAGGGGCAGGGGAAGGGGCAGGGGTAGGGGCAGGGGAAGGGGTAGGGGTAGATATAGGGGTAGATATAGGGTATATTTTATTTTGTTCGTAAATATCTACGGGCGAAGCCAGGGGCGGAATGCTAAAGCATTATGTTTTAGATTTCTGGTTTGAACATCGATGGGTTTGAATAAGATTAGAATAAATGGTTTAAATAAAATCCGAAACGGTTGAATTAATTTTTTGAAATATGAAGTTTGAATGTTTTCGAAGAAAAAATAATTACACTTATTTTATTATTTACTAGGTGTGCCTTGCGGTTGCACCCGCGTTATTAGTTATAAAAGGCAAAATTGTTTTTTTCAAATCGGACTGGTGGTTCAGATCTTTTAATGAAAGCATGCGAAGTCGGAGATAATTATGAAATGAACAACACTATACTATACCTAACAATAAATAATTTCCAATAATTGGAATTCCCAATTAATGACAGTTTTACTAGTTTGATCAAAACTAATTAGGTTTTTGGATAAATTTTCCTTTAAAAAAAGGTTATACTAATAAACCTTACATATAGTCATTAATTATAAAAATTTCTTTGCGTTTTCCCTATAGAGATGGTATCTTAATATATTATGTTAATGTTTTCCTTAAAATTTGCTTAAAATATCCATATTTTATAAAAAATTTACTCAGGTATTATATTATGTATTTTAATAGTATTTCAGGGCTCTCTGAAAAGTAAATGTAGGTATTTAATTAATAACTAGGTAGGCACATATTATCCAGGAAAATTCAATCCATTAAAACAATTTTTAAGTCAAAACAATGCGTATGTTACAATTAATTTAATTTAAATTATACAAATTACGAGTTGGTACTACGTATTACCTAATCTTATCAAAATATCTGATAACACAATTCATTGTTGTGCTAGTTAGTTGTTGCGATAAAAAATTCAATTATAACACAGTACTGACAGTTTTTGCTACAATTTTTCATGTTATATGGGAGCAGTCATCAATAAAAATGTTAAAATATGAATATACAAAAGTTTAAACCGGTATAAGTTCGTGCGTCAATACTCCAGCATGCTCGATTTATGCCGGTTATGTTAATTTATTATTGTTTTTTCTAAGTTACGTTTTTTCTCTAAGCACGTTAAAGTAAGCATTCACTATTGTAAATTCAATGGCATTATCTTTATTATAAATATAGGTGATACAATGACTTTTCCTCAATATATCTAAATTAAAACTTAGTGATTCCGTTAAAAAGTTCTATTATATCTAAAATAAACAATATAAACTCTACCTTGTTCCAAATTTCCTCTTCCGCTATCATTTTAAACTAACTTTCACCTCACAGAACAAAACTTATCACAAAATCGTTATTATTGTTAGGTTATACTGAACCGACTAAGGACTAATAATAGGAAGGAGAACTATGTCAAAATGAGATGCAGGATGACGCATGAAAGAGATGGACAACGGTATTCGCATAAAAAAGGAACCCATTCACCTTCCCCTCTCATGACCCTACAATCCCGTTTGTTTATTCAAAAGGCACATAGACTGTCCCAAAATATTTCCACATATTATGAATATGAACTCGCCTCTATTCAAATTGTTTGAGTTTCTCGATCGTTGTTATCACTACATAATAAGAAAGTTTCTGGCACGCGTTTGTCTGTGTCTGTGTTTTTACAATATAAATCAAGAACCAATTTGGATGCGGTATTTATTCATGAGCAGCATTTTTTTAAATTTTTGATCTTTAAATTGCATGACTTATAAGAGCTAAGAACGATATAATCCGATAGAAATAACAAAATCGAAAAAATAAAAAATACAAGTGCGAGCAAGTACGTCTTTTCAAGAGACTTTCACAGAGGATTAAGAATTTTGAATTTCGAACATGTATGTTGCATGTTAATGTTCTGCGACCAAAGAGGTCGAAGTTTTTGATGGGCGACTCAGGGCTTTTTATTTGTATTTTTTAAACAAATAAAAACGCACATACTGCGGTCCGTTCTCTCTGTTTACGGATTGTTAACAATTTAAAATAATTGTAAAGTTGCTACTTTCTAATAAATATTCTAATATGATTTCAAATAAATATATTCATGAGTTGTACCTAAAAGTGCCTATTTATTTTTCTCATAGAGGGAGATAAAAATTAGAGCCGCAAAATTATTGCTGCTCGGGCTGTGTAGGTGTACTTTGAATCCCTCGCTGTTCTATTCTACTTTTACTACTTTTTTTTCTTTCTCCTAGGAACTTTCACAGAGGTATTATTGAATTTTGAATTTAGAACATGAATGTGCAGCGTAAAATCTGATTAATAATGTTCAATGTTAATGTACAGAATCTTACGAATTCGCTGGATGTTATAAAAATAGAATATGAACAAGTGTCACCGAACGGTATACGTACGTATACATGCTATTAGTCATCAATTTATTTTCAGTGTAGCAAGGCGGGAGATATTTCTTAAAACTAAAGACAGTGACTGCTTCACGCACGTGCGAGTTTGTACCGTACAGTCAGCAGATAAAGTAGATATATTTTCTTTTTTTCTTCTTTCGTTCTAATAAAACTCTAAAATATTTAAAATTAATTAATACTTTTTATATTGACTGTTTCCCAAGATAACATTTTTTTTATTTGAATGCATATTAAATGAACAGAAGTTAGATAAATAGAAAGAAAGAAAGAAAATTTACATTATAAAACATTGACAAAACTAAATCCAACAGAGATTGGCGTAATTTAATATTTTGTATGTTTAGAAGGAAGTATTGCTACATTATCTCAGACTAGGTCATGTACTACTGTAGAAACAGCGTGAAAATATAATTTATTCTACATTTCAGAAAGGTGTCCGGTTTTTACTATACTAAATGTAAATTCGATTTTAAAAATCTTATTTTTAAACCTATTGACCCTAACTTATAACTCAGCTTCATATGTGTATTGTATATAATCTGCACTTCACTTAGTTTATTATATACTAGCTGAGCCTTGTGGTTTCACCCGCGTTAATGATTACTGCTCCGCCCCTTTAGGTCGTAGCGTGATGTTATATAACCTATAATCTTCCTCAAGAATTTGGCTATCAAATTCAGAAAGAAAGTTTTAAAGTAGTTCCAGAGATGTTCAAACAAACACACAAACTCTACAGCTTTATTATTAGTATAGATATAAATCGGACCTACATTTAATTTATTCCTTGAACTTATTCCTTTTGAAATCAAAAGTCAGACATGCAGTGAACTCTCTTATCTGTTTTATTTAACTAATTTTAAATCAAGAATTGTAGCAAAAAATAATCATATGTGGTAAAATTTAATGACACGAAATGTTTGACTTGAAAGTACAGTAATTTGGTGAAATTGTAATTTCTGTTTGTAGCCATTGAGTACAAACAGTACCTACGTCAATACAATACTTTACTTTCCCCAGTGTTGATGCAGATCATGGTTCTTGTAGTTCCGGAGAAAGTGACTGACAGTTAACGCGTACATTAAGATAAATTAGTACTCACAAGATAACAATAGCAGATAAATAGGGCATTAACTAGATTTATTTCAATATAGATGCATTTTATATAGTTGCATTATCGTGTGGTATATAATATATCTTTATATACATATAATTATCACACTATTACATAGTAGGTGTGTCGGTGTCTGAGTGGTTAAGACGGCTGGTATTAACTAGGCAGACCACAGGTTCGATTCTGGATCCCGGCCATGTACCAATGTGTTTTTTAATTAAAAAACTTATGTACATAATCCGACAAACCACACTTATAGGCTTTTCCATCTAACATCAACAGAACTAGCCACTCGTTAGGTATAGCCTCACAAATACCATCGGCTAAACGAGGAGACTTGGTCTTCCGTAACACGGTTTTGGGAGCTGTAAGGCAACACGTGAAAAAAGAAAAAAAAGGTAGAGCCTAATTGAATGCCATTTGCTAACATAATCAGACGCAATTTGATATCATTATTTTGAAAATATATGGAACTGGCTCCAGCTCTTTAATACAAGAAGTACATATTATTATTTTCATCAAAAATATTCTTAAATTGTATGAAATAAAATTATAGAGCTGTAAATATATTGAGAGATTGGTAATCAGTTCATAAAATTTAAATGAAAAAAAAATGAGAAGCCAATATGGAACTTTCAAGTTATGATTGTAGTGATACAGTATGGAGCGATATTATGTTAACTAGGGAGATTTATTTATTTAAAATAATTAAATGTAAGTATTCTGTGAAGAAATTATCTGAAACTAAATCTCGAAAGACCTGTAACATCTGAAAACTGCTTCATGACTCCAAGAGAATCAAGTAAAAAATTAATGTAGAAATAATTAATCATCTAATTGAGCTATTGTAACAAAATTGATAAGTAATAAATACTACCTTTCCGCGCGGCTTCGCCCGTGTTTATTTTCGAACAAAATAAAATAATATAGCCAATATCACTCAGGGATAATGTAGCTTCCAATTCGTGAAAGTATGTTCAGAATCGGATCTATAGTTTCAGAGATTACCCTCTACATCCAAACTTACAAACTTTACCTTTTTATAATATTAGTATAGGTTGTATAGATATTAGTATAGATAATACAATATTGTAAATAAAATACAAAACAGCACAAGTACCTACCAATTAGTAATACCTATTATGAACGACCACTAAGTCACGAATTTGCCATTTTGTGACATTGACTCACATACTTTTTAATTTTATCTATTCTATTGTATATTTATTAAATTTCGGCATTTTAGACAAAGGGACAAGATTTAATTTTATTCTTTATCCTAGTGTCCTAGACCCAGAGGAATAATGATGTCTCCCTGGTGCGGTCGACGGTCAAGTACCATCATTATTCACAATCTTATAATGTTGATCTTATCTAATAATCGTTTTCTCGTGCTTCAGAGGGCTCTGCTCATGTAATATTCCTTTTAGGAACTAAAATAACAGTGAAGAGCTTTGAAATTAAATTAGGCGCGAAAATGTCGGTGGAGATAGCATAATGGGACAATGCAGCACATATATTATTTTTCCAATATGAATTGAAAGTGGTATGGCTATCTTCACCGACATTTTCGCGCCGTCTGGCCAAATGCGGACAACCGGCTGCCTTTGTGTACGTGTCCTATGGTTACAATGAAGCCGTAATGGCACAGCAGATTCAAAATATTTTGTGAGCAAAGACTAGTATAATTTATACACAAGAGACGAGTATAATGCTATTAAATAAGAGCATCTATAAAACGGAAGTTAGAATGAGGGCGAGGGCAAACCAACGTACGTGCAATTGTTACTATGCATACTCTACAAATTAAATTGTGCATCTCTTTGTTATGGGATGAATGCAACAAAAAATGCAACTACTGACTCAAAAAGATCTTGAATAAAGTTACTGATAAAATAACTTAAACATAAATAATGTATTCCATGACTCTGAAGGCATACTTAATATTACAGGCGTAATTTTTAATTTATCACAGGGTGACTTATTAGCATGCTCTAAAGATGCAGCCATATAAAGTTTATGCAGGAACTGCATTCCTTTTAAATGGATTTTTAAAATACGGAACCCTAAATGTTGTAGTACATAGTACCTACATACTTCGAAACCGAGTTTGTCGGCTTCGTGGGCAGAATTAGTTAAAAACTTGGGCCTCTAGTTCTTGCGGGACACACGAAACAGGATATTTATATTCCTCTTTAAATTATGTTTGTAAATTATGAATGAAATAATATATGATGTTATTGATAACGAGAACACTATGATTTGTGTATTGATAGAAATTATATTTATTTATTACTACCTAACTAGTAAGTAGTATGCTATTTGTGAAAATAGTTTATACAAATAGACTAATTTGTATTAACATCATCTCTACTCAGAAACTTGATTGTAACTATAAAATTCACAGATCTCATGCACCACATGACCTTCAAAGATAGAAAACGAACATGTGGATCGAGACCGATCTTAAAATCGTTGTAACTACAAAAAATTCCCGAGATCCCATAAACTTTCTGAACACGTAATGTAGAATTTAAAAATATCAAAAATAGGACTGGATATACACAAGATACCCCAAAAAATATAAAATTTTAGAGCTTTTTTTTTATTTATCACAATACACCTCTAATTCTATTTTTTATATATTGTAGACCTCGTCAATACAAACATTTTCACACCTCAATCATCTATACAACTTCCGGAGATGTCGCAATTTTGCTGAAAGGGATGAGATCGAAAAAACATTTTCAATGTTAAAAGATACTTGCATAATGGCAATGAAATTGATATTCATATTTAAAAAAATAGAGAAGTGGATTATGAGAACACGAATTAGTAGGGTTCCGTTACACGGAAAAGTATTTCGTAAAAACTGTTTTCCTTATTGAAAATAGTTTTCCAGATCTTCTTGATTCGGTTGCTTCATTATCCCGTGATGTTAAATGCTTTAACAAGTGAGAACTGCAAATGTTGCTTGAATTTTGCATTTGTTAAACGCTAAAGTGGAAATAAAATGACATACTTAATCACAACATTATCTCAGATACAAACTATGCCCACGTATTCCATAAAATATAGATTAAAGTGGTGTGGCAATACGCACCCAAATTTATTTTTACAAAACCCCGTTTTTTGACGTAAATAGTAAGTAACCCTAAAAACTCGTTGGCATTACGAGCTCTACGTGCCGTCGTGAACTCAATTATTCAAATTTTGACCAAATAATCACAATTAACGCTTTGCTCGGTACATTACGTTGAACAATTAACTTAATTAATAGTTACGTGACCCGGTTTTGGGTCGGCTCTTTTTTTGTGGAAAAATATATTTAATTTTACTGACTTCAATATCAAATTCTTAACTAGATCATTATATTAACTAGGAACGTGCTTTGAACATTGATGGTGTGCTAAATTTGCAGCCAGAACTATTTAAAATTATATTGGTAATTTGAAATGACTGAAAATATACGGCAACTATTTAAGAATTTTAGTAATTTGTTTACAAATATTCTTAAATAAAGTCTTTCAAACATCTGTATTCATTGTAGGTTATTTATATTTAGTTGGAATTATATGCATACAATATAATAAGCTAAAATACTTGTTTTTAATTTTGGGGTTATTTAAAGATGAGACCTGTTGGTTATAAGAATGTAAAGCGGTTGCTTTTAAGGCAGCGACCCTGGTTACTGACGTCAATAGCGCAGCGATCCTACTACGATAAGCGACTTCGTGCTTGCCGCGAACTTGCAATAGGTGGCATCTCGAATATTAAGTTCGACTGTTCGGAAATATTATATTACTGTTATTCGAACCTAAATATTAGAAAAAAACCAGCGAGCCTTACAGTAGTCGCATATGATGTGTAACATCTGAAATTTCACCTTGGTATAGTTCCACAAACTTATCTGACCCGGTGGCCAAAAGTGGAACTAATGATACAATATAAGTAAATAAGTAAAATGTTCATGTTTCTTCTACGTATTGTTCTTTCTACCTAAAGAATATGGCCAAGCGTTACAACGTGCATATTATATACCCACTTTACATTGAAAAATCATTTTTATTGGCAAAACATGCGACAACAGCGACGCTGTCACCGGACCAGATAAGTTTGTGGAACTATACGCGTCTATATAATACAAGCTGTTGGCTGATAGTACCAACCTCCCGGAAAATGGGTTGGTACCGCGTTGGCGCGTGCTCATTAGCTCCGGCTTCCTGTTAGACACTTCCTTCCGTTTCCACGTAATCACTCCCACAGATTTCAGGAAAGCGAGAGGAAAGATGTTACACGTCAAAAAATATACCTAGGTATATATGTATATTATCTTAGTTACGTGAGAATTAGGTAAGAGATCAAAATGGTGTACTTATATGATACAGAGAACTAAATGGAACCATGGTTGATGACCTCTTTGAAAAGTTTACATTCATTAGAAAATCCAAAAATATGTATTCAATTACCACTAGGTACATATTATGCTATTTATAGTTCAGCTTCTATAAACATTTAACACGAATTCGTATATGTCACGAAATACTTTTAAATTTTGTAAAGAATATTGACGTAATTTACACAAGTATTTTCTTTATTATTACCTATTCTATTAATGACTTTGCCGTGACTTTATTAATGACACATTGTATTGTTTAATCTATAAGTTATTTCGTAGCATCGTAGCATTATATCACTTCATTTAAAAAACTAAAGTGAAAATCATAAAGTCTGGAATTTTATTAAACTGTTGAAAAGAAGACAAATTAATGATGAAATAATAAAGATTTTATGCGTTCTTTGTTTATTTACTTCAACGAGATTGCCGAAGATATAAAACATCGCGTACACACGTGCTGCATACATGACTATCACGAAGAAAAAATATTTTGTTTATTTTGTGAATGACAATTCAACTGACATGGGAAAGAGTGGTTAGGTATGAGAAAAGAAGTAATAAATGCTGTCACACAAAGTGCAGCGACAGAATTGCCACTTGTCCTGTTTAAGGACAAAATGCTAAAATTAGTCATTGAATGACCAATATATGTATAAATTGTCACGATCTTGACAAAATTACCATAATACTGGATGTATTTTCGAGTAAGTAAGTATTACTTCAGTGAAATTCAATGAGTAGGTACAATCTATAGTAAATAAAATTATAGAGTGATTTAAAATCTGTAAGCCAATATCTAAGCAGGGTAAAATGGAAGAACCGGCTGAATTAATTTTATTAAAATTTCAGCAATAATTATATTAATATGTATTTATAATGTGCTCTTTGAAAAATCAATTAATATATTCATGAAAGATTTAGATACGCGACTAGTCCACGCCTCGGGTGACCTAAAGGCTGGCGTTTACCTCGCTCAAAGGATTAGTTTAACTATTCAGCTAGGTAACGCAGCCAGTGTTTTGGGATCCAGCCACAGGGAGGAATTCTTGAAGAAGTATTATTTTCATAATATGTATATGAATATAATAATAATTCTAAAATATACATTAAATTAAAACTTATATAATAATAATATCTGCATGAAAAAAAAAATTAAGTGGTTACCTACAACCCAAACCCAACACACAATAAAATTATAAATATTTGTTCTAGGAACTCTGACGACTTTATATATAGTTTTTAAATTTATTATTTATTTATATTAAGTTGTAATATTAAGTACCTAGAAATAAAAAAAATTGTGAAACTTATTTAGAAAGAAAACCTAGTAATTCCATACTAACTAGGTATAAAAGATTTATTTAATTTCCGTAACTTTTCTTGACTATTTGACCACGTAAAAGTTGAAAGTAGGTCAATTTGTATGAAAATAGAACATTCAGGCGGCCATTGTTGCGTGCACGTCTATGACGTGGGACTGTCGGGTTATCGTTAACGCTGGACATTTCCACTGCGTTGGCGCACACTAAGTTCTACTTTAAGACAAGGACTTTGTACATACTGTCTGTCAATGACATGTTAGTATTCAGGTAGCAGAAGTACTACAAATATCCGGAATAAAGCAAATTCAAGCAAATAATTAACGAAATATTTTCCAAAAAGCTAATATTGTAACTTAAGGTGATACGAAGCTTTGTAATCTTTCAAAAGTCCTTTCTGTTTGCTTATATATGTAATAATTGTAATTTTTTGATGGAGAAATTATGCTTAGGGTATACCTACGTCCGGTGATATGTACGTCAGTTTTGAGGATTCGTTTCATCCCTTTCATCATTGGATCCCTTTCAGTTTAATCTTGAGATTAAGGCACATTAAATTTACAGAATCGATTGGTGTTTTTTTAAATGTAATTTACACTGATGGACACAGCGCAAGAACTCAAGGACCCGACAATGCTACAAATCATTTGTAAAATTGCAGCCACGTGCTGTTTATTAACTAAATGTGGGCATTGTTCCTCTCTGACCACATATCGAGATACCTATATAAAGGCCGTAATCATGCTATATAATGTAACCTACTATATTTATATTCCAAAACAAACAAAAAAATACAATTAGTGGAGATTATGGTATCTTTTCCTACTTAGTTTTCAGTGCCTACTAAGAAATTTACCTATCACACATCCTAAACGTGGTAGCGCAGTGCCAATATCAGTTTATCACATATTATTGTTAGTAATAAGAATCACGTGAGAAATAGAGCGGTCATTACTTTATCTCGTCTTATAGTCTTATACTGGCTTAGCATTCGTACATCGCGCAATCTTGAAATAAACGGCGCGTAAAATTATTTAATTATATAGCTGTCGAGATTTCCTGTAATCATAAGGAGTTAGCAAGGTACCTAACGTCTAACATCTTCATAATTCATAATGTTAGTAATTTTTTATTTGACAAGGAGGTGACTCAAAGTAATAAGTGTATATGTAAGAAATTCCTGGAAATTACTGAAATCATATTAATTAATTTGCTCCACGAGTCCACCACAGACCCACAGTGGAACTAGAGTTGCGACATTGAAGTGGAGATGGGCGGGACAGGTAGCTCGAAGACACGATGGTAGATGGACGTCAAGAGTTACTGAGTCGAGAACTAGAATAAGCCATAGAAGTGTCGACAGATCACCAGCGAAATGAAGTGACGACATCGTGAAGAGAAAGGGTAGAGCGTGGAGGAGAACTGCGGAGGATATGGAGAACACAGCCTGCAGAAAGAATAAGAAGAATAATAAATTTGCAAGCGTACCAACACATCAGTCATTCATTTAACAGGTTTCGAAATAGTTCAGTTTTCAGAAAATCATGGTATTCTCAATACAGATACCAAAAAAAACTTGTGACTTACATAAAATAAAACGTTTACTGTAAAACCTTTTTTAACCGACTTCGAAAAAAAAAAGAAGGAGAAGATTCTCAATTCGGACCGTATTTTTTTTTTTTGTATGTATGTACATCTATTACTCCGCCAGTTGTGAACCGATTTTGATGGTTTCTTTTTTAATCGACAGATAATTCTTCCGGATTGGTCCCATTTTTATCTCATAAAAATTGGTTCATTAGTTTTTCAGAAATTTTGAAAAAACTGACCTTATAAGTCAATTTTTCGTAATATCTCGATGAAATATGTACCGATTTTGACGACTTATTTTTTTAAGGATATAATAATTTCTTGACATTATCTCACAGTCATATGACGAAAATCGGTTTAGTAATTTTTCAGAAATTCAGTAATTTGTCTCTGTTTACTGCTGAAAATTATATCAGAGAAAAGCCTTAGCAACGGTTGCTATTGACACGAAGTTGTCAATTTTCGTATCGACGGTGGTCTAGCGGCTAAAGGTATGGGATGCAGCGCAGGGTGCACATTGCTCGAGGTTCAAATCCCATCCACCGCAGTATTTTTTTTAATTTTCCATCATTTTTTTTTAGTTGCGTTATTATTTATTTCTCAGGGCAACAAAATCACTTAAAAGGGAAAAATAAACCTTTTAAAAAAAAGTGTACCGACTTCAAAAATTTGCACTGAACCTACGATCATCAGTACAAACACAGATAATATTGAACAGATCTTTATGTCCCTAGATGTTTACTTAATTTTGTATCCTAATTTGGCACCAACCGTCTTCCAATCCTACAACGAAATTTTTATTATTTCTTACTTTTCAGTGCAAATTTTTGAAGTCGGTACACTTTTTTTTAAAAGGTTTATGTAGTCCAAAATTAGAAAACAAAGCAGATACAAAAATAGAACATTTCTTAACAAAAATAGCATCAAAGCCTTATGAAGTGGTAGATAAGGTCATAAAAGTACATTTACGGAAGTGCTCTAAAATGAGCCTATAATAGTTCCGTAGTAATCTTTACTTTTTACATCATTGTCCCAAAGGGGGGTAAAGCTTTTTTTCCTTCACGGGTTGATTTACGGCTCCTGAAACCGTGATATCGGTCCCAGGGTACCCAGCGGAAGACCAAGTCTCCCTCTTTTAGCCAATGGTATTTGTGAGTTTGAAATATTGTCGTTATAGTGGGTTATTTTATTTCTCAGAACAATATTACTTACACATATAAAATGAAATATACACTTAAAAAAATATTTAGGCAAAGTTTTTATATTCATAAATCTAGATAGATTTATTCATAAAAACATCCATATAAAAATAAATATTTAGACAAAGTTTTTATATTCATAAATCTAGGTATATTCATAAAAAACCCTTGAGCACATAACTAGTTAGTTACCTCAAGATATATTTATTTCTATGTACTATATACTATATACTTTAGGTCGTTTGTGTGATGTTAGACAGCCTATAACCTTCCTCAAGAATTGGGCTATCAAATGCAAAATTTTTGAAATCCGACTGGTTATAGTTCCAGAGATTAGCTGGTTCAAACAAACAGACAAATTCTACAGCTTTGTTATTAGTATAGATTGTAGACGTGCTGTGAAAATTAGAAATGAAATTTAGAACTCAAATCGGTTAAAAATAGTTGATTCCCGCGTCTTCATCTGTATGACCCACAATAAGGTTTACTTTATTTCAGTGACTTTGTGAAGCTTAAAATGATCCCTGAACTACGAGTATCACTGAGAAATTTAAGAAAGCCCCATCAAAGTTTTTATATAGGTAATGCGCGCATAGACACGAAGCGAGGTCGATTTTATTTATATCTCAATTTAAATTTTAATTTTTAACGATTTGGATATACTTACTACTATGACTTTCGGTCTCAAAAGAATGAACAACTTGTTACATAGCCTCAAAAATATCTTCAACTAAATGAGAAAAATATTTCCCTGAGGTTGTTTTCTAATAAAAAAGGAAATAAAAGTACTTTGTGGTACCTTAAAAAGCATGGGAACTAGCGAAATTGTTTTCTAAGTAGAGCTCAGTGAACGTCACACGTTACTTGTAAAATTGTCAACATACAGACATGTTTTGGCAACAAAAGCGAATGAAAATTTGTAAATATGGAAAATTCACACGGTTCGCGATAACTTTGTGCAAAGTTTGGTTTGTCGTTATTATAATATAATACACTGACGAGCAATATAAAAAGCCACTAACTTATCATGAAATATTTCCGAAACCACGCCAGATAGCTTTTTGAAGTAAAAAGCAACATTCAAGTGTATTTAATAACGGTTAAAAAACACCCAATGGAATCAAGACAAATTTAATTAAATGTGTTAAACAATGTAAAAACAAACTTTGCAAGTGGCTTTTTATATTGCTCGTCAGTGTATAAATGTACTTTTTTATTTTTAATATAGTTTATTTTATATTTATTTTAATACTAGCATTCCGCCCCCGGCTTCGCCCGTGGATATTTACGAACAAAATAAAATATACCCTACCAACAAATACCTACCCCTAATCTCCACCCCTACCCCTACCAACTACCACTACCTCTATATCATCAATAGTTTTCCTAGATGGCGTTAAAGTACCTAGCTAGATTTCGAGATTTTTTGACAAACAATTTTTTTAACTTTCGTAAAAAATAATTATTTTTTTTAATAAAAAGTATCCTATGTTACTTCTAATACCTCCAAGAATATATGTGCAAAATTTCATGATGATCGGTTAAGTAGTTTTTGCGTGAAAGCGTAACAAACAAACTTACATTCGCATTTATAATTAATAGGGATGTTTTAAACAAAATCTTAAGAGCAAGATTTCAAAGATTCCAATAAGATATTTCCTGAAGGAATTTGATATTTTTCCGGTATAAAAAGTTATAGCCTGTGTCACTCTTCGGGTTGGAGAGTGCAAAAATGACATAGATTTGTTGCTCCGTTTGGAAGTGACAGAAGACCAAAAACACACATATAGGATATAGCAATTTTTCAAATAAAGCTATTATATTCCCGGAAAACAAAATGCTTATGATTTTTAAAGCCAAGCAAATCCGTAATTGTACCTTGTTCTCTATAAGGTGCCTCAGCGTCTACATAGCCAAAGCGGCGCGATTAACAGTAAACAGGTATCATAACACTCATAAACCGTGAGAAACAACCACTCGCTCCCATTACCTTTACCATATCTATACAGCGGAATAATTATACACTGAAGGGTATTTTTATTGCATGATTAGTAGATTATGATGACTATATGAGCGTTGAGTATAGCTCAAAGGTTAGACTGTCGGGTTTGAAACGGGAGGTGCCGGGTTCAATGTTCACCCAAAAAATTGGGGACTGATTCCTAAATGTAATATTATTTATTATGGACTAAAACGGAAAGAAATCGTAATTGCGGTCTTATTAATTTAAATTATTATATAAATTTATGTAAACTAAACAATCGTTATACAATCACATCATAACTAATGTTTATTACTAAAAACTACTGCCAATTAAATGTTCCTTTTAAAATATAAAAGTAAGCAATCAAACTACCAACTAGTCTATACAAGGCCGTATTCAGAAATATATATATCAATATAAAATAATCCTCAACCCCCTAGATACGGCCATTCTAGTTAGGAAGTTAAAAAAATCATCGGCTAAATGTGGAAACGGATAAAACGAAAAAGAGTTCTTAACAGAATAAATTCGTCAAATTATAACAATAATATAAACACCAACCACAAAACCCTTGGGAACCTCTTGTTTCAATGTAACAATTGCATACATAATTATAGTGCAGTTCACAATAGGTTATTAATATATAAAAACAAACAAAATTGTAACAAATTAAGAATCTCAGACATAAATGCCGCATTAACCTACAGTGGTCAGTTATTACGTGTAACTACTAACTACTGCCACAAACTAGATAGTTATAGAGCAGACAGGGCCGCAGTCAGGGCGTGACCTGAGATATCAAATAATGAGCGGCGCCGGCGCATCGAATGTCTGCAACCCTGACATATTTCACCCATATATACTGTTAATTTCCTATAATAATATTTAAGGGCGGATTTAACCCTTAAGGGCTTAACTATGGCACCTGTGATTCGAAGTTAAATGAAATACCTCTTTTTATCAAAAAGTTATCTCAGGATCCCATGGGATCCAAGTGGACGGAGGGAAAGAAAGAGCAGATTGAAAGTTTCATCAAAACTTATTCAAATGTTTCATGGCCTATTCTGGACAACACACATTTTTTTTCACAAATTGTTTTCTATGTCAGGTCAAAGTCATGAATCTTTATGGGTTAGGCCATAACCATGAACTAGTTGATATGCATATTGCTCATATATTTGTTTTTTTTATCAACACGGGAACCCAGCGGAAGACAAATGTTCCTAAATTAGCCGATAATGTTTTTGAGACCACCTAACGAATGATTTTTAAAACCAGTTGTTATATAATAAAAACTTGAAAAAAATATTAGTCAGATATAAGTCTCAGCTGTACGAACATTAAAACTGTAAATTATTTTTTAGAAAACCCATTCATGCAATATGGTATTTCCTGTTGATTATATGAATCATTTCAGAATTGGTTGGGGAATTTAAACATGCAAGAACAATCGTTGACCTGCGACCTAAAGAACTTCCTTCGAAATTCCTAAAACCATTTTACATAATAAAGTCCATTTCTCTACCTGTTTTTCCTGCTATATATTAGTTCTATTACGTTATCTATATAATTGAAAATGTTGATTTATGGCAGTTTTGTCTTATGGACTCAAAACTACTGGAACGGTTTTCTGTCCCGTGGCACTACTCGGCCATTAAAGTACCCCGTGGTACTAGCAGTTAGCCAAATGTATTGAGAAATGGGGCAGAATGGCTTGCACACGATTCTAGAATACTCTTTTATCACTCATTTTCCCATCTTCGCTCTACAAAATGATCTAACTACCAGACAAAACATTACAATAAGCAATAAGTGTCAAACGTTTCGATGCCGTCATATTGACGACTACTTTCAATAATATGGATCACAATATTATTGTTAGTGAAACTATAAACTAAATTCTTCCACTGATACTTATAAATAACTTGTTTCATGATTTATATATATTTATGATAATGTCTATATAAATCCTAGCGAAAGTGTGTTTATTTGTTTGCCAAAACGGAGCAACTGTTCGATGTACTTAGATGCATAGAGTTAGAGCTTTTTATCCCGTGAAAATTGTAATTACATTCATTGAGATATAAGCCGAAAAAAGTATAAGACTTCGACCGTTACGACACTTTTGCTATAGTACGTAAAATTAAATTGCAAACATATGTGTCCTTCTTTAGTTACCACAATCAAATCATTAAGATTGATTTAATGATCAAGTTTATAATTAGTTTATATTTTTATAATAACTAATAATAAATTGTTTATTTCCATACCTTTTTTTCATTTAATTACTTTCAAACGTTGTTAATTTATTTTATTATGTCTGTTATTTATTTCCAATTGGGTGTTCCACGACACCTTTAGATTTTTTTATATGTGTTACCGTTAGAATAGGTACCTACTGAATACGTTAATTCTGCATTTTTTTATAAAAGCAACAGATAATTTTTAAAAAAATGAGTAAATCTGACAAAAAACCGTTGCGTATTTTTGTTGCGTATTTCTTGTTGGTCCCAATTAAAATGCATTATGTTAACAATGTTACTTACTGGTTTCATCCGGCGAAGCTAATGAGCATAATCAATTATTTTTTATATTAGGTTATCGTCAGATTTATATAAGTACGTTAGGTTAGGTTATCATCGGCTAAAAGAGGAAGACTTGGTCCTTTCACAGGGTACCCTTGGCTTAGACCGATAACAAGGTCCCGGGAGCCGTAAGGCAAATTAGGGTAAATTGTTAAAACACTGTAATGTATATACACAATGAAGATAGAAGAGAATATTTAAAAAATAATTAAGAAGATAATAAAATTAGTTATGAAACTTAGATACAGTTATAGCACTGAGAAAAATATTAGGTGTATGATTGTCTCTTCGAATAAATGAATGGATTAGTGTTTCACGGTTAAGGGCCCTATCCCCATAATTTGTATGAGGATATTACTATTCCCAATTTCTCTGTAAATAATCCACCTGTGTCACTGTAATTTAGCATATAGTTACGCGGTCAAAGTTTAACTATCATATTTCCTATTCAAAAAACCCATTGAAAAAATAACAGCTATTTCACTTTATTCACTTATTTCAATAAGTAACTATGCTAAATTACAGTGACACAGATGGATTATACACAGAGAAATTGAAAATAGTTTATGCTAGAAAAAATATGGATATAGGAGCCTTAAATCAGTACAATAATTAAAAAAATCAAAATTAAAAGCATCAGTCCATTTTATTCCTTCGTCTTCAGGCTAGATTCTTTGGCTAGATCCATGAAGGACCTAGTTGAAACAATACGGTTTCCAATCATTTATTTCATCAAATATGCTCTAATTAATATAAAATTACTTAATTAAAAACTATAGCTAATAAATATTAAAATTTAAAAATACTAATACTACAATTAATAAAACTAAAAATAATAAAACTTAAAGTCCGGTTTGGTTAAAGAGGTCTTGCCAGAGTGGCATGGTGCCTATAACGCTGACTGCGTTCCCTCGCTGTATAGTGACACTACAATGATTGTTTGTGCGAGGAACGAGCGAGCCCCGTATCACCAGAAATTAAATTAAATAAATCGTAAAATTTAGGGGTTATTATTTTTAAACATTTTTTTCTGCTGGACCCCAAGGACCTAAAGCTCGAGTATGATCAAGATTGAACACAGGCCACACATTGGTGATGTCAATCATACGATTTAGATGACATGCAATTCACTAACTCACACAGACACACAAGATTCGATTAAACAAAGTGTCAAACTTTCAGCGGTGGATGTGTGTGTGTAACAGATCGTTCCGGCCATTGAAATCAACCACAAATACAATGATTTGAAAATGGATGGAGGACCGTTCGTTATAAGAATTGGACGAGTCTGTGGACGATTTCGGCGGACCGTATGGCGGCACGCCGGCGATTGGACGAATGAGTGGGCAGTGGGCACCTTTCAATATAATAGAGAAGTTTTAGGATTATAATTGTAACCCTTACTATCCTCTCATTAATACTAATTACAGTTAAGAGTGAACATAATGTAGGCATGTATGTTATTTAAATAACGTAAAAGTTATCAAATAACACCGGATATAACCCATCGGACAAAGTTATGAGGTCAAGTCAGTTTAAATTCTGCTATGACCTTACTTAATGTGTGTTAAAAGTTAACGTAATATATTCATATGATATTCCGTAATGTAATTCATTAATTTAGTTTAGATTAAAGTTAAAAGTTAATTACATTTTTTTTTTCAATTTAAGTATTGTACCTACTACGGTAATGCCTTCAAACTTGGTTTGAGTCAGTCAGCAGTTTGTTATGGCATATAATGACAGCAGTTTGGGCTTGCCTTTTGGTTTGGTTTGTTTTTTAACCGAACTTCAAAAAAGAAGGAGGAGGTTCTCAATTCGTCGGAATCTTTATTTTTTTTCAGCATAGAAAATACATTCCAAATTAACCGCTGATCCTTTATTCATTCTTAGGACTAAACGTCTGTATTTTAGGAAGCAATATTTATGTAAGTATATATCTAGCTGATTGCCCGCTACTTCGTACGCGTGGTAATAAGAATACAATTCACCCCCTAAGGTAGATAGCGTGATGTTAAACAACCTAAAACCTTCCCCGAGAATTGGACTGTCGAATGCAAAAAAAAAAGTTCATTTCGGTCCAGTAGTTTTTGAGTCAATAGAATACGAACAAATAAACAAATATTGATTTTTAGATAGATAAGTCCGCACTTCTTTTAAAAACAACAGATATTTACTTCTGTTAAAGAAGTGACACATCTAGGTCCATTTAGTGTAGCAACAGGCTTGCCACCTGTTCTGTTCAATATGGACAACTGGCAAAAAGTGGACACTGTTACTGTGTGCCTCTGGCCACACCGCAAGGTATAAAGACCGTGAAAGTGTGAGTGTGTATGCAATATTTCATTTCTTCACGGGTTTACCGTACGGCTCTCGAAACCGTGTTATTATGTATTTTATATTAGAAAGATATTATTGTAACGAATAGGTACTTAAATCGCACAAATAAATACCTAAACACATCAAGGTCGATAGACGTCTCTAGAAACATCCAGAGAGAATCAAGTACAAACGAAAATGGACCGTATGTGCCTAGCCATAGGTACCAAAATCGGGCGCGGTCGGTGTGTAGGTATTTGGCGCCGAGTCGCATCGAGCCGCGTCTACAACTTTGTACAACAATCTCGGCGTTTCTCGAATGTTCGGTGGGCAATATAAACAGAGGATCGTCGCCGGGAGAACACAGTGCGAATCAAAGCGATCAAAGCGAAACAGTGAAGTGGAATTTAGTGCGAATAAGTGTTATTCTATAGTGTTCATTTATTTAATTGTATTTTTGTGGTGTTAAAGTAAAGTTTGTCTATTTAATCGGTATTTTGAATCTCTTCGAACCCTAGCTCGTAACAAATTGGTGTCAGGAGTGTGGGATTCAAAAATGCCGATTACACCACATGACTCGTCGTCATCACGGCGACCTAAAACACGACAAACTACTGCTGGACATCACGGCGAGGAGGTCGACGAGGCTGCTGCTGCTGGAGCCGCTGCTGGTGCTGCTGGGAATGCTGCTGGTGGTGCCGGAGCTGCTGCTGGAGCCGCTGGTGCTGCTGCTGGGACTGCTGCTGTTGGTGCTGGAGCTGCTGTTGGTGCTGGAGGTGCTGCTGGAGTTGATTCGGGTGCTGCGGGTTCTGCGGGTGCTCTCCAGGCAACCGACATGGGAATGCTGGTTCGGCTGATGGAGGAGCAGGCCAGACGTCAAGAGGAACAGACTCGACAGCTGTTGGAGGAGCAGGCCCGACGTCAGGAGGAGCAGGCCAGGCGTCAGGAGGAGCAGACTCGACAGCTATTGGAGGAGCAGGCCAGACGACAGGAGGAGGAGGCCAGGCGTCAGGAAGAGCAGGCCAGACGTCAGGAGGAACAGACTCGGCAGCTATTGGAGGAGCAGGCCAGACGACAGGAGGAGGAGGCCAGGCGTCAGGAAGAGCAGGCCAGACGTCAGGAGGAACAGACTCGGCAGCTATTGGAGGAGCAGGCCAGACGACAAGAGGAGGAGGCCAGACTTCGGGAGGAGCAGACTTGCCGGCTGTTCAAGGAGCAGTCTGTTAGCCTAAAGGAGCTGCTTTCAGAATCACTGGGAAAGGTGACTATGGAGGTGAAGCAGCTACAGAGGGTTACAGACATGCACGAGGAGAGAATCGAAGACCTCGACATCCGGTACGAAGACCTCAAACAGCACTATAAGGATCTCCATAAGGAAATACAGACAAGGATGAGCGGAGAACAGGATACAAGACTTAACGACCGCTACGGAGAGTTGGAGGCACGACTTGACAGCCAATGCGAGAGGCTTCAGAATGAAGTGAGAAAACTGAAGCTGTCCGCTCCTGTTTCTGGAGGCGTCGTCGTCTCCGGCCCTCGAGTCAAGGTGCCGCCGTACGACGGGACTACGTCCTGGACAGCGTACAAATTGCAGTTCCAAACGGTCGCCTTTGCCAACGGCTGGACAGACGAGCAATCTCTGACCGCCTTGACAGTGGCTTTAAGAGGCCGCGCACTGTCGGTTCTGGAAGCCTCTCCAGACAGCTGCACCACGTACGGGAGCCTGATCGAGGCAATGGACTCCAGGTTCGGCGACAAACACCTGGAGCACGTCTACCGAGCGCAGCTGAGGGACAGGACGCAACATGCTGGTGAAAACCTGCAGCAATGGGCTCTGGAGATCGAGAAGATCGTAAGGAAGGCGTACCCATCTGCCGGACAAGAGTTCATTGCTGCGAACCTCGTACAATCATTCATCGACGGCATCCGCAGCATGGAGGTAAGAGCTGCAGTTCGACTGGGCCACCACAGCACCTTGAAGGATGCGCTTGCTCATGCTCTAGAGGTGGAAGCCGTGAGACAGGAGCCTCGTTCTCAGCGATTGCGACAAGTGGCGGAGGAGGCCACTCCAACAACGACACCTGTAGCAGAGAGGCGTAGCTACTTACCCCACTGCTTCTACTGCCACAAGCTGGGGCACCTTAAAGCTAGCTGCCCGGCGCTTAAGCGACAAGGTACGGATCAACGAGTGACGAAACGGGACGTCGGAGCTGATGTCCGTGCCGTAACTACCGAGCTTCGGAGAACAGCCCCAAAAGTTACCATCCGACAAGTTTTTGACGGGAACAGTCTGGTGATCGCCGGCAAGGTCAACGGGACGCCATGTGAGATGACGAACGAACATCGACGAGGACGGACGCATGGCAACGCTGACGCACTGTCACGCAGGCCGTGCCCTGAAGGTTGTAAACACTGCTGGAGGCGTGAAATCAGTGATTCTGTCATCAAAGTGATTACGACTAACAACCTTAATGACGAATGGGCGAACGAGACGACGAGAGACGAGCAACTCAAAGATAACAACTTGGCGCCGATAATGGAATGGAAGACGCAGAATGTTCCAAGGCCCGGCTGGAATGTTGTATCAGCCATGAGTTCCACCACGAAAAGCTACTGGGCTCAGTGGGAAAGTCTAGTGCTGCACAACGGGTTGCTGTACCGCAAGTGGGAGTCGCCAAGTGGACAGGAGACACTGATGCAGCTGGTCGTGCCTAGGTCAAAGGTGCGCGCAGTGCTTGAGTCCGTGCACGATGGATCCTCGGGAGGACATCTGGGCATGAATCGAACCCTGGCGAAAATCAGGAAACGATTTTATTGGGTTCATTGCCGGTAAGATGTCGAGGATTGGTGTCGTAAGTGCACAGTATGTGCGGCCGTGAAAGGACCTACGACACGTACGAGGGGACGTATGCAGCTGTACAATGTTGGCGCTCCATGGGAACGAATTGCGGTGGACGTTGCTGGACCGTTCCCGGCCACTGAAGACGGGAACAAGTACTTCATGGTCGTGATGGACTACTTCACGAAGTGGCCGGAGGTCTTCGCGATTCCCAACCAGGAAGCGACAACAGTGGCGACTAAGTTGGTCAACGAAGTGTTCTGCAGGTTCGGGCTACCAATGGAGATACATTCTGATCAAGGGCGTAACTTTGAGTCGCAGTTGTTCCAGGAAGTATGCCGTCTCCTGGGAATAAATAAAACGAGGACTACGGCGTATCACCCACAGTCCGACGGAATGGTTGAAAGGTTCAACCGCACTTTGGAGACTCATTTAGCGAAACTGGTTGAGGATCACCAGAGGGACTGGGACCGATATATTCCCTTGTTCTTGCTCTCATATCGATCCGCAGAGCATGAAAGCATAAAGGTGACTCCTGCTTATGCCAACTTTGGGAGAGAACTCCGACTACCAGTTGATCTCCTGACCGGCGGACCTCCGGATGCGCCGCAACCTGTAAGTGACTACGTATCGAACCTGAAAAACAAGATGTGCGACATACATGACCAGATTTGTCAGAGCAGTCTTGTGGCCAGTACAAAGATGAAGACCAGGTACGATAGAAACTTCAATAGTAACGGTTTTGACGAGGGATCGTTGGTGTGGCTGCACAACCCGAAACGCCGAAAAGGCAAATCTCCCAAGCTGCAGAACCGCTGGGAAGGCCCGTATAAGGTCATCACGAGGATCAATGACGTGACCTATCGGATCCAACGATGCCCGCGTGGACAGTTAAAGGTTGTCCATATTGATCGACTGGCTCCTTACAAAGGCTCGAATATTGCTCGGGACGAGCAAGTCTAAGCGGGGGGCAGTGTAACGAATAGGTACTTAAATCGCACAAATAAATACCTAAACACATCAAGGTCGATAGACGTCTCTAGAAACATCCAGAGAGAATCAAGTACAAACGAAAATGGACCGTATGTGCCTAGCCATAGGTACCAAAATCGGGCGCGGTCGGTGTGTAGGTATTTGGCGCCGAGTCGCATCGAGCCGCGTCTACAACTTTGTACAACAATCTCGGCGTTTCTCGAATGTTCGGTGGGCAATATAAACAGAGGATCGTCGCCGGGAGAACACAGTGCGAATCAAAGCGATCAAAGCGAAACAGTGAAGTGGAATTTAGTGCGAATAAGTGTTATTCTATAGTGTTCATTTATTTAATTGTATTTTTGTGGTGTTAAAGTAAAGTTTGTCTATTTAATCGGTATTTTGAATCTCTTCGAACCCTAGCTCGTAACATTATTATAAAATTTTATTAGTACTGTTAGTCACAATACTTATGTGTTTTTATTAAAAACTTATTGGCCGATATGGGGATTGAAGTCCCATCAACCCACAGAACAGGAAAGAAGACATCAACCCATGTGTAATGCATCGCGTTCTTTGAAGCACGTATGTAACTAAAACAAAGTTTCAATGCGTTTCAAGTTCCGGAAGTTTTTTTTTAATAAATCACATGAATAATCAAACCGACATAACGAATAAATAAACATAGATAACTGATAAATTCGCGTCACTATTTGTTGTAAGACGCACATATTACGTTCTCGGCACCATTAGGATTGCGGTTCACAACTCAATAGGGAAGTACTTAGGTATTGACGCCAAACGTGAGTGGCCTACGCTTACGATGAACCTAATATGAATCTTTACAATATTTTTTACAAGATCTTCACATGCACAAGTAAACGTCGCGTTCAATACAGGCTGCATAGTTATTAAATTATTGAAGTGAAAAAAATTTCGTTACGCGTAAACGTAAGGTATAAAAATTAACTTTTAAAAAAAGTGTACCTACCGCCTTCAAAATTTGCACTGAAAAGTAAGAAATAATAAATATTTCGTCGTAGAATTTGAAGACGGTTGGTGCCAAATTAGGATACAAAATTAAGTAAACATCTAAAAAGATAAATATCTGTTCAATATTATATATGTTTGTACTGATGATCGTAGGTTCCTATAATGAATTGTCTAGATTTGTGAATTTGGGAAGTAAGTTGTTTTTAATTTGGCACCAACCTTCTTCAAATTCTACGACGAAATATTTATTATTTCTTACTTTTCAGTGCAAATTTTGAAGGCGGTACACTTTTATTAAAAGTTAATTTATTTTTACCTTTTAAGTGATTTTGCTGCCCTGAGAGACAAATAATAACGCAAATAAAAAAAAATGGAAAAATAAAAAATAAAAACTGCTGTGGATGGGATTTGAACCATTTGCATCCTGAGCTGCATGATGGTATGCATCATACCTTTAGCCGTTAGACCACCGTCGATACAAAAATTGACAACTTCGTGTCAATAGCAACCGTTGCTAAGGCTTTTCTCTGATATATAATTTTTAGATTTCTGAAAAACTACTGAACCGATTTTTGTTACATGTCTGTGAGATAATGTCGAGAATATATTATATCCTTAAAAAAATAAGTCGTCAAAATCGGTACGTATTTCATCGAGATACTGATAATTGACTTAAAAGTCAGTTTTTACAAAATTACTGAAAAACTAATGAACCAATTTTTATGACATAAAAATGGGACAATCCGGAAGAATTATCTGTCGATTAAAAAAGAAATCATCAAAATCGGTTCATAAACGACGAAGTTATCCGCGAACACACATAAAAAAAATATATATATACGGTCGAATTGAGTAACGTCTTTTTTTTGAAGTCGTTAAAAAATACAGATGACTCTGATGGCGCTTTGGTATCATTATATTAATAACTCTTTCTAAAAATAAAAAAAACACATTAATTTATCGCTACAGGAGATAAACTGATATTATAGTAAAAAAAATTAGGGTTTCATCCCAGAAAAACTAAGGAGGTAAAATCTTGGAAGGCTTGTTTGTACACTAAAACATTAATTACATCCTCGAATGCTAAAGAAATATTTCACGAGGTCCTGGATTAACCCAACATTGTTGTTTCAGCATTTTCCTTATTTTTCAGCAACTTTCTGCGAACCACTGTTGATTTTTTACAAATTCTTAGTTCGTAACGGTATCTAAAAAATATGCTACATTCCCACTATTAACGTCTCACCAAAGTATATATTACAATATTTCTTCGAATTTTAATAATATTTTGTTTTACGTTTTCCAAAATATGTAAACTCGAATAATTTGTTTCCCCCTGTTCGCGTTCAAAGTCCTTTAAACTTTATATTATGTGAATTTTTTTCATTTCCCAAAACTGTGTGTCTTGTAAAATTTAAATTATTTCCATGAAAGTGTCCGCAGAGTGTCATCGCATTATCGACTACATTATTTGGCAATTATCTATCTATATAAATAAAAATTAAATATTGATCGCTGGTAAGCGCATAACTTTAGAACGGCTAGACCGATTTGGCTAAATTCTATTATAATTGTTCATAATAGTCTGAATAAAGTTTTAAGGAAAGAAAAGTTGGAAAAATTGCTCGGAAAATTGGAAAATTAGAGAAAACCGGAAAGTCCTTTTTTCTATGAGTTTTTTGTATGAACTCAAGATCATGGGGACGAAGGTTAATATGGGTTCCATGGGCGAAGTTAGTATGACATATTTTTATGGATTTAAATAACAATACCTAAAGCGAAGTAATGGAACGCAACCAGTCGTTTTGGAACCATTCTCTACTCCCACATCTTATCCTATTTGAAAAGCTATCAGAAAAATATTTAAAGAGTAAAAGCACATTGATGGATCGAAAAAATGGTGCCCCATGCTCTCTGCCTATCGCCATCGGCCGAGTGGCGTAATTGTAGGTATGTATGTATAATATTCAGAATAATCAGCGATTAGCGGTCTAGAATATAATCGAACTTGAAGCATTGTATGTATGTAACGTGCAACAGGAGGTCGTTGACGTCAATCGAGCGTTAGCATACATATTTATTGAAAGCATACATAATTATTCATTTCGAGTTGCTAATAAGCACATCGATTCAACGTTGGCGCCTTCGACAGGTATTTTACATTGTTTATCTAAATATAATTTTTTTAGTTAGTAACGTTTACTTTTATTGAGTGCTTAGTATTTTGTCAGGTTAATATGTATTAGAATCAAGTCTATTCTTGAAATAGTCACCCAAAATATAATATGAAATTTTATTTAATTCCAATTTCTTAACGACATATTACCTTCATACTAGGTACCTACCTACTATCTGATATTATATAGTATTTCTTAAAATAGAGCTATGTTTGTAGAGAAAGTCGAAATCAGGCGCGGCGGTGTTCTACGGTCAGCATTGACGTCAAATGCTGTATATTTCATAATCTCATACTTAACGATTGCAACTTTCTGACGAGCAAGTCTTGTGTGTTGTGTACGCAAGACTTAGTGAAATATGCAACGATATTTTGAAGTCCATTTGTTAACAATATTAAGATTTAGCAACGAATCAGCAAAACTAATTTTGTTATATGATTGATTAAAAATTGGTGGCCTAGTGGTTAAGACGTCCGGTATTAACTAGGCTGACCACGGTTCGATCTCGGCCAAGTATATATATATATATATATATATATATATATTTATATATATATAATTAAAAACTTATGTACAAAATCCTACAAACCACACTTAGAGACTTTTCCATCTAAATATATCTTAACAGAACTGGCCACTCGCTAGGTATAGCCTCACAATTATTACCATCGGTTAAAAGAGGAAGACTTTGTCTGCAGCTGGGCACCCGGGACCGATAGATAACACTGTTAAGAGGATCGTGTAGCTCAGCGTACGCAGCGAAATAGGTATTTAGAAAATCATATTCTGTCTCAATCGCACTCTTCCCCCGGGCATCAGTGCGATAGGTATGTTTTTCGTTGAAAATTGCGTTTTGGGCGAAAACGATTTACACCTACTAAACTATAACGAAACCTTATAATTTTGGTGTCAAACGTTTTAGCAGATTATAATCTACGTACGTACGTTTTGCTTTTTTTGAAATTTTGCTTTGTTTCTCAAATACAGACGGTTTATTACCAGCAAGTTATGAACCAAAAAAAACGAGATTTGAGGGGCTTATAACTTTTGACCTATTACGAATTTTGAAAAAAGGAAAAAATACGTACGTAGTTTTTCATTATGTCAGTAACATATTACAAAATCGTTAAAATTTAATAATATTTAGGGGTAGTAAAACGTTTTCTCCGTTTGTATGGACATGGACGCGGTACACTACACTCTTAAAATAGAATAATTGTGCTAGAGCATTATAAAGATGCATAATTTATTTTTTATATTTTATTTTGTGAACACGGTAAATGAGTTATAAATTTGTTACAGAACACAGAACAGTAATTACAGAAAGTACATTGCGTTATTAGCAAATAGGTTGCGTGTTTTGATATAAGACTGTAATACATTTTTAAAAATAACTAGGTGGTAATTATTTTATGGAGATCATTTACACGATTCATTTGCGTTAATTTGTTATTTCGGGTGGTCAGTATAAGTTTGACGTCAGCAAGCCTGCGAAACTTGTATGGAGGTAAATGTTACCATGACCGGTGACACCGACGCAGGAGAGTCAGCTAAAAATAAAATTTCGTGATATTTGGCAGCTATTTATAAAATACTTATGTGAATTATATTTTTTATTAGAATCCAATTAACATTAATTAGAGTTGAGTTAGAGTCGTAAAAAGCATTTAGCTTCTTATAACCGTCCTGTAGTAAAAAAGTGTTTTGATCTGAATTTTATTTCTATATGTATTTACTTACGTTAAAAACAATATCTTTTGTCGATGAAGTTTCCTATATCCTTAGAGAAATATTCCGACCTGACAGAGTGCTAACATCTTTTCTTCTTTTTTCGTCCGTAGAATTTTGTAATGCTTATACATTTTAAAAGACAATAGGTACATTTAATTACTTTATCATTTAGACAATCTGTTTAAGACAGCTTGATGGCACTTTTTATGCAGGAAAGTCCGTGAATTCCAAATTGATCTACATCTTTTCCACACGGACATTTATGTTCGCAACATACTGGTGCTCCTAACCTTAGGCCTACACTAATTCTAAAAATTTCGTTATCCAAAAATGTACCGACGTTTCGAGATGGAAGAGCGTGTAACCAGTGGCCAGATTCCTTTTCTGATGAAGCCCGAAGCCGAGCGCGGTCGTGATCACTGATTAAATTTTGTGTCAAACGTTTGTGTGTTAGTTGTAATAATGGAGTATCCCAAAGTTTTTGTTTATTTATTTCCTTTGGGACACCTTCGTTAGGACAACTTAATTCCCAGGCTTCTATAGCCTCAGAAACATAGCTCATTTCACTAAGTTTGGAAATTTTTAGAGAAAGTTCTTTAACACTGTGTACTGAGGATAAGAAGCAACACTAGAAATTTTTCTCACGCCGATGCCACCTAGTCTAATGGGTAATGTTGCTTGGGTCCAAGAATTTTCATTAAATGTCAAATTTAGATTTTTTCCATAGTATCTTTTAGAATGGCATCTATTTGTTCGAGCGAGGCCGAAAACTTCCAAATTAGGCTGGCTCGTAGTATATACATCAATTTAGGAACGAAAAGGCAATATTTTAAATTATATATAATATAATTTTTTATTTATAATGTTGTAGTTATTTATTACGTAATTTATTTAGTATTTTCTTTTAGCTTATTTAATTATATTTTAAATATGAGAATTTAGAATGCCCAATTTGGTACAAATATCTGCAAATAGTCTCATCATATTATCCAATAAGGGTTGTATGCCTTCTTCTAAGAGAGGCGCACCAAGGAGGCAAAGTGATGCTTTATTTAAATATTTAATATTAGGAGCAATTTCATTAAATTTTTCTATGATGAAATTTACTTCATCATTAGCCAAGTTGTCCGAAACATATAATTCACACTTATATAAATTTAGTTCTAGACCTATTTTGTGAAATTCTTGTTTAATGTAAATGAGGTCTTTCAGAACTATACCAGCTTTGCCTCCTAAAGTTCCATCGTCTAGGTACCACACATTTACTTAGACTTAGAAGTGATGTCATTTATCTATCATTTATCATCGTGTGACCGGACGTATGAATTTCAGCTTTTTCAATTAGATATTAAAAAACTATTTAGTACGTATATAAAAATAATATTGTGCATTTATTTTCTTTCACTCTGTCCTCGTTTACTTACTTATATCCATGGTTCATATTAGAAGGTACAGGACACAATATTTAATTAAATAATAAATAAAATATTTTTGTCATAATATTTATTTATCAGAACTATACATACCTACTAAATTAGTTGGTTAGATTCGTTTTGTAATCGTAGGAATCATATATTATAGCCTCACGAATACGACTGGTTAAAAGAGGAAGACTTGGTCTTTCGCTGCAAAACCTGGGACCGATAACAAGGTTTTGGAAGTCGTGAGGCAACACGTGAAGAAGAAAAAACCCGTACACTCAATAGTTTGCACTAAAGTCAGAACAAGTTGACCCTGTATGGCGCAGGAACAAATTAGCGAGAGTCCGATTCACACTAGTCCGGTTTTTTATTTATTAATATACTTATATAATTTATTAAATTTATTTATTAAAAACGCCAAATAAAACACATTTCTTGTATGGGGACCCACTTTAATTATAACTTTATTTTATTTTTATTATTATAGCGGCCATCGATACACACTCTGTGAAAATTTCAAGTCTCTGCTCTTTGGGTACGGAACCCTAAAAAGGTATCAATATTTCATTTAATGAATAGAGTAACGGAACAGAGTATACTTATATGAATTTCATACATTATTTTTACATCCATTCATAGAAACAAATATGTATTTTGGTGCGTGGCCGGCCTATTATGAAAATGTGTGTATGAATGAGTCAAGGCCCAAAACAAGGCAGTTCTTAGTATCGTTACGTAGTTATAAATGAGTCTACGAGGATCCGCTTGCAATCAACAGCTTTTGTTACTGGAGACGTCATTTTGTTAGTCACCATATGAACACAGGCATCAATAATATTACTGACTTACTTAATTTTTTGCACTAGTTTATAAAATGCCACATTATTTTGTGTTGCTTTTTATAAAACATCTATGTAGTATATAATATGTTCTGAATCATTCAGGGCTAGCAATCAATTATTAGTACCGCAAATTTTTAATTAAATATTGCCTGAATGAACGAATGAAGTGATAATAGCAAATGATTGTGTAAATTGTTATCACAAACTTAATCACGTCTAAAATTAGCATACCCCTTAGACAATCTACGAACGCTAGTATTTTATTCTTTCGCAAGTAACACTAAAACATATATGCAGAAATTTAGAACCGAATTGTAATAATTATATGAAAAATATGCGCAAAATAAAATAAGACACTCAATTTTGCCAATAGACGTTCTAACGAAACTGTCGTTCACTCTGACGAAACCAAGGAGTTTAAATTGTTAATGTCCACAAACTCATTGAAGTATATAAACTCATTTTCTCCAAGGAGTTTATATACTTCAAGGAGTTTGTACACAATATAAACTGCTTGGTTTCGTCAGAGTGAATGACAGTTTCGTTGGGTCACGTGGTTGTATTTCAGTCGGTCTCATACATTTCAAGTTTAAAGTTATCTATTCTACATTATATTCTATTAGCTAAGTTGTACATTGTCTATGCCCGCAGGAATGGGGACATTTCAAATGATTATTCCTGTAACAACAATTAGCGGAAGAGAATGTGAAAAAAATACTTCATAAAACATGAAAAAATATGTTTAAATTAAATAATCAGAGGAACAACAGAAATACAGAGAGAGTTTTAAAGCAACGAAGCTCTACATCCCATTAGATAGCTTGAAGCCTCCATAAATATAATTGGCGCTATGAGTAATTGAGTATGTCTTATGGGTGGTGGCGGGTTCAGAAACCAGGTCCTCGGGAGCCCTAAGTAGTTTTATATTTTATAAAAGTTGTCGATAGCCTGTGGTCGAGTGTTATACTTGAAACAGAGGGGAGCAACGTCCGTATTTCTTCTGGAAGTCTTGATAGCAGATTTCTATAAGTGTGGCAGATGATCCGATAGATGAACAATCATGTATTTAGTTGGAATACTAGTTGTATTTTCTCTTCATATAAATCGTTCGGATTGTTACCATACAGAGAAATTTGGTAATTTCTGGTCACAAGGGAATAATTTCACATGAATACTTAATTTGAAGTTTTTAAACAATAAAACATGTACTAAACCGATTTATAAATTACTAGCTTTTCGACCCGGTTTTGCCAATGATTTTGTGTCATAAGAATTTATCCCGAAGGATTTTTGGAATATAAGGAACTCTAAAGTAGCACACGCACTGATCCGGTATCTCACCGAAAATTTTCGAAAATCGAGATTGAACACAGGCAACATATTAGCGATTAGCATTATGATCTAGATCACATGCAATACACTCACTCACACAAGATTCACAAAGACTATCAACGGTGGATGTTGTGTGTGACAGATCGTTCTGGCCATCGAAATCAACAACAAATACAACGATTTGAAAACGAATGACGGACCGTTCGTTACAAGAATTGGACGAGTCTGTGGTCCATTTCGGTGGACCGTATGGCGGCGCGCCGGCTATTGGCCGAATGAATGGTCTCAAGCACTCCAACGATCCCTGTGCAAAACATCGCGTCGCTCTGGTATGTCGTGAAAGAAAGACAAACAAACAAACAGACTTTCGCATTTATAATATTAGTTATAATTATTAGTTAGGATTTCCTATTTTTTTCCTTAGTTCACCATTGAATACATTCTATTGTATCGGATGTAGACACAAAGTCTTCCTTATATTACGCCATATCGGAAGAACTAAGTACCTATGAAAACACTAAAAACTAAATAGTATGTGTGTAAAAACTATATATAAGGAAATAGACTTCAGCGCTACCTTGACCGCTACATATTTTCTATTGTTTTATTTTATACAAGGTATCAATGCAGGAAAAAAAATACAAAACACAATACATATTCTTTAGGGTCCTGTGCATCCAAAGGAAAAGCGGGACGTTTGTCACAGCCAAGTCGAAACCATGCGACCACGTTAAAACTTGAAATAACTACTATTTTATTTATACCAGCTTTCTACTACGGCTTCGCCCGCATATTCTTTCATCCCCTATTATGTTCTTGAGTTCATACAAATAATCCACTTTCAGTTTTTCCCGAATTTTCAATTTTTAGGGCAACTTTTCCAATTTTTCTTTCCCTAAAAACCATATTAAAAAACCAAAATTGCCAAATCGGTCCAACCAATCTCAAGTGATGCGCTTACCAACGAACAGGGGAGTTAGCACAGATTTTGACAGCGACACTTTCGTTTCGGTCGAATGGCCTTGAACAGGCCAAAACGTTCATGTCCAACAAGGACCGGCCAGAGATAGCCCGGGGCCGAGAGGTCCGGCCCAACAATGTGCGGGAAAATTCTGTGTACTTGTCTTTGTCCGGCCAAGCAAATTGCTCGGCATTCTTGTGCAGGGCATGCCCGGTCCGGGCTATCTCTGGCCGGTCCTTGTTGGACATGAACGTTTTGGCCTGTTCAAGGCCATTCGACCGAAACGAAAGTGTCGCTGTCAAAATGTATGCTAACTCGGCAGAGTTTAACCTAAGATTTTGTAAGACGATGCCAGTTGTAGTTCCAGAATTTAGCGATGTATTTTATAAAAGACGCCATCTGTTGGAGGTTACTGGAACTAACGGTGCGAATTATTCGCGCGGGTTATCTAGTCTCTATATTATTTCCCAATGGTGTTTTTGTCGGTATAAAATATCTCCTATAAAGTTTTGTGAAGATTATAATGTATTTTGAAGATTATTTTTCCCTCTAATCACGAAAAATAAACAAACAAATCAAAATTTAATGTTTCTTTTAAAATTAGACTATTTTTATATTGTAACAGAAGTTATTTATTGCAGATCCGTTGAACTATGACAACAACACCACTAACGGTGCGAAGTATTCGCTCGGGTCATCTACTCTAATCTATTTTTTAATGTCCAGTGAAATAAATAACTTAATTAGTAAATATACCTAATCTAATATGATGCTCCAGTCCTTATTCTGAGTTTGCAACAATGTCTGCTAGCTATTGACGCGGGGGGTCTGGATATCCAAAAGAAGACATGCCTAAGTACTTTGCTATTAATAAAATTCATTGTTATGCTGAGAGCGTCATTGGTAATGATACGATGTTTAAAAGAGGCAGGTCAGGCAAATATTTATTCTATAATATAAGCACCTACCTTGACACCTACGCTTATCTCCAATAGAGGTAAGCAGAGGGAGAAATAAAAAAAATGGACGAAATTAAAGGGTAAGTTTTCACAGAGTTGACACAATGTTCTATAAGCAGTGTTTCCCAAACTTTTTTTTGCCCTGGCCCGGTTTTTTAAGCTTCCTCTTCGTGACCCACCAATTTTTTTATTTTATAATCTGGTGTATAAATAAATAGGCAAAATAAAAACCATTTAAATGACCACATTTACGAGGACATAATAGGTAAACGCAGTTGGAGACAATGCTGGAACCCGGTATTTTATTTTTGTGGCCTGGTCGAAACCCTTTGGGAAACCCTGTTCTATACTCTATGAGGATTAATCTTCTAGCTCATCTATCCACCTCCTCACAAAATTTCATGCAAATCCGTTCAGCCGTTATGCCATGAATTTTAATTTTACCTTATAAACCTTTATCTCATTTAGAGAATGTCAGTAAAGAAAATTGGCATGTTATTTTAATTTTTCAGCGTGGAGTGAAATGACTTTAAAATGCCTTAAATTTTCCTTGGGACTAAATCCATCCAATAAGTATTTGATTAATTTAATTAAACTTCAATCAGCACTATCAAGAGGCAAGACAACTTGTAACATTATTTTATCATGCGTATGAGAAGATATTGACAATAACCACTTCTGATGAAGAAAAAAAACCGCCTTCAAAACCAAAATGTCCTTTCCGAAAGAAAATCACAAGTTAGTATAAAAAAATACCCAAATCGCTTCAATTGTGCCTATAAAATTTTAAGAGTTCTTGATTTCTCCAGGATCCCACCATCAGATCCTGACCTTATGACCATGGGACACTTGGAAAGTATACCCTTTAAAAAATATTCCAAATCGGTCCAGGCGTCTTCAAGTAATCGGGGAACATACATAAAAACATAAAAGATTCCGACGAATTGTAAACCTCCTTCTTTTTTTTGAAGTTCGGTTAAAAAATAGAAATTCTGACTCATTACAGTTTACAAATCATACAAAGAATATTATGGTTTTGAGTTTCAAACATTTACGAAATAATAATATATCTTATATGGATTATCACATTAACTTAATATGAAAAAATGCTTATTTGTCTCCAAAAACTACACTGACGAGCAATATAAAAAACCGGCCAAGTGCGAGTCGGACTCGCGCACGAAGGGTTCTGTACCATAATCGAGCAAAAACGAGCAAAAAAAATCACGTTTGTTGTATGGGAGCCCCCTTAAATATTTATTTTATTCTGTTTTTTAGTATTTGTTGTTATAGCGGCAACGGAAATACATTATCTTTAAAAATTTCAACTGTCTAACTATCACGGTTCATGAGATACAGCCTGGTGACAGACGGACGGACGGACAGCGGAGCCTTAGTCACCCTAAAAAGCCACCAACTTATCATGAAATATTTCCGAAATGATTCTGGTACATTCCTCAGGTGTGAGAGGCATGATAATGGTAAATAGGTTTTATTGTTCAATATGAAACTGTTTTCAGGATTATTTTTACTTCATGAAGCTAATTTATATGGTTTAGAAAATATTTAGATTTTTTAGGCACTTTGCAAGTGGCTTTTTTATATTGCTCGTCAGTGTAGTAGTTAGTATCGTTTAAAAAACTATTCTTATCGATATTAATATGATACCGCGTTTTTTAATTGTAACATAATTGATACATAATGGTAACAGTGTAAAATCTGTAAGTAAATATGGCGAAGACACAATTACGTAAATACATTAAGAAGTTTTTTAATAACAGCAACAAATAACTATTTTTTTCAGCAAGTACTCAATTCTAAAAATAACTTTAGAAAGATGAATCAAGTTATTTTTGTATTCACGTAAAATCTCTGCCCAACCTTACATGGAGCTGTCGTGATGGTGACACCGCATAGTAAACAAGTCGCAAAATTTTTCCTCTCGTTAGCAAAATGGACAAAGAGCAATAAAGATTTAGCTATAATACAAATGCGTTTTAGCGTCATACACTTCATATATGTCCACCATAAATGTAGATAATTCCTGATTTGTCTGAAAGCATTTCTCAGTACGATTTCTGTTCTGAAACAATAAGGATAAAGTTTTCCATTGTAGAGTACCTATATCAGAGAATGTTTGTTTTGCTACGATTTTATAATAAACGTTTATGTCTTTCAGACTTTATATGAAAAAGTAAAATATTGTCATGAAATAAAAAATGAAAAATAATAAGATAACAAAAAATAAAAAAGCATGTATGAAAGTCTATCTATCTATCTATCTATCTATCGATCATCACGCCTTTCATCCCAAGAGGGGTAAGCAAAGACAATCGAATGCCATTTGTTATACGACCCTGACCTTTCGCTTCTTTGCTCGGCGATTGTGTGTACTTTTAATATTTCCATCGATCATATGTATGTATGAAATGTCTGATGAATATAAAAGAAGCGAAAGAGGTATGTCAGGACCGTAGCGAATGTCTCTGCTTACCCCTCTTGAGATAAAAGGTGTGATGATAGATAGTTAGATAGATAGATTAATAATTAATTAAATTATAATTTGTACCTATGCACAATAATGTAATGTAATGTACACATAATGGCAGATTCTGAGCTGAGATAAGAGAGAGAAAAAGTTAGATGTATGCACTATGCAGATCGTCTCGCAGGTTTCTTTGGATAAAATAAATAATTATGTTTCTTTAATTTACAAAATTATTATTTTCAAAGATTATTTTAAATAAATCTGACATTATACATAGCTTAGAAGTACTTGAACCTTACTTTTAATTGCTTACATTTGTATCCAAATATTTTAATATCAAATAAGTTACGACATATCAAAAATTAAATCCTTACGAATGATATATGGAATTATTTATTGTCGTCATTTGAAAGTACCCTGCTATATTATACTTCGATCATTGTAAACCATGTATCTCATTGAACGCCGACGAGAGGAACGACCTTACACTTTATATCTAGATATATTTACTATGCACATTATTATGAAATAGACACGTCGTTGATCTAAAATTAAACAGCATATTCAAATCAGTACTTACCAGAAATGTCTTGAATATAATCCATATTTTAGTTGTTCTTAACAGAAATAGTTCGAAAGCTTTCAGATATTTTATAAAGTATTTTCAATTGTGACGAGATAAATTACAGTTGCCATACAAATTAATACCAGTTATTTGATTCCAATATTTTAAATATTTCGGAAACAATTTAGGTACCCACGTCTAGTTAAAAAAATGGATAACAGGAGTCACAGGCAAATAAATTCAAATTCAAATATCTTTATTTGTTGATCGTTTTTTATATAATGGTGCAGAAAACATTGAAAATGTCTACAATATTTCCAAAGAAGACAGTCATTAGGGTTCCGTACTAAACAATGCAAAATTTAAACCTTAAATTAAAAAAAATGTAGAAGAAATAATCGGTGAATTTTGGGGGCCAACCTTATAACTTCCCGCTATATTAAAGTCAAAGAAGATTTTCGTGTCAAAAATTTTAATTAGAATACTTTATCTTATAAACCTATTACATCAAAAATAAGAAACGTAGTTTTTGTCGAGCGATAATTTAAAAATTAGATATTATAATACAATAAAATATTAATATTTTAGGGCGAATTCTGAGTTGATTAAATTTATCGAACAGTTTACGAACTATGCAATAAAAACATGACAGGTACACACACACACACACACACACACACACACACACACAGATGGAGGGTCCAATCCCAAAATAGTCGGAATACCTTTTAGGAACTAAAAAAATCTCAATTTCCAGAAATCATCCGAAATCAATAACTCTTTTTTATTTTTAAAATCCTCAATTTTCATAGCATGAAATTAAAAATTTCTTATTATCAAAATAATTAAACAATATTTTTATTTGTTTGTTACGCTAATTCGACAACTTACTTACGAAATAAATTTAAATTAAAAATAATTCGCCAAGTAGCGAACTACGACTCGCGCGCTGAGGGTTCCGTGCCATTTTTTCTATATTCCCTATTTTTTTCAAAATTTAAGACGACTAGTTTCGGAGATAACCCCCGGTCAATTTTCGTTTATTTAAATTATAAATAAAATATATTTGTATTCCTTATCTATCTATACCTTTCATTTGGTATGTCACGACGTGATTCACTTGAAATAATTTTTTTTTTTTTCGTTTCATTTTTCCCCCAATTTCGATTATTTACACTATACGTCCATAATTTGGTTATGAAACTCTAAATATGTACCAAGTTTTAACATTTTTCGTCCAGTAGATTGAGAGAAAATAAGTTGTGACAGACGGACTGACAGACACATGAGTGATCGTATAAGGGTTTCCGTTTTTTCATCGGAGATGTTCGGAACCCTAATAAACGACCACCTAAGTTTGATGTCAAGTATGTAGCTGCAGTTGAGCTTTTGTCCATTAGGAAACAAATCGTTGTTAGATTACAACGTCACAAACATGTACATTTTATAATATGGAATTCAGTAAGTAGATAATTACAAAATTTCAGGATTCTTCAGACATCTGAGCCTGGAGCCACCAGTGGTATATCCTCTCATGATAGGTGCCGACTCTATAATTAAAAATGTAAAATAAACATTTGATATTTAAAACACTAAGCAAGTATTTTCCACATGTGCCCTACGGAGTCTGAGCTAGATATATATGTATTAGTATTCTAGCAACGTGACTAGACAGTCAAGAGAGACGCGTCGTAAGGGCGACGGGAGGTGCGTATGATCATTGAACCCGGTCGTTCGGCCATGCTCTCCCGCCAGAAGAATGACCGGTCCATGCCCGACGTTGCGCTGAATATGCAGCGAGCATACATATTTATGGGAAGCTCCTTAGAATAATCCCGAAAGGAGACAATCAGGGGAGATAAGATATCAACTCGAATGACGGTCAGTTGGGGTGTTTGACCCGCGCGCCCCCGCGATCTGTGGAGCGAGAGTTCACTCAACGTGTCACGTCAATGACGCCATGACATCCATAGTCGGGACTCGGGACTTCTAGAACGTAATACAGGCCACATTTCTCCCGCGTGCGTTGAAAATGGTCTCAGAGTGCAATTTATAATGTCCTGCACGGAAAATTAAAAGCTCTCTTTCTGCTATAATTCGTCAAGTTTTCGTGCCTTGCTTACATTTTAATCATACAAACTGCGGAGGAAGAATTTAAATTAATGTGAGAAGGAAATCACCGGCTTTTTATTTCCGCGTTATTTATTTGACATGTTATTCATCCCTATAAGAATAGATTTTCGAAAATCTGTAGGATATAAATCTAAAAATAATGCCTAGACTGGCGGTTGACGTTTTCCATACCTACGAGCCATGATATTTATCATATGTTTTCACCTACACATGTAATTAAAAAAAACTTTCTTTCAAATTATGTGTTTCTAGAACCAATGGTTTAGGTTATATCAGTCAAATACTGAACTTAGACACGTTTCCTGAAATCACAAAACAATTTTCAACCATAAAATATTTTAACTGAAATTCATAATATTATATTTATATAATTTGTAATAATTTCGCAATTCCATAGGTATACCTAGCTAAAGAGTTTGTTTGTTTTTTTGTTTCTTTGTTTGTTTGTTTGTTTGTTTGAACGTGCTAATCTCTGGAGCTACCGGTCGAATTTAATTTTTTCCTATTCATAGCCCAATTCTTGAGGAAGGTAATATAATATAACATGTCATGACCTAAAGGGGCGGAGCAATATCCATTAAGACGGGTGCAACGGCAAGGCACAGATATATATATATAATAAACTCTATTTTTATTATTTAAAGTAAAAAGGAATCTTCGACTATGACTTCACTATGCTAAAGGAAAGATGCTTGATTATGATGAATCTAAATTGAGTATGACCGATTCACATTTATATATTTTTTACATAACATTCTCACGGTTGTTTGAGAACCAGTATAATATATTTATAAATTAAGTATGTTAAATAATTAAATTGTAAAATAAACTATTATTAAATAAAAGAGGTGAAGATATTACGTCAAATGTTATAATTCATAAGAATAATTATTAATTCATTAAAACTAAATTAAATTCAGTTTATACTACCTTCGCATTGACACACTGATTGAAATACATATGCATACAATAATTTATTAGGCTATTAGGTAATCAAATTTAAAGCATTTTCTTATTATTTTCATAAATCCAAGTATCCATGCTCCAATGTCTCTAGTACAATCAAACATGCAGAATAAAATACAATAATGTTTATATAAATTGTCAGTTTTAAAAGAAAACAGCGCTACAAAATATTTCCCGCCATAAGTTTACACGTGGGAACTGTGAGTTAGTTAAAATTCTAAAGCTACGACATGAGATAGAACCACGAAAGGTCTGATAAAAAAACTTAAAGATATTCACCTAAATCGGCCGCCATCTACCTGCGTGGTAAATAAAACCATATATCACTTTAATAGTATATTTAAATCGCCGGTGTGACGATCAGGATAAAGTGCGTCAGAGGTGGATTCTTTCATTCAAATGTGACATTAGCAAAACAAGTTATTCCCTTATGCATGGCAAATCTTTCAGCGTCTATATTAATTTTAAATGAAGCATTTTGCAGTGTATTTCTAGATTTGAGAAATTTTCTTTGTCTTATTGTTACCAGGAAATACCTGTATACTCGTTCCTAGTTTTTCATGCCTCGGACCCAAAAAAAATATTTAGTATTAAGTACTTGTTTTATTTAGTTACCTTTAAACTGTCCATTAACACAACTCGTCGAATAAGGAACATTGACAATATGGTTACTGCTCGACTCCCAAGAGACGTAGAGTGATGGTTTATTTATACAACTAAACCTTGTAATCCCTCAAACAATAACAAAATCGGTCCACTAATAAAACAAAACAAAAATCGGATAAACAAAAAAAAGTTTTATAAAGTGACAGCTCTAGTCCAACTGGCTTGCAAACTGTCCATTCGCTAAATGTGGACATTTTTATCTATGATAGAAAGCTTGGGATGGCGAGTGTAAAAAATCAAATTTTCAGGTACTTCCACAAAGTGAAAAATTCCTTTTGTACATTTGTACAGGAGAGGCGGCGAAATCAGCTGAAACTGGCAAAAGGTGCAAATATGAAGCCATCAGTAGAGACCACTGTGCTTTTTGCCGTAGAGATTTTAAGTCGGTGGGGCCCAGAGACAAAGTTATTTTACAATGAATTGCCTCAAAGTATCGACCTCAAAAGCTAATCGACTCCGTGACCCTCGCGCTATCATGCTATTTTGCTCAACATAAAGGATGCCTAATGCTACCAGCGTGATGAGAACTATACTGTTGGACAAAGATGGAGATATTTTTAATTTTTAGTTAGTTAAGATTTGTAAAATAGTTTTTTATTTAATTTATTTTTTTGGTTTCTAATGTTATTTATTCTTTAATAAACAATACTTTTTACTTGGTATTACAACTTGATGACAGAATTTTAATTCTCAAACACACTGTATTTTGTTCCGACCTACTAGAACATCAAGAATATAAGTAGACAGGTACAATAATATAATTTGTCAGAACAAATCTTATGAATATTTATAAAACAATTATGTCTTTATAGTTAATTTATTAATTATTCTATTTTTTTTAGTTCTGTTTAGCTTTTAATTCAAAGTAACATTGACTTGAGAATTTAGCACGTTTGGGTTCGATTTCTAAACAGAATACTTTCCTATACCAACTCGGTAATGGAGAGGAATTGTGTAAGTTTGTATGTACGACTCCAAGTCATGCTGTCTTTTGAAAACTTATAAATATGTAGGTACTTACTGAATTGCCACTCAAAATTATTTTATCTATCCAACAATTTCTAAATAAATCCAGACAATATTGATATCGCGTCTAGACTGATATGTTTTTATATTGCTCTTCATGAAACAGCACGCACTCCCGGCGTGATTACACTTTACAGATGTCCAAAGTCATATTATGTCGTAAGTTGATACAGTTTATTTTACTCAACAAGCCTGTCTGTCATACTCAATTATAAATTTAACCCCAATTGCTGGACAATGATTCATTTTACTTTATAGAGGCGCGACATGTGTTATTTACATATTTGTATTGTATGTGCCAATATATAATATGTATAAAATGTGCCATTTAATTAAGATGGCTCAACGTACTCGAATCACAATATATGTCTAGTGTTAATAGTGTGTATTTGCAAAATTGGGTAATGCGAAATTATTTCAAATTTAACTACTAATATTGCTATATTATCATACGGAATCCTAACTTTATTTTAATAAAACATAGCCTCTATGCATCTGAAATAATGTAGATTCAAACAGTAAAAGAATTTTTAAGTTTAATTCACAAACAAACAAACTCATATACCTACTCCCCCTCTCTCTATCTATATATTTTAATTTAGGCAACTTTAAATTCTAACATCAAAATTAATTGTCGCTTCTGGTGACAAGAGGGCTGGCTCCTACTTAGCACAGAAAATACGTATAGCAATCCAAAGAGGAAATGCAGCCAGCGTTCTTGGCACTATGCCATTAGGGCGAGACCTTTTCGACGTTTAATTAATTAAGCTCCTAGATATTTTAGTTGGTTTTTATTTTAAGTTTTTTTTATATAATATGATTATGTATAATTATTATTTCGTAAAAAAAACTTTTTCAAAATTTCGACCCTCCAGCCATGTCAAAGAAATTGTAGTCGAGCGGGCTCTCCATATTCTGTACTTATGAAAACAATTTCCCGGAATAAAAGGGATAATAAAAAACCTGTGTCGCTCTACCCTCCACAAAACACATAAAAAAACACCTCGATCCGTTGCTATATTTTGACGTGAAAGATGAAAAACAAACACACTTTCGCATTTATAATAAACGTTAGGCAGTAATGTTAGCTAGGCCAATCAGTGTGTGCTGTTCTCCTAGCCTACCACAGTATTCGATAGTTTAAGAACTTGTTAAAAAACTATATTGATGCGTCTTTTAGTTCGTGTCATTGACCAATACAAATGATGTGCCAATTATTATTGTAGCACTCTATTATTGTGTACACAACATGACATTATATAATATTTTGTAATTATCAACATTAATAACACAATTGGAATATTTACATTGTGGAAATTTTTATTTGAGATAACGTATGTAGGATAGGAAGAGTTTATCACAGGATATCCTCTTTTGAGCGCTCTGCAGATATGATAGAAATATAGACACGTTATGGAAATATATGTGTTTAACATAGTCTGAATTGTTTTATTATTTTCATAAGCTTGTGGTAATTGTGTAGATTTTTAAAATTATTTTTTATCTATTTATAAACTGGCAAAAAGTAGACACTATTACCGGTGTCTCTGGCCACATCGCAAGGTATAAAGGCCGTCAAGGTGTGTGTGTGTGTGTGTGTGTGATCTATCTATTTTTTTAATCTTTAGCCAAAATAATGAAAAGTCTTTAGAAATGGCAATTGGCTGTATATGACATCGATGTGTTACAGTACATACAACAATCCAACGACTGTGAGTAAAAGGAATATCCCCAATCCATATCGTTGGAAAGTTGTATATATTATGCCAATCTATTAAATATTTTCAATGACGCGATACAGGTTTCAATGAGATAGTAACGGTGCGACATCTACCGACGCAGTGTGCCGCCACAAGTCTATCAAATACTGCAATTTTTTTCTGGTAAGTACATGTAGTATAATTGGACCTCAAATAGAAATATAAATCCCATCAAAAACATAAAATGTAAAAAAAGCCCAAGTCTCGCAACGCAGTTCTTCCACTACAAAAAGTTGTGAGATCCCATGTAAAACCAAGTCAGTTATTTTACTTAGTATCTTAACTTTGTTATAAATTGTTATGTAATCAATTAGATACATATCACCATTTATAGTGACCGTATCAATATTTGACATCTTTATTTCTATATTGTAATGACTTGGTAATTCCCTTATTAATATTTTTTCATATCCGACAGAAAATCTAGTCTCTAGATATTACAGAAAAAATATTACTTTTTTCTTACACTTATTGGATCACAGTATTGGATAACATAACAGACCATGTATTAAAGATAATACACATTTAGGGACTATTAGGGATAGTTTTCATTAAATTTATGAAAATTAAATCGTCTAACTGCAACTTGTGCATGCAACCTCGTAGCTTGGTCGTAGCTGTCGTAGCATTTTGATTGTTCGAAAAGATTAAAGAAAATGTATAAAATGCAAATGAAATTCTTAAGACATATTCCTTTAAAACTTTGTCACATAAGCAACACAATCTTTGTTTTTTATATTTTTCATAAATAACTAGCAGTCTGTCTACACAAGGTCTGGCCATCTACGTGACTTCTATTTATATGTGAAACATTGTTTCCTCAAGAAAAACTGCTCTAATTTAAACCGATAGCGATCCCACAATTTTCCTCATTCCTGAGGAAAAACAAACATTTTCCTCCTATTCGCAAAAGAGTCCCTCGACCACCCAATGTCTCATGAAAGCAAACTAATACAGCGAGCACTGCACATTGATGCACTGCTTGAATTATGCAATGTGTCTGACCAAAGTGCATTTACCTCGATGTCTGTATACGTTACCTTCTGACCGGGCCGTCTCAAACGTTGCCCTTTCCTTATTCTCTTAAATAATGCTAACAGATGCACTATGCCATATCCAGACGCGCATTAAACGATTATTCTGTTTTAGAATTAATACCAATGACTCTCTTGGTGGTAAATTCTAGATGATTGTATTCATGAAGCGATCTTTGAACTTAATTCTATATACTTGTTCCGATATTAGTAGATACCAGCGCCAGTCAGAATATCAGGAAAATCTTTATTAATTATACTCGGGAAATCAAACTCAGGGTCATCTACATGGGCTAAAATAATCCGTATCGAATTAGTATTTCATCAACCAATAGATAATTGACAGTTATTGTGTTTGGATTGAGTTGTGTTGTCTTTTATCTGAAGACCGTGAATTTCAGCAGAAACATTCAGTATAGAGTGGTTATATCTTGGACGCAATCTTCATTAATAGTATCAAACGTTGGTCTGACCCATCCTATAATTAAATTTAATCACTTATTATTATTGCAAACCATTTCATTTAATGCAAGTTTTCCTAAAAGTATATGACTATATTTATAATTAAAAAAAATATTAGAAAGATAAAACCAAAATCAAAATCCATCCGGGATTATTATCCCTGTTTGTTGGGAACATTATTTGAGCGAAAATATGAATCTATCTAATAATTAAATAAAATCTAAAGTCTCTAAAGTAGTCTAAAGATTACAGAAAAATAAAATGTTCATTGGATCACAATATTGGGGGGAAATGCAGCCAGTATTCTTGCCACTATTCTACGCGGACCTGGTTTATTAAGTTATTTTTAATGTTTAGATTAATTTTAAGGTTTTTATATTGTTATGTGTAAATAAATAAATAATAAATATAATAATATAATTAATTTTGTACATAAATTGTGTGGGGAAGATTAACATTTAAACCTTTGAGTTAACATTCTAGTATATTCACAAATATGTGATCTAGCACGTTGTTTATAAAGAAAAAGGGCGTTTTATATGATGTGTACATATGTAGATTTTAACTTTGTTTGTTTTTACCTAAGTAACTAAAACAAGGAAAATGTTTATCACAAGTTTTTCCAAACAGTATTTATTAACGATCAATTAATCTTACAAGAAAAACCGCATTATGTTGTTAATTTGTTGACACACATCTCAAGAAGTCACGTACGCACAATCAAGTCTTTCATTTTATTATTAGACTATCACTTTTTAATGGGAACATCAATAATACAAAAATGAGTAAGTAGGTATCTAGCCTTAATGACGTCCTGCAATTTTCATTTAATAGTAGAAACCGCTAATTATTTTTCCCATTATCTATTGACGTATTTTTGGAGTTAATGCAATAAATAGCCATTAGAACTATTTTTATCCTGAACTTTTTCTTTGTTTCCGTCCACTTTATTTTTCAGCTTAGCAAAAACTTTATGAGTCTATCTATATATTTAGCCTTCGCTCGTAGGTATTTTTGAACAAAATAAAATATAGCCTAAGCACTCACTCAGGGATAATGTAGCTTCCTATTAGTGAAAGAATTTTCAGAATTGGATAAGTATTTTCAGAGATTACCCCCAACATCCAAACTTAGAAACTTACAAACTTCTCCTTTATAATATTAGTTTAGACTAGTATATAATAGATGAATCAGGACGCTTCCTTTGAAATTCATCACATAATACAAAAAGACGTCTGTCTCACTTTCACGGTAGGTTTGCGTGCTTTATGGCTTTTTGAGTGAAATTTTGAAATTTACTAAACAATGTTTTCCAATTATATTCGAGTATATCGATGCTTATGGCTCCATCAGGGTATAGATGATTCCGCCAATGTCAAATTATAGTATCAATATCACCGCCGACTGGGTTATACAACTACGGGATTAAACCGGATTCCCCATCATGTCACGACGGAACGCGTGCGTCGGTCGCCATGACATGACGTAGAATCATCATAAACTTTATATCATGCTGCATGGTCAAAGGCACAGACAGTGTCCTCATTTAGTGAATTGCCCACATTAAATAGAACAGGTGGCAAGCCTGTCACTGCAATTATTGATATTGGCTTTCGGCCGTTTCTATGTTGTTATATGTAAAAGCGTGAAATTGTTGTTTGTGGCATAATGCATAGTTAGCGGGCACGAGAGCGGTTAGACGACACAGCCTACGTGACCGATGGCAGGACACATCGACAAATTAATATAGTCATTAAAACACGATTTGTTGACCGGCTTTCATTAATTTATCTGACTAATATATTTTATGATAAACGAGCTGATTGCCCGCTACTTCGTACGCGTTGTATTAGGAATATAATTCACCCCCTTGAGTACCTACGTGACGTGACGTGTGATGTTAAATAGCCTATAACCTTCCCCAAGAATTGGGTTATGAAATTCAAAAAGAATTTTTCAAATCGGTCCAGAAGTTTTTGAGTCCTATTTTATTGTCCTAAATCCTAATTCCCATTTTATTGTTCAGTAGCCTAATTGCGAAAATTACTAACCATAAAAAAACAAAATCCATCTCACGAAAAGTTATATATAAGTTTCCAGTTCGTGAAAATTATGGTTTCAGCGTTTTCCATGGAATAGAACGGAAACCTCTACCTACGCGCGTGTCGTGATCGCAACGTGGCAATTTTACATACTGCAATACTGGCCTCATAATATATGAATAAAATAAATCCATTATGAAATTTGGTAAATCCACTAAGAAACTTTAAAAGTTACTAAATTTTATTTACTTATTATCTACCAAACTTATAGATTTAGATATGTAATATATGGTAGATAATTATTATGTCAGCTGCGTCCCAATTTTTTAACTGCTATGGTTTCATGATATTAGACGATAGCGAATTCAGCGTCAACTTTTCTATATAAAAAGCTGCTTGGCATTATTCAGTTATAGTAAATGTATATGCGCCTACATTTTTTTCTAAGGCAAACGACAATATAGAAGTGAATCTGAAAATCAGGAGTTCCTTGTACTTTGCAAGCCAAGAGCATTTTACTAGGTCATGCTCAATCCTGATAATATTAGTTTTTGACTCAAAATGTTTTTAACATTAGTTTGAAAGAAAAAAACTGACAACACGATAATGAAAGTCGCACAATTTATATAGTAGATTAGAGATATGGTGATCTTAGAGGAGAGTGGGAGTATCATTATTCTGAGGTATAGACCATCGTTTCCCAAACTGGGGTCCGACATCAGTAAAATAAAAGGAATTGGGGGTCCGCGACAACTATGCGAAAATTTTCAGGATCCGTAAGTAAAAAAGTTTTGGAAATACTGATCTAGACTATACTGAACTTCTAATACTAATATAAAAAATCTTAATCTAAGTGTGAATAAAATGTTATTTATTATTTTTTCTCAAAATAAACACTCTTTGTTTATAGAAAACAATAACTACTTGTAATAAGATATTGATAATATTGACGTCATTGCAGTGTATTTTTGTTCAATTATGCAACATGCAATTGATAAATATTTTAGTACATTGACTTTTAAGATATGAAGTGATATTTAAGTAGGTAACTACATAAGTTGTGAATAACATGACAGTTTATAAGATTTCAAGAACAATTAAAAAAACACATTTATTATATTATACTCGAGTCAACTCGAGTGTATAAATGGTAATACACAATACACCGATTTTTCCCAACGAACATCGTTGAGAAAAACTGTATATTTATTTGCCATTTTATGTAATTTCATCACAACATACTTGCTCATCGACTTTTTTTTTCAGGGATTGGAAAGTAAAACATTATCTAAACACAAAATTTCAACTCACTTAAAGTTATAGGAGAACGATGTAAATATAAGGTAAATAAAATAATAATTCAAGGAAAACTATATTTTATTTTATAGAAGGCGTTACTCGACATATTATTTTAAGCCATTCCTACTTTGTCATGGACTAATATTTTACTTACAAATGTATTAATAGTATATAGGTATGTAAAAACTTTTATTTCAATTAAATAACAAAATTAAGAAAACCTTTATTTTGAAAAAATGGATAATAAATGTGATTACAGGCTTGTTTGTACAAAATTCACTCTAGCCGCAAACAAAGTCTAGTATTAAAAAAATCTCAATACTTCAATTTGATAGTTGATCAATTTTAAAATATTAAAATAAGGTATGTGTATAAAATATGTAAATATTGTTTACAAATTAGTAGTAGCCAGTTACATACATCACAGTTTGGCTACATGAATTCATACACGGAATCAAATATTATACAAATACTCGAATTCAAAAATATCATCAAATATTTGTTTAGTTCGACAAACTAACAAATCGGTTACTAATTGCACATCATAAAGGGATACTTGCTATAAATATGTAGGTAACTGATATGAAACCTCGGAGATCCAAAAATCAATCAATTAGGTATAAGATTTATAAGATTTTGCTTACTTATACATTGTATAGCCGTATCTAGGTTCTAAGAGTCGGAAACACTGCCGAATATTTGCGTATGTGCTAATATCGTTTTCTAGGGTGCTGAAACCGATTTTTTTTTACCCTGGGTAACCCTCTAAATATATTTTTTTTTTTACCCTGGGTAACCCTCTAAAATCGGCCAATAACCACCCTTAAACTAAATTTCCCTGACCGCAGACGTTTATTCACTCCCGTTTCCTGGATTATAACGTCAAGTTCCTAGAGAGATGACCCCTTTGGAAAAATGTTGTTATTGTGATAAAGGATGTTTGTCATTTGTGGAGAAAGTTATTTTTTGAGGAAGCAGAGTTGTAACATCCCCGGAATCGGTTTCAGCACCATCGAAAACGGAGGGAGGACACTAGATTAGCGTAGGTATTCGCAAATACTAGGAAAATCTTGGAAACCTCGAGTAAAAAGTCCACACTAAGAACTTTTTTTTGTATTTTGAAAGATATTTATATATTATATCTATATATATAAAAAGAGAAGTTCCGATTCACTGATCATCAACGCCCAGCCCAAACCCTTGGACCTATGAAGCTGACATTTTGCACAGAAGTTCCCTTTATTATGTAGACAAGGAATAAGGAAGGAAATTTCGATATTCAACCCCTAAGGGGGTCAAATGGGGTAAATACGTTTGTATGTAAAATCTTATTTCCTGCGTGAATCAACTTGAAACTTGGTACAAATATTTTTCAATACAAATAATAAATACATATTTCTGGATTTTTAAAAACAACCCTTAAGTAGAAGTGCAACGGGGTGTAGAAGTTTGTATAGGGAAATCGTATTACCTGCGTTGTTCAACTTGAAACTTGGTACAAATATTCTTCAAAACAAATAATAAAATACGTATTTTTGGATTTTTAAAGACGACCCTTAAGGAGGGGTGCAACGGGGTGTAGAAGTTTGTACAGGGAAATCGTGTAGGTATCACCTTGAAACTTGGTACAAATATTCTACAAAACAAATAATGAAACACGTATTTTTGGATTTTAAAACACGACCCTTACGGAGGGGTGAAACGGGGTGTAGAAATTTGTATAGGAAAATCGTATTGCCTGCGTGTATTAAGTTGAAACTTGGTACAATAATTCTTCAAAACAAATAATAAAACACGTATTTTTGGATTTTTAGAAACGACCCTTAAGAAGGGGTGCAGCAGGATGTAGAAGTTTGTATAGGGAAATCGTGTAGGTATCAACTTGAAACTTGGTACAAAAATTCTTCAAAACAAATAATAAAACACGTATTTTTGGATTTTTAAAAACTACCCTTACGGAGGGGTGCAACGGGGTGTAGAAATTTGTATAGGGAAATCGTGTAGGTATCAACTTGAAACTTGGTACAAATATTCTTCAAAACAAATAATAAAACACGTATTTTTGTATTTTTAGAAACTACCCTTAATGAGTGGTGCAACGTGGTGTAGAAGTTTGTATAGGGAAATCGTGTAGGTATCAACTTGAAAATTGGTACAAATATTCTTCAAAACAAATAATGAAACACGTATTTTTGGATTTTAAAACACGACCCTTACGGAGGGGTGAAACGGGGTGTAGAAGTTTGTATAGGGAAATCGTATTACCTGCGTGTATCAACTTAAAACTTGGTACAAATATTCTTCAAAACAAATAATAAAACACGTATTTTTGGATTTTTAAAAACGACTTTTAAGGAGGTATGCAACGGAGTGTAAAATTTTGTATAGGGAAATCGTATTACCTGCGTGTATCAACTTGAAACTTGGTACAAATATTCTTCAAAACAAATAATAAAACACGTATTTTTGGATTTTTAAAAACGATCCTTAAGGAGGGGTGCAACGGGGTGTAAAAGTTTGTGTAGGGAAATCGTATTACCTGCGTGTATTAACTTGAAACTTGGTATAAATATTCTTCAAAACAAATAATAAAACACGTATTTTTGGATTTTTAAAAACGACCCTTAAGGAGGGGTGCAACGGGGTGTAAAATTTGTATAGGGAAATCGTATTACCTGCGTGTATTAACTTGATACTTGGTACAAATATTCTTCAAAACAAATAATAAAACGCGTATTATTGGATTTTTAAAAACGACCCTTAAGGAGGGGTGCAACGGGTTGTAAAAGTTTGTATAAGGAAATCGTATTATCTGCGTGTATTAACTTGAAACTTGGTACAAATATTTTTCAAAACATAAAACAACCCTTAAGAAATTGTTAAATTGGGCATGGGGAAATATTTTTACGTGACTGGGAAGATATTAATTTATAGGTACCGAATTTATACTTTTTTGACGGGGAATTTACGGGGGTAAAAGATAAATTAAGGGAAATCTCTGCGTATTTACATAAACTACGTCATTATTCCAATTCTACGCGAACGAAGTCGCGGGCAAAAGCTAGTATTTTATAAGACACAAAAACCTGCAAGTTTCTTAAAATAATATAAATAATTATTTAGTATGTGCAAGGTCATAAAGATAAATAACAGTCTACTATAATTTTAGACGATCAAATAGTTTAAAACATTAATTACCAAACCGGTAAATGAACACCTAACTCAATTTTTCTCGCTCACACGAGGATTTGCAATCAATGGAATGTTTCCATTTTACCACGAGAAATAAGTTTTCCAAAATTCTAAAACAATCTACATCAGAATCATAATTATATCATATTATTTTATAGGATTCTCATAGGTTTATTAAAAAATATTAATTAAATAGTATTATTGAGTATTATATAAGTATTTACAAATAAGTTATTTTACTATTTAGGACAATTTGGAAATTACCAAAAATATTTAGTATCACGTATTATGTTTGAGGTTTTTAAACTTATTTATGAAAACATACATCTATAGTTAAATACTTATCATAAATGCGAAAGTGTTTGTTTGTCCTTCTTTCACATCAATACGGATTAACGAATGGACGTAATATTTTGCACACAGGGCCGGAGAGTATTGTATCCCGAGAAATAACTAATACCTTCGGAAAATCCTTGTTTTGTTTTCTTGATTAAAAAAATCGGCCAGTGGGAGTACGGAACCTAAAAATGCCACTTACGCGGATAAGTTTTATATTATACACCTGCTCGGAAATATTTTTTCATCAAATAAACCTAATAAACCATCAATGCGGGAAGAAAATTTATATGGAATTACTTTCGCCTCGCTCAATAACTAGTTTCCTCCAGCGGCCGCGTAACGGAATTTGACAAAATTCTGTTGACATTTATTTTTGGTTCTATAAATTCCGTTCGAAAAAGGGATAAAATATGTATAAACTACCATTCTGCGAAGTCTTCTACCAAAATAAACTTCATGGAGTCAATTTACGTATTTTTCGCCACTTGAAGTCGACATTTTTAATAATTAACCACAACACGGCGAAAATGTTAACAAATATTTATGGAAATGTTTTGTTTTTTCCCGCGTGACAAATAAGGCACGGATGACTTCGCCAAATAGCCAACAAAGTCGTGATTAAAAAATAAAAACTGTATTATGCGGTTAAATTAAGAATGCTTTGTGGACACTGGACACACATACAATTTGCAATCTTGTACGAATTTAACTTCATGGGTTATATTATAGCTCTTGTGCTGTAATATAAAGAAAAAGCACGCGTGTTTAATATATGGGATTGTTAGTCTAAAATTGAGGTATAAAAGACTCACGTTACGAGCAAGTGTGTTGAAAAAATGATAATTTGCATTTGAAAAAGGGAAAACAGGAACACCGTTTTTTAATAACGTATTACGGCCCCATCGAAAGACCTAGGGGTGAAGAATGAGAGATAGATTATTTTTATAATTAATCTGTTTCCTCCTCTCCCCTTGAAATGTTACAATAACAACTAAAATTACTCTCCACGTATCTGTATGCAGGGAGCAAATTGTGCATGACATTAATAACTAAAGTGTGCACGTACAACATGCATTCATTGAATATCTACTATTAGCACGCTTACTACGCTTAGTCAAGAAACTATGCATTTACAAAAAATAATAAACAAAAATCAAATATAAAAAAGAGAAAATAAATTGGACCCAAATATATCATTCGCCAAACCCTTAAACTATTTATGTAATGAAGTTGTTATTGAAAATGTCTATCGCATTATGCAATTTAACAACATTACAGATGACGAAGAGCCTGCATGAAGACAGAAATAATAATATGGCCAATAGCAAGTCGAACTCGCGTGGAGAAGGTTCCGTACCATTCCGTTTTGCGTGAGAACTTTTCGTTTAGGTTTTCCTGTAAACTAAGAGTGAGGCCTTATATTTCCTATTTTTTTTATTTTAGACTCAGTAGCTAGTTTCGGGGAACGCTCAATTTTCGTATATTTTAAAGTATACATTTTTATATTATAAAAAAAATTATTTCTTGTAACGAGCCCGTTTATTTGATATGTCACATAATGCACTTGAATTTATTTTGAATTTTAATTACTTACCCTAAACGTCCGTACTCTACATGTGTACCAAATTTCAACATCATTCGTTCAGTAGATTCGAAGAAAATTAGCTATGACAAACAGACATACAGACACAAGAGTGATCCTATAATCGGTTCCGTTTTTTCATCGGATGTACAGAACCCTAAAAACAGTTGCTCATATAATTTAAATGCCTAAATATAGAGCAGTCCACCATCTCTGATCTCCTAGGACACTTTCAGAAGTCTGCAGCATCATCAATGGGTTAACAACAGCCGTCGAGTTGCGGAGAACGATTCCAAGTGTCCAATATCAAAGGAGCATTATAGGCAAAGCATATGTAAAAGTACGTGGATCGGAGGTGGAAACAGACAATGAATGTTGCGCATGCGTTGGCGGTCGGTGGCGGGCGGTCACGTGACACCATTGACGTCAATGCTGACCTCTGCGGCGCTGCGCTCTTGTGCGCGGCAACTTGATGCCGCAGCTCTTATCGGCATGTGCGTACAGAATATACTACCAACCAACTAATTAATAAAAAAAACTCGAAAATATCTTTAAAATACCGAAGTCGAGAATCGTTCGGACCCTAAGGTACTCAGAAGAAAACTAAGAAGATTGCAATGTAGTTAAGGTTGGCTTGCAATCATCATCTGCTTATTTTCTACCCAACTTGAAATCCGACCCCATGCCCTCAAATTCAGTCTATTATATTATCTTTGTGACAAAAGGTAATGGGTAAAATCTTTGCTTAAAGACTTCTATGTCTTTGTCTTTGCTTAATTTCACAATCAGGCCACTTGAGGCTACTACACCAATTTACTATATCATCATGACATAACTCTCGGAATAAATGTATAATCTCGAGAAAGTTAAGTTCAAATGACAGACCAGCAATGACAAATAACAAATTCAATTATTATAATAATTCATATGAAGACTCTACTTATGTAATATTCCATACGACCCGCGTTTATGGAGATCCGTAGACCACAAATCAAGTCAGATTGATAACTAATGCAAAAAGAGGGTTGTTAAAAGAAAAATAAAACAGTTGGGCTTAAATATTTTTTTGTATTTAAAAAAGTTTACGAAGTTTTACAAATATTATAAATATCCGTTTGTTTGATTGTCCTTCTTTCACACCACAACAAAGCAACGGATCGACGTAACTTTTTGCACAGATATAGTTAGCAGGCCGGAGAGTGGCATATAGGCTAACTTTTTAACCGGGAAATCTTCGGTATAAATTTTAATGTCACATTTAAAAATTTTCAACAGGCGAAGCCGGGGCGGAAAGTAAGTAATATTATATGTTGAAATGACAAATTCTTTAGGGATTAATAATTCAAAAATAAATAATCGATTCGATATTATGCGATGAGATTGTATGGATAATAGGTATGTTATCAAAAATAATTTTAAATAGGTATATTAAACATATAGATGAAAGAAACAAAGATCAAATTGTAAAAATATGGTTGCTGAATACATTCTCCCCAGACAGACAAGAATTCTAAAAATAGTTAAGTACTATTTATCTATACTAATATTATGAAAAAGTTAAGTTTGAAAGTTTGTATGTTCACTAATAAGAAGCTACAATATCCCTGAGTGTTTATATAGGCTATATTTTAATTTGTTCGAAAATATGCACGGGCGAAGCCGGGGGCGGAAAGCCAGTTTATTAACATTATGGAAAAGACGAGTCATACTTTTACCTGTACTTGTGAAATGAAGAATTTTAAAAATCTTACAGAACCATTAAGTGATTTCAGTTCCACGGATCGACTTATTTCAATTTATTAAAATGTTGACCCCAAAAAACAAGTGTGATCCCACTGACAAATACGTTGAATCAAAACAGTAAATTTTGTATATAAATTCATTTCGCGTTCAACTACTTTATTATAATAATTTTATTATGTTATTACAATACGTATTTACATTATAAAACTACCTATCGCCCCACAATTTTGTCCACGAAAATATAGAATGGGCAAAGAGGGAATATTCTATTAAATAGGACAGAAAAATTATAATTTAAACATTGAAGTTCTCGACATTTTGAGGGAAGGCTATTAGTTTTTTTTCGTAAATATGAATCTATTATTTAATTTAACACTTTATCGGTTACATTTTTATGATGACGATCACCATTTTCTGCAAGTAAATAAATAACTGTCAAAAATAATGATTTAATCGTCCACCAAAATAGCGTGCCATTTTTCTTCATACAAATCTCTAACAGGGACCACCTCGCCTTAAATGTCATTAAACGAGTTATATTGTGTTCAAAAGAATAAAAATGTATTTAATTGCATTTGAATTGTTTAATTGCCTCATACCCATTACCTAAACGTACGATAATGATTATTTTATTGTTTTCAGACAGAAATGTGTAAAGTAGGTACCTATACCAATATATTTAAGTATACTATACGCAATTTTTTTTTATAATTTCGGTATCCGAGAAATGTTTATGGATAATTTCGCAAGGCTTTGCATTTTCTTAATCGGTAGGTACTAATATTGTTTTTCACGTTAAAAGTAAAAATGGAGCAAGGTATGAACTTTTTTTTATAGACGACATATGCCACCGCCTGTTTATTAAGCATAGGTTGATCCATAAATGCGCACGACTTGCAGAGTATAGTACAGTCCGCCAGTCGCGTCCACTATGTCGGCTTTTTTACGCTTCGCTTGAGGACTCCAGGTTGTAGGAAGCAGGAAAGACCGACGCCGGAAGTTCGTTCCACTTTTTGACAGTGCTACACAGGAACGAGTCACTGAACTTTTTTGTTCGTATGCAGTTTGTGTGTGTCTAAAATTACACATTTTAGTATAGGCTATTTGAGATAGGATAAAGTCTCATTCCTTCTTATTTAAAATATTTGTATTTTTGTCTACGTGTGCGAATTAAATAACTTTCAACTTTTTTGTAATTTTTATCTTTACTTACTTACATCTCATTGTGGTCGAACAGAGAGGTTTTGACATAACCGAACGAAAAGAGGAATATTTTTTATATGTATCACACATAATTTTTATAGAGTTATCTGATTTTGATGACTCTTTATTTATTTAATAAGGTTGGTCCCATGGACGTAAAAAATAGAGGACGGATCGCCGCTAAGACAAAAGTGAAGCACCAAGCGTGCATGTGTGCTACCGGTTTTATTAATCTCTAATATATCTTTAAATTGTAGAATAAGTGGTAAATTACTAACTTACCTATCAAATATGATTCCTTGAGATTTTTTATGAGTAATGGAGTTGTTTTTGCATAATTTTACTACACAAGACGGCATTGTTTTTTATTTTCTTAATGGCGGCTGATCAGCATAACCGAATGAGAATGTGTGCGTGAGGCTCGTATTTACAATGAAACTGGCATAACTTGGTTGCTTCACTTTTGTCTTAGCGACGATCCGTTTTCTCCTTTTTTACGTCCATGGTTGGTCCCATTTAAATTGGTGAAGATCAGATGTAGATTTTCGGAGATACAAGACGGAACTCAAATAATCACTCGCAAATTGTTCAGTAATATACTTTATTTTAGAAATTTAATTATAAAAACTTTTTGTAAATTGATCATTTAGGGGCTATTTTTCAGAATTGCAGACCTTCATTGCATCCAACTATAATTTTAGTAAGAGTTTGAGAAAACTGGTATGATTTTAGAGATGACCCCAGACACTCGCATCAAATTCGAAAATTATACTTTGCATTAAACGAGTGAATAAATCTTTTGGAAATTGATTAAATAAGTAATAAATGGTCACGTTGCAACAATATTGAAGATGGCAACCATCAGTCAGGTGTTTCCTTAAATAAATCAAAAATTGAAATCTTCTCCATCGTCATAAATTTAGCGCGTTGAAATCTTTTACATAATATGTAATTTAAATTACATGCGATTATTTTAATTTTATATACATAAATAAATATAGAAAATGTAAGAAGAGAGTGAAAGAGATAGTTAAAGAAAGTAAGATGAAAGAAAAGATGAATGAAGAGAAGTTCGCAAGATTTTTCAAAGAGAACATTAATTTTTTTTTATTTAGTGAGAAAATCTCGAAGAATTTTGAGAACTTTTAAAAAATTATTAAATCTGAGGATGGACGATTAATGACTTTTAATTTTTAATAAGTATTTTAAAGAACGAAAGATTTTTATGAAATATTATATGGACAACCAACACATCCTTCGGATGCGGTTAGCGAGGCCTCTGAGGACTCAGAAAATATCGATGACACTGTCACGCAGGATGATGTAGTGTCAGCAATCAGATTTTAAAATAGAAAAGCGGCAGGGAAAGACAGGATATCCTCTGAGAAGATAAGACATGGAGGAGCGATGATGTGTAATCAGCCTTAGCAGATTGGTTGGAAAAATGTATAGAATAATTATAATTGAAAAGGTGACTGAAAATAAGATGTGGGATACTCATGCGGGATTTATGAAAGGTATTGACCACATTTTTACCTTAAGAAACATTGTTGAAAACATTTGGCAATGAATCAAAAGGTTTACAGTGCCATTACAGACTTATAAAAAATTTGGAAGCTTCCTGATTTTACGCAATATCATTATTATCCGTAAATTTTTAACCGACTTCCAAAAAAAGAAGGAGAAGGTTCTCAATTCGGACCGTATTTTTTTTTTTTTTTTTTTTATTTTTTTTTTATGTATGTATGTACATCGATAACTCCGCCAATTGTAAACCGATTTTGATGGTTTCTTTTTTAATCGACAGATAATTCTTCCGGATTGGTCCCATTTTTATCTCATAAAAATTGGTTCATTAGTTTTTCAGAAATTTTGAAAAAACTGACTTTATAAGTACATTTTTCTTGATATCTCGATAAAATATGTACCGTTTTTGACAACTTATTTTTTTCAAGACATAATAATTTCTCGACATTATCTCACAGACATATGACGAAAATCGGTTCAGTAGTTTTTCAGAAATTCAGTAATTAATTTCTGTTTACGGCTGAAATTATGTATCAGAAAAAGCCTTAGCAACGGTTGCTATTGACACAAAGTTGTCAATTTTCGTGACGATGGTCTAGCGGTTAAATGTAATGGGGTGCATAGGATGCACAAGCACATTACATGGTTCAAATCACATCCACAGGGGTATTTTTTTTTAATTTTCCATCAATATTTTTTTAGTTGCGTTATTATTTGTCTCTCAAGGCAGCAAAATCACTTAAAAGGGTAAAATAAACCTTTTAAAAAAAAGTGCACCGACTTCAAAAATTTGCACTGAAAAGTAAGAAATAATAAATATTTCGTCGTAGAATTTGAAGACGGTTGGTGCCAAATTACTTACAAAAAACTTACTTCCCAAATTCACTAATATAGGCAATTCATTAGGAACCTACGATCATCAGTAGGTACATACAAACATAGATAATATTGAACAGATCTTTATCTTCTTAGATATTTACTTAGTTTTGTATCCTAATTTGGCACCAACCGTCTTCAAATTCTACGACGAAATATTTATTATTTCTTACTTTTCAGTGCAAATTTTTGAAGTCGGTGCACTTTTTTTTAAAAGGTTTATATAAAATTGAATCATAATGTAACGATGTGTATGAAAGATACAAAAATAATACCGAGGCTGTGGAGGGCTTTGAAAAATTATACTGCCATAGAAAAAAAACATATATGAGCATGGAATGTTATTTTTTATTATTTGTAAGTAATTATTTTTATGTGAACTGTTTTATTTCTAGGTTCGATTTTTTCATTATAAAGTGAAGAGATAATAACTATTGATTGATAATTATGGTGGTCCTATAAACTATATGCTATTGTTAATTAAATTAAGTACAATAGGGTGGTATTAAACTCGACACCGCTTTACATTGCCCTGATGACGAACTTTGCAAGATGAAACGTGACTTGTTACAAAACAACAATCATTAACACAAAATGGCATGCTTGAATCAGTTAATACGCATGTTAATATTCCTATTCCATCCATCTCAGAGAAGAGCCTGTTCGGAAGGAAACCTTCCTCGTGGCTAACAACAGAACTAAGTAATATCCAACCATGTACCAATGGGTTTTTTATAATAAAAAATCTATGTACTTACATTAACCGTACAAAGAGGCTTTTCCATCTACATATCTCAATAGAGCTAGCCACTCGTTAGGTATAGCCTCAAAAAATAATTAAGGCAACCCGTAAAGATTTTTTTTACAGATCTTTAAAGAGGAATCTAGGAACTCAATCATTCAAAACTTTTCTAATGACGATGCAACAAATACTACATATCTCAACTTCCATGACAGTTTGCTTCCCGCACATTATATAGAAAATAATCAGACGAGAGTATGTTCATAGCAACGGCTTCGTCTTTTAATGACATGACGAACGAATATTTACATGGGAATTCCCAAAGTTATATACACATATGAATACAAAAAGCTGTACTGTAGAGCTGTTGATAGACAAATTTGATGAGCAAACACTTGATATAGAGTGGACGCGCGTATATTGTCGAATTAGAATACATCAACAATGTACTCGACATATTATGGTAATTAATAACTGCAAAATATTCCTACATTATAGATTTATTTAAATATTGTATGGAATTTCCCAAAAATATAGTGTAAGCACATAAAGATTTTTTCAGTAGTATTTTTAATTTTTGACACAACCTGTTTAGAAATATTGTAAAAAATATATATACGTGTAATTTATTTTAATTATTTATTTTTCTTTCAGGTTTAAACGGCAAAATGGGTTCGAATGATCGGTCAACTGCGTGAATTTGTCTAAGTGTATGTCCAGAACAGACTCTTCCTTTGATAAAACTTTCACCACTTTTACTAGTACCATGCTGGTACTATATATAGGTATATGTAAAGGTTATCCAATTCATTTATAAGAAGTTAAAAAAGTTTATATCACATTCAGATATTACATAAATGAGTTAAGTATCCATAGCTCAACAGAACTGGCCACTCGTTAGATATAGCCTCATAAATACCATCTGCTAAAAGAGGAAGACTTTGTGTTCCTTTGGGTACCCTTGGACCGATAACACCATTTCCGGAACCGTAAGGCAACCCGTGAAAAAAAAAGAAGAAAAAAATGTCAACAGTCAACACGCAGTTGTGTACATAAATCAATTGGCGGATCAATAAAAGAAAAAACAGAGGTTTTCCCGACCACTCTAGTATTAGGTATTCCGGTACAAAAATGATTTACGTAAAAATCTTCAAGAGCTTGCCTTTGATGATTCAGTCGAAATATTTGTGAACATTATTAAACAAATAGATTGTACAAATGTGTACTGAATTATTCTTATGCGCAATACCTATCTACTTTATGATTCTGAATTTTTTCAACAGAAATATTTACAAGCACAAAGAAAGTTTTTTTTTTATAGAAAAGACGACATGTGACCTTGCCACCGCCTGATTATTAAGCATAGGTGGCTGGTCCATGCGCTATTGGTCCCGTACGTCTGTCTGTATTTTATGTAAATCAAAATGTTGTATATTATAATTATGTGAATCAATCATCACGTATCACCAAGTATAACATGGTTAGACTGCGCTCCATACAATTTTTATGGGTGTCCTCCCCACTCTAGCGCTTAATCTGGCTTAACTTATTTGGCGCGTATTATATACACTTAGATACTTAATTATAAAGATATAAAATATTTTAAATAAATATTAAATAAACTAATTTAAAAAAAGGCATGTTTTGCATGTATTAATATGAACTCACCGTTTTCTTTGAATTTGATTTTTCTTTTCTTTTCCCATGTATAAACTGTAAAAATAAAAGTTTGATCAGTGAAGTAAGTCTTCATTGGTCTCTCTCTAATCAGATTTATACTTAGAAATTTTAAAGTTATCTCCATGCGGTAAAAAAATATAGGTAGGTACATAATTATTCTCTAATCAACACCTCTATTGTGTACATGACATACTACCACAAAATGTATGATTACTATGTAGGTACTGTTAATCCACCTTTCAACAGAAACTGAGACATAACTATAATGTTCATATCGTTATTATATCGAGAGTAAATATGAGAATCTTGTAACCTTGAAAGATAAGAAAAATTGTTACCATTTAATAAAAATATTATTGTTTCAGTGGCTTTAAATCTGAAAATGTATATAACATTTGTATGCGATTTTCACAATTCGTGTAAGTGTTTTTGATGTGTAACATCTTAGCACTGTGGCATACATTTGTAGGGAGTAAGGGACGGAAATGTGTAATTTCAAATTAAACTGATATTCGTAAAGTATTTTAAATATCGTTGAGATTATTTAGATGTTACACATCATTTACGGCTGCTACCTTTTCTCTTTGATAGCCAGATAAATGAATAGATTTTTACCGCCCTTAGGCTAAACCAGTATTTCCCGCCTCATTTCCTTCGTTTCTTTGTCCTGGCTTCTCAATTTTCTATCTCGACTAGACCCTTGTGACACATTGCTCTTGCTTCCATACATCGATTCATATTTCATCTTTTTATTTTCCATATATGTTTTATCAAACACCCAAAAAAACTTGGTATAAAATGCGTGAACTTACATTACATTGGAAACAATTAAGCAATGATGATTTGCGTGCAGTTTGTGTCAGTACTTTCCTCTCTTCACACTCGCCATTATCGTCGGGTATTTCCTGTTATGAAAAGGTAAAATCTTAAATTAAATGGAAGAAAGGATCAATAAAAGAATTCACCATATTAGAGATTTAAAAAATTTGCTTTCCTATCTTTATATTTTGCATTGTAAATGATCTAGAGATCCCTCCTTTTCTGCTTCTGCCTTAGACTGTTACCTCAGAATAAGGACGCGAGCTTATTCTTATTCTGTGGTGGTATTGCATGGTAGCCCCCTCTGGCGGGGTTCTGTTGAAAGTCGACAACTTACTTTTCTAAATATGTGATAGCACACGCTGAACAATATATTTTAGGTACATTACATTTTCCCATGGAAATATTTTCTTGGGATAATAATAGTCTATTATACAAAATCACGTCGATCCGTTGCTTTGTTTTAACGTGAACGAAGAACAAACAATCACAATAGATATAATTCGTGTTACAATTAATATTAGTGATTTATGCCTACTGATACTTATATAATATCTTGTGCTATATTTCTGTACCTGCGCCACACCCTTCAAATTCAGAAAACCTACAAGATATATTAAATTAAAATTGACACATATTACACAAATGAGTAATAAAGGAAAATAATATAAACAATTGTAGCGAAATCTTTTTTACCTAAGCTTAGTTAGGTAAATGGATTAAAGTTATTTACACAGAGAAACATATATTTACAGGCCCGTAGAGTGACATACATAGGTTACTTTTTATTCCGGAAATCCTTTGGGATAAATTCTTATCACAAATCAAAAATTTCGGAAAACGAGTGATATAAACATGGTGCCGCGTATGAGTTATTGAATTTTTTTTTAAATTGTTCATTGCTGCAATAATGTAGGTAATAGCGCTTAAAGCTTATTGCACCGCACGGCACACCTCGAGGGTGTAACCGGTTCTAATATTAAACAATCAACAATCATATCCGCTCATCTCTCTCACACTACTAACGAAACCGTATCAATGAAACGATTCGCGAACAACGGCCCGCGGCCTTGCGCATACGCATGTGGCGATAAGGACTCGTTGACAACCTAAGTACAACTCACATTAGTCTTCTTGCTGCCGGCGTACAGCGCTGAATACGTCTCTGGGGGGAAATGAAACTGCTTCGACGTCATTCTCGAATAACACTTCACTTATTTACGCACGAGACACTGTAAACTCGACTTAACTATAAGCCGTAACCGATCCGAATATTCATTGTTCCTTATTGATTTGCAAAGTAACAACTAATTCATGATTGCGCCGGCGCCGCGCGGGTCGGTGGGGAGACGCGGTCGCACTGACGACGTTGCGGCCGCCGACACATGCGGTTTATCGCCCAGAGATTATTACTAACGCAAACTTCCCTCTGAACTTGTACAACCGTAACCACTGTTTACACATTAAATACAAACCGCACACATATTGCCAGAGTTATAACTGTACGATATTTATTTGGTAGTATAAGTTATATATTTCAATCTACCCACCCCATATTGTATTGATCAGTCTGGCATCCGACAACACATGAAAATACTTTATTACCTATTGTCTTTAGTTTATGGGTTGTCTAACTTTCTTTTCAGTTTTAGGGATCCATATTGAAAATGGAAAAAATCTTATAATAAAGTCCATCATTTAGTCACAGGCTCGCAGACTAAAGGTGCCCACCTAAACTGACCACAGACTCGTCCAATTCTTGTACCAAATGGTCCGCCTAGATCGCCTGGCAGCCGGAATGGGAAATTTTTGGTTCAATACCGGACCAATGTGTGGCCTACTTTATAGCGCATCCCATCGTGTGAGGTAAAGTTGGAGGTCCATTTGAGATTCTTATCTTCCAATGTACCTAATAAAAAATATCACTGAAAATAATTTTCAACTAGACATGATGTTTGACAAGTTTTTTAGATATCAGCAATTTTTAACCAACAAGCTCAAAATTTTCAGTCTGTGAAATAAGCCTTGATTCAACATCATCACTCCTTGCTATACTTAGTAGAGGGCAGACCGGGGATGGTAGGCTAACTTTTCCACCGAAACTGACCACAGACTCGTCCAATTCTTGTACCAAATGGTCCGCCTAGATCGCCTGGCAGCCGGAATGGGAAATTTTCGGTTCGATGCCGGACCAATGTGTGGCCTACTTTATAACGCATCCCATCGTGTGAGGTAAAGTTGGAGGTCCATTTATGAGAGATTCTTTTTTTTCAATGTACCTAATAAAAAATATCACTGAAAATAATTTTCAACTAGACATGATGTCTGACAAGTTTATCAAATATCCGCAATTTTTAACCAACAAGCTCAAAATTTTCAGTCTGTGAAATAAGCCTTGATTCAACATCATCACTCCTTGCTATACTTAGTAGTACACATTCTGTTTAAAGTTACATGCACTTTCATCAGACTCTCATAATGCAATTGTTGCAAAATATAGATATTTATTGCACGTGTTATTGGTTAATTAAAATGTTGAAATAAAGTTGAAATTTAGTTTTTAGGGTTCCGCATGTCCATACGACAGTAAGTACGTAGATTTTACGATCCGTGAAAAAAAATTACTTTAGTAAATGCTACGGAACCCTATGTAAACATGTCCGACACACACACTTGGCCTAATTTATTTATTTATATAGATTCTGCAATCATTAACACATTGTCTACCTCTAAGTAAGCATTACAATATTTAATTTTATCAACATGCGTCATTAACATCGACCAAACAAACTGCTCGATCACCAACCTTATCTACTGAATCGACACGCGGTATTCGATAATATGTGTTTAGTTATGCTATATGCGAACATATGCTAATTAAAACCTACACTTATAATAATGTACTCTTACATACGTACAAGTAGTTGCTTTGTATGTTGGATTAGGGGCCTTTTAAGATTAAGGATAACGGGGTCTGTTATCCTTAAACATTATTTTTGATCTGGAAGAATCAATTAAAATACATATTTAAGAAGCTCCAAACAGAGCGGTGAGCATATATTTGAGGTGGCACCTTTCGTGTCGACCGAATGGCCAAAAACGTTTATGTCGGTACAGGACCAGCCAAAGAATGCCCGGTCCGAAAATGTCCAACACTAGAATTCCGAGCAAATTTGCTGGGCCGAGCAAAGATAAGTACACAGAAGTTGCCCGCACATTGATTTGATTTAAAAATTTTAAGACTATTGTTTAGCTAAAATTTTTCATACAAAATTTGTACAAAATGCGTTAATGTTTCTACCCCACTAAACATAATCCGTTCTTGCTGTTTTTTTTTATATGTTATAGAGGCAAGTAAAAACTAGGTCGACTCGTTTTTGTTTTTTTCATATTGCTTATAAATTGAGAAAAAAATAATCCTGAAAAACCGTTTTTTTAACTAAAAAACTTCCTCATACTTATCTCGTGATAATTATGAAATTAATCAAAATTTTGAAAAAATCAAAACTAGCCGACTTAGTTTATGATGTAACAAAACGATAGAGACTAAAATCAAAAAAATTCGTTAACGTTTAGGTATAGTAAAACGTTAACACCTAAACACCTATTTTGCGCGTAATTCAAGACAATTTCGTCAGAAGCCTGCAACTCTCTCTATCGCACACGTGGAAGTGAACGCGGGGTGACTGAGGAGATAGCAAATATTCGAAAAACGCACGTCGCCCGAACTCTGTAACTAAACGATACTCTTAAGGATAACGGACTCCCCTGGCCACTCGTTATCTATAACCTCACAAATACAATAGGTTAAATGAGGAAGCTCCGCTGGGTACCCTGGGACCGATAACACTATTCGGGAGACGTATAAGCAAACTGAGTTTTGAAAGTGATTTCTGATTTGTCCAAAAACCGTTTGATAACGATCTCTAAACGTCTAAAGTAATCCACACATTGGTCCGGTATCGCACCGTAAATTTCAAATATTTAGTATTCAATGAAAAAAAATTAACTTATTTAGTAGAACGATTATTATTATTAAATGCATAATTGTATATAATTTTATGACAATTTAAGTAGGTAGTTCCAGTACCTTTATTAGGTTATTGTAGTGGTACAGAACTATGTTTATATTTTTATAATAAAATAATAGAAGCTCATGTCAATTTAAAATATTTTATTTAAGTTCAACCCCAAGCTGCGTTCATTAGACTGAAAATCGTATAGGACTGCCGACACATCTGAAAATTAAGATATTGCTTTATTATAAACTGTATATAAGTCTGATGCGGACTTTGATATGAGCATCGCACTCAAGCTATGATCGTCCTCATGACCTCAACGTGTCAGTGTGAAATAGTATAAAAGGTAGTCCAGGCGCGCTACGCTACAATATATTTGTATTTCTTATATTATCTTTCATTTTATGTCACAATGTCGCACTTGAAAAAAATTGTTTTAATCTTTTTAAACTTTGACTTAATGTTAATCCCCAAAATCTAAATGAGATGATTTGGTGATATCTAGTGATTGGGACATCAAACTCTATACATGTACCAAATTTCAATATTGTTCGTCCAGTAGATTCGGAGAAAATAAGCTGTGACAGACGGACAGACAAGAGCGATCATATAAGGGTTCCGTTTTCATCGGATGTACGCTTGTAAAAATTGGCGATAACAGATGTCAGCTTGACTCCAACTATAAAGGTAGTTTCATATTCATACAACTTTCTCACGATTCAGACTTTTAAATAATTATAGGAACATTTTATTAGGACTATAAAATACAGGTAACCTGGAACGGAAACTGAATAAAAATTATACGCTATTAAATAATTTGTTTTATCTACTTAGTTAAATTTTAGTAGAAATATTACCTCGGCAAAGGCTTCTAAGCTGATAGTCCAAAATACACTACGAATGGCCAACTGTCGAGACGATCTTATCAAAACTAAATGCAATGTTTTCCGCATTTCAAGCTGTTTCTGAGTTTCCCAGCGGCTTGCATACACTGCATTATAGATACTTTCTCCCTAAAATAAATATATTTTAAAACATCAACAGATATGTACTTACTTCGGGCATGTATGAGAGATATGAATTATGATGACTATAAAGAAGACGGAAGAGGTATGTCAGGACCGTAGCAAATGTATTTTTTAAAAAGGGGTACTCTTGGGAGAAAAAGCTTGATGATAGATACAAGACTCGATCTAGTTTACAATCTTAGTTTCGAATATTATTGTTTTAACTTTTTTTATTTTATCATGCCTTGGTGGTCAGTCAATCTGTGTCATGTCACGTATGAGCTCTCTTTTAAGGGGCCTACAAATTTAAAAAATCGGCACGTCGCCGGCGGGTCCACAGTAATCGACCCCAGACTCATCCAATTCTTGTACGAACGGTCCACTGTCCGTTTTCAAATCATCATGTCTGTGGTGGATTTTGATACTGGACAGACCCCGAACTGCTGTCCACACACGCATCTGACTCTCTGACATCTCTAGTGGATGGCGGACGGACCGAACATTTTCGGTGAGATCCGCCGAGTCTGTGGTAGGTTCTACAGTCCTATTCGACTTTCCGTCTTTTTGCATGCAATTTTAGACTCACGTTGTACATTCAAAAACAATACCTACTTAGCGAACGCACAGTAGACAAGGACCGACAGTGCTCATTATCAGTATCATTATTATCATTACCAGACGAATTGTCCAATCCATATCTTCCTATGTCCGCTAGTTCAGTAGCTAGGAGAATGACAACACTATGCTAATAATACTATTATTACTAACGACTTTATAAAACTCTTATCTTTTACTACTTACTTTAACCATAAGCATATTACTGTAGTAACATGGAACAAAAAAGTGTATAAGACACGCAAATTCCATAGCCATAAATTCTATGTTGATAACCCCTTTCTTCATAGACTGAAAGTAATTATTCATTTAATTTAAGATATTCTAAAAAAACAAATTCTTCAATAACACAAACCTTACAGCAAGGTCAAAAAGAAAACAAATGTACAAATGGAAAAGCTGTTTTTGAAAAACCACGGTCCATAAAACACGCATTATAATACTTTTGAGCTCCTCAATACATTTGTTCTATATTAATTAAATTATATAAATAATTGACTAATAAAAATAACTGTAAAAAAGCTTACGTTTGTGATCTCGTATGCTGTAAAAGGTATCAACAATGTCGTTAATTTCATCGTAAATTCATATAATAGTGACGTAGTTTTCTGTATGCATTCGACGAAACTGAAAAATAAAATCATTAATGAAATTTATTTAAGAATAAGATATATGTTTAATGTTTATGTATTTAATATTGTAGTAGATACCTGTAAATACTTTGCAATTGAATGACAATTTTCCTCAGCGATTCCTTTGCAATATCGGGGTCAAAATTATCTTCAGGAATTAAGTTTAAAATCCTTTCGGATATCAAGTCTAACTGACTGCATGTATGCAACATGAATATCGGAGCCAACGGATCAAAACCTGAATATACGGTCGGGGCAAAAAGTCCAAATGACACACACCAAGCAAACATCAAGAGAAAAATAACTGGCTCGTTCTTATGCACCTCTAGGATTGAAGGATACGTAAATTCAAACATAGGATGTGGTTCAAATTCTCCAGCCATATAGCTGAGAATCATCAAAAATATAGCCTTCAAAGGAAATACGCAACTAGCAGCTATAGCCGAGTACAGCCATAACTTGCATACCCATATACCTTTCTTAGAGTACTCAATTATTAACTGCTGCTCATTTTTAGGCAACGCCCTGCTCGCTTCATAGTCCGCGTCGATATATTCTAACAGCCACATTTTCTCTTTTCTAAACCAAATCAACAAACAATACTTGAAGCTCACTACCATACTAATCATGGCCATGACTCCAGTTCTTGATATATTTTCAGTATTTCCATCGGGTGCATCGTGAAAAATTAGAGAATTGCCAAGAAGAACGAAAACTGATAGAAATATTCCACCAATAACCGTAACTCTACACATCCAAGCAAAATTTTTTGGTAAATCTGGATGTGTGCCATTGAAACGCATAGACCATGATGTTATTTTAAATGTTGTTTCAAATTTCAAATTAAATTCCTCCTCCATTTTGATTCACAGATTGAATGGAAATGAGTAATGTTCAAACTTTGTCGCCACATTATTGATAAGTTATTTTATAAGTGACATGCAAAATATAGGAGTATGTGACAGTTCTCAAGAAAAATTGTGCTACAAACACGCCTTATTTTCATATTTTCTCTTTTTTACATAAGTAGGTTTGCATGTATATAAAATTGTTGTTTATTAAATATTTGCATATTAGTATTCTTTATTTACACTACATCTAAGATTTTCTTTTTTCTAAAATCTTAGCTCTACATAATTAAATTACACCTAGATTTTCCTAAATCTTTCATATAATATTTTCCTGTTGTTGACTCATGATATCGTATAGGTAGATATGTATCGATTAGGCACCTACACAATAAATTAAAAAAATAATATGCTACAATAATTTATATGTATAATATATGAGGACTACTCGCGAAAACATATAATTGACATGACATACAATAATATCCACCGAAAGATATTTTGACAGATTAGTCTAAGGGTTGATCTCTCTTTGTTCACACATCAGAAGTAAGTACCTACTGCGCCATACAAAATAAATGAATATGGGCGCTGCGAATGCTGACGCGTGACGATTCCCATACTATCTTTCTAAATCTTTTAAATAAAACGAGCCTTACAGAAGTCGCATATGATGTGTGACATCCGACATCTCACCTTGGTACACGCACACACTGTCGGCTGACAGTACCAACCTCTCGGAAAATGGATTGGTACCATCTGACGGCCAACTCTAGCACCGCGCGCGCTCATTGGTCAAATCAAATAGCGCGCGCTTCCCGGATTCCTGTTACACACTTCCGTCCCTTTTCATGAAATCGCTCCCACAGATTGTAGGAAAGCGAGAGGAAAGATGTTACACATCAAAAATAAACAATCAAACTAGAGTGTTAAAAATTAAGTAAACCCGGCAGCAAGTATACTATACCTATAACATTTCAAACAATAAATTTAATAAGCATTATTACCTCATAAACTCATCAAGGTTGCACATTGAAATTATTCCTGGGAACATACAAATGTTTTTGACACCCTAACCATCAACCATTTATATGTGTTGTTATAATATATATTGTGTAGTTTGAAGGTTTAATAAAAAATATGAATACATTAAAATAAAATGCATTTATTAAGTCTGGCAAGTTAATATTATATACAAGTAATTAAAATAATATTAAACTTTAAATCATTATCATCAAATTAATACTATTATTAAATAAGGAATGCATCGTGTATTGTCCACCTAATGTTCTTGTAAATGACAAACTACAAAAAAAATCAATTGTAAATAAATATAGCTATCAAAATAGTTTTTATAACAACTTTTTTATAATTATTTAATATTTCAGTTTAACAATTATTGTCAATATGATTGCACTTTTTGGGTAAAATAATAATAATTAAATTAAAATGTCAAGTTCCTTGTAAAAGACTGTCAGTATATGTAAGCAATTGTAACGCACGGTCTATTTCAGGTTCCCGTCTCATAATCCTCATCCGTTCAAGCGCCGAATGTAGAGCTGATGTTACTCCGGAACTGCGCAGAGCCAATTTTGCCTGGAAATATTTATACAATAGTAATAAAAGGAATTATTAAGGCGTTCTTCTGTAGCATATAATTATAATGTTCGTGAAATATTATAAACAAATAAAAAATTTTTTATTAAATTGGCGAGTGTGGGTGCGCCATTAGATAAAGAAAATTTCTTATTTAGCAGCTTTAGTCCGCTTTCATTCGTGTTTATTATTTTAAATGTCCCTTCCAAAAGAGATGTGTCAATTATTTTTATTATTTATTATATTATATTTATATTAATTATTATTTATAATTATTATTTTTTAATTTAATTTTTATAGCGATATCTTAGCGAGAATTAGGAAACTACAATAAAAATTAAAATCACGTCTTAAAAGAAACCCGTAATATTGTTATAATAATCATCTGCGTAGTTAAATTGCATTCTTCAAGAAAGCGCACTGGCGGCAAACCATTTCCTCGAATGATTTACTTACCGTTAGTACATATAAAAGAGTACACATACGCCTTTCTCAAAATGCAGATCATAACAGTGAAAACCGCATTAAAATCCGTTCAATTGTTCTTGATAGTGGTACCATCATACAGACAGACAGACGCGCGGCGCTTATTGGTACAATGAAGAACTTACGAACCATTTGTGTAAAGGAACTATATAATAAAACTTACTTTGTGATTATTGGCTGCAAGTGCCCAAATCGCTCTGCCAGCTGTGACGATCTGCATCGTATCATTTGACAGTAGTGCACCGCACATCATGTCCAGCAAATCAGCTACAAAAAACAATACAACATTAAGGGCCGTTGGTCAAGGTCATCTTATAACTGTCAAAAATATGGCAAATCTCAGTTAATCCTGGAATTGGATTGAGCCATATTTTCATTATTAAAAATTCTAAATTGCCATAGTTTTCAAAACGCAAAAGCAATGCTCGTTTTGAAAACTACGGCTATTTATAACCCTAAACATAGAACTGTGTGGTAAGGAAATGTTGTATAAATAAACTCACCTTTCCAGGATTAACTGAGATTTGCCATATTTTTGACAAATACAAGATGACTGAGAGCAACGATCCTTAATTTTCATCGTCATTATTCAATGATTCAATAAGAAATCGGTCACCAACATATATGAGTATTATCAAACAAGGTCATTCGCATTCATGAATCGAGAATAAATTAATACGTTATTTTACTTTGGAAATGTGAGACGTGAGTTTCCTAGCATATGTTAAGCTCATGGAAACGCCTAGTTTTTTGCTATAGGTTTTATTTGTTTTTTTTTAATTTTCTACAGACATTAATATATAAGTACACAAAGTAATAGAAAAAATTTAGGTTCTGCCCACCACCTCTACATTCTCTCAAAGTTTTACATTTCGAGTCCCTATAAACATAACAAAAAAAAATTAAATATGTACTGGACAAGTGCGAGTCGAACTAGTACCATTCCATTTACCGTGAGAACTTTAAGACAGGATTTTCGTTTAGGTTTTCCTGTAAACTATGATATTTCCTATTTCTTTTAAAAATTTTAGACTTAGTAGTTTCGGAGATATGGGGGGGACGCTCAATTGTCGTATAATTTAAACTAAGCATTTTAGAATAATAAAACAAAAATTGTATTTCTTATAACGAGCCCTTTCCTTTGATACGGGATGTAGGTACTTAAAAATTTTTTTCTAAATTTTTAATTTTTCGATTCGATTCGAAATTCGATTTATTACGATTGATTGGGTCATCAAATTCTTGGTACTTGGTATTTACTTGTTTTGGCCTATCGCGATAAGCAGCATTATTATCACTTATTCGAGTCTTTACCATAATAAAAAAAATACTAACGCGTTTGAAGAAACGTGACTCTATGATGATGAGCGGCATTCGCCAGAGCCGGCAGAATGAGAGCTGGCATCACCATGGGCCGAAGCGCCAATATCCGCGCCGCGCCGTCTGCATACCGCGACAAACATGAAGCCAGCCAAGTCCAAGCACTACAAGCAGGCCCTGTCGAACTTCTTTCAGCCAATCGTAACTTGTATATGCACGATAACACCTCACTCTGTTGGACATCAATTATTAAATCAAACATATATTATTATATTAGACATATATGTATGTATGTATGTATATTAGAGAACTAAGTAGTGGGGCATGTATAAAAGGTGGTTTGGTTATCGATGTAACTGGGAACTTTGGTCCTGGGTCTGGATCGATTTAAACAAAAAACTAGCAATTTTAAAATATAATAGAATAAAATAAACCTGTCATTTTCATAGCATGTTCTTACAAATTAAATAAAAAATACCTTGAGTAGAAGCGGTGTCGCATAATGATGAGGAGAAAACCGAGTCAAAATCTCTAGATTCAAAAAAACTAGCAATTCTAAAATAAGATAGAATAAAATAAACCTGACATTTTCATAGCATGTTCTTACAAATTAAATAAAAAATACCTTGAGTATAAGCGGTCTCGCATGATGATGAGGAGTACACCGAGTCAAAATCTCTAGATTCAATACAAGGAGAGCCGACGAATGAGATCGCGCCTGCAGCGCCGCCTCGCGGCTGACCAACGCGCAAACCTCCACGATCAGACAACGGCCTGCCACGCATGTACACATTGCCGACCATGCTGCAAGAAAAGGACAACTGTGTTATTATTTGTTAGGTATTTAGTATTCCAACTTAATGGCAAGAGAGAATACAATGACAGTGTTTAACTGTGGTTGAGTGTTCATAATAAAAATAAACGTTAAAATGGTTACCTAGCGAAGTTATCTATTTAGCTAATTTATTTTATTTTAACAATCGTAAAGTTTCTTGTTACACGCGATCAACCATCCTTAATATGGCTTGGTCGTGAGCTCTTTACCGCTATTAACCGTTTCACAACCACAAGACATATAATTCAGTAATTGAGAAATCTGTGTAAATCTGCTATAATATTTAAAAAATATCTATGTTGCCTTCAACTTTATACCTTCCGGTACCAATTGTTGTCCATTATAACAAAAATACTTTTGTTTTATTATTTGACAAATTATAGGTACCGGGACGGTTCTTGAGCGGTGGTCGTTAGATGCGCAGAGCACTATTTTTGGGTCTGCTTGACGGTATGAGGTATTAATTTAAATTTTACCAGCAGTAAAAAGCAATCGTAAAAACGAACACCAATAAATCAATTATAATAAATATACAAGTTATATTGCACTCGAATTCGGTATGTAAAGTAATAGCTAAGGTACGATTTTTATATTTTTATTTTAAAGATTAAGCTATTTTAAGAAACTAATTTGAATATTTTTTATTTCTATACAGTAGTTTTTTTATAATAAATTATCAAAGTTTTGACACTGATGACGTCATTTTGTCGGCTGAATACTTCAATACCTTTGATATGTTGGTACAGAAAAAAGAACATCTGTGTTCTTTGACTTTGACATTTAACAAACGGTAGTGTTGCCGTCTCTAAATCCTACAAAATCTACCAAAACCTACCACTTCTACATAAAACATATTAAAACAACAACAAAGAAACACATCTTTACGGCTTTTATACCGTAGTCTGCATAGTTGTTGTGATACAAAATATAGACAAAGGTCAAAGAATATCCTACCATAAAATATGCTTAAACATTCTTCCTAAATAATAAACTAGATTAGTCATAAAAACTACTGAAATAGTAGTATATCTAGTAACAGGGTAACATTGGTTGACAAATTGACAAGTAAATATTTTGCTTTTATTTAGCCGATATAATGACGTCATTCATAGGTGAAATGTAGGTTAAGTAAACTATTTGTTTTTGAAAAAATAAAGACAATCTCGCGATTTTAAGAAGTATAAATTGAAAAATACGGATTATTAAACCAATATCTCAAAACGGTTTTGGATTCAGCATACCTTAACTTTTACTTTACATACCGAATTACATATGCGCAAACATTCCCCCACTTTTTCGTCGAGCGCTCAAGAACCGTCCCGGTACCTATACTTTAATTTAACTCAACTAACAGTATTCTCATAAATTATAATAGACGGGATTTGGAAGGTACAATACAGTAAATAAATATAATTAATTTTGAACATGTAAAAAGCTTACCTTTTGGGCAGTCATTAGTAAACGTATGTAACAAATGCACAATAGTTTCACGCAATTGCTCGGTCATCATGCACCACGGCCACAGACGATTCAGCGAGTTTGCTATGTTGCTGTCAGCGAAACTCTCTTTGGTTTCCTTGCAGTTAGACATCATACTGTCAATAACCACCAGTATCCATTGCAGAGTGCTCAGAATTGGATTCTGTGAATATATTTTATTTCATTGTAATAAACAATTTTTCAAGTGGTTTTATATCATTTTGTTTTATAATTCACAACATTTCATTTTTCGTTAAGTACCAAAATTAAAAATCCGTTTGGAGATCTTCCTTTGCTTAACACGATACACATATTTAATTATTTTTTTATTCAGTGGTTTAAAAGTTATTTTGAAAAAACTACACTGTGTAACGAGTACGGGTTAAAGCTACTATACTCTCTGCCTACAAAGGTACCTGGCAATAAAAAGTATTAGTTGTAGTTGTAAAAACAAAACAGGATACAAGGGGACCACTGATGGAGCCATAACACGAAAAAATAGAATAGAATAGATACAAGGGAATTTAATTTACGTGCTTCTCTACCCATCTTTGTTGATGAAAGTGAATAAAATTTAATTTTAAATTAATAAACTCAAAAATAAACAATAATGAATGAAACAAAAGAACCATGAACGAACTATTGAACGAATGAAACGAACGAACGCACGCAGCTCATGTCATTTCTTTTTTTTAATACAGAATACGCATAGACACCTGATACTTTTAGCCGTTATCGGCTTTTTCTAAAAATGCAATATTTAAAAATTAATTTAACAGTGTTAAAGTTAAAATTTTAGAAAAGCAAAAAATACGGGTACCTTAATTTTTCACCTACTTTCATATAGGCTAATAAAATTAGGGTGTTAAAATTTTGAAATGTTGTGGATTGTGAGAGTGAGCGAAACATATATAAATTCAGTTAATTACCGTATTTGAATTTCTAATGACTTCCACCGGTTTCCCAAGCAAAGACAAACTATCTCTAACTGTTTGCAAGGTGCTCAGTAATATATTTTGTAATCCACGATGTAAAGCATACAACCGCGCCCGACTGCTTTGTGAGAGCAATGATGACAAACTCGAACATATATGAAGCCAGAAGTCATCTGTAATGAAAGATAAAGCACTTTTAATCACTTTTTCTTTATTATTTACTAGTTGCGATGAAAAGACACAAAGCTGAGACTATGCCGTAAGATTAGGTTGTGTGAAAACATATTATGCGAAAAAAATCGGGGTGGTTAGTAGTCGGAGCTACAACCGCTTTTTAAAAGTCTATTAGGTAAAGAGACGGCGACAGACAGTGGTTGTAAGCACTTGCCAGCAGAAAACCTCTTTTTCATGTAGTCATTAAAATATTTTTCGTACAACCGAGAGGTCCCCCAAAGTTCACTCATTTGTAGTTCATTGGTACTCCTATATTTAAATTTTGCCATTTTTTTCTTCTAAAGCGCCTCAGCGGCGTACCGAGTAGCGCTGGACCCCTACTCGACTACATGAATTTGTAGAAGGGGGCTCAGACTACATATACCTTCTTTCGTTGACGGTCTACATGCGATATTTGTGCTTGTTGTGACCGCGTTGAGTTTATCTACACAATGCAACAACTTCATTCCAGTTTAGCACGGATATATCACGACATCATGATAATAGCTAAAAAATATTGCACAAAATTGTCTCTAAAATTTTTTAACGGCGATATTCGGTTTTAATAATTATTATTACGCATCAAAGAGGTTGTTAAGGGCTATTACTCGTACTGTTATTGAGATATTACTATTTCCAATTTCTCTGTAAATACTCCACCTGTGTCACTGTAATTTAGCATATAGTTACTTATTCAATATATCTAAGTGAAATAGTCGTTATTTTTTCAATTGGTTTTATTTAATAGGAAATATGGGTGGTAGAATAAAGGATTATTCTGCCCCTGCTGTCTCTTTCATAACCTATCACAAAACTCTATTTTTTTTAAAGCGCTCTTATACCATTATTCTTCAATTATATATATATCGCTTTTTTTGTAGCTTATTGAAAATAAAAAAAATATATTATGAAATATATTATATTATGAAATATAAAATGAATATAAAATGAAATATAGATTATGAAAGAGACAGCAGGGGCAAAGTTAAACCACCCATATTTCCTATTCAATAAAACCCATTGAAAAAATAAGAGCTATTTCACTTAGATATATTCAATATGCTATATGCTAAATTATAGTGACACAGGTGGATTATTTACAGAGAAATTGGGAATAGTTTATCCCAGAAAAATTCCCAGTATAGGACCCTTAATTGCTATCAAAGAAACTATAGATCAGTGAGATCGGTACTGCAAATCAGGAGATACTGCTACTTTAATGTGCCGCACGGGGACATTCCGTCACCCAACTTGAGCCCCCTTTCCCTCAGCCCGCAGCGTGTATAATCCGAAATGTGTAATGAGCTTGACAGAGCAAACTTTATACGTAGGATATAAATAGTAAAATAATCACCTTGACTCAAATCAGTCTTAGGGCAATCCGAAGACAATTTTTTGTACTGTTGTATTAAAGCTTTACACATTTCTTCGCATATATATTCTGGGAAACAAGTATTATTATTTACAGGCGACGTTTGTTCTTCAGACATTGGCATGACCTTGATGTTATCAAAAAATTCCGCCAACGAGACGTCATAAAGGAGTAAGTTTTGCTTCTTGCCACTAATTGTTCGTGTAAGCTGGTGTAAACAATACATTGCAGCTTTAGAAAGTTCTGTGGGAAGTAAAAATCATAGTTAATAGAAGTAAATTCCCAATAAAATGGCCCATTTATTTCGAACAGAAGATTTTTTTGAATAGAAAATTTGACATGTGATTTCGCCATTACTCAAAGTAAAAGTTAGTAGAAAAGTCATCTTCACGGATTAACGGTCGTAGGGTACCCAGCGCAAAACAAATCTTTAATTGGCCGATGACTTTTAAGTTTATAACGAGTGGCCAGATTTGTTGAGGTTTTTTGAAATCGAAAAGCCTCTTAGTAAAGTTTGCCGATTTTGCCATACATTTTAGTATAATATATTATAAGAATGAACAACAAACCTGTATTATCAAGCTGGATCCATTGAAGAAGTAAATTGAAAAACGAAGGAGCACGCCCTTCTCTTAGTTCGCACCATACTGTGTCACTTGCCGACGGCTCCGACAATATTACACCCAATAATAGTAAACGCTGAGTGACGTCTTCGTAAACGTGTTTTCTAGATTGCAGTTGAAGTGACTCTGTAAATATTTATTTAAGTATATTACAAGCCTACTTTTCAGCCCCGACTTCGCCCGTGGAAAACACGTCGATCCGTTTTGACGTGAAAGAAGGACAAACAAACAAAGAAACAAATACACTTTCGTATTTATATAATTAGTTAGGATTTACATGGTGTTATGATTCAGTTTGTTACGTTGTCTGGGAACTGTATTACCTGCCCCAGGATACACAGCGGAAGATTTACTCATTTAGCCAATCATATTTGTTTAAAGTACGTAACGAGTGCCAGCTGTGCCAGTTCAGTTGAAGCGCCGAAGCACTAATTGATTCATTTACTTATTTTGAAATGAGAATTATTCATGTCAAAATCCTATCAATTCGCAGCCAACAAAATATTCAACAACAGTCCCACAAAAAAATAATATTTTAACTAATTACCTAATGAAATAGGGTTAAACGTGCAAATAAATGAATGCAAGCAATCTTTTGTGTTAGCTAGGGTTGTGCGTACGCACTTATTGGTGGCAGCTGATCGAGCTAAGGCACGACACACATTCTCTCTTACTCTTATGGTATCCAACGATGATGGGTAACCCCAACAGCTACATCTGAAAGTATAGATAGAAAAATATTTACGAATTCCAACGTATCCAATTAACAATTCGCCTTTCGCAATATCCAACCTCAGAATAGAGGAAAGGAATTTGCAATTACATCTTCAACCATCGTTACAGAGAAAATGTAATGGTCCTTGGCAGTCGGCCATCTTACTTCTGTCAAAAATATGGCAAACCTCAATTAATCCTAGACATAGGCTACTTTTTATCCCGGAAATCCTTCGTAATAAATTCTTGTCATATTTCAACGGACGAAGCCGGACGGAAAGCTAATATAAAATAAATTTAAATAATTTCGATAAATAACAGATAATATGTAAACAGGGAAAGAGTATGTGAATGGGAAGGAAAAACTTAGCAAACAAATTGAGTTCTTATTTCTTAGACAAATTGTTAAAAACAATTATTTATTAAAACAAACCTGAAAAGCATTCGAAACAGCCCTTGTTCATTCCAAGCTAGAATCGGACACTCGACAAACGGCACAACATTATGGATAACGTTTGACAAAGCGATCAGGAGTTCCGGTGTCGGAGTCACATCCTCAACAAACATCGTGTTTGTTGGTATAACTTGCATGTCGCCACATTTCTGTGCTCTAACCTCTAATTCGGCATATCGCTCCAGCATCGACTGCGGTACATTGGGTTCTGAAAAAAGTGATAAAGTTTGAATAAAAATAACAGGCCCGCAATCCACGTTACAGGTCTCCCATTAGCCATAATATAGCAGGGGTGACCAACCGATCGATCGCGCCTGTTAGTCCAGTCAATCGTGGTAAGACTAAAATAAATATAGGTTTAAATACATATTGTAAGTGTTTTCCCTGTTAATAAAATAAAAAATACTACTTCATTTACATTTTACTCAGTTTAAATATTATATGTATTAAATATTATTTTATCGTGTATTATGTGTATGTAGGGAATGCAATCCTGCAAAATAATTTCAATCCCGGTATTTGCGGGACTGAACCATCTTAACTTAACCAGGGTCGACTTAAACCTCTGAAATCAATCGTAATAAAGACATAATAGACCTCGTTTTCACGGTTTTAATGTTAACCCAAATTAAATAAGCTTTTTGTTACATTTTAAATGGTTTATTAATATAATAAATATAAAAAATAAAATTCTTAGAAAAGCGTTATAATTACACGTTGTTACTGGCAAAATATAAGCAATCAAACGCCTTCACACCGTTCCCCTGGGGCTCGGCGCCCCGCACCTTAGAGAAACACGTATGTACCACGCTTCTCTGTAATCCCGCCAGTCCAGCGGGATCCCGCAAATTTTTCGACCGAGATTAGTCCCGCAACATGTATGCGGGATCCCGGTATTTCGGGATCCCGGTATCCCGGTATTGCATTCCCTATGTGTATGTATATCTATATTAATAATTTCGTTTAGGGGTAAGTACGGTAGACTTGATTAAAACGCATACCAAATTGTTAAAAAAAATTTATCAATTCTGGGTAAGGAACATATATCCGCAAAATTCGTATAATCCCGTAATTTCAATAAATAAGTCCAAATTTATTCATGAATGCTGTCATAAGCAATTTTAAATGTGACAGTAACGTTTGTTTGATTCAAAGAAAAGAGTGGGCATTGGGTAACGTTTGTTTGAGCCATGAACTTTATAACTCAGGACAAACCCAAAGTCAGGTCGTTTTATGTATTTATCCAATTCATACAATTACCTGAATAATATAGTAAAATTATTTACAGTTAAGAACACCCCGAGCGAAGCCGGGTTTGTATCTAGTATATACATATTATGTAATATTATATAATTGTTAGATCCCACAGAGTCTAGTCAGTAAATAGTAGACATTGGGTCATATCAAGTTGGCCACCCCAGTAATCATATTTTATTACTATATGAAGCAGGCCTGTCTCATTTCACCTACCACCTTCGTTCACGTTAACGCTTAAACAGTTTAAGGTCCTTTTAAGCATATTATTACCATAATGTGAACAGTGTAACAGTGAACATACGATCTATTTTATATTACTTAAAAAATTACATCAAAGTTTGAACGTTTGCTAAACCTTCGGGAGACTGCTCATCATCTTAACTTTGATGTAATTCTGACGGAAATCTGATCTAGCTCGCTTGATGGTAACTAGCAACGATTTTGCAAATATTGTATGCAATAATGCATTCCAATAAAAATATGACTTGAAAAACAGGTTACACGCGGTATCGTGCGAGAGCGTAGTAAAATCGATGTTAGTAAACGGCTAGCACACTAGCACTTAGTACTGTAGATAAGGTATGTTATTTGCAAACGACGAGTAATCTTAAAGTTGTTCTAAGAATTTAGAATGAACTGACATAAATTTGCTTAGGCACTCATGAACAATAATATTTACTAAATACATAATTATAATGTAATTTATAATTTTATGACCTACAAGAGAGGATAATTTATTATTATTTAGTAACTTTTTCCTTATACGAAAAGCAAAATATGTAAAAATATAGTTATTATATTAACATACATTAGTATGTTATCTAATATCTATGTACAATTAATTAAATAATAAGAATAAGAGAAAACGGAAAATGCATATTTTTTTAATTTCAATTAACTTATTAAATAACGGTGCGTCGGTGACCGAGTGGTTAAGACGTCTGGTATTAACTAGGCAGACCACGGATTTCTATAATTAATAACTTATGTACATAATCCGACAAACCACATTTATAGGCTTTTCCATCTTAACATACCTCAACAGAACTGGCTACTCGTTAGGTATAGGTTAGGTTAGGCCTCACAAATACCATCGGTTAAAAGAGGGAGACTTGGTCTTCCGCTGCGTACTCTGCGTAACACGGTTTCGGGAGCTGTATATAATCTACGAGTATATTTACAATACATATGGAAGTTGATTTTTGCGTTATAATTATTCTTCTTATTATGATGATGATGTTAATATATTATTATGTAACACTTATATTAAACTTTTGTCTAGATAATTGTAAAACGTACGGAAAACTTACCGACATAATGGTTTTCTTTCCTCTCCTTGCAAAAGTCCACAAGGACTTCTAAGAAATGTTGTACGCCCAGTTGTTCTAATATTTCATTTTGATATATCTGGAAGTAAGCAACACCATTATATTAGTCCAAATAATATTTAACTGAAAACTTAACTTATATGTTAAAAAATTTCAGTAAGTATGCTTTTGAATTGATAAACAACACACCTTCACGGCCTTTATACCTTGTGGTGTGGCCAGAGATACCAGTAACAGTGTCCACTTTTTGCCTGCAGTTGTCCATATTGAACAGAACAGGTGGCAAAGCCTGTTGCTGCACTTAATGGACCCAGTTGTGTCACTTCCTTAACAGAAATATTTGTTATTGTTAGAAGAAGTGCGGACGCCTTTTACGTGCCCTCTGAAGTACGTATGATTGTAATTTATTATAATGGTGAATGCTCAAGACATAATTATAAAGTGAATATTAGATCTAATTAATGGCTGTTGCTAATAAACACTCAAAATAGCCATAAATTGTGATTTAAATAATTCTTATTGTATTTACGTTTTATGTTTCGCCGCTGATAACAATGATAACAATTTCACGAGACGTCCACGGGTATTTCCCAAATAAAGATAAATATATAGCCGTCAAAACGACAAATTAATGAAGATAATTATTTAATAAAAAATATTTTTTTATTTCTACAATGAAATATATTTTTTAGATAATACCAATGACGTACTATAAGTAGACACGTTATACCCATACTAAATGCAGATAATAAACAGCTTGAACAATACTATAGCTACCTATTAATTACTTACGTTTATATATTCAAGCGATGAAAGGGATAGAGAAACACAGCTCAATACCGAAATCCATTTGTTAAAAAGAGATAAATATATGTTTTAAGTTGCGACACGTCATCGACGCGTGACCTTCTCCGGAGGAACTAGGGGAAGATTGTCTAAATGGAACACTCAATATTTTACTTAGAAATATTTTTGGAATAATAAAATATACAATATGTAATTAAAAAACTTTTACTAATAAATATAAAGTAATAATCAATGACTTTACAACAAATAGACCATTTGTCTTTCAATCACGCTTAAACGGCTGAACAGTTCTAAATGAAATTTAGCATAGAGGTAGATTATGGCTTGGTATAGGATATTAGTATGCTACTTATTTATGTATTATGTAGTGTAATTTAAAATTAAGTCTTTAAATTTTTTTTTATTCTGGACAACAAACAACTATACAACAAAGATTACTACAACATAGATACATATTAAAAAAATAACTGTCATATAGTCAGTGACGTTTGTTTATACAAACGTATTGTTTATACATACATTCAAAACGATTCCACGTGACGCCTTTGTGATATACGCACGCGTCCGCCAGGACGTCATGGGGAATCCAGTTTAATCCCGTCCGCGCTGTAGTTGTGATTAGTCAGTGATTAATAGGACATATTACGGCCGGCGGGAGCATTCTACCTACCGATCAATCGGCTTATTGTTACTGTGACGTCTATATTACTTGACATTGGCGGAATCATCAAAACCCTGATGGAGCCATTTTGAAAAAAAAATAGAAATAAATACATTCAAAACAGGATATTTTTATGCAAATTCCAAAAAATATAGAAATAACAAATAATACAAAAAAAAGTTTACTACAATTAACTACTATTTAGAATGTTACAGATATTTTTCCTAAATATATACAAAGAATGTGAAAATATGTACACTTCGCAAAACTGCTGGTTGTATCGTTGCACCATACGTCTAAATCTTAGAGTAAAAACTTGGCAACCAATCATATTCTCGTCTTTGGGTTCTGATTATCTCTATCCATTTTTCTCTTATTAATCCGCTTCTAGGGAGACTAAAAGATAAATAAATACAATAAGATCATAATACTATACATACAACAATAATATAATATATAAATTTATAATAATGTAAATATAATTATGTATATACATTTTCCGTACATTTAATAAATTTTTTTTTTTAAATAGGTTCATGTAATTTATTGACAGGTCCGATATTACCAACCATCCCCATAATCAGTCGCTGAGTTTGTCGCAGCCATTTCGTTTTGTCTTCTCTATCACTCTCATACAAAATGCATCGTTCGTCTCGCTCAGGCAAGCGGCGAACTGGCAACAGCGCATTATTATTAATAAAATATTGTTATGTCCATAATTATAAAATTTCTGTATTTACCAATGAAATGAGATATCATTTCTATCCTTTACAGTTGCAGTATAATTTCTGCAAAAGCGGAACACACAAAATGTAATTTTTCTTGATGTTTTTGCGGATTATTCTACTCAAGAGAGACATGTACACTAGTCGTAGGATTGTGCGTGACTGTGCGCGACCAAATTTATAGTGGGACACTTACCTCTCATTTGCCTTGCTATAGCTTGAGCGTCAAGCACGCATCTACCTCAGTTTATATAGTATATCATTGGATAATACACAGTTTGTAATCATTGGAGATTCCATAATCAGGCAACAATGAATTAAACTACTTTTCTCATAAAGATTTGCTGACAAAACTGTTTTCTATAAATCAAGACAAATAACAAACTTAAGATAACTATATAATAATTTAGTTAGAAATAATTACTTATTATATTGAATTATCAGTTTATGGGACCACAGTTCAAAATCAATAATATTATAACAAAACCATCTTTCATAGAAATAATATAAATTACACCAGATGACCCGTGCGAATACTTCAACTGATCTATAATAGATGAAGTATTTTACAAAATAAATTAGTCTAATTTTTAAAAGAAACATTTAATTTAGATGTTTGTTTATTTTTCGTCATTAGATGGAAAAATAATCTTCAAAATGGCGTATCAAACATTCTAACGTCTCGATCTCCACTGAAGGGCCGTTATAAGGAAAACGGAGGGTAGGTATGGAAATATGTAAAAAACTTTAATACAGTATTAAGGGAGATATTTGATACCGACAAAAATTGAGAAATAATATATAGAAAATAGATATCTATTGCTTTTGTCACCAGTCTAGAATACCCTGTGCAAGGTAAAAATATTATAGGTTTCGTAACTTGTCATCTTACTTTAACGTATTTAATATAACTAACACAACATACGAATAATCGTCGACCAGTGGAGTTAGCATATTTAAGAATGTCCAGGTAAATCCGTGTACAGTCTTTGTCCGACCCAGCAATTTCCTTGACTGGCCATTGTGTGGACTCGTCGTTTCTGACAGTTCGAGCCGAACGAACGATGGCACTGTTCCTAAATATGCTACCCTACTGCTTCTAAGCGATTGGAACACTTCCCTTCATGTCTTAGAGGTGGTATTTCAATCCTCATTTGTTCATTATAGAAATATAATACTTTAAAGCTACGATGAAGATCGACAACTCCAAAGGCATTAAGTAATTTTATTAAATCTCAACCAAATCCCGCCCTTGTTTTTCAATAGAACGCTGCGGGCATCGTATTTTATAGTCGGCGTGGTAAGATGGCAAGGTTCCACTTCAAAATGCTTCAATGTGTCAGACATGGCAGCTAGTACCGACAGCTGTGCGAATCTGGCACCTGCATAGAAAAACGATAAATATTAGGCTGCGACTATTCACGCATCTTATAAATTCATGCGATGACAGCGGAACGGACTCAAGGCCTCGTACGATCAGTATTATTAAACCATGTCTGATCCATAAATAGTATATACAAAGAAAATTGAAAAAAAAAATCATTTTATAAAATTGTATTGTAAATTCCAATTGGCAATTTTTAAATGGGTACTTGAGAACAAAATGGTATTTTTAGACGAGATCTTTCAGAAGTTTCAGTACTGAAATACTATATCAAAATGCGACATACATACATTTACATTAACTTTGTTTTAAATCCGTTGAAATATTTTTGCATACAATGAATGTAATTATCAAAACACGCGAAAGTTTAAGTAAACACAATTTGCATGTGTCGTTAGAGCCTTAAGAATACAATACGAGCCAACGGGTTTGTTTTGAAAGCATTAAGTAACACTGGAAACCACAGCTAATGCAATTATAATATTTTATAGCCCTTTGTAGTAGTGAGTGAATATACTGTCATATTAAATATCAATTCGTCGTGTTTATGTTTAGTTATAAACTTATTTTCTTTATGGTTCCTTTTAGTTGTATGATCAAAAGTTATTGTTATTAGTAGATAAGGAAATACTTTAAAAAAATATAAAACTCACCTGGACAACTTCTCGGACCATCTCCAAAAGCAAGAAATCCAGCCGGGTTTTCGCCTTCAAAACGACTAGGGTCGAACTTATCTGGGTCGGTAAAATGCCGGCTGTCTTTGTGTATGGCATGAATAGGAATAATAATGGCCTCTTTCACTTTCATATTTATTTCTGTTTCGGGCAGTTGACACGACTGCGTGCATAATCTGGTCGTCAAAGGAGTCGAAGGGTGCATCCTTAATGTCTCTAGTACAGTCTGAGACAACAGCTTCATTGCTGAGACAGATTCATAGTTCAAACCGTTATAACGTTCCCAACATAAGTTTACTTCCTTCCTTAACTCATCCTGAAGCTCCTTTTTTTTAGCTACCTCGTACAAACAGAAAGATAATGTGATCGACGTGGTCTCTAAGCCGGCTAACATGAATATGAAGGAGTTAGACGTAATGAGAGCGTCCGTGATTTTTAATTCGGTCTCATTATTTTGTTGGTTCATCATTAGCTGAAGGAAATCATCTCTATGTTTGCCAGTGCGTCGTCGCTCCGTCAGAACTTGACTTATAATTGAGGTGAAGAACTTTTCCACTTCGGAAGGATAAGATCGAAGATTCAACATTCGAAAGAGACGCGGGAAGAATATACGACAGTAGCGTCTAAGTATCGTGATTGCGTTCAGTTTGAACATTTTCTGAGACATTATTAAGAACGGTGAGTTAGAATCTTTTAAACTGCCCGGGTTCACGCCGAACGCACAACTCCCAATAACATCGGTCACGTAACGGCTCGCTATGTTTGTGACATCAGTTTCTTTCGCTGAATCCGAAAGAATAACTTCACGAAGCGTTTCAGCGCAGTCGGTGATTAGTGGAAACATTGCTTTCATTTTAGCAGAGGAAAACGTCGGAGTTACTATTTGTCTCATAGCTTTCCACTCAGCTCCGCTCATGTTAGACAAGTTCCGAAGTAACGGCTCCCTTTGCGTGTCTGTGTTCACTGACACACGATCACTGAAGCAGGAAAACTGGCCAGATAACACTTGTTTAGTTATATCCAGGTTGATAACCATAAGGGCCGGTCTCCTCGCTTGAAATATACCAACATAGTTAAACTCACTATATTGTTCATAGAACTGCCGCAACATTTGAGTGTAACTTATTCGAGTGGTCAGTGTGGCACCAAAATTTCCGAAAATCGGACAGGGCTCTTTGTACGGAATATTTCTCTTGAGCCAGTGTTTTCTGTTTTCCGTCGCATAATGACAAACCGTTACAAACAAAGTAAAAATTAAAATTACACACAAAATAAATATTATTAGCCACATTTTAAAAATACTGACAGAAATTATAACTTTTCAAATTATTAGTTTAATAAGTTGCACTTTTTTTTAATTTAATTTAAAAATATAATACGTAAATCATGGACCGGAAAAGCAGTATTTAAAGCGACCATTCGTCTAGATGGTCTGTAAACGAATGAAGCATAATTATATTATTCCTATTCGGGTGATAAGCTACGCCGTGGGTAGCGGCACTGATTCATTCTGAACTCGTCAAGGTTATATAATAACATGGTGCTGCACACCGTGATTCGAATCAAAAAGGACTCATAAAATCTTAAAGTGAGCATTGTTCCGCAAACAAATAGAAGTATTGTATACACTAATATATAAATATATCACTTAGCGATAATATTTATTGTATCATACTATAACAACAACAATATCAGCATGTCTTATCTAGATGCAATGCAATATTGATATTTTCAATACAGTCCGGGCGCTGTGCGTTTTTCGAATATTTGCTATCTTATCAGTCACCCCGCGTTCACTTACACGTGTGCGATAGAGAGAGTTGCAGGCTTCTGACGAAATTGTCTTGAATTACGCGCAAAATAGGTGTTTAGGTGTTAACGTTTTACTATACCTAAACGTTAACGAAATTTTTTGATTTTAGTCTCTATCGTTTTGTTACATCATAAACTAAGTCGGCTAGTTTTGTTTTTTTCAAAATTTTGATTAGTTTCATAATTATCACGAGATAAGTATGAGGAAGTTTTTTAGTTAAAAAAACGGTTTTTGAGGATTATTTTTTTCTCAATTTATAAGCAATATGAAAAAAACAAAAACGAGTCGACCTAGTTTGTACTTGTCTCTATAACATATAAAAAAAACAGCAAGAACGGATTATGTTTAGTGGGGTAGAAACGTAAACGCATTTTGTACTAATTTTGTATGAAAATTTTTAGCTAAACAATAGTCTTAATTTCGTTATTATTTATTAGCTTTATTTTTTTCGATTAACTTAAAGTAGAATAATGTGCCATGTTGTCGATTTATAGAGATACTAGCGACCCACCCCGGTTTTGCATTGCAAAGTTGTTTATGAAAAAATACACTTGCCTGGGGAAATGAGATATTATCCCGGGATAAAAAGTATCTCTCTGGCCCTCCAACTACCTATATGTGTCAAAATAATTAACCAACCAATCAAAACAAACAAATAAACAAACAAAAGGTGTTTAACCTTTGCCTTTATAATGTTGGAAGGATAATAGTTATAATTATCGTTTAATTGTATAGAAAGTGGTGCATCACTAGTATATATTAAAAAGATTATATCTACTATATTTACGGTATACGGCATAATAACATGTTATTTATAGACTTTATCCGCATTGGTGTATCTTTCTTATTAATTGGTAAATCGTTTTTAAGGGAAACTAGGGTACTAATATTGGTGAGTCCGTGAGTAAAAGCAACTATTATTACCATATCAAACATTATTCGGTTTTGTACCGCGCGATCTCTCCTATTTATTGTGTATTATTGAGATTTCTGATTTGTACAATAAAAATTAAAATTAAAAGGCTTACATAAAGATTCAGTCTTAAAAACTTAAATTAAAATCTATGATAACATTTGGATCAAGATATTTTCTTATACGAGGTAGAGTGATGCAACAAAATGTATTGTACAATCAGCAATGTTTACTATTTATTTGGAGATTATCGTATCTATTGTTACTGTTAGAATTTCCGGTACTTTTTATATATAAACCTATAAGAAATGATGTAACAAGTTATCGTGTGACAATCATCCCTATTACATCAACCTATTTTTTCTCGCGCTATTTTATCCTTCTTGATTAAGGAAAACCATATAACAGACACACGAGCATTAGATAAACATGTAGGTACAGAACACTTTTCTGCGAAAATATAATACCTAGTGATATAAAGTGTTATCTATTATGTGAATACTTCGCTCGGGTTCATTGAATAATAAACAAATTGCCTGAATTAATTACCGATTTCGAATAAAACAAGTAGGTAACAACATAATAAAGTGATATTTACTCGATTAAGCCATCATTTATTTATCGGAAACAGGAAAGGAAAGTGTGATCAAATTTAAACACTAGCCTCAAGGATCTCAGCGGATAAAGGTAAAAACAATGATCAAATAAGGTTTGAATATTTTTCTACAATCACGCAGTAACGGTTGAACGAATTACATATGACGGTACTTTTCATCATTTAAATTCAGAGTTCAAAGTGTTCCGCCCTCCTAACAATACAGACTACTGGGCTTCGATTCCCAGGTCGAGCAAAATCTTTGCATATATAAAAAAGCAGTTATATGGAGTCATTGATGTTATTTCTCAGATGTCGTTTCCTTTGATACAGTAACACAAGTTTGGGGCCAAAGTAATAATTATGTTTTTGTATGAAAATATTCTGTAGTTTCACCAATAATCTATCTATATATCAGAATCAGATCCCAAATGAAGCTATTTTAAAATAGTGATACTGAAACTTTACAGTTTGAAGAAATGTAATATAGTTGTTTAAATTATGATGACGTAACATGACCACGGAAAACTTTACTTTAACAAACCGTTAAACGGTGAACGATGATGATAATAATTTAGTGATGAATTAATTCAATTATATAAATTACCTCAGGCTGAAGTAAAGCTCGTGCAGATATAGACGCAAGCAGAGTGGCTGCCCCGCTCCTCACAATGTTTGATTCAGATTTGTCTATAAATATTGCGGCGGCGAATGTCGACAAAGTCTCCGTAGGGATTGCTGTTAGGAAAATTAATGAGTTATTAAAATTAAAGATTAAAGAGAGACATTAGATTCTGAGGGAGTAATGTTCATTTTTTTTTGCTTATCAAGAAGAATTATAATACAAAGGTAATTAGTATTATTAGATAACCCCTACAAACAAACCTTGTTGTATTTGTGGTAGCAATTGAGGGTAATGCGCCAACGAAGACAGAAGGTGTAACGAAGAGGCCCTCAACTCCGCCCGCGCTGCAGATGCACACAGTACGATACTCTGCATTACGTCACCGTTCCATATATCTGCCCAACGCTAGATTTGTAACATCACTTAGATTTGAAATAAAAAAAAGAGTGCCACGGGGAAAAAAATCTCCCATTGCGCTAGTGGTAGTGTCAAGCCGTAAATAATGGATATCAAATGGAAATAATCACTATATTTTACAGACAGTCCAAAAAATAAAAGTCGCCATCATCTCTGTCTCAAATACTTCAATTTACAAACAGCATTACCTATGAACAGGCATCACTACAGTTCTAGAATCTGACAAATTTAAAATTGCATATTTAAAATCATGTCGGGTTCATCTATTTAGAAATGATAATACACAATCCAAATAACTTGCATTCTATTTTATTTTATTAATTATTATTATTGCAACAGTGTCGTCTTTTGGATGTATGCAAAGTACAAGTATATAAGTTTGGAAATTAAATGAACTCAGGTTGTCAATAAGCGAAGCCTGAAAAAGCACTACTACCATAGATACCTTTTTCTAGACGCGTACATTAATCAATTTGGCACATTCGCTTAAAATCATACAGTGGCGAAGAAAGCAAATTGTTTATATAAAGGCAAAATTAAAATGAAACTTACTTGAACAGGAGCCTGCAACGATCGGCAATGTGCCAACAAAGTACTCAAAACCAATATGGCGTCTAATCTGCAAGCTTGGCCCTTACAACCACTAGCAGCTCCGGCCGACAGCACACGACTTATCTGTCTCATGCAAAGTTCTGTGGACTCTTCAGTAAGATTACAGTGCTTCGAATGTGTCAAATAACGTATGCATTTCACCAGTTCGTTTAAATAACCTACAATATATAAATACAAGACGATTTAAAATGTTGGACATATCCCCAATTGTGGTTGGGTTTATTAGGATGCAAATAAAGGCAAAGGAGTTAAACGAACTTGCGATTCGAATTTGCTGAAATTGAAAATTATTTCTAGAACTTTAGATAGAAGAGTACCCAAAAATTACCTAACATATGAAAATTTTTCAATTCCACTCTATCCAAACAGACCAACAGTATCTTCAGTAAACTTTCCAACTTGGCGCCGTCATATATGTCGACTTCCTCCAATAACATAACACAATGCAGTAATATTTTCACAATATGTATGTGTAACTGTGTAACATCGATACTCTCATGGGACGTTTGTTGAGGAAACAGCGTATGTTTGCTTAATACTAATATTATACTGTTGCTGCTGTCCAAAAATGATGATTTTATCCATTCCTTCGTTTTCACATTTTCTGAAAATACATGACCGAGGTTAATTAAAAGTAGTAGGTATATTATAAGGTATACTCAAGGGCGTACACATTATTTCGATAGGGGGGAAGGGCAGACCATAAATTATATGGGAATAATTAGGTTCAATTTCCGGTTTTTTTTTTAATTACTTAGCAAGCCGGTTTTCTTTTATACTTGACACTTGGCTTCAGGTTCTAGAGCTACAGTAAATATTTTTAACCTTAAAGTGGTTTCATCAAAATAAAAATCCCGGTTTGTATGGATTTTGATATTTAAACTTTAAAAAAAGATTTAACATTATTTCGTACAGACCAAACAAACTCATATGTGTTCTAAAAACATAACCTTTGCAATTTCGCCTCACTTAGTTATGCTCAAGTTGAAATGTATTTATAGAAATTACATCAGTTGTAAGAAAAGTAACTTACTGTTACTCATCAGCTCAGTTGTTGGAATTAGATTGTTTGTTATCTTACACTCTACAAGACACTTAAGTACAAATACTTATTGCTCTACTGACATTGACATACAATATTGCTAAAAACTTGTTCTATTTGCAAATGTGTACCATAAATAAAATTATGTTAGAAGTACAACAATAAAATATTTTCTTTGGATCTCTTGCAATGAGACTCTTATTATTACTGACTAGTCGACTAGTTTTACGCCCCCGAGCTTAATTATATTACAGTACCTATATATTAGCGTATTGTATATAACCTATGTTGGAACCGTGATCTTTACAGAACATTTTTCTTTGTTTCAAATCTGTTCAATAGTTCCAGAAATTTCCCTAAACACACAAACTATGCCTCTTTATATTATTAGTATATAGATTTTATTTTACTTACCAGAATTAGGTACTTTTTCCATATACACAGCTAAAAGTTTCAATAAATCTGTTAGCAGAATGACGTCTTTTGGCGAAGCTGGTGCTGCCGATAGGAATCTGGTGATAGTGCTTCTCCACGGCAATGCAATAAAATCCGACATTTTCATCGACGAATAACCGGATAAATAACAATAGCTAAAACAGTATGCAAATATTTAAATCTATACAAAGAAATAAAATATAAGTGAACGTTTGTTTGTACAGATGCATATTTTGATCCAAATGTCCAATATTTCAACTGTTTCGGTTTGCAGTTATTATGGAACATATTCTCAATTTTCATGTGACATTTGGTAATTTTTCTATAAAAAAAATATATACACACCTTTCTAATATTGAGAAGGCTTCATTGACTTGCATATGCGAAGTGGCGTTTTGTAAAGAAAGCAGCGCTTTAGTGCTAGAATACAGTGGGCAGGCCGTTTGAAGAAGCAATAGATCTTCGTCAGTCATTCTTAAAGACAATGGCCCGGGCGGGGGTGTTGGTTCACGTAAAATACGTGTAGGTCCATTCCATGCGTACGACCAATGGACGCGTATCGATATCCGATAGGCATCTTCGTTTAGCAACCATTCTATATAGGAAAAAATATTTTATAGGTCATGTGAATGAGGGATAAGTTCACCACCTGTCCTGTAGGCTATAAGAGATCCTAAAGATAAAAGTATTAATAAATTCTGGATATCATAATTTATTTAAGAAACCAAAATAAATTGTTATCGGAACCTTAAACTAAAACGAGGTTTGTTCATCATAGATACATATAAATTTTAAATTTATTATGACATTAATGGCCTGGGCCGTTACTTATTTAATTTACATGCTATTGTCAATTTGTGACGATTCCATTGTCCATCAGGCAGGGAATATGTCAGTCAGTAATCGTGAACGTAAGTACGATATTTTATATTTTTATGGGATAGCAGACGTATCTATTCACAGATTCCAAGTCGTAGCATGTATCTTAAATCTTACTTTACTTACCTAAAGATGAATGTTCAGTGTTAATACTTTTCTCCCAATAACTTTGCACTTCAAATGGCATTTTCGTCCGTTCAACAACACTAAGCGGTAATGCTAATACCCGTTTACGCTCGTGATTCAGTTCTTGCAAGATAAAACCGGCCCATACCAATAAACTCAATACTTGACCAACCATTTGGACGACAGACTCATTTGCAGGGAACACCAAAATAACTGCAAAAAACAGAGTGAGCTCTCCATTACATAGAGAATTTAAAAAAATAAGTATAATGTACTATCAAGGCCTTTAGTGGACAAACACTAGAAAAAAGTTTTGTTCAACACTTTACTGCATTTCCTTAATCGTTCAGATTGCATCAGAATAAAGAGTGAGAAATATTGTTTTCAATACTTATCTTAAAAATATTATTTATTTACTTTCAATGATTAATCTAAAATTAATGACGTTAAGGTTGATTTTGCGTAACTGAATTATCAAGTTATGACGTTCCGTCAGTGTCAAAATAAATGGAAAAAATAAGTTGATATTTGATGTAATTGGTGGCATTAGAAAAGAAACAAAGTGAAAAGTTTAATGTACAAGCGAATATAGCCTTCCAATCATGCACTTGATAGTACATCATATTTATGATTTCATAGGGTTATAGAGGCCACAATTCGATGGAACCAAAGCGCGCGAGTCGTACTCGCAACTTGCAAGAACTCTTACCCCTAATAAGTAAAGCTGGCAAATCGTGTATTTTCAGAAGAGATTGCCGGCTACCGTAGCACACGCTATTCAATATAGAGACGCAGCTCAGAGCACATTCAGGGAACGCCAGGTAATCATCGACCAGCAATGACATTCTAAAACAAATATATGAATTAATTAAAGGTTTAATTAAGTAATCTACCATAGTTGTCTCATCAGAACATTATAAAGAGTAGAAGTAACATGATCACTTCTATAAAAACGGGTACGTAACCAAATTTTGGTACTATAATGATTATATTGATATGAAAAACTAGTTAAAGATGGAATAGTATGCTATCTTTAGACAAAATTTATTGTCATTTTTGCATTCTGAACATGTGCGGAAATATATATATTATATGCTGCAGCGCATATATGCGGTTATGTGGGAACGCCCACTTGCTATTTCTAATGTTCTTTAATATAGCTTTAAATTCGCGAAGTATTTGTATGGTAGTTGAAATAGCGTAATCATATATTTTATTGATGTCTAGATAGTAACAATTAACAATATTATGACAATGCATAATAGTTATAGTTTATTAACCGACTTCCAAAAAAAGAAGGAGAAGGTTCTCAATTCGGACCGTATTTTTTTTTTTTTTTTTTTTTTTTTTTTATGTATGTATGTACGTCGATAACTCCGCGAATTGTGAACCGATTTTGATGGTTTCTTTTTTAGTCGACAGATAACTCTTCCGGATTGGTCCCATTTTTATCTCATAAAAATTGGTTCATTAGTTTTTCAGAAATTTTGAAAAAACTGACTTTATAAGTACATTTTTCTTGATATCTCGATAAAATATGTACCGATTTTGACGACTTATTTTTTTTTAAGACATCATAATTTCTCGACATTATCTCACAGACATATGACGACAAACGGTTCAGTAGTTTTTCAGAAACTCAGTAATTAATTTCTGTTTACGGCTGAAAATTATGTATCAGAAAAAGCCTTAGCAACGGTTGCTATTGACACGAAGTTGTCAATTTTCGTGACGATGGTGTAGCGGTTAAATGTAATGGGGTGCATAGGATGCACAATCACATGGTTCAAATCACATCCACAGCGGTATTTTTTTTAAATTTTCCATCAATATTTTTTTAGTTTTGTTATTATTTGTCTCTCAAGGCAGCAAAATCACTTAAAAGGGTAAAATAAACCTTTTAAAAAAAAGTGCACCGACTTCAAAAATTTGCACTGAAAAGTAAGAAATAATAAATATTTCGTCGTAGAATTTGAAGACGGTTGGTGCCAAATTAGAAACAACTTAGTTCCCAAATTCACTAATCTAGACAATTCATTAGGAACCTACGATCATCAGTAGGTACATACAAACATAGATAATATTGAACAGATCTTCTTAGATATTTACTTAGTTTTGTATCCTAATTTGGCACCAACCGTCTTCAAATTCTACGACGAAATATTTATTATTTCTTACTTTTCAGTGCAAATTTTTGAAGTCGGTACACTTTTTTTTAAAAGGTTTATTTTAACATTTTACATACTTTTTATCTTGGAAATCCTTCGGGGTAAAAAAACCCGGAGCGAAGCACGGGCGGAAAGCTAGTTATTAATAACTGTACTCGCAACTTCTTGAATAAAAAGGTTTATATGGCTGAAGTGAAAGTAAATGCTGATAGAGGATGACCTAGGTGTACTTTTATTAAACATAAAAAAATGTATTGATCGATGGAAATATTAAAAGAACACACAATCGCCGAGCATGTATGAAAGGTATGATGAATATAAAATAAGCGAAAGAGGTATGTCAGGATCGTAGCAAATAGCATTCTATTGTCTCTGCCTACCCCTCTTGGGATAAAAGGCGTGATGATAGATAGATAATTGAATAAAGATTGATCAACTTTTTCAATGCAATAAAACCTTGCCTTTAAAAAAATAATTTCGCCGTACTATCATGATATGAATTACCTTAATGTTTCAACAGTAATACGTATCCCATCATATTGAAGAAACTTCTCGTGTAGGTCTTGGTTTTGCATCAATACAGATAGTTGTTGCAATGTCGATCTTCGTAAGGACGGCTCTAAAGTTGGCTCAGTTCTGATATAAGATTCTGATAATCCCATATTATCGTCTTTCAAAGGCAAGTCTTGTTTTAACACATCCAATACTTGGAATAATCCTGTCGCCTGTAAAATAATTTAATGCTTTTAACGACTGAGTTTTGAAAACGTTCTCTGATTGGTCCAAAAACTCCCGTAGTACACTTTGCTAGGAAAATATACCAACTATGCTTTTGTAGGCAAAATCTGAGTTTATGAGCTTTAAAAACTCAGTTGGTAGATCTTGTTGGCAAAGTCTACTACGGATGTTTATAGACCAGACATCCATCACGCCTGTTTCGCCTGTATAGGGATAAGTAGCGCCCGCGTTTTACGCCACAATAGATAAAACATAGGAAATTAGATTTTATGTTGAGTCAGTAGCATGGGAAACATATACTGGAACGTCATTAAATCTGCATTAGATACATAATAAAGATTTGAGTCTAATTAAAAAATTGTATACTTACTGCAAACATAACATTGCATAATTGTAATAATTGAAAAAGTAGATATAAAATAACAGATAAAAATATTAAATCTATTTAAGGTATAACGTCATATCTAAGAAAGTTGTACTGTATCAAATAACTTCTTGATCCGAATGAAAATATTTTTATCAGTGTTATTAAACAAAGTCACATAATCATGTATCAATGTTTTTCTCTTTACGTGGTTGATAGAATCATTTCATTTTTATTTTATGATTTGGTTATATATTGTGTAAAGTATTTAAGTTCTATGCATAATTACTATAATAAATAATATAACGATTATGATGCATATATAACAGGCAGATTTAAGTTTGTGTTACTATCCAGTACTATACTCTACCTATTGCAGCCATAGAGTACTAAGACTAAGAAGGGGCCATAAACGAGTATCGTTTTGTGTCGTGAGACAGAGCTCTAGAATAAACCTTTTAAAAAAAAGTGCACCGACTTCAAAAATTTGCACTGAAAAGTAAGAAATAATAAATATTTCGTCGTAGAATTTGAAGACGGTTGGTGCCAAATTAGGATACAAAACTAAGTAAATATCTAAGAAGATAAAGATCTGTTCAATATTATCTATGTTTGTATGTACTGATGATCGTAGGTTCCTAATGAATTGTCTAGATTAGTGAATTTGGGAACTAAGTTGTTTCTAATTTGGCACCAACCGTCTTCAAATTCTACGACGAAATATTTATTATTTCTTACTTTTCAGTGCAAATTTTTGAAGTCGGTGCACTTTTTTTTAAAAGGTTTATTTTACCCTTTTATGTGATTTTGCTGCCTGAGAGACAAATAATAACGCAACTAAAAAAATATTGATGGAAAATTAAAAAAAAATACCCCTGTGGATGTGATTTGAACCATGTAATGTGCTTGTGCATCCTATGCACCCCATTACATTTAACCGCTAGACCATCGTCTCGAAAATTGACAACTTCGTGTCAATAGCAACCGTTGCTAAGGCTTTTTCTGATACATAATTTCAGCCTTAAACAGAAATTAATTACTGAATTTCTGAAAAACTACTGAACCGATTTTCAACATATGTCTGTGAGATAATGTCGAGAAATTGTTTTGTCTTGAAAAAAATAAGTTGTCAAACACGGTACATATTTTATCGAGATATCAAGAAAAATGTACTTATAAAGTCAGTTTTTTCAAAATTTCTGAAAAACTAATGAACCAATTTTTATGAGATAAAAATGGGACCAATCCGGAAGAATTATCTGTCGATTAAAAAAGAAACCATCAAAATCGGTTAACAATTGGCGGAGTTATCGATGTACATACATACATAAAAAAAAAAAATACGGTACGAATTGAGAACCTTCTCCTTCTTTTTTTGGAAGTCGGTTAAAAATAGTTAATTGTGTTGTTTTTAAATGTGAAAGGCGATCTAGGACGTCAAATTTGTAGGTACAGTGTATCCAATTTATAATTATTATGTTTGTATTTTAGCATAATCTCCATATATACATATCCTGTTACATCATAAGTTAAAATAGATATCAAGATTTGCAAGTGCAAGAGTAATCTATAAATTTTATAAGGGGTATAATATTATACTTTGGAGTTGAGTGTGTGTGTATAAAATGTAACGTAGATCGTAGTAGTATAACACTACTTCAAGCTTTTATTGCGCTGTCACACCACAAGTTGCGAAACGCGGTAACATGGTGGTAGCGAAATTATATCGCCATATTAACCTGTGTACCCTTGGAAGCAGGAAGAGAATTATCTATATTGAAATCCTCAGGTTTCAATCGTCTTAGTGCATTTACTAGCACATCAGCTCTTAATGTTTCCTTCGGTGGTAGATATTTTTCATCATCTGAAAAAGGTTTGCTATGAAATCATCTAGTATAAACAAGGAACTATAAATAAATTAGAGCGATATATTTTGACTGCGCTTGAAGATATTGTAACATTTGTCGAGAGTAAAATGGCACAGTTAGACGACGGTGTCACGCAATGTGCTATCAGAGAGACAGTTATAGTCTACTTAATAGCGACCGTGACAAATTTTGTTCTTGTTCGATATCAAAAGTGACTACAAATGGCGCCCAACGTATGTATGTACATATTACCAAAACATATTTTCTAAATAAATAATACTAACCTATATTTTGACAAATGTTGTACGCGGCATCCATTTGTACTGTCGGACATCGCACGAACAGTAATCTCACGAGACCCATCATCAGTTCAGAATGTGAGACGCCCATACACGAAGCTATGTCTGTATCTAGAGATTTGCAGATTGCTTGACCTGTATAAATAGAAAGATATAATAATAAAAAGAATAACATACAACAAAATCATATAATAGGAATAAATTGTCAAGAATTTGAACCGACTGTATAATGTTAGTAAAAATATTTAATAGATTGACATACGACGTTTGTTAGGGAAGACATCCCTTTTCCTCTGAATCGTTGGGTTGTTAGTGCGTTATAGGACTATTAGTTACATCATCTAATTCGAAACAACACGGGCGAACACGTAACTTAGTAAACTTAAACTTAATATTCACCTAATTGTGAGTCATGATCAGCATAGCAATGTAATAGTGGTGTGATTGGTAACAAAGCGGCCAACAATCGCCACCAACAACCTTCGGACAGCAGAAGTCGCCCTCGCAAGAGCAACAACATCAATTCACTAGCACTACTCTGGACCTGGAAACATTAAGATTTTGAGAAATCTAAAACAGAAAAAACGCCACTAAAGGCCAGAACGGACGGTTGCTTTCCCACTGCCCATTAAGACTGCGCTGACGCTGCCTGGTCTATGGCCTGTCAGAAAAAGACTGTGGAACTCGCGCATGAGTCTAGTCTGCAAGACAATGCAATTGACATCGAATAGGATTCCACGTGTTCCGCCGAGACGTGATGGGGAATCCAGTTTAATCCCGTCCGCGCTGTAATAGTTGTGATTAGTCAGTGGTTAATAGTGCATATCACGGTCGGTGGGATCATCTTAAATACCGATTAATCGGCTTTATACATTATAAAGGCTATAACATTTGACATTGGCAAATCACCGATTAACATTGGTGGAGCCATAATAAAAGAATAAGAAGAAGACATCAAATAAGCACCATTGAGAGCAGAAATAGTAATATTGACTGTATATCTAGGGCGATTGTGACCGTCGATTAAAAGCATTATTAAACCAAGTACCCAGTCCATAAAGTAAACCTAGAATTAACTACAATTAGGCTAAGGAACAATGAAAAATTTCGAACCTGTTTAGATTGAGACATCAATCCGTGGCAACATATTTCAGTCAAAATTGCAACATCACATACCAACATCAGACTTTTATCATTAGTCGCCTGTTCCTGATTGCCACAAAATATCTTCTTCACCGCTTCTACCATTTTCTTATAAAAACTTTCTTGTATCCATTGCAAATTGTGGGCCATTAGTGCGAGGCTTATATTTCTTGCAGTGGCCCAATCGGTATCATTCAGGTCCCATTTTTGCATCTTTGTAAATAACATATTTGTAACATCTTTGATAAATACATCACTTTGATGCAATTCTAGCACGGGCAGGGAACTTTTAATAATGTTCAAAACCGATTTAGAACTCCGGCAGTAGTCTTTGTCTTTAAAAAATTTGATGCACGACTCCATGCTAACGAATAAGTTTTTCAATTCACAGTATTTTCGTTTAGAATCGTTGTCCTTCGGCATTTTTGATAACTGAAAAAATATATTTATAAAAATATATATTACCTACCGATAATATTTTAGTGTCATACAACTCACACAAAGTTTCTAAATTTTGATTTATGAACAAGACTTCCCTTGACTATATTTAGCAATCCCAGATATTATAAAAACTTGTTGCTACTAAATTGGTATTTCCGAACAAACTGCTAGCCATTCGAATTTTGAAGCAACTTTTTATACGACAAGTGGTTTACCCGCAGGTAATTGTGGGGAAAATATAATTTATTACATATTATACGCATGAATCATTAAATTAACGGCTCAAAATTTGGGAAAAAATTCAAAATTGGCAACATTGAGCACATAATGGCGGGACTTGTTGTATACAAATTTTACAAAATCTAACTTTGACGACTAATACATAAACAGTACCTACAAGTTTAATTGTAAATTATGAAAATAACGTTTGTATATTTTCTTTTATTGTTATGGTTTTTACTGCGTAAACTATATATTTTCCTATTTAACAAACTGGGCATGTTTACTTAGTGACGTTTAAATCAAAATGCAGCGAGTCAAGGTCCGAGGCCGCCAAATTCGCGTGCTATTTTTGGCCTTCCTTCAGGAGCGCCTACTAGTCCTAGAACATATCTAGTCCTTTGAATATCTTTGGTTACTACTGTTTAAATTATAATGCATATATAAACCTTCAACGAATCAGTAACTCTCTTCGCTATTTCTGGATAGAACAGGTCCAAAGCCGGATCTAACTGCGCCGCTTGCAGAGCGTGAAGTAACGTGGACGGCAGCAAACTCGAACTGTTACTCCAAGTCAACAACTTTTCCGCACAAGACAGAAGTCTCAACCATGTACTTCTATACCGGGTGTAGTCAATATCTTGATTGAAAGTCGCGCTAAAAAGTACAAATAAAATGATAATACACATATTGGAGCGAGTCAAATTAAGACAGGCTACTTGTAATTTAAAATATACCTTTAGACAGGCTCAATCCTAAATTATATACAAAAGTATTCCCGGTATTAAATATGATGTGACATCGCCAAAGCCCCAACTATTATATACAAACACTTATGGATAGCTTTATCTTGACTTTTCAAAACGTTTTTTTTCATAAATAATGTTTATTTATAGGATTTCACGTCACGCTATTGTAATTAATAGCAACTAGATTTCCGCTCCGGCTTCGACCGTGAAAACTTCCTCAATAAAGGGGCAAAAAAACTCAAATTGGACTGGTAGGTTTCTGAGATTAGCGCGTTCTGCTTTATATAAGTAATAGTACTTATAAATTGATTATTTGTAAGAAGTATCGTTTGCTAGGACATACAAACCTGTATTTATTCAATAGATCTCCTAACATACGCATACACATGCAACTTTTTTGAGCTAAATCTCTGTGTGTTTTAGTACTGTGTTCTATCTTCCAGAAGTCACCATCCACACATTCAAATAAAAGTTCAACTAATTCTTCTATTAACACTGTGCTCATGTTTAGTTCATTCTGAAATTTATGAAATATAATTAAAATATGATTTCATACCTTGTTATAAAATATCTTTTGGCGTATACCTAAACGGTTGAACGGATTTGTATAGGTACGGAAATAGAGTATATCCTGGATTATTAAAATGTATTATTTATTTGTTACTTCCGCAGGGTCAAACCGCAAGCAATGACTAGTGTTTGCTCTGGTGTTGAATCTAAGATTGTATATATGGTACAGACAGTCAGAGTCAACTATTTTGGAGGACTTTATTACAAAGTTTATTGATAATAATTATAGCATATAAGTGGTCTAGTTTTCTATGGCCACATCACAAATGGGTTTGATCCCCACATCAGCCATATACAAAAGGACATTTAACAAAAAAACACACACCTTCAGGCCTTTATACCTTGCGGTGTGCCTAGAGACACCAGAAACAGGGTCCACTTTCTGACAGTTGTTTTTATTGACCAGAACAGATGGCAAGCCTGTTGCTGCACTTAATGGACTTAGATGTGTCACTTCTTTAACATAGTTACGTAAATATCTGTTATTTTTACTAGTGCGTATGACTTTTCGTGCCCTCTGAAGCACGTATTAAAGCACATATTCTTAGAGAAAATTGGTGCTTAGCTTTTTTTTTTTGGAACGAAATCGACATTCTGTGCGCAGTACAAAATTTTAAAATATGTCGATTTTTTTACTGCGCACCGAATGGCGAGAGATATACTGCAACAGAACTGGCCACACGTTAGGCAGCCTCAACCTCAATCATTAACCAGTAAGACCTCTGGTTGCCATGGGGCCGTAACTTAACATTATTTACCTATTATTATACTCTCAAATAAGCCATTAAATTCTTACTACGTCCAGCAACTCTATTTTATCACCAGTTTCAACAAAACTTATATTCCGCGCCATAAGTGACAGGAGAGTATGAATCGACTCGAGTGCGTAAAATGGAGCAGGTAACTGTTTTAACGCCATCAACGTGTCATCCTTCGGTGATTCGCATCTTATATTATCACCAACAATCTCCTCTAACTCCAGCTGTACTTCATTTGTGAGTGATTTTACATTATCAACCTAGAAAGAAGTGAAAAAAAATGCACTGCAAAATTTTCCATACATTTTTATCGTTCGCCAAACAAGATGGAAGTTTTCATATCAGTCGATACCGATATCGGCGAATCCTACTTCTTACTATAAATATTATAAACGCAAAAGTTTGTGAGATGTTTGTTACTCCTTCACGCAAAAACTACTGGACGGATTTTGATGAAACTTTACAATATTATAGCATTTATAGCTTATACATCACTAGTAAATAATGCATTTTCTACTAAACACTTTCAAACGGGACCGGATCACCGATATCGACATCGATACATAGTGTGGGGTGGGTTGCTATACTTTGTTTACCACCATTCCCCCTGCCTACTCCTTTGGGAAACAGGCGTGAATGTATAATTAAAACAATTAGACGTCTAGTTTGTTCGTAAAAAAATGTGTCTAAGTCCTTCTCTGTAGACTGTAGATAAGTACTGCTGTGTCGGCGTTGCGTCGTCAGGCCGCTTTTCCACGACGCACGACACGACACGATTTTATGCAGTGACAATTCAGAGCGCCATACATTTACTATGGACGTTTTCTCACTGAACGACACCGCCTAGCACGACACTTTTTACAAACGACAGTTTGGCATGTCGTCGCTGCCGCTAAATCGTTCCCTTTTTTTGCGGTGTCGATATAGCGACAGTACTAGATCTATAGCCGTTTTTCCAATACGCACCGCACGACACGACAGTAAACTCTCTCACGTACACTGCGGTGTCGTCGTTGGAGTCGTGTCTCGTGGAAAAACGTACGGACAACATACCATCACCGTCGTGTCGTGAGTTGGGTGTTGTCACGACTATCGTGTCGTGCGGTGGTTCGTGGAAAACGGCCTCAGTCTGGACGACACGACGGTTTAGTACAGTAATTATTATTTATTATATTACCTTCTTTGGTAAATGTATTAGTCCTGGATGAGCAAATTGTCTTAAACGTGATCTTAAAGCACGTGTAATATTTAGCAACACATACATTGCATCGTTAGAGCGATTGGCATGACTTCCATTCACCACAGTAAGCAAATTCTGAAAATTACATAAAAATAATGGTAAAATTATTTTGACTTACAGAAGTTTTATTTTATTGGAATTTATATTTATATCATTCGTAACATAATAAGTCAAAGTAAAAAAAAAATTGTTTTCTAACCAAAAATCAGTTAAGTTGCCAAATAAGTTGAGCCAGATTGAGATCTAAAGTGGGGAAGACGCCCATAATTTGTATGGAACGCAGTCTAACGAACAACATGATACAAATCTTTAAAATTTATTAGATACAAAACTACTTTTTTTTAATTAAACCCTTAAGAAGGTATAATAGAGGATTAAAGTTAGTCCCGGCAGACAGCTAGTTCCTTTGTTTCATCAAGTTACATTTACATTGTTAATAAATTCAAACAGTACCTGAACAATTGTTGGTCTATTAAGAAATACTTCAGAAGGAAAATCCCTTAGAAAAACATCACATATAAATCTGCAACATCTCTTCATTGATTTAAGTAGCCTAAGGGCATCCTCTACCAATATTAAAGTTTTTGCATCAGACGCACATAAATGGGCCCATGGAAACAACAGAACTTTAATAACATTCCTTGTCACTTCCCTGAAAAACAATAATACAATAAATTGTGGGGGCTCATCAATAGATGGTGTTACTGTCTCAATACTGAAACCTGTATCGCGCTAGTGAAAATATTTAATAGATTGGCATATATGTATACAACTTTCCAGTGACATGCATTGGGAAGTATTCCCTTTTACTCTCAGTCATCATGCCAGTTATCCTTTAATTAATCAAATTAAATTAATTATGATTATTTATAATTTATAGAATAAATAAAAAATATAATAAAAAAAATTAAGGTAATATTTTATGGCAGTTTTTCTGTTTTCTGTCTTGTTACTTACTCATGACTTTCTTCACTAAATTCTTCTCCTTTTGATAAAGAATCATCAGAATGTATCCAATTGTTATATGGTTGGTGCATGTCTTTATTGTATTTAAGATCACTCTCAGAACTGCTGAAAGAAGTTGTGTTAATATTAAAAATATACCTACAAAACAAAACAAGCACACCATCACAAACTTCTTCTTTGTGGCTCCACCAATGTTAATCAATGATTTGCCCAAGTTAAGTATTATAGCCTTTATAGTATCAATTTGCTGATTAATCTGTAGCTAATTGATCACACTAACTATGATATGTCTTATTAATCACAGACTAATCAGAACTATGACAGTGCAGGGCGCGTTTAAACTGGATTCCCCATTATGTCATGACGGAATGGTGTGTTGGTCGCATTGATAGAATCATCACATCATGCTGCATTGTCAAAGGCACAAACAGTGTCCACATTTAGTGAATTGCCCACATTAAGTAGAACAGGTGGCAAGCCTGTCACTTCACTTATGGATATAGGAAATTTACATAAAATATGTTTAGCACCTTTTGATTCATTGGATTGAACCTGAATCGGTCTGTACAAAAAAATAAGTAATAGGAAAATTAAATTACTGATATTTATTCTGTTAGAAAAGTGACACATCTAGATGCATCAAGGTACATTAAGTGCAGCAACAGGCTTGCCACCTGTTCTGTTCAATATGGACAACTAGCAAAAAGTGGACACTGTTGCTGGTGTCTCTTACACTGCAAGTTATAAAGGCCATAAAGGAGTTTTTGTTGTTTTGATTTGGAAAATGTATGACAATATTTTTGGCAGCACACCACTTGAGAAAATAAATAAAATTATATACCTGCAAATTGATGGTATTTGCAACCTTGGCACGCCAACATTATCTTCTGACTGGACAGAATTAAGAAATTGCAATGTTTCAATGACATCATCATATTTTTCAATTGCTTCAGACTGTAACTTATGCCTTATACTATAGAGATTTGTTAAAAGATCTGGTATGCCATAATGTTTGGCTACATATGTGCCAGCCTTAGTCTGAAATAACAGGTGAAAAGTAAAAATAACTTCTACCTCATAATTAGATGAATGTAGTGTGAAATTATTTAGGTATGTAGTATAATTGAGTAGGAAATTTATATTAAAATATTATAAATGCAAAAGTGTATTTGTCATTAGTATTTTGTAAGAGCTACGTAGGCTACTTTTTTAATTGAAGCTGTAAATTTAGTACAATTTAAAACATCTTCGGGTCAGTGAATCAAGTGATCAGCCATATGAATAACCCGTTACTCTTAATTTTTTTAAATGACAATTATGAATATGTAGATACCTTAATAACTGTAAGTAGAAGAGTGAAGGCTTCCACTTGAAAAGTGGGTTCTTGTGAATGAAACCATTTAAGTAGCATTTCAATCAATTGTCTTGTCTCTGAAAGTTCATCTTCAAATTCCCATCCTAATTGTATTTTGGCCACAATCATTTGCAGAGAGCGTTCCCTTATTTCCTTTAATGGATGAACTACAAACAAGCAAAAAGTTGACTGGAATCAAAAATCAAAACAGCATTAAGTATAACTTTTATAAAATGTGGTTTCTTATGGGTTGTAGTGTACACTGGAAGTTTTACAAGGTATTCGCTGCGACTTACTCAGTTTCTTTATGTATGAAGATAAGTTTTGCTTTAGAGACATGGCAAAGGTTTAGTTAGATAATTAACTATGAATGTATATCTAAAACAAGTGCTGCATGTTTCATATTTTAAAAAAGACGTTTTAATGTATATTGTATATATTCACTCATGAAATATATATCATTTTCAAAATCAAATAATTAAAATTCAAAGTTTTCAAATTAAACTGACTCAAATTGACAGAAAATAAATAAACAACAAAGTCACAATTTCTTAAATGGAAAGGCAAAGGTATCTTCCATATACTATGAGAAAATGGCTGTATTGCTATTGCTATAACCTTTGCCGTTTAAAATTAAAAAGTAAAAGTAATGACTGATAATTCCTCCGAGGATCCACTGATCAATCAAGTAACTGAATAAAAGAAAACAAAAGGATTATCTGATTATGAAAAATATTTATAATTATAAACAGGTGATTAAAAAAGATACATTAATTAACATCTTGAAAAAATACGGGTGTACCTTATTAAATTAGTCATATAGTTAGTTCAATAGTGGACCTCTATAATAATAAGTAACCTACAATACTCTATCAGATTCTGTAGTGCCCCCTGTGGTGCGTGCCCCCCCTAGATTTAGTATAGTCGCTCGGGCGCTCTACTAGATTGGCAATACAATAGCGAAAGACCGTTTTTTGAATACTGTAGTCTGTAACAGCCTCAGTAGTAATTCCGCTAATTATTGTAAAGTATCCTGTTTTAAAGTATAATTTAGTGTTTAATAATGCAGTGCTAATTAAACTCTTGTGTATACCTATCTACATGATAACAATGATAGTGGAAGGACTTTCCAAACAAAGCGTTTTCTAATCAAGTTTATGACCCCCTTATCTTCTCAATCACCTTCTTAAAACTTCATAGTAAAGACGGCAAATGGATGGACTTTTCAATTAAAGCATTTCCTAATCAAGTCTGCCTAGTTAATACCAGACGTCTTAACCACTCTGCCACCAATGCACTTTTTTGGCAAAAGATATCCGGCTCAACATATTTGGTGTATGAATGACCAAAAGTGAAGTTGAATAGAAGTTTTGTTGACTGTCATCTCTCTATCAATAATACACAAACAAAGCTTTATGCAGAAGATTTTATCAACTAAAAAATCAGTAACTATTTATATTGGAACTAATCTTGCACATTTTATATTTCAGATTTTACGTTGTTTTTAAGGTAACATACCTATACTTTGAGAAATAGTACATATTTATAACAAGCTACAAGAAAAAAGTTATTTTATTAACCATTTCTATTATGATTTGGAGAATCTGACAGAGTAAGTGAAGTATAAGAACTTTTCCAGTATTCTTGCCATTATTCCATTTCCATGCACACCTGTAATATTCGTTATATTTTTCTTTTAGTAAATTTCTTTTTTGAACAGGAAACGCTTAAAGGAATACCCTCATGAACACTTTTATTTACATCAGCTTTGTAATTATATAGCTTTTTGTTTGTATTTTCATTTTCTGCTCCATTCTTTTCATTTGTCCAAACTAAGATTTGTGTCTTGATTTTAATTAGGTAGGTATAACTTCTTTCAGACCTCTGCCATGCTACCTCAATTTTTCTAAATGTGGTTTTGCAAAATTGTATGCTTGTAATGTATAACATAAAATATGTGTTGTAATTTCAGATGGCTGATGTGAAAAGTTTATTGAAAGAGGCAAGAAAACTAATTGATGAAGATAAATTTAAAGAAGCCCAAGAATGCTGCAAGGACATATTACGTAAAGACAAGCAAAATTATTTAGCATTAGTGTTACTTGGTAAATCACTACAAAATTCAGAGCAAGCTGCATTGGCTTTTCAGAAGGCAATTGCATGTAAAAGAGATAATCCATTGGCTTGGCATGGTCTTGCAGGCTATTATGAGAAATGTGATGATGATGAGTCAAAATGTAAACTGTTGCCTATATATGATGACATGTTGAAATTGTCTTTAGAAGAAGGTAAACTTATAGATATTCTAAACAAAATAGGACAGTTAGGTTGTTCTCTGAAGAATACTATGGCTATAAAGATTATTGTGAAATATATTCAAGATACACATGAACCTAGTTTAGTAAGTGTAGCTGAAAAACAATTTATAAATCTTGTGAAAAATGGTGTCACTTACGAACCAGAAGACTTGCCTTGTTTTTTAAATTTTCTGAACAATATCTATTCAAACAATCCTGGTGATCCCATATTAGAATTAAGTATTATTAAAGTTATTACACAGATATATGAATTGCAGACAGCAATAGAAAAAATCACTGATCTTTCATTTTATTCAACAAATAAAATTGCAAGAGAATGGTTGTGCCAATACTTATTTACAAGTTTTGTCAGTCTGAGTGCATTTGAAGGTTTTAACATCAATAATATTTTTGAAACATTGTCAAAGGATATAACAGAATATAAATATACAGGATTACTCAAAAGTATATTACATTATGAAAAAGAAGAATTTCTGGAGGCTTACAAGCAGTGCATTCCACTTATTAACTATAATGCACCAGACAAATATGAAACACTTTTCATTGTTAGATGTACCATTAAGCTGGGAAACTGGTCAGTTGCACAAAAGCTATCAACTTATTTTTTAAATAAAGTAAAAGATGAGAATATAGTTGCAGAATTAAGAAAATGTTTATTCTTATCATTAGCTAAACAAGAAAAATGGCAACAGGCATTATCAACCGTTGTCAGTGATTTTGATGTAAACTCTTTGTCTATTGATGAGAGGGCTCTTTTAGCAGAGTGTTATATAGAGGCTAAAGAACCAATAAAAGGTTTGCTAGAATCACTCACTGATACTGAGCATTATCTACCATTGCAAGCTTTATCATTAATAAAGGATAATAATTACGAGGAAACTATTTCACTTCTTGAAAATGAGACAACTTCTATAAATGGATTAAATTATTACTATCTTGGATTGGCATATTGGCAACTTAAAGAATATGAAAAATGTTGTATAAATTTTCTGAAATCTGCAAAGTTAAACCCAAATCATGCTTATACTTTTCTATATTTAGGGCATTTCTACAAGCAATGCAATAATGATTTAGAGAAAGCTAAAAAATGTTATGAAAAGGCTTATAATATTAATCCGCATGGTAAAGATATTGCTATCAATCTAAGTGAAGTATATGCAACATTAGACCTGTCTAGTTTACACTATGATTTATTAATTTCTTTAGAAACCACTGAGTTTAAAGATCAATCTTGGGTTCATTTCAGACTTGGTCTACATCTATTAAATGAAAAGAACTGGGAACAAGCTATAATAAAGTTTCGTAATGTAATCACTCATAATCAAAATGATTCTATAGCTTTAGAATGTTTGGCTGATGCATATTATGGTAGAGGTTCATATACATCTGCTTTAAGGGCATATGATAAAGTGATCACCTTATGTCCAAATAAATCAGTACATGCTCTAACAAGAATTGGGTATATTCACATGTTATTAACTGATTATAAAAAAGCTATGTCCACTTATGAAGAAGTTTTAAAAATAGATAACAACTCACTTTTAGCACTCAAAGGTATTGCTGACACTTGGATGAAAATTGCACAGAAACAGTTAAATTTCAACTTGTATGGTTGTGCCCGAGACAGCATTCAAAATGCTTTAAATTATATTGTTATTGCCTTAACTAAAGAAAATACCTACACTTGTTTTCATAAAATGCTTGGAGATTCATTTATATTTCTTACTAAATTACCTACCATGCACTCATATGTTTACTTTAAGAATGTACTTTTAGTTTTACAAGATAACAAAAAAATAGAAAGAGAAGAAATTATAGCTTATGCCATTGCATGCTACACACATATTGTGAAACAAAGGAAACAGACCTCATCATATGACTTGGCTTTGGCATTCTTAATGCGTTATGGTGAATCAAGTAAAGAATTTAATTGTCAAGTGGCATTTAACATGGCTCTATCATGTGTCAAGAAGAAACCATCACAATGGTGCAACTGGAACTTGCTGGGAAAATTATGTTATCATATAAAAAAGTACAATCTCGCTCAGCATTGCTTCATTAAGGCCTTATTAGTAACACCAAAATGGTCAGTTGCCGATATATGGTGCAACTTAGGTACATTATACCTAAAAATTAAGTTATACAAACTGGCTAATTACTGCTACTGGAGAGGCCAGTCTATACTTCCATCATATGGTCAGAGCTGGATTGGGCAAGCATTAATAGCAGAAGTATTGCGAGAAGAAGAAGCTTTGGACTTGTTCAGACATGCGACCCGATTGGGTTACCACCGTGAAAGTGCCCTTGGATATGCTGATTGGGTATGTCGCACATTAAAATCTGCGAAAGTGGACAGTCCAAATTTAAAATATGATATCCATGAATTACATGCTGTACCATACGCCATTGATTTAATGCACTGGTTCTGTTGCTTTGAGGCAGATAACGCCTGCGCTTACACCATGTTAGGGCTGTTGCAAGAACAATATGGTGTGTTCAGAATTGCAAGAAAATCTTACGAAAATGCTCTATTATATGCTGACGAAACTAAAAAAAATATAGCGCTCATGAATATAGGAAGAATTTGTTTGAGATTAGAAGATTATGATAGCGCTATTTTGAACTTCAAAGCTATCACAGAAGCCACTCTTGATTCTGCTTGTTCATTAGCTCTAGCATTTTTCAAAAAAGGTCTCTATGAAGATGCTTATTCTACATATGACACTGCCTTGCACTGGCTGAGTGATGGTCATCATGAAAAAGCAGATGTATTAGTGGCTATGGCTGGAATTTTATACATGTTTAAAGGTCCAGATGAAGCTAAAATTTTGTTGTTTCAGAGTATACAATTATCACAAGGGAAACCAACACCGCACAGTCTATTTGCTGTTTGCGGTATTGGTATATTACATTCAGATGATAATTTATCAAAATTAGCTATCAGTGAACTGAAAAAGTTTGAAAAAAATGAATCTCTCTTCATTGACATTGGATTTTTGAAGTCTTATTTTCTTGTATGTGATGACAAAATGGAAGATGCTATAAAATCTATATCCGATACTGTTTATAGCTATCCTGATTGTGCAATACTGTGGTTTTACTTGGCACAATATTGTCTTAAAGCTTCCAAAGTTCATGCAGCCAGTGTTTGCGCTCAAAGGGCCTTGAGTGCAGCTCGTTACCAATCGAATTCTATCAACCAGCCTGCACTGATGCTCGCAATTGCAAGTGTTGCTGAACAGGAACGCGGAAATGGTGATTTAGGTTTCGTATTGGCCAAAAAAGGTTTGCATATGTATCCACAAAGCTCCGAGATATGGGCTGCTCTTATATATTATTTACTATCAAGCAAATTGTATAATGATAAAAAAAAATGGATTTCATTTGCAACAGGTCACATGCGGAAACATTTAGATATGTCAAGAAATTTATCTAGGTGGATTAACCTTTTAGATAAAAAACTGGAAAGGTAAATGAAGGCTCATTTAACGAGGTGGGTTTAATACCTGCCCTGTTTCTTCGGCATCTGTCACAGAGCCACATTTATTTAACATTATTAAATTAGTTAGATAATTTGCATCAATTTTGAAAAAAAGAGGTTGAATTATTGTTTTTCAAATAAGTGATAGCAACAGTACATAGTGTGATCAACTCTGACTGAATTTGGTCTTAATTATTTGTGTAATCTCCATATTTTTTATCAACGTGTGTTTTTTTGGCATATTTTATCTGATTTTTTTGGCATAACTAGTGTGTTTATTGTTTAATTGAATTTTTTAGAAAGGTAAATCTTACATTTTAAGATTGTCAGGTAATCTTTTTTTTTTGCATGAATTTATATCTTTTTATTGAACTCTTTCTTTACAATTATATAAATCATAAAAAAATGTTTGTCTGTTATTAAATCATTGTATTTGATGCATTGCATTTTTTGGTGTTACTATAGTGTTTTTATATAAACCAGAAAAAACATTTTTGTCTAAATTATATCAGATGTTTTGTTAAATTATGGTGTTTTTACATTGCATATTTTTTATCACTGTTTTTTTATATAAATCATGATAATAAAAATAAAATATGAAGTATATACTTTAATTTTAATTATCTGTGCATACAATATCAGGCATCCTTCTGAATACAGCTAGAAACTTTTCTCCATTATTTCTTGTAACTTTCTGGCCCTCCTCAGTGCTCTCATAAAGTTTGTCAACTATTGGATCATTTTTCTGAAAAGTTAATTTAGTAACAAAGATTTTATAAACATCTACTTGTATTCATAATTTTTATTATATATTACAATTTATTATACAAGGTAAGGGAGAAAGATTGTCAAGATATTTTTTAATATCTTGCAAAAAAACTTGTCATGTATGTATTTCTGCATCAAGTTGGAAAAGGAATTGGGATTCCTTGTTTTATTTTAAAAATCGGATAAATTACCTGTCATTCCTATGTTCTACTCAAAAGGTTATCTTCTACATTATCTGTGGTGGTTAAGCAAACAAAGGCAGGGAGCACTAGTGGCCCTTGCATCTAATATAATATACATAATTTTGTGAGCTTCCCTGAATTTGTAATTAAACAAAGCTTACCAAGTCCTCATTCTGCAGCCTTTCAAACAAAGGATGTTCATCAAAGTGCAGAACCATCCATTCATGCAAATCTTGAACATCTGTGATAGTATATACAATTCCCTGGAAATATTGTAATAAATTGAGATTACACAGATTTAAATCTGTATATATGCCCTAACAATAATGATATTATAAATGTGAAAGTGTGTTTGTTTCTTTATCTATCTTTCACGTCAAAATGTATATTATATTCTACTAAAAGTAGGTAGTAATTCTTACCTGTTCAGCTAATACATATGCATATTCTGACAGCAGCCACTTATTTATAATGCGCCATTTGTGCTTTGCTTTCTTAAAGTGAGGATCAGGATAAAGGAAGAACATTTTCTTCAACTGTAACAAAGTATAATATATAAAGTAATTATTAAATACCATTTGAGAGTGAACACTGTTACTGGTGTCTCTAGACACAGCGCAAGGTATAAAGGCTGTGAAGGTGTGTTTGTGTGTTCTACCATCACATCAAAGGCTGTAAACTCAGGAGAGGCAGGCAGAGACAAGAAAAAGTTATTTACTATCTCTTTCTCCTTGATATTTATCACACTTCTCATAGATTTACATACAGCCATATACTTCATAGGCATAAACAAATTGTGGCTGTGTAAACTCACTAACCAGTGCAAGAAGGAATGGAATGCACTTGAACCGAGACTTGTTAAGAAAAATAATAAGACTACCTACTATATTTATTTACCTGGCCTTTGTGAAAGAAGTTTGGCAAATACTTCATTGCATTTGTCCTTAGAACAGCAATATTTCCATATTGACCAGGTTGTTGTACTCTAAGTGCTTCTATCTTGTCATTTACATAATCAGATACTTTAACTCTTATTTCCAAACCCAATATTAAAGTGCTTGGAAACATTGAAGATAATGTCACTGTAAATAAAATAAACCATACAATACTTATATACTGTCCTATATCCATAATTTGTATGGGGATAAACTATTCCACCCATAATTCCTATTCAATAAAACCCATTGAAAAAATAACAGCTATTACACTTCGATATATTGAATAAGTAACTATATGATAAATTACAGTGACACAGGTGGATTATTTACAGAGAAATTGGGAATAGTTTATCTCAGAAAAATTATGGATATAGGAGAAGCCTTACCCATTAGAAATATTAAACAATGTGAATGAGACATGCATGGATGAGGATGACCTTTATTCACCACATTATTTTAGCCTATCATTATTTGTATGACTACATCATGAAGAGGGCATGTACATTAACTTATTTATTAGTAGGTACTCACTTAATAAACCACCATATCCACACCCAACATCCAAAAACTCAACACCTTTCTTTTGGCCATCTTTCAGCATAGGATATAATGGTGACCAATCAAATTCGTCAGGGTTAATGGGACTAAAATAAAATTACACATTGTTTTGAGAATTATAACACTGCTATGTAGACAATAAAATACTTGTTGTTTATTTTTTTTACATGAGCAATAGTATAACTTAGGACTTACTAGTCGAAACAGTGATCAGCGATTGGGTTCGAGTGAGCTCGTTGGCGATAATATTTCTTTTGGGGAAGAGCCATTGCTTACGACAGAGTAGGTACCAGGTTGTACCAGGTCAGGTCACCGACTATATAAAAAAGTACTTTTTGGTCACCGACATAAACCTAAACTGAAATATAATGTGCCCGACTGAGGATGTAAAAACGATGTAAATGCAAATATCCTTTTAGATTTTAATTTCTTTATAATATATTACGATAACCACAGAACATGTCGAAAATACCACAGGCAAACATTTTATATAACCTATAAATCTGTATATTTACAAAATCAAAATTGGTTGATGTTGATTGACTAACACTGACTGACGGACGACGGGACGACGGACGAACGACTGACATTTTTTATCTTTTTTTCAGGAAAAGACAGAGGTTTATATTATACAGCCTAGTCAGTTTATTTATTCAAGTAGAGGGTATTATATTTTATTATAATTATATTTTTGTTGGTAGAGAATAAAATATTACAGAGATACTGGGGAAGTATAATCGCTCAATAGCAAATTAACTCTGGAATTAAATTAAAATGTTATTTAATAGATAAGATGTAATAAGCTTATTTATAATTAAAATTAAATTAGATACGTATTATCTATAAATAAATATTATTTTAGTTTAATGTAATTATAATAATAGTCGAATCGATTTTGAACCTTCGACGATTGCAAACAAAAAATACTGTCAGTCAATTTATGAAAAATCACAGAACAATAACATGAAAGAAAAATATGAAAATCCAAAATTGAGGGAAATATTATCATTAATGTTTATTATTTTATTTAATTAATTGTGTTAACATACACTTTCTGTGAAATGCCAATATATTAGTAAGTGGTTTGTGTTAAAACATTTTGGAAATCAAGTCGGAATAGAGGCTTCTATAGAAGGTAAGAATTTATGTATAATAATTAGGGTTTAGGGAGTTAATAACATGCTATTCTTACAGTTTCTAGTATTGGTTTTGTTTTATAAAAGTACCAATTTCTGAATACAAAATGCTATTTTAGTTTTATTTTATTTACAAGTTTTCTCGCATATAAGTAGTATGTGTATATTTTGAATACCTACGTAAATTACAATAATTATATTGGGATTTCAGCTACTTTTAGTGCTACCCTTTTAAAATTAAATAGGTACATATTACATATTAGTCATGGGTGTAGGTAGCCAGGTAAATCAAAAAAATATAGATATACCATCACTAAATCAAGAGGTTTTTTTTTTATTTTGCCCCTGAATTATCACATAGACATTATAAACAGCCAGATCATCATATATGTTCAGTAGTTTTTATATGAAGCAAGATTTGGTTTGTATGGGTATACTCTCTAACATGCTTTTCAATATGGCGCAGACTATGTTATTCTGTTTGTGTTTGCAAGAAATGCAAATCACTCGCCACCACTGATAGTATCAGATGTCAGTAATCCCATTCCATATTTAATCATCCAGGGTACTCTAAAATTCCTGGGAACCCTAGGGTACACAGTGGATGACATAAGTTATCCTCATAACAATTCATCCATTAGGTATCCTATTTGTAATCTTAACTATGTTATAAATGCAAAAATGTATTTATTTGTCTTCTTTCACGCCATAGACAATGTGTTGGAGGTGATTTTTTGCACAGAGATATCTGGAGGGCCAGAGAGTGACATAGGCTACATTTTATCTCATTCCCCTGGGAAATTTGATAAGTAGCTTTTTTTTATAACTGACTGAATCCTCTAAATAAATCAACATACATGAATATTTATTCATTAACTAGCGGACTCGGCAGACGTTGTCCTGCCCAAACGTTGGCTTGCCTGCACTACCCCTACCCCTACCCTACCCCTACCCTACCCCTACCCTACCCCTACCCCTACCCCTACCCTACCCCTACCCTACCCCCTACCCCTACCCCTACTCCTACTCCTACCCCTACCCTACCCCTACCCCTGCCCCTACCCTACCCTACCCTACCCTACCACTACACCTACCCCTACTCCTACCTCTACTCCTACCCCTACTCCTAGGCAAAATTAAGTTTCGCGAAGCCGACCAAACTGAAAGCAGTACTACTAATGATCTATCAAATTACTTAAATTACATTTAGTGACTATTCAATTTGGTCGCGTTCGCGATATTATCACTTTTGTTGAGTGTCGGAACGCGACATTAGATTCTCCAACACGCACGCGAATTTTAAATTTGTGCGGTGACATTAGGAACACATCTACATTGCATAGACAACAATGAGTGCTTTTAATTTAAAATTAACTTTATTGAATAGCAATAAGGTTCAAATTGACTCTGTTATTATGGGAAAAAGAAAAGGGCTGTTTTTAGGGGTTTTTCGGCAATTATTCGAATTGTCTCACCTTTAAAACCTTCCCTGGATATCTAGGAATATTTTAAGACTAAAATCAGCCAAATCGGTTCAGCCGTTTTCATGTTATGTCGTGACAACGGAAAACGGGTTTCATTTTTATATATATAGATTACCTATATAATTTGTGCCTTTAGAATCCTTAGCTCTGATCTTTTTCATTGTATATACTTTGCAAAGATAAGCAGTTCATAACATTGTTCAGTTCATGGAATTATATAATGTAGTTTGATATTCACAGACATACCTACTGCATGACAATGTTACCTTGAGACCAAGCTCAATAACTTTAGGTATATGGATTAATGTCAGGTGTCAAGTTATTTCCAGTGGCTTGTACAAACTCTAATTCAGTCATGCTTAGGTATTTGTTGTCTCTTGGGATATTAATGGAACTACTGAACCAATTCCAAAAATGTTTTCAGTATAGAAAGCTATACTATCCCTGTAATTTTTTTTATTTTGAATGGGCGAAGCTAGGTAGGGAAAGGTAAAATAATAAATCTCCTCTGTTAATTACCTTAATAAATAAAAATGTGTCATATTGAATGCTTTCCTCCATATATGTCATGATAAAAGAAACCTTTGAATATTTTATTGATGTTTCATTTTATTTTTTATTGAAAATAAAAAAATTGCCTATTTTACTGAATTTCTAGTGGACATAATTTCTGCTATCATTATAGGATCCATAAATGTTTTATTGCAATACAATGTCATGGTTAAGTTCAAATTTAACATTTTATTGGTCAACACCTATTACTAGAACATACCTATGTTCTGATGTTTGGTAGCAGCCCTGATTTAAATATATTGTTAACATCAATTTCAGGATTAACTGGTGTGTTTAGGATAGCTGGATAGCACCTTCAATAAATTGGTACTTATTTCTTTTACTGTTAAGAATCTGGCTTATGGCCAATCTTGAAAGAAAATCACTTCTTTTGTTTTATTAACTATTTTATTGTCTTGCTCATAACAATTGAGCAACTCAGTGAGTGATTCAGCGTCCTCCGATACGCACGTCGCGGCAGTTTTCCACCGCACGCCGCGCAACTAACTCGTCGCGAAATGTTATCAAACACACGTTCACGTTACAGTCCTCATTGTGTTACAATTTAAATTAGTGTCAATCATGAAGAAGAGCGAGTCTCTGGAGGGGGGCAAGTGTGGCCACCCTAACCGGTCTCGTTTACTTACCGATAGTGTATCATCCGATGATTGTCCGGAAGGGGAGAAGTTGCTGAGAAACGATGATCATGTTCGAGTTATGGTCAAGGGTCGCAGGCAGTCCTTGACGGCGCCGCCATCGCCTTGCGACTCCCGGAAGAAGCATCGTCATCATAATTACATGAATCACCTGCATCACCTTATAAATTGGCGCGATATATGGGGCGGGGAACCCCACAAAGGCCACGAGGTATACAAATAATAAGATCTGTAGTACAGATTCTGTACTCAAACTGTTGCATTTAATAAACTCATTTATGTTCCTAACACATTAATTTTCAATTTAATTTATTTATCTACTGTCTTTCCAGCGATCTTGATTATCTTGAGTATTCCAATTCCATTTCATTGTAAAAGTTTAAGTTCATTTGGAGTGTGCAGTTTTATTGATGCAATAAGCACGTACTACATGTGTTTTGTAAATATTTGGAACCCGCACATACTTCGATCTAGTTACAGTTGAGTAAACAACTTTGGCAGTGGTGCTGCTAAACCAATATGAGGGACAATTCTCTTTTATCACGTTAAAATAAGGATATGTAAAGAAAACTATGTAGGTAGTTCTTTACGTTTCACCAGAATATTTTTTGGAATCGTTTTCATCGCCAATATACAAGTGCACAATCAAGCTTTATTAATTTACTAGCTTGTAGAAAAAGAACTAAAATTATCTCGTATATCATATACAAGCTCTTCCCCATCCAAAACTGCCAGAACATCAACTATTTATTCTCCAAGGTTCATCCAAATCAGCGAGAACTATGCAAACTTTCGCATTTGTAATATTAGTAGTATTTCAATAATTGAATTACGTCTGCGAATGCATTTTCTCAGTATACAAATGTGCTATTAAAATTTGTGATCACGCGTAATCGCATTGACGTGTCTGCTACTCTGCTCTACTATAAATTAAAACAATAAACGAGCCGCGCGCTCTCGATCCAGATCTTACCAGTCGTTTTAATTTGTTAAATATTATTGCTTGCCACTTGCCACATACAATTCTAGCCTCAATTGACTCAATTAATTGTTATGGGACGTGTAAAAGTAAATACGGCTCGGTACTAGAACGCTAGAGTATCTAACTATATATCTATCATCACGCCTTTTATCCCAAGAGGTAGGCAGAGACATTGAGTGCCTTTGCTACGATCTTGCTTGACACACCTCTTTCGCTTCTTTTATATGCATCATACCTTTCATACATGTTCGGCGACTGTGTCTACTTTTAATATTGCTCAATAATTGTTTTATATGTTCATTAAAAGTACACTTAGGTCGTCCTCTGCCAGCATTTCCTTTCACTTCTGCCATATAAACTTTTTTGTCAATTGTGATTTAGTCCATTGCAATAAGTCTATATTAACTTTGACCACACTTGATCCTCTTTTGTCAACAAATAACTTTAAAAAAACACAACCTTGGTATACCCTAGCGTACCAAATGCAAATAGGATTCTGCTTTTTATGACACTAGAAACCAGCTGTAATTAGAATAAATCAATACAACTATTCCATCTTTCAGGGGCTATCAGTCTATGTAGCCTATAGACATTAGGTAGAGCGTTGGACTTGATACCAGGTGGACCCGGTTTCAACCTTCATGTGACAAATCTAGGTCCATTAGTGTTTAATATGGGCAACTGAACACTGTTAGTGGTTTATCTGGCCACACCGATAAAGGCCGTGAAGGTGTATTTTTCTTTGTGTGTTTTGGACTATATGGCGATGTAGTTACGTCATGCAAAGATATGTATTCCTCTAGTGTTTTATTATCAAATTATATTTTTTACAATGTTACCAGAAGTGTCTTATTTATCAGATACATAATTAAATTTACATTATTTTTTATTGCGTGTACCGCGTACAGTACAGATCATTACAACTGATGTTTTATTTCACATATTTTAAACTAGTCTTTCCGCCCCCGGCTCTGCCCGTCGATATATTCGAACAATATAAAATATAGCCTATGTCTCTTAAGGATATCCTAGCTTTCTATTAGTGAAATAATTTTTAGAATCGGTTCAGTTATAGACTTTCAGCACCCGGCTCCGCCCGTGAATATATTCGAACAATATAAAATATAGCCTATGTCACTATGTCGTAGCTTTCTATTAGTGAAATAATTTTTAGAATCGGTTCAGTTATAGACTTTCAGCACCCGGCTCCGCCCGTGAATATATTCGAACAATATAAAATATAGCCTATGTCACTATGTCGTAGCTTTCTATTAGGGAAATAATTTTTAGAATCGGTTCCGTAGTTTTTTTTTTATTCATTACAAACAAACATACAATAATAATAAATATTTTACCTCTTTATAATATTATAGTATAGATAGATAACGCGCTTGTTACCCAGTTGTTGAGAGATAATGTAAGGACGAAGTCCATATCTTTGAAAGATGAAATTATGAACGCGTAGTTTTTAGAGAAAATTAGCAAGTCAAATAAGATTTTAAATCTAATCACTATTTTTAGTACTTCACCATATTATTTAAATGTAAAAATAAGTAGATAATATCCTGAAAAAATTATCAATTTTCATTCAGTATTTTCGAAACCTGTTCTGTACAAACATCCAAACAAACAAAAATATAGCATATCCGGCGTAGATATTATATTTATTTCCAAAGATTTGTATTGCATGTCATATATTTGTACTATCTTGCAGCATCGCATAGTTATTTGGTGAAGGTGCATTTTGCTCTGAGTATTTGCCAATACCGGGAGATTGGCACCGTTGTTAGCATTGATCTATTGCATTACGATTGTCACAATTACATTCTACGAGACGCGATAGCTTGAATACGACCAATAAACGATGACAGACCGCGTCCAAACTATTTTACGACTATCACGCTTCATTAGATTTACTGAGTTTGTATCGACCATGATGGACAATAATGGCCTTTGGACGGTGGACATTATTTTGATTGTTCTTGACTTGTGATTTAATGATACAAAAAATATTTAACTAGACACGACGCAGTTTATTTAGATAAGTACTGAGATAGACTTCTCGTGCTTCGGAGGGCACGTAAAGTCTGAAAATAAAATATTATCAAGTCTGTTAAAGAAGTGGCATACAGTGTATGTTACCCGATTTTGATTGTTTCTTTTTTAATCGACTGAGAATAATTCTTTCAGATTACCCCATTTTTGTTTTGGTGAAAATTGGTTCTGTAGTTTTTCTCAAATTTTGAAATGATTTTTCAGGGAATTTAATCATAACTTTGCTGATTTCGATGATTTTGTTTGTAATGATCAAATTAGAAACTACCTCTAGCCCTACATTTCACTACTAATTAAAAAAGGAAAGAATTATGTCTTTGTGTGGGTTGCTTTCGGTAAATTGAACCCCTAAGTTCTGATAAAAATATTCAAGATGTCTACTTCTATCTTTGGTAGAGTTTCACAATTTGTATAGGTAGCTAATTATCGCAAGAGGTGTTGATCAAATTCATTTAGAGTTCGCATGCAATAATAAGTCATGGAATAAGTTCATCGTACCCTATATTTCTTCTTGAAGGGATTCGGCATTATTTTCCATCGTAACTTTGACACCAACCGTCTTCAAGTTATACCACGAATTATTTTATTATTCCTTTCTTTTCAGTGCACAGTTTTTGAAGTCGAAACTTTAAGAAATCCATGTTTATTGTGTAACGCTAAGGGAAAACGACGTCAGGGGGCTTAGACAATGTAGGTACTACTAAACGAATAAAATGGAATGTAGAATTGATAACTTTAAATGTATGGGACCGACTGAAATACAACCACGTGACCTAACGAAACTGTCGTTTACTATGACAAAACCAAGGAGTTTATATACTGCTTGTAGAAAAGGAAGTAATTATGTCATTAACCGACTTCCAAAAAAAGAAGGAGAAGGTTCTCAATTCGGACCGTATTTTTTTTTTATGTATGTATGTACATCGATAACTCCGCCAATTGTGAACCGATTTTCATGGTTTCTTTTTTAATCGACAGATAATTCTTCCGGATTGGTCCCATTTTTCTATCATAAAAATTGTTTCATTAGTTTTTCAGAAATTTTGAAAAAACTGACTTTAAAAGTACATTTTTCTTGATATCTCGATAAAATAAGTACCGATGTTGACAACTTATTTTTTTAAGACATTATAATTTCTCGACATTATCTCACAGACATATGACGAAAATCGGTTCAGTAGTTTTTCAGAAATTCAGTAATTAATTTCTGTTTACGGCTGAAAATTATGTATCAGAAAAAGCCTTAGCAACGGTTGCTATTGACACGAAGTTGTCAATTTTCGTGACGATAGTCTAGCGGTTAAATGTAATGGGGAGTCATAGGATGCACAAGCACATGGTTCAAATCACATCCACAGCGTTTTTTTTTTTTAATTTTTCATCAATATTTTTTTAGTTGCGTTATTATTGTCTCTCAAGGCAGCAAAATCACTTAAAAGGCTAAAATAAACCTTTTTAAAAAAAAGTGCACCGACTTCGAAAATTTGCACTGAAAAGTAAGAAATAATAAAAATTTCGTCGTAGAATTTGAAGACGGTTGGTGCCAAATTAGAAACAACTTAGTTCCCAAATTCACTAATCTAGACAATTCATTAGGAACCTACGATCATCAGTACATACAAACATAGATAATATTGAACAGATCTTTATCTTCTTAGATATTTACTTAGTTTTGTATCCTAATTTGGCACCAACCGTCTTCAAATTCTACGACGAAATTTTTATTATTTCTTACTTTTCAGTGCAAATTTTCGAAGTCGGTGCACTTTTTTTTAAAAGGTTTATTTTGTCTTCAATTATATCTTTCGTGAACGCAAAGTTAGCGTCTGTCCACCTGATAACGCTAAAAAAAATGGCGAAGGAATCCCGGTTGTTTTTTCGGATTTATTATTATTTAAGTAGTTAAAATGCATAAATTCAGCTTCTTATACTTATACTTTTCATATAATTATTATAATTCGGTTATAAGTTTCTGCAATAATATTATGATTTAGCGTAAGATAATAGAATACTAGCGTTCATACATTGTCTAAGGGGGCAGGTATCTATTTCTGCTTCATGAGATCCACGGATCCACATTATGGAATATTCTGCATATTATGGTCAACGTACTTTGAACCGTAAAACGAGAGTAGTAATTTAGTTTGGCCTATAATCACGATTACGATAACCTTTCGATTAGTAGGGGCTTTTACCCGTATATTAACTAACCTTGCAATTATACGCAGTCTAGGACATTATTATTTCCTATTTCCTAGTTTTTACTATGTAAGTAGGTACTTGTAAGTAATCGAACAAGTTCTTATCTCGGTAGATCGGTACACATCATAACACTTATTGCACTCACTGAAGGCTATAAAAGTTAATATAGCAAGTGCCTTGCAAGGCCTTGGCTAATGGAACCCTATCAACCATGAACGAGGCTATAACGCGCCAGTTGGGTAATAATAACACTTGTAAACCACTCTGGTTGAGGCAACACTCTAAATGACACATTTTAACTGCTCTACTTTGCATTGTCATAAAAAATAATTCTTGCAATTATATGTGCATTGTATACTTGCATTCTCGAAATTTCTCCATGAAAACCACAGCATTGTGCATACTATTTTGGGTAGGAAAATCCATTGTCAGACGTTTTCTGGTGATCTCTTTTAGCAGACATCAGACCTAAAATAGCAGAACGTTTTTTGCCAACAGGTGGTGTAGAATTCCTATCAAAACCTGGTTGACCATGCACCCACTTTTAATAACATAGCATATTCACATTAAATATGTATCTACGGTTAAGGTCTTAATGGTTTAAAATAAATGTGCCATTGTACTTGAGCTGTTTTTATGTTCAGCTCGAGTAACGCTTTAATAATAGTAAATAAACGTCTCATACTTAATTAATTCAGTTAATTAACTGGTTGAGCTTCTCATGATAGGTAGCAGATTTGTAATACATACAATACAGTTGCTCAATCATGGCTCAACGGCTGAACGGATTTTGATGAAAATTGGAGGATAAATGGTTTGTCGTGGATAGCACAAGGAAAGAGCTATATTTTCAGGCGCAAAGCTACGACATAATTTCTTTTATTTTGTTATATTTCCATGGGGGTGAAACCGCGGTCAAAAGCAAATAAGTAACACAAATAACAGCCACATTAACAATATTAACAACACAAAGCCTGTCGCTACTGACGCAATTATGTAGGTGGTACATACAACCAAATTATCCACATAAATAATATTTTGGTTTGTGTTTGTCATGAAAATAACAAAGTACTAAGTTGTTATTCTACTTCTAGCCACTAATGGAAATTTAAAAATAGAACTGTTGCTACTTGTTACCTATTTTATCAGACCTTGAAAGCTGGGGAAACACTTCGGAAACGGATGTTGAAGGAAATTAATCGTCCGGGACTGTTGGATACAGAATATTGAACTTATTTGGTTGGGTAGTTCTTGTATATTGAAAATAGAGCTCAATTCAGTTTGATGCACCATAAGTTCGGCATTTATACCATGCGTCGGGGTTCTAGATCTCAGTTCATAGAAACAATCGTAGATACTAGTAACAGGAAAGGTTCCAATTCGACTAACTGATAAGTGATAACAATACTTGTTATCGATAAGATTGACTAACTTTAGATTTCTAACCGGTGTCGTAGTTTTTATCTGCAATCGGTATTTTTTACATTGTTGTCGTCAACGAATAATTTTGTTAGCACATGGACGGACACTGTATTTTTTTTACAATATCCACATTATAAAGGAATTCCTTATCTCCTAATAATTTATACTCACAGATCCACTAAATTGACGTTATTGCACTTGTTTTTCTTTGTAAATGAAAAATACCTATACCTTGTACATTGTAAGAACCAACGAATGAGGTGGTTATCTAAAACAAAAATACTCGAAATAATTTTCCGATCATATTTTATTCAACCAATTTTTTTTTGGCTAAGTATTCATTTTGAAAGTAAATCCAGTACACTTTACGAATCGAACGCAAGACCAAATAATGAAATAGCAATACAGAAACTTATAATAAAATTATAAATTTTCGATTGGATTTACGTAGTAAGCTTACTGTAATTAGGGTTGTAACACGAAAGAAAATAATAAGCAGATGTTTTATTGTAAAATCTGTTTTCGCCAATTTATTTATTACTTTCATGCTCTATATTTAAATTTAATACCAATGTGTCATTATCAAATGGTATCATATTTTACCTTGCGGTCATAATCAGTCAAAATTATATTTTTTGTTTTTCTAACAATTTTATATTCTATTTGAATATTTCGAACCGAAATTGTACCAAACCTGTACATTGAACAAACTGTCATTCGTTGGCTCTTACAATGAAAATAGTGTAGCAAGCAATTTGTTGCAATGTTGTTGTAGAACCCAAGCCCTTCGTTGAACATTCCAATTTGGTCATTGTATTTAGCCAGTAACCGTCTCGTCGAAGAAGGACGTGATAATCAACATAGGTATTTAATTTCTTCCAAAAAAATTATGTCAGGCCATCACGTATGTTTGCACGTTCGAGAAGCGTTAGCATACTCATTAGTGTAATGTATATAGATAGACATGTCGCACCATGTACCTCACATTGAGCTTGTTATTAAAATCCATGTTTCAAGCTGTTTCCGACAGAAAATATTCGTTTATGCATCCATTATGAAACTGCGTTGCAATAAAGATATTTTCAGAATGATTGCCTTAATGCCTTTGTGTATGTTGCAAGTGTTGTGTGGTAGGATCGATATCTATAAGGCGCAACACTACGATTGTGTATGTATAGAAATGTAGCAATGAAATATTTCTTCCATACATGCTCAAAATATGTGTACAATAAAGAAAGTTGCTAAAAGTTAAATTATTTACATGTATTTGACAACTGATTCGTAAATGAATTAAATCTTGACAAATCTTTCAGAAATTAGGGAGTCAGATCCACAACTGTTTCAGTAGCTCTGTAGCTTGCGGAACATTTTTCATCGCAATCTGATCACTGAAGGAAAGAGATGTTGCCATAAATCATTATTTGACCCCCAATAAGTATTTAGTATTGTATCATTTGAATTTTTATACATTAATTTCGGAAAATAAACTTATATTCAGAATGTATCATTAATCTTGCTACATCTGACAGAGGTGTGCCTATAATCCGTGTTATATTATTATGGATTTTATCTTATCTGACAAAGGCACGAAACTAAAAGATTTAAGATAGTGAAATACTTGGATGTGTTTACATAAACGTGAAACGTGCCAATGTCACATAATTTCCTCGCTCTGTTTTCTCTGTAGCAAAAAAAAAGCAGGATTCCAATTCCTAATAATAAACCGGGGCTTTTTTAATACCTCATATATGGCAACTGAAAATGAACAAAGATTTACTTTTAAAATACCTATATTGTTTATTTATTATTATTAACTAGCGACCCCATCCCGACTTCTCATGGGTACAATATGGATTTACAACAATTTGAATACCTAACCTACATAAAAACGCTTATTTATAACTATTTATCTATTGGAGATAGATATATGCTAACTTTTCCCCGACTTGATTTACTTACACTGTTAATGCTCAGCTCCTAAAACACAGCGTTATGTCATATGGAATTCTTGTGTGGGGTAATGCCGCGGATGTAAATAGTATTTTTATTTTACAAAAAAGGGCTATTCGTGCTATATACAAAATGGGTCCACGAGAGTCACTAAGGGAAAAATTTAAAAGTATTAATATAATGACTGTGTATGGTCAGTATATATTTGAAAATTTAATGTATGTCCGTAAAAATATTTCTACATTTAAAAGAAATAGTGATAGGCATAATGTAAATACAAGAAGTAAACATAAGCTTGCACCGCTCTCTGCTAGGCTCCATAAGGTTGAAGGTTCATTTAAATGTTGTTGTGTGAAATTTTATAACAAACTTCCAACCCATGTACAAGATTTGTCTATTAAGAAATTTAAATTATTTATTAAAAGTAAACTTTTGTCCAAAGCATATTACCATATAGATGATTATTTGAAGGATGGTAAAGCTTGGGACTAAATTGTTATACCTACCTAAATGTAACTTTATTTTATTTATTTTGATTTGACGTTGATAAGCAATCCATGGATTCTACATCAATAAACATTATTTGATTTTGATTTTGATTTTGATAAATGAACCTGAATGAACCTATCTACTCATTAAAATCCGTTCAGTAGTTTTTGCTACAGACAGACAGACGCGGCGGTGGACATTGTTTTATAATATGTAATGATTTATATGATAAAATTAAAACACGATTAATTAAAATTTCTTCTATAAAATGTAATCCCAAATAGCCTCTGATTTATTCACATTTTCACCTAGCATTTCAAAATGGCAACGACTTTATCTAAGATACTTTTGTATGTTTCAATACAAACTTTGACGAAAAAGTATTTTATTTCTCGTCTTATTTTTTTTATCTAAATCGTTTAATGTTGCTTAGCTTAGCCCTAATCTGTGACTGTCACTCTTCGTCTGCGGTAATGCTATTGTACCTAAATTCGTGGTGGCTTATTATCAGAAGCAACCACTTACAAATAGCCAATTTTCATGAATTTAGTATCACTTTCAGCACTGAGCTAACCCTTGAATTTAGATTTGTGCACTTTGGTCTTATTATTTGAGAGGAATTTGTGACCTAAAACTTTCGCTTGACGGAATTTGACGGTCAGAGTAACTAATTGCACATGCACAAGGCTTGTGGACTCAGTTTTTATAATTAACTATCTACACTTCTGAAGAAATAAAAACCTTAAACTACTAGGTAATAATATAAATATTCATGTTTATTATAATGTATTGGTTTGTTTTGTACAGATAACGGGTAGGGCAAAAGTAATCACCCAATGTTCTTTTGCTGTAATTTTTTTTTATAGAAAAACTTTGGTTCTGATTGTAAAATTTATTTATTTAATCCATTAGAATTTATTCCATCAAGTTGAGAAAATAATGTCGACCAAGTGGCCGCCGCCAGAGTTGATGACCTAACGGGCTTTTTTTATGGCATTTTCCAACACTTGCCAGAACTTCGGGCGACAGGTTCTCGCATTCCTGGCGAATATTCTCCTTAAGACGCTGGATAGAGCCAACGACCTTGAGAGATGGCACCGCCCCCACGCGGGTACACATACACACCAAACGACGTGGCTGCCACTAATAAATTTAGCATCAGGCTGCAGCCGGTACTGTCGGTACACGAGCGCTTACACGCGTGCAGTGCGTACATAAAATCTCGAAAATGAGAATAAAGGAACTTGCTGAAAATTTTATATAAAAAGTATATTGCTAGATAAAAAATCTGTCAAAAGATCAGAATCATTGCATGCATTTTAGTACTGTTTCTAGACAGTAAAATATTTTTTTAGAGGAACATTCGTGATTTTTTTCTATCGAATCAATATAGTTGTATTATGTTTTGAACACAGTATCTTAATAACGCATAACCTCAAGAATATCATATATTTTTTTGATTATGGTCACTGCAGTGGATCATGTACTTTTACGCATCATAAAACTCGCATTTAGTTCTATACATCCTCTTAAGGGCTTCAAGAGTCTGAGGCTTGTTGACGTAAACCCGCGACTTCAAAAAACCCCATATAAAGAAGTCTGGAACGGTTAAATCGGGTGATCTGGCCGGCCAGTGCAAATCACCAAAACGAGAGATTAAGACGAGGAACGACTCAGAAATTTTTAATCGTAAGCCACGCCCTAGACTCGTGGTTCAAGCGCATGAGTGGTTCGAGCGCAACGATCACGTCATGCAAGAAAACGACGGCGCTTTGTCCGTTCTTGCTGCAGAAGTGAGAAGGGCATAATGTGTCGCTTCTCGGAATAAATGACGTAAGCGGCACATTACAAATAAATAATTTATTAAAACACTAGCATTCCGCCCGCCCCCGGCTTCGCCCGTGGATATTTACGAACAAAATAAAATATACCCTATACCTACCCCTACCCCTACCCTTATCCCTACCCCTACCCTTATTCCTACCCCTACCCTTATCCCTACCTCTACCCCCACCCCTACCTCTATATCATTTTCGCTTCGAAAATTAGCCATTATTTGTCGTAAAAAGTAAATGACAAAAAAATGTTATTGTGGGATATCCATAAGAGATAGACATATACCATCGCGGAGTTTTCTGTAGACCTTTTCAATGTGTACAATACTTAGTACATTATTTTGATAAATCTCGTAGGGTTCAGCCTGCGTTTGCCATGTAAGCGGAAAAAATGTAATTATTTACGACATCACATTAGAAACCTCAAAAATAACAGTATTTCTCCACTATTTAATGGATGTTATTATACATATGAACCTTCCTCTTCAATCACTCTATCTATTAAAAACCGCATCAAAATCCGTTGCGTAGTTTTAAAGATTTAAGCATACATAGGGATATAGGGACAGAGAAATCGACTTTGTTTTATACTATGTAGTGACGATCACATGCAGGGAAAAATCTTCTTCATCAATACTAGGTACTGAAATTACCTACAGATTCTTTCCCTTCAGAGTATTGGTCGTATGACAAAAAAGGTGTTTTTGAAGAGGTGATTTCAAAAATTTAAGTTATCGAGAAAATTTTCAGCAATCATGTTTTCATCCTACACAATACTAGATAAAATCCTCTAGTTTTCGATGCCCAAATTGTATGTTCATAGCATTCGTAAAATTCGGGAATTTCAGTTCAGCAATCAACCAAAATTATTCGTTCCTCCCCTTAAGCGACCCGGAAATGCTTCCTTCAGAATTATTCCGCGTTCTTGGTGAGTACACCGATTCATGGCTTGTCGATTTGTATTCTGCGTTTGTTTACTTCACAAATGTCAAAACCGGATTGACATTTGGCGCCATTTGCAAAAGTTATAGCGTTTTCCAATAGAGTGATTACTTTTGCCCCACCTTGTATATCACAGACTGGTGACTGGTATAGCATATTTTTACTTTTTAAGTTCACATAAGACATATTTCTTTAATTTTTATCAGAATCGATGTAAGATCGCCGAGTTTATAGCCTGTGACATACGGATGCACGCATGGGGCTCCATTTTCGCCACTTGAAATGAATATTTTATTGCCATATCAATCAAAGGGTTATGAAGATTGTAATTTATATGGGTTCCAAGATTTATTTGTGTCTATCATAGCTCTCAACGTTTACTGTAATTAGGTACGCAACTGTGTAAAATGATCATGTGCTCCGTTGTGATTGTTGATTGATACCAACGAAGACAATGTTTTCTCTCGAAACAAAGTTACATTTACATTAGCTGCATAACAATAAACATACTTAGTTAACGTGTTTGCTATACGACATGCATGCATGATTATGTCCAGTACATCATTTCAAGGATTTACCGTGCCATAGTTAGATACTATTCGTTCTTAGAAAAAATTATTCAGCATAACGATTATAAATATGATCCATTTGAATTGCATCAGAATTGTTTAGGTATGTACTCACGGCCTCTATACACTTTCAGGTGGTTATAGACAGATAGACAGGTATTTTATTATTACTTAATTCAGATCTGGTGGCAAGCCTGTCGCTGCAGTTTGCTATCGAAGTTTTTTGAGCGATACCCCATGTTTTTTTTGTAAAGATTTGAATTGTTTAGATTCTAGATTAAGCAACGTTATCTGTAAATAAATAAAATACCGTCAAAAATAACGATTTATTCGTTCACCAAAATGATGCCAGGGAGGTTTCTCTATACAAATGCTCTATCTGGAGATTGAACACATTAGTACTCTGACTCGTGACTATATAGTTAACTTCGTGAATAAGACAATAACTAAACTGCAGTCTATGTTTTTCATCATAATGCTAAAAGGTTTACTCAAATTGTTTGTATGTAGCATTCGTATGCCAGTGGAAATTGTGTCTTCAGTTTAAAATGTTGGAAATTATTAAACTTTGGAACATAAAACAAAGGTTCTTATTAAAATATTAACCACAATGTTCGAAAGTCCTATAAAGAGACTATCCATCGAGCTATCATCATTTTCTACGGTATTGTAATATCGGTTTACAGCAATTTTAATACATAAACAAATACGCTTACTACTACTTATCTATTAGAGATAGATATATGCTACCGCTAAATTTTTTGTAGATCATTTTATTCTACACAATTATTTCCTCCATCATTTTGTTATATCTCTGACGGATTAGACAGCATACGCCGACGCCATGAAAACGCGCGGAGCTAACTTTTTCCCCGACTTGATTCACATAAATATAGTTCTAAACATGATTGGACCATGTTTAGAATCTACTTATCTAATCGTGAAACCTATCTAACCGCATCAAAATCCGTGCAGTAATTTGCGTGAAAAGGGCACAGACATACAGACGCGGCGGGAGACTTTGATATATAAATATTTAGTGATAGTGATGAATTATGCTTATAATTAAACAACTACAATTTGAAGTAAGTAAAATTCATACAATATGACACGTAAATATTTTTTTTTCTTCATATAATTGGTGTTAATATTATATTATATCTTTATTGCTATCATATATAGCCGATAAGATAAAGATATTTTTTTAGTCAAAGTAACGCCACCTATCGGTATTGAGTAAAATAAAGAAATGAGGAAGTTTTAAACTTGAATATCTTATGCTCCGGCGCATATTGTAGTTCCACGATCTATAGGTAGATGTCGCCCGCTTTATATAAATGTATTAATATCTCGACAAAACAATATTAATATACATATTTATGTTATATTTTGTGTTATTTCTAAAATGCATACCTACTTTGGTAAACCTTTATTGATATGTTATTTAGCCACATACCCAATGCATAGCCTAGCTAGGTTATGCAACAGATAATCAAATACATTTTAAATTGTTTATTTATAGTCTAATAGAAATAGTCTAGTGTAATAGAAATTATTTCGTGATTACAACATTGTAAGGTAGGACTTACTCTGTGCACCCACTGACAACAGATAACAGCTACAATTTACCTACAATAATATTATTTCAATGAAAATATTATATCTTATCGACACTTCAGTACGTAACCGTCCGGGTAACGTTCATTACATTTCTCTATCTGTTTACAATGGAGAATATATGGAATTTTCTATAAAATCTAATTACCCTCGAATTTTAAATAGTTTTGTGTTAATGGTATGGCAGTTAGTGATGTGTCGGACTAGTGTTTGGACTAAATGTTTAGTTGGTTCGGTTGGGACGGGCCATCTGGCTCGCGCGAAGCGGAGAGACGGCCTCTGATGTTAGCTCCCCGTATGCCAAGAAGATATGGCAGCATATTCCCTTATTACAAGTTTGTGCGGGACACGTACTTGGAGAATATCGATCAGGTATTAAATTTTTCTCTATTTGGTTTTAGTCCGCTATGGTGAAAACCTTCATTTTCCTTCTAAGCGCGACTCACTTCTGCATTGTGGAAATACGTCATTTTTCAACGAACTATAATTTAGTACTTGCATGCAAGTGTATTAGTGCAAAGTGTATTTTGACGCAGGATCGTTGAAAAATTGCCCCCCATCATAAGTTTATTATTGTCATTGTTAAGGTAGCATTCCATGTTATTTAAAGCCCTCTTTCATTGCTTTCCTGCTTTTAGTCTGAAGCGCCCAAACAGATACATTAATTTGTTTGATTATAAGGTTTATTTATTTATTTATTTGTTTTTTTGGTAAAATTTTACAAAACCAACGCATGGCATATGTTACTAAATTTAGGTTTAATAGACGCATTATGTATTTACAAGACAAACTAGACTAAAATTTGTTGTCGGAACACAAAGATTCTTTATAAAAAATCATAAATAAATAAATAGAAATCGCTATATCAGACGCCATTTTGCCGGAAACCGAAACTGATTTTTTAAGATTTTTTAACCAACTTAACAAAATTATTATTATTATTTTTTTAATTAATCGCATTTATCGATGTTACGAATCGAGTCGAATTTTACTCGGGTGTTAAAATTGCACATAGGTTAGCGAGGAGCATAGCGACGAGCGTGGTTTGTATTGTGACAATATAAAGCGCAAGCCGAGCGAGCGGAGCGAGCGGTGCCGCGGTAGCGGCCGGCGCAGCGCCATTCTAGAACATCACAAAATAGTAACTGTAATACTTGATGAGAGTAATAAAGTAATAGTACGGCGCAGCGCCACCTCATAAATATTACTCTCATAAAGTATTACAGTTACTATGATGTTTCTAGAATGGCGCTGCGCCGGCCGCTACCGCGGCACCGCTCGCTCCGCTCGCTCGGCTTGCGCTTTATATTGTCACAATACGAACCACGCTCGTCGCTACGCTCCTCGCTAACCTATGTGTAATTTTAACACCCGAGTAAAATTCGACTCGACTCGTGACATCGGTAAATGCGATTAATTAAAAAAAAAAAAAAAATTTTGTTAAGTTGGTTAACTGTATTTTCTTAAAAAATCAGTTTCGGTTTCCGGCAAAATGGCAGCTGATATAGCGATTTCTATTTAATTATTTATGATTTTTTTTTCAAGAATCATTGTGTTCCGACAAAAAATTTTAGTCTAATTCGTTTCCAAAATTAATAATGTATCAAAAAAAAAATTATAGTAACATAAGTGATGCGTTGGTTTTGTAAAATTTTACCGTTTTTTTATTGTTTTTTATTATTAGATTATACTGATTAGATCATGAAGGCGAAATGTTTTATCGAATGATCCTCTCTATTTAATATGCACATCAACAGTCGGTCAGGTCTATTAATAGTAACTGCATGTACTATTACATCAAGGTATGCCCTTTTAATTAAGTATATGTATTTTAGTGTTGTTTCCGAGGCTGTTTCCGCTAGTATTGACGATACTAGGGCGAGGTGAACGACCACATATCGATGTCTCCCTTATACCGCATTTGTATCTTTATACTAGTTAGTGATGTCCTGGCTGCATATATAAGCAAGATCTACTGAGTTTTGAAAGCGATCTCTCATTTGTCAAAAAACACGTTTGTTAGCTATCTTTTAGGCCCAATTTCTGAAAGTATAGTCAAAATTAATTAGAGATTAGTTTAGTAATAACTGTCAAACCATACAGTTTCACGTAAATAAATTTTAAATCATGTATGGTTTTGACTGTTGTTATTTAAATAATCTTTGAGTTGACTTTTAGAAATAAAAAGATTTTTGAACAAATCAGAGGTCGCTTTCAAAACTCAGTTGGTAGATTTTGCTTACATGCGTCTCGGCTTCGTATAAATATATAATCAGGTTACTTTTTCAGTGCGTACAAATGTCACTTTTATCCAAAACTCTTCCTCAATAAGCGATAAGTCTCAAACCTATCAAATATCCATCAAATAATTGTGATGTCACGAATGTCACGATAATATTCAGACTAGGATTTACACTTAATTTCGCCTGCTATGATTTTGTAATGTTTTGAAAATGTTAATGTAAAAAAAATAAAGATTCCGACGAATTGAGAACCTCCTCCTTCTGTTTTGAAGTTCGGTTAAAAATAAATCCAATGATCTTAGCCGATGAAATTTTTACATTAATAACAACGAACAGTCATGTCCGTTGATATATTTTGGACCTTCTTTGGATATAATAAATATGTATGTAATGTTTGCCCTTGAGATATGATTCACTGACAGATATTAATTACATATTGATTTTGCGTCCATTTCAGTTATCATATCAGTAATAAGTAGATGAATGGATGAATCTATATGAATCACTTGGCGTAGGTCCAATATTACGCGTGTCTGCATGAACGCATCTCGACAACTTCCCCTTGTGTCACATACGCATGTTCGGATTGTAACGGTTGTGCCAACACTCGACGTATGCGCTATTGCACTTCATTGTCAGACAGCTAATTGATGAATCGCTGAAAACAGAAAATTGAAGCGTCTTCACACCTCAAACTAAGGACGCGACGAGCATAGCTTTAAACTAGCCCCCGCGCTTTCGCTTCGCATACGGGTATATAGACTATTTTATGAAATTTTCCGGCATGAAACGTATTTCCTATATAAATATCTAAGGCATGTGACATAGGTTACTCTCAGGATTTCCAACTATCTCTGTGCAAAAAATTGCGTCGAACCGTTGTTTTGTTTTGACATGAAATATAAAACAAACATAAAACTTTGATTTATATGTATTGTAAAATACAAAGTTACCTTTTCCCCAAAATCTTAAGTAGGTACTTATTGTATGTTTTAGTTTAGAAGGTCCTCGATTTTTTTTTCTTCTTTAAACTGATAATTTATTATTCGTATAAGGAAATTGACTATGTACAGTAAACTCTCGATTATCCGTGGGTGGTTTATCCGCTTTGCGGATGATCCGCGGTGCGGATGATTCTCAAAAGTAAATAAATCCTCTTTGTTCATAGTTTTAGTGTTTGTTTTTGTTGTTTTTTATTGATTTCGCGCAACATAAAAGCCGAAAATAGTTAAGTAAGCACATATTTAGACATTTTTACTGTTTAGTTAATTAGTTTATCTTAATTACATTTTTGTATGGAAAACGAACCACCTTAAGGAGCCATAATACCCTAGTTTTGGCGAATTTGTGGGTTCGAAGTAGTTCCAAACCGAGCCGACACTACTATACCCGACATGTCGCTAGTCGCGAATTGTTATGACAGACCCATGACAGACCACATATTTCGTTGCTTTTTTTTAAAATTTGTTATTTTCATAGGCAAATCAATATTTATTTGTAAAGCCAATTAAATAATAATGAAAATTGGTATTTGTCTGTTACGTCTTATCTACTATCAGGTATAAAAAATTAAGATTTGTATGTTTGTACGGGCTAACCTCAGGAACTACCAGTCATAATACGGTTCGCGAGTTTGTTGCTAAATCACGTCTCAACGGAGTTTGATGAAACTTGGAGGATACATTTCTTTGTACCATTTCTACTCAAATGAAACCGCGGATTTAAGCTAGTAGGCTACCTATGCAATACCATCAGAATACTTGGATGATATTGATAAGCATAACAACATTTATATTCATGAATTTATTTTAACTAATATATTTATATTGTAAGTAATTGTATATTTTTTAATGCATTTCAGACATGTTTCAATATTAATTTTAGTTGACCAATTAAAAATCGTATACTTGCATTGTATTTTTAAATTGCAAAGTGTAGTTTTTAGAAAGAAGTGTATAAAATTGTCGATTTCAAGTGTATCCTTGTGTACCTAAATGATCTTTTGAATTTGATTCATAGCCATTGTTCATAGCCAAATGGACTTCGTGAGATCGATTATAATTATGTAGGTACCTACTATAATACGACAGGTGGACCACGGGTCGGGAATGCTATTATATTTTCAATCGATTATAAATATTTATTTTTTTAACTAAACTCATTTCACAATATTACTTATTTATCTAAATAAGAGAGACACACAATAATGGTAGGTAAGGGTGAGGCTGGGGCAAAAGATAAACGGGTCAGTTGAAACAAAGTCGTTTTCTCGAATACTCGAGTACAAATCTCTATCTATAGTAGGGCACTGTGTATTCTTCAATCAGCGGCCAGTGGACTGCACAAACGCGTTTCAGGAAGAGCTAAAGTTTGACGACCTCAAAATTAATCTTTTTACCTTATTCATATTTGAAAAAAAAGAAAAATAAAATGTTGCCTAGATAGTCCTTTCAGAAAAAAAAATATTTTTATCAATTACGAATGTTTGTTTATGCGTTTATTGTTCAATCACGCCTAAATCATGGCGTTCCCCGATTACTTGAAGATGCCTGGATCGATTTGAAAATCTGATGATGGGATCCTGGAGAAATCGAGAACTTTTCAAATTTTATAGGCACACTTGAAGCAATTTGGGTATTTTTTTATAGTGACTTGTGCATTTGCTTTCGGAAAGCACACTTTTCAGTGCATAATTTTTGAAGTCGGTACACTTTTTTTAAAAGCCAAATTATTATCTTAGAAAACTTGAAGACATGGAATAGATGACAGCTAAACTAGTAGAAATAATCAACGCTCAAGACGCTTCAACGGATAAACGGATTTTATTTCCGTTATACTATTGCAGGTGTAGGTATAATATAATATTTTTGTCTACTTTGTTGGTTCTGCCACCTTGTGACAAATACTAGAAGGAAACAAATACAGGATCAATATAATAGTCAATTTAATTTTTTATTCATTATTTACAGAATACTAATGTAAAAAAAAACAATTTCATAACAATTTTAAAACTAGTGTCCATAAGGGGCCATCCATAAATTACGTCACACGAATGACCTAAAAACCTGTGACGTAATTTATGGCCCCTAATCCGACATAATAATATAGTAATAAAACATCATAGGCTAAAGAGGAAAACTTGTGTCGCTGTGTGGTTGCTGAGAGTCGTAATGTACAAAGTATAAAATAGTTCACAATATCCAAAGAACATTATGACAAACACATTCGTCTCAGCCGAAGGGACAGGGCTAAGTATAAGTGACGCATTTATTCAAAAGACTGTCTTTACAATTTATTAAATATATTATAATTTATAAATTCAGAATTTCTTCACAAATAGTCCAATATAAGGATTAGCCGACGGTTATGCTGGGAAAAATTAAACGATCAACAAATCTCTAAAGTAAATGAACTATTATGTGGTGGATTTACAAACAATACCAAAACAATGGACACACTTTAAAATAATACTTCTACAAAAAGAAAAGGTGACGTATGTGATATAAACAATTATAATGTAATGACAGTCTTTATCCTTTTACGCCCTTTCATTCAAATAACAGTTGCATTCAAAGCGCTTGTCATTCTTCTTTTCTTCCCTTCTATAGCTTGTGTTATATACAAAGGATCCCTGATATCCATCGAACGAGGGACACGGGGATCTACCAATTCTGGGAGTAAACAATCGTAATAAAATTTTACTAACAGAGTCTCCATTTTCGACTTCCAAAACTGGTCATCTCGGGGAATAAGATGGACTTTCATGGGCCTATCTTTCCCAAACCAGATGCCAAGCATACATATGTTTTCGCGGGTAATATGTAACTGGCCTTGTATTTCATAATACCAATTATGATTTACATTAATAATGTAATCATTTTGGCTACTACTAAACTTCCAGAAGGAATGTTTTTTTAAAGCATCTTCTAAGGCAAGAGCTGCTAAAGAAGATGGGCACTTTATTTCGACTATACCATTTGTATACTTGCCATCTGGTGTGGTTCCGAGGAAATTAAGCTCCTTATCAACGAACAAACCGCAATCTGTTATAGTTACATTTTCTTGTTTTTCCAGTTGCTTGATTGCAATTTCTTCGTTATCTATACCATAACGTACGGCAGGAATTGTGGATATATTACTACCATATACGATTTTTTTTACAAGAGAAGCGCAACTGGTAGCAATTCTTCTCTTGCAAACTTCACCAAAAACCGAAGATGTTAGTAACTTTCTCCTCCTGCTCATCCACTCTGCGCTGTTCCTCACGTTCAGCACAAGACATTTTCAAATCATCTAGAAAATGAGCCTTGGCTTCCTCAAACACTTCTGGACTCATATCGGGTTTCTGACTGTTTATACCATAGTGGGAATCTTTCGATACAGAATGGTGGAGTCTTTTTGGATGAGATATTGAATTTACGACAATTTGTTTCCTACGATGCTCCACCTTCGCGATCAAATTTGGTTTAGAACCTAAAATAAATTCATGAGTAAAAGTGTGAAGCGTACCCGTATTGAAAGATATGACAGCAGCAGCACAGCGGCCTGCATAAGAACCACGCAGCGAGTAATTGATTCGCTTGCCTCCAACATACTTGGCAATCTGTGCATTAAAACTTTCAACTATATTACTCGTATGATTATGAACTAAACTTCGTGAATGATAGGACAACTTCCTACATATACTTTCAATTGCTACCATCAACCCAGAAGTAGTCAAATCCGACATTACTGCCATTGATTCGATGCGTCGAGTTTCTGGTAAACAAAAATAAACACTACAATTTTGATGGTTGCCAAATACGTGTTGTGGACCATTTAGGATATCTTTTCTAAGACTTGAAATTTTATCATCGAAATTTATATTTTGTACACCCCAGTGGTTAATCGCGGAAGTTACACCCTTTCTCAAACGTAAATACCTATCTTTTAGGTGTTTTCGTACATTGCTTGGGTAAGATGTATCTTGTGACAATTTTACCAAAGCATTACAAAAATTACGTAAAAGATGATTTTTACATTCAATTTTTTGAACAGTTAAATTTCCATACGGCCGCGAATCTAAAATGCGTTTATATGTACTAGAATCGCCGTCAGCAACAAATTGATGATAAATGATTCCGTGGTCGGCCACGGAATTTTTAAACCCCTCTACAATAATAGACGATTCCATCCCGGAAGATGAACCTGAATAGTTCTTGAAGCACTTGTGCTCCTGAGGCAGTTGTTTCTTACTAGCAGCTCGTGCGCAGACTGTGCAATATTTATTTCTAACACCTAAATATAACACTTTATTAAACTTTAAACCAACTATTGCTCCTGCTCCCGATAGAGCTGAATATTTTTTGCCATATGATCGTTTTGACCAGCATCCATCAAGAGCAACAGCAACTAGTGGTACTCCATCATCGTTAACATTTCCTATTGATATTGCATAATCTGCTTCCTCCGTAGCCGCTGTGGACATAGAGTGTGCTGCTGCTGCTTCCCACCAATCGCAAACTTTGTTATGTAATTTAATGTACAATTTAGGTGAAATTCCGGGTAAATCTAATGATGCGGTTACAGTTTGAAGATGTGTCTGACCCAATCCACATGACATGATAGCGGAAACAGCTTGATGATTTATATTCATTCGATCATCTTTTTTTTCGTCTAATCTTACAGTAAATTTTTTCGCACACATTCTGCATTTAATAATAATTTTAGAGTCCAGACCATTTACTGATTCGGATATAATTTCAAGGCAACTTAAATTACATCCGAATATCGAACCATGATCACTTATACTTTGCAACTGTTTAAAAAAGTAGCTTATGTTGGTTAAACGTCTTCCAATAGTTACAGCAGTGGCAAGTTCTTCAATTGCGATATCTAGCGAAGAGTCCCCCTAAACAAAAATAATATAATTAGAAAAACGGTAATATTTCTCGTGAAAAATATAAGTATGTCGTAGGGAAATGATCTTACTGAATTCATGTAGTTATAATTATGTCGTTTTAATCTGTAAAGACAAGTAGAATCTAGTAAGATTTCAAAAAAGTGGATGGATGGATAATGTAAGGGACAGTTGGAACGGGTCTCGAGTACCGATGAGCATGCATAAAGATGAGCTGAGAGTGAATGGAAACAAGTCAGGATAGTATCTAGTGTGAATCCGATCTTCTGACTCACGGAGTAACTAGGTACGGGGTTAAAAGTATTTACATAAATTACGTCACTATTCCTAATACAACGCGAACGAAGTCGAGGGCATATTTAAAATATAGATGTACCCTTTCATTGAAGTCCATGTTCATACTGCCACTACTGCAACCGGGAACTGGATTCTGTATAAAAAACAAAAAATATTATATGATAACCTATAAATAAAGAAAATAGAAATATAAAAATATTGTCAGTGTCACTCTATATTTTGGGCATTTGTATAGAGTTGAGTTGCTTATAAGCTTTAAATGCCTTCCACACGGTCGGACAGTCGACTCAACCGACGTGACCTAACCAATAGAAAGTCTTCTACAATCCCCTCTATTGTGGCTACGAAAGTTTTTGATGGTTCGAACCGACTTGATCCCCTCTACTCGCCCATAGAGTCGTACCGCAACCAGGGATCCCAACTTCGGGGTTTTTTCCCCAAATTTAGGAGGTAAATAAATGTGATGGGATTTTTAAGAGGCTTTTTGATTTACGAGTACAGGCCCTGGGATAAGTAAAAATAATTTAATATTCAAATGTATAATTTAAAAAAGTCAGAACCAGAAGAAACGAAATTATATTTGAAATATTAAATAATTTATAAATGAAGAATATTATAAAAAAATGTTAAGGGGGATTTCAATGTAATTTTGGTGATTTTAGGGGTTTTTGACTTAAAAATAACTAATTATATATATTTATAATAAAGGTATTTTTTTTGGAGTGGGAAACATTGCTCGCAACAAACGTCGGTTCAACTTGGCCCTGAACGGTCGTGGCAAGTCGTCGGTCGTGGTGGGTGGTTTTCTGAACCGTCACTTTGGTTGAGTCGGCTGTCGGACTTCATTTTTACTGTGTCAGAAAATCTAGTGAAATCACAAATAAAATACCTACGTAATTGAAATAAGTTGACTCCACAGAACTAATTTTCGAAAATAACATTTTTAGATAGATATTCCGTTTTAGAGCTAGTTCTAAATCTTAAATTGTTTTGAAAAATAAATAAATCTCTTATTTTTCTGATGGCTGGGTACCTTGGAATCGTAAGATAAGACGGTATCAAGAGGCAACCCGTGAAGAAAAAAAAATACAAAAAACATTACCTATCTACCTATCACTGATCATACAGTTTTTGAAGTATCTATATACTCACTTGGTTATTCTCAATGACATTTGGGTCTTGATTTTCCTTTTCTATCTTTCTGAAAAATAAATTAGTGTTTCTGTAGGTACCTAATTTGAATTCAGAACTCCGTATAGGAAAGAACCATTATAACTTTGAATATTGTTTCTATCAACCCCACTGTCCCCTTTTTCACCAACTTTGAAAATTCTCTACAAATCCCTTCGTATAGGAAAGAACCCTTATAACTTTGAATATTGTTTCTATCAACCCCACTGTCCCCTTTTTCACCAACTTTGAAAATTCTCTACAAATCCTCAATGACTAGTATGTACCAATGGGTTTATTATCTATTCTGTACCTTCTACCTACTCTGCAGACTTCCACCCGCTCGACTTATTTTATTTTACAACTAAGTGTGTATAAACTATATCATTGTAAAGTTATATCAAAATCCGTGCAGTAGTCGTGTTTATGTCTGCACATCCCCTCGTCTTAGCGTGATGTTATGTAAGCTATGTGTTATTCTGATGTGTAATCTATAACATTGTAAAATTATCTCTACACTACTAGCTGTTCGCCCCTTTTTCGCCCATGGAAAATTTTATTGGTTGACATAAAAGTTACTGTTCGGCTCCTTTGGGTCGCAGCGTGATGATATTATAGCCTATCTATATATTTCTTCACTAAACGGGCTATTTATTCAAGAATATTTTTTCAAATAGGTTCTGTTTCTGAGATTTTACTTCAAACACATATGACATATAGCATATAGGTTAGCTATAAACCACTATTCCAAAAACCCTCTCCCTTGTATGTAGGGCACATGGGGAGGTTACTACAGCGAAGTACCAGGTACATAGATACATTGCTTTTTCCAAAATTAATTTGGAACTATACAAGAAGAATTCATATTGTATGGCCATCCTTGTATATAACAAACTAACTAATTTAATTCTGACATACCTATACATACATAATTTATAAGTAAAACTTGATTAGTAATAGGTAGTTTGAAATTATTTGTATTTGATTTTATATATCATAAATGAATTAATAATTTTAATATGTACTTATAATAAATTATTGTACACCTGCATAGGTACCACATAAAGGACACAATCTTATTATATAACACAAACTGTGACAATATAATAATAAATAATAATATCTCACTTTTTTACATACATATACTCACACCTGTATCGCAGTAGGGTAGACAGACTAAGGACTCATATTGCTTTTTCCAAAATGTAATTTGGAACTATACAAGAAGTATTCATATTGTATGGCCATCCTTGTATATAACAAACTAACTAATTTAATTCTGACATACCTATACATACATAATTTATAAGTAAAACTTGATTAGTAATGCGACAATCCTGACATTTATCTCTCTTGTTTACATACATATACTCACACCTGTATTGCAGTGGGGTAGACAGGCTAAGGACTCATATTGCTTTTTCCAAAATGTAATTTGGAACTATACAAGAAGAATTCATATTGTATGGCCATCCTTGTATATAACAAACTAACTAATTTAATTCTGACATACCTATACATACATAATTTATAAGTAAAACTTGATTAGTAATGCGACAATCCTGACATTTATCTCTCTTGTTTACATACATATACTCACACCTGTATTGCAGTGGGGTAGACAGAGACCAAGGACCCCCACATGCAACAATCCTGACATTTATCTCTCTTGTTTACATACATAAACTCACACCTGTATCGCAGTGGGGTAGACAGGCTAAGGACTCATATTGCTTTTTCCAAAATGTAATTTGGAACTATACAAGAAGAATTCATATTGTATGGCCATCCTTGTATATAACAAACTAACTAATTTAATTCTGACATACCTATACATACATAATTTATAAGTAAAACTTGATTAGTAATAGGTAGTTTGAAATGATTTGTATTTGATTTTATATATCATAAATGAATTAATAATTTTAAAATGTACTTATAATAAATTATTGTACACCTGCATAGGTACCACATAAAGGACACAATCTTATTATATAACACAAACTGTGACAATATAATAATAAATAATAATATCTCACTTGTTTACATACATATACTCACACCTGTATTGCAGTGGGGTAGACAGACTAAGGACTCATATTGCTTTTTCCAAAATGTAATTTGGAACTATACAAGAAGAATTCATATTGTATGGACATCCTTGTATATAACAAACTAACTAATTTAATTCTGACATACCTATACATACATAATTTATAAGTAAAACTTGATTAGTAATGCGACAATCCTGACATTTATCTCTCTTGTTTACATACATATACTCACACCTGTATTGCAGTGGGGTAAACAGACTAAGGACTCCCACATGCCACAATCCTGATATATCTCTCTTGTTCACATACATATACTCACACCTGTATTGCAGTGGGGTAGACAGAGACCAAGGACCCCCACATGCAACAATCCTGACATTTATCTCTCTTGTTTACATACATAAACTCACACCTGTATTGCAGTGGGGTAGACAGAGACCAAGGACCCCCACATGCGACAATCCTGACATTTATCTCTCTTGTTTACATACATATACTCACACCTGTATCGCAGTAGGGTAGACAGACTAAGGACTCCCACATGCCCAGTGAGGTAATAAAGACAAAGCATGGGGTACCCAGCGCAAAACAAACTTGTAATTTGTGTATTGTTTATGATAATATTATTTGATCTACTTACCTTTGTAATAATGTCTTTACTTGATCTGTAGTGCGTTTTTTTTTATTATTATAATAAGTCACTTTCCTTTTTCCCATGTTTGATAGATATTGATCTAAAAATATACAAATGCAAGATAAATATTACAGCCTGTTATGTTTCTAATAGCTTCTTGCAATTTTTCATCAACACTGAAGCAAATGGTAACTGAGAATTTTATTTACCTAAAAGCCAACCGCAATTGCAAGTCTAGATTTTCTAAGTACAATAACTAAAGTAAATTTTAGATTCACGGACGTTCGTTTATAAAAATTATGTTTTATTTCAGAATTCATATGTCACTGTCAAACACAAATGTGACACTCTGTCAGATTAGCGATATAATTTGTTATATTCTATTATTTATATTGTAAAACACTATTATTTATTATATGTCATATAACAATTTTATAATTGTAAATATTTTAGGTTTCAAACTTACCGAAATAATTTATAAAAATCATAAAAACACTTGACACAACCTACCCGTATGAATTTCTAACGCAAACTGTCGATTGCAGTCGAAAGTACGAAATTGACAACGCGCTTGCGACGCGCTGTATTATTCGACCAAATGCAATAAGTATCTAAAACAGTGATTTGCATTCAAAACACATTACAACATAAATTCGCAAGGCTAAATTTTCTATTCCAAATACAGTAGGCGTTATAAAAAAAAACACCAGCGGAAAATTTGTGCATATTTAAAGTATTAAATTGTTAGTTTGTAATAAATACACAAAATTTTCCTTGACACCCCAGGTTGTTCATAGTATTGGGATTAGGATCAATAAAAAAGATACGTATTATAACACTTTTAAATTGTTGATAATTTGATAACTGAAAACACTATTTTCAGAAAGTTTGAAGATAGTTTGTAGATAATCTGCAAATGCAAAATAAAAATAAAATGGACCCTGGTGAGAACAACTCATCGAGAACAAATTGTGATTTATTATTTTTAGATCAATTAACGAAAAAGCAATGATAACTTCGATACGGTGAACCCTGTTTTGGCTTAACGACCCTTAATCGGCAATTTTGCGGCTTATCCGCGAAATTCGATTATCCGCGGTATCCACGCCAGTCAATCCCGCGGATAATCGGGAGTTTACTGTATTTTTTATTTTAATTCATGTGCACGTTGCTCATAATCATGTAATATCAATAATACCGGTAACCTTTAGATGTCTTATTTCAACTTCTTACAAGCTAGTTTCTAAAGTGTCGAATCATGACTAGTTTTAATTTTCAATTCCACATACACAATTACACATGTCCTATATTATTCTTACATTGATTAAACGAAATACATATTCAAATATTAGTATGAGAGGAATTATCCGAATTTCTTTAGGTTATTTTCATATTCCTTCCAATTCTACTATTCCAGAATTCATTAAAGCTTTCCGTTCCATGTTACTATAGTATACGAATTAATATCGTAACCTACCTACACTGTATTGTATGATAGGTAGTACATATGTAAATATTATCTTTGGACAATGTTCGTAGAAGTTAGTGGTAAATTTTCTTAACAAAAATACAGCAGCCTTGCTCAGCCGCTAAGAAAATACATACATATTGATAACATAGCACCATATAAAGTAATCCGTGTGCAATTAGATTGTATATTTTAACCTTATCGTTTACTAATTACCGCAAAGATTAATGGTTTAACCTAATATTAGCTCAAATATAACTTGTCCAAACAAAACCACTACTTAAACTGCTTTGGATATAAAATGGTGTCCATTGTAAAGTTTTTACTATGAAATAACGATCAAATTTTTATATTTTGTCTTATTATTCCAATGTAATACTAGAAAATTCTAACATGCTTCGTGCTGCATCGTTTTTAAGGACTTTTCCTAGACAGGTATTTCTTTTATGTTCTTCAAAATTTTCGAACTTCTATTCACTAAAAATAAATACCATTCAAGAGGCTGTTTATTATTTTGCAAGTTGTGTGAAAAATTTATAAGATTCTGTTCCATTTTGAATGACACTTCAATCGTTTAATTAACACTTTGGCATAAAAATATGGCATTCAATTCCCGTTACTTTGGTTTGGGTTTCTTGCATTTATGAGCGTGATACCGTTGGACAGACTTTCATCTCATATATGCATTCACATTTTATTTGTACATGTAGGTAAAATATAATTAAAGTGTATCTGTATCTGTATTTGCAAATACATAAAGGGTAGCTATTTCAAAAGTCGTATAATATGACGTGTCGTAGTAAACCAAATAATGTGAATGGTTCAACTCGTACTTAATAGTAGTCGTAATAGACGCGTAGTAAGACTAGTAGGTCGTTAAATTAATGAAATAACTATCTATTTGGAGTATTTGTAGTAATTTGCGGTTTACGAAGTACTAGTTCGAGATCGTGATCGTCGCTGACCACGTGTGTCCGACCGAACGTATAGTTGTAGTATAGGTAGTGTCCGCGGTCATTGTCTGTCCAGACGGACACCGCGCGACATGCTACCACCGGAGCGGACCGCGCGGCTCACGGCCACCGCCATCATCAAGCGGCTCTCGCTCCGCACCTACAGCACCTACTCGCTAGTACGTATCTGGCCGCCCGCCGCGCTCGTCGCTCTATCCGCCCGCCCTCACCGCCTACTGTCGCAGGAGCCGGCCGCATGTCGCCATGTCGGGCGACTACGCTCACGTGCGGAGTCTCATCGCCAACATCCACCGGCCCAAGAACGTGTGTCGTCCGCCCGACCTGGTGGCCGAGGAGCCGCCGCCGCCGCCCCAGCGCGCCAAGAGTAACAGCATAGCCGGCTCCGCACTCGTCGTGGAAGAGCCTCCGCGCCGCCGCCGACCCTCGTTCCTGCACCTCCCGACGCGGCTGGAGGCCGGGCCTCACTCGGCCAGCGCGAGACTCTCAGTGCCCAGGTTCACAGTGACGGCGCCGCCTGGCGAAGCCTCCCGACGGTTCAGCCACGCCTTCCACGGGTTCGCTCTCAGGAGACACTCCAACACGGTCCGCACCACAAAGTTTGAAGAGCTAACAGCCAGCCATGCCCGGATTGTGTGAAGATTCCTGCTCGCAGTTTGACCGGCATGCAAACAGTGTTTACGCTACGAGTGATCGAAATAATAATACTAAAGAGCATGATATATGCACGCTTTCGTTTGATTTAGTGTTCGTTTTATTAACATTTGCTTCAAAAATTACATCGCATCACATATTTTTCTCAGAGGATTCCCACAGGAGCTACACTCAAATCGATCACTTCAGTAGTAAGGCCACCGTATTATATCAGTACGTTATCTCAACTACCATCGTCGTCACATAACATAATATTATCTCTATAGTTAATGAACATTCTTGAATACAAGTATTGTGTTGTTTGCAATTGAAGATTGCGCTCTTATAACGTTTTTCTTAACTATACATTAGTCAGCTATCGATAACACTATGTTAAGGTGGAGTTTTGCCATTTCTGAGGTAACTTTTAACTTCGTTTTCTACTTTAGTTACAGAAAATACGTGTTTTAATTCCTTAATTTGCAAACCATTTTAACGTATAACATGCTCTAGATTTTAAAGCTATATTTATGTAGTCAAATAATTACTACTCTAATGTTAGGTTGTTTGATAGACTTTGCTTTAGTTAACTTAACCACCTAATATTATATTATGTATCTTGTAAAAATATGTTTTTGTACCGCCTGAATGCAGTGTAAATGTTTACATAATGATATGTTTGAGTAGACTTCCTGTGACAGCGTCTGTTCGTCGTCATTTAAGGTTTAAAATACGCTTTTCATTGACTCAGACGATTTTTTTTGTTGTTGAGTTATTTTCGTGATCAAAAAGCCCCTAATTAAGTTATGTCTTTTATGGAAATCAAATATGTATCATCCATTTGCTCAGTAAGGACAAAATATTTTGTATTAGTTAGATAACTGTCTCATACATTTTTCACGAATTTAAATTAAACTCAATCTAAAGATAATAAGAACTTTGAAATGTATAAATTAAAATGTTAAAATAAGAAACAATATTGAAGCATAATTAATATTTTAATTTTTGTTTATACAGAGCCTCCATCGCAGTGAGTCGATGCTGTCGTTGGCCTGCTACAAGACATTGTCGCAGCTAATTCACAATGATGACACTACAGAGCTACTGCAGTACATCGCCAGTAACAAGAACATCAACATCGATGACCGGGATGAGGTTAGAATATATTATCTCTATCATGAAAATTAATATTATTTACCTACACATTATCTCTCATAATACAAAAAGAACAGAGTCCCATCTACCTTTTCTTACCTTCCTCGATTAGCCATTGCTGTTGATATATTTTCAGATTGATAGTTCTGTATAAGCCCGTATTATAGAAGTTGAATTATTATTTTTATAGAAGTTGAATAGTGGGGTATGATAAGGCTACGACCAGCCGCGCATCATTAGTTCTCCGCGGCAACGTGATAACTAAGTAACCCTCTTAGTGGTCGAAATTCGACCATAATTAATGACGTTGTCAGGCAGTTATATTCTCTTTGTTAATTGGCGACAATTTTTACTCTATGCGAGCCGCCATGTTTGACATTGACAATATGAATGTAAACAATGTTAATTTAATTTAATGAATTTCCAACACATTATATATAAATATGTTTTTTCTGCACACCTTCTCCATATAAACTTTAACTATGCCAAATCTCGTACTCCTCGGTGACGAAGGGTACAAAGTTTTGTCTTCACGTATTAATATTATTTAGATCAGGGAATCTTTTTTATACTGAGACTCCCTTTACAGGATGCAATTTTTTGGCTACCTTTTAAGATACCTTTAAAGATTATATAGAATCTTAATTATTATTATTGATGTGAAACATCTATATGCGCGTTAGACTAGGGTAAAACCAAGACGTCTAAAAATTCAGGAGACGCTTGGTTTTGGCCTACGCTGCGTGCGTCTGATCATGTATTTCTTCGTGTAACAAAATATATACTAATTTTGATGTTTCACATCTACCGGGTGTCCCCTGACGCACTCTTCTTTTTATTTGAATAAAGTTATCCGTTTTACGTCGCGTCCCTCAGGGCGTCGCGACGCACCATTAGCGAACCCCTGATATAGATAAAAGAAACGCGGATTAAACAAAAATGACACGTAGCGATATGTAATCCAGTATAGTATTAGATATCAATTCTAATATTTTAAACAACTGGTTTCCGCTTTTACGTCAGGGAGGATGATGTGTCAGTTAAAACCATAGATATAAACAAAAGATGCGTTACCGTAGTCAAAAAACAATTGCAAAAACGGGCCTCGACATGATGACATATCAACAGCGATGTACAGTCAACCGTCTGTATTGTCACTCTACATGGAATTATTAAATTAAAATATGTAGTTAAAAAAAAATGTTTATCCTTAAATTTCATAATGTAGTGAAACAACTATTACATATTATCGTAAAGAAAATTAAGTATTCGCCGATTCGATTTCAGCTGTTCGGCACGAAACTTAAACTGGATTACCCATGACGTCCTGGTGGGCGCGTGCGTTATTCACATAGGCGTCACGTGAAATCGAACTCACTTATTAAGGGCTCTCATAGACAAATATTGTGACGTAAGAATTCATTATCTGCATAAAATTAATCCCAGTATATCAATGTAAAACCAAAGGCAAAAACTTAATAAACTATCTTTGTTTGAAGGACAATAATTAAGAATAAAATGTCTATATTATATAAATATACTATTATGTAATATAAATGTGCTAATGTCTCCGTAGAGGACCGTAGTAAATCGAACTCAGTGGTATCTGCCTACCCCAGTGGGAAACAGGCGTGAGCTTAAGTTTTGTGTGTATGTAAAGAAGCATTTAATTTCAATTTTTAAAACTGTAACACTGTTAATCCCGCCCGCGCTGTGATAGTTGTGATTAGTCAGTAATTAATAGGACATATCACGGTCGGCGGGAGCATTCTACATACCGATTATCGGCTTATTGTTACTGTGACGTCTACAATACTTGACATTGGCTTGGCGGAATCATCAAAACCCTGATGGAGCCATTTTGAAAAAAAATAGAATAGAAGTGAGTTCGGTGGGTGAATGTGACAGGTTGATCTTGTGAGTGGTCCTATCAAGTTTGTGAATGGATTCCACATCCGGTCATGGCGCCGACCAGACGCGTTTTCGTCATGGCGTGATGTGGAATCCGGTTTAATCCCGGCCGCGCTGTGATGGTTGTGATTAATAAGACATATCACAGTCGGCGGGATAATCTTAGCTACCGATTTATCGGCTTACTATTGCACAAGATTAAACACTGGAGACTGGCAGAAATTGCGACGAAAGTCAGCACTGTTGCCATATATCAAAAGAAGAAGAGGAAGAAGTTTGTGAATATGTTGAAGTTTATAAACGATTTTATTACGCTTATTTTCAATTTTATTATTTTACTTTTGACAACAAAATATTGAGATTTTAAACTAAATAATTTAATTGTAGATTCCGTTTTTAGACAATTTTTATATAAGTCATAACTCGTTTCATTTGTCACGAGTTCAGTAACACATACCTCACAATTGTTTTAAACAACGCCCGAGCTACCCAACGCGATATATATCCTACTATTAGATCTGCATTAATTGATAAATGATCGCTTAATATTAGTACATTTGTTTCTGCTATATTATCACTAATATTACTTTTGAGATATACATTTATCTTTAATGTGTTTAACATTTTTATACGAATTATAATACGTTAGTTTATGCTTTTTAAACGTATTTTCTTCGTAAACATGAGGTAAATTTTCTTCATCGAATAAATTTCGTTCATGAGTAGTAGGTAGATATGGTTAATAGTGTCTACGGCTGATGAACGTGTAAGAATGGGAAAGTTATCCAGCGGTATACAGTTTTCTGACAGAGATGACTGCAATTCTAAATGCCTAAGTGCCTTTTTATAAATTTCTTGAAATTGCCGAAAATTCGGATTATTATTATATCAAAACCCTGCGCAGCAGCTAGTTTCTAATAAAATAATAATAATAACGAAGTCATGGACTACTTAGATTGATATACCACTTTATAAAATAAATAGATGAAAAAATAATCTAAACAGAAATTTCATTTCAAATCAACGTTACATAAGTAGAGCATACTTTCGACCAAACCGATTGTACAGGTGAGATAAAGCGGCCATGTTAAAATATTAATTAATTTATATATTATATTAATTTTTAAAATATAAAAAATTAAATCTATTCGCTAACGAACTTAAAGGAGTGAAAAGTGATTCCATAATTTTTGTTTTTTGTAGTAGAGTTATTGGTACACCCTTTGAATGCGCAAGAAGGCATATTTGCTAAAAAACTTAAATTTTTTGTAGCACACCACACTGACAACAACGCGACGCAAGGACTGACACGTGTAAATGTCAAAGTGTGGTGGCCACCACACTTTTGGCGGACCACGCGTAGAGGCGCTATAACGCATCTTCCTATTTGCTTATATCTATGGTTAAAACACACAAAAAAAAAACATTACCTATCAGATTTATCTAATAAGTTTTTTAATAGTTTATTTTGATAGCCTCATATTATAATGGTACGCATTTTATTAAAACCTGATTTTGATGACTAACTTAATATATTGATGTTAATTACATAATATATTTTCATACATGGACTGTTGTCTAAATATTTTTAAAGAATTTTTGGTAACAATACTTATAAGCAAAATATTACTTCCTTATTTCTTATTCACGATTATTCTTAGTGATGGTATAATATACGAACATGTATATTATCAATTTAATAATATATAACAATTCAGGGACGAACATTATTTGTATACAATTTTGTACTCCTACGACGATTTTTGATCCCGGAAAACAATTCTGCGACTGAAAGTGGTGCTGTTGTAAAAGTTAAGCTTAAATATCGACCATTTATCACTTTAAGGCTTTGTGATAGATACTTACTATTCCTACTTTCCTAAAAGTTTTAAAGAGATACGAGTAAAGTAAAGTGCAATTGTTATATAATACAAAATAACCAAATCCTTCTCGTATATGCTGTAATGTAAGCTTTTGGCCGCGGCTAAGCTTGCCTGAAAATTGTACATAAAGCATATATGTACCTACTGCACCATTCAACGTGATTGAGACTCTATTGCTGGCTAGCAAAGTTGTTTAAAAAATATAGAATATTGGACAGTAAATGAACAAATTTTTATTATTATAATTATTTTTTCTCTCTTCACGGGTTGCCCTTACAGCTCCCAAAACCGTGTTATCGGTCCCAAGGTACCGGAAGACCAAGTCTCCCTCTTTTATTATTTCTTTTCTTCCATTCTGAACTGATCGTCACTCATTATGTGCTAGATAATAAAAAAATCTTAAGAGGATCGTGTAGCTCAGCGTACGCAGCGAAATAGGTATTTAGAAAATCATATTCTGTCTCAAGCGCGCTCTTCCCCCGGGCATCAGTGCGACAGAGAGCACTGCAGCTCGTGAGTGTTCGTAGGTATGTTTTTCGTTGAAAATTGCGTTTTGGGCGAAAACGATTTACACCTACTAAACTATAACGAAACCTTACAATTTTGGTGTCATATATTTTAGCAGATTATAATCTACGTACGTACGTTTTGCTTTTTCTGAAATTTTGCTTTGTTTCTCAAATACAGACGGTTTATTACCAGCAAGTTACGAACCAAAAAAAACGAGATTTGAGGGGCTTATAACTTTTGACCTATTACGAATTTTGAAAAAAGGAAAAAATACGTACGTAGTTTTTCATTATGTCAGTAACATATTACAAAATCGTTAAAATTAAATAATATTTAGGGGTAGTAAAACGTTTTCTCCGTTTGTATGGACATGGACGCGGTACACTACACTCTTAACATTTTTCAGAACGGCACAACAGCTCTCATGGTCGCGAGCGAGTCGGGTCGTATTTGCAGCGTCCGATGTCTATTGGAGTCAAACGCGGATGTTAACGCTGCAGATACCGATGGTTGGACCTCGTTGGCGTTCGCTGCGAAGGCGGGAAACCTGGTGATTGTCCGCGAGCTGATCGATGCTAGCGCTAAGGTGGATCCGAGGGATTGTGTTAGTATATTTTGTAAAATTACTTACTTACGTACTTAGTAGTGGTAGGGGCTGTCATCTTTAGTAGCGTTAAGGGCCGTCGCTCCCCGTTTTTTTTTACATATCCTGAGTCGAACATGTGTAAAAGCTGGTCTAGGTCGCTAATGTCGCTAGTTGCTCATAAATAACTAATGTGTAGGAAAAATATTTTTAGTGTGGGTTTTTTTTTTGCCATCGACAGATTTTCGGTGGATGTAGCGAATGCTTTCAGCACACAGCTGGCACAATGTAAATAGTCCGCCTGTTTCAGCCGTATATTCTTTCGTTGTTAACTTCACAAATTGTGAAACAATAGTAATTATCATAGATGAGGCGGCAATATTTTGACAATATTCTGTACGTAGTGAATGTCAGTGACATCTTGGCAGAGATCCATGTCGTGTATAAATATAAAATTTTCGACGCAATGCACAAACGAAAATAAACAATTTAGTCAATATTTAGGTCAGATGCATTTGTCGCCTATGTGAATATTAATAGGATAACCTTCATTACTCATTTATATGACGGATATATAAATAACGGCCTTACCAATAAACGTTGTAGAAAATTGTACAATGTGTTGTCTCCCTTTTACAAATCTATCATTAAACATGATAAAGGGAGATATTGGAAAGAGACTAGTATTATAAGTACCTACTGGCCTTTTTCTAAATCCCGTTCAAATCGGTTCAGTAGTACCTACTTTAATAACTTGTTACACATTTATACAAATAGTTAAAATTTTGGTGCGTATGTGCAATTTCAAAATTAATACCTTAGACTTTAGAGAAATAGGTTATAACCATTTACAAGATATTTAAGTATATAAATTGTTCTTAGAATCATTATTTGTATGTTATCTTTGTCCAGAATCGGCTCCGAAATAACTGAATCAATTTTAAGCAATCATAGTGAGTACCTTTATATGTATGTACTTAAAATCTATTCTTTATTTTTATATGTAAAGTTAATGGGCTGGACAGAATCTAGTTTATAAATGTTTGTTTAATAAAGTTTGATATTCATCAGGGTGGTTGGACTCCACTCATGTGGGCTTCTTACAAAGGGCATGAAGAAATTGTTGACTTTCTTTTGGAAAAGGGTGCCGATGTTCATGCTCACGGGAATTATAACATCAAGTAAGTTTATTTTATATTTCTACTTTTTAGGTATTACCCGCCACACTTTTTTAACCTTCATAGCTTCATCGATATCCAAGAACATTATTTCAGAATTCCTATGTAAACAGAGATGTAACGTTTACCCTTGAGAAATGAAATGATAAATAAATACTAGAAATAGTATGATAAATATTCCACAAATTTTTAAACTTTAAATCTCAAATAGGTTTTAATTAAAAACTTTTTGAATACTAGAGGCATTATTTACGCGTTCTCTAAATGAGCAAGTGACGTCGCGTACGTCGCGTCAACGTTTCTATTTTTGTCATATCCTTTACTGTCTTCTATCAGTGACGAAAATAAATTGTTTGTTATTGTTAAAACTGAAGTTTCAAATGTGTTTTCTATATAAATAAAAACGTACTTAACTCGTTTCATCATTCAAAAACTACTGAAAATATATCGAGATGCGTCTTTTTAAATTACTTTGTGATTGTTTAGAGATATTTGTGGCCACAGGAAGTCACTTAAATAATGTATACTGTTGACATCATCGTGGCCCACGCAGACGAAGTCGCGGGTATTAGTTAGTTTTTAATAAAAACTTGAGCATACTATGACAAACAGTACTAAAAGGCCTTTTGATTTAAAAATTCTTAGAACTGGCCTTATATCTGCTAAATGAGAACTTCATTGTATATTACAGCTCCCTAGTATGGGCGGCAGGTCGACGTCAGGCCGGAGTAGTGCAACGTTTACTGGCGGCAGGCGCGCGCGCATCATCGTGTGACAAATACGCCACGTCAGCGCTGACTTGGGCGGCGCGCGCGGGCGATGCCGCATCCTGTGCCGCCTTGCTCAAAGCTGGCGCTGATCCCAATACGGCCGGAATGTACTGCTGGACACCGCTTTTGCAAGCCACTCAAGGTATGACAAACAATTTGGCAACTAAATTTCGTCTGAAGATATTGTTCACAAATTAATCATTGCAATTTAGTAACTTGACACTATGACTATTAATAAAGGCCCACTTAAATCACTACTCGGGAGGCTCGTTAATCATTATTGTACAGCTCTTGTTTCTTTGGCAAGGTTTCTGATTACTAATTAAGTAATATATGCTAAAGGGGCAAAGCAAACACAGAAATTGTAGAAGGTATATAAAATATAAATCGCCGATAAAATCTTTTCCTAAAAATGACCCGTTCAGATTGCTTCCCAGATCCCCGTACCCCCATATCAATAAATGATAGAGTGACCTCAACTTCTCTTATGTTTTATACATAGTATAGGATTTATAGTCCAAAAAATTAAGGACTTTCACTCTTACTTTCTTCTCCAATTTAACATTTTTACAGGAAACCATTGCGACATTGTCCAAATGTTGTTAGAGCACAAACCCAACGTGAATGCACTAGACAAGGACGGCTATACAGCGCTCAATATAGCATGTAAAGAAGGATACTACGACATCGCACTATCGCTAATAAATTCAGGGGCCTACATTAATGTACAGGTAAATATTATATACAATACGATTTACAAGGTCTTTTTAGTTCACGCAGTATACTTGTGATGATGTTTAAATAGTGAATCGTGAGAGAGCAATAACACAAAACCTGCTTTCCAAAAAAGCAATTTTACCGATAACATTTTATTCATATACTAACTTTCCTCCCCCGGCTACGCTCGTTTACATCGGCTACATTTTTAAAGTGTGGAAATAAAATCCGACTAAGGTTGAATTTTATGAATGAACGTGAAAACGCATGTTTCATTATTTCGTGGAGTGAAAAAATATTTTTTTATATTCGCTAAAGCGAAAATATTTTTTGTCTAGGTTTATATTTAGAGGTGCTATGCTGTTCCAAGTCCGAATAAAATATTTTTCCCATTCAAAATTGTATCTCATATGAAGTATTTACCCCCGTTTCCCATTGATTTTAATGTTTTCTAAAAAGATTATGCAAAATTTCAAGTACATTATTCCCATACTTTCATTACCTGTCATTTTCCCTTTCCCGTCTTAGGGGTAGAAATTTGAGAAATGTTTCCCATACAAAATTCCTCAACCTCTTAGGAATGTAATTATTGAAAACCTTTTATAACAGTTCTTCGTGACTGCTCCCTTGTATTTATTAAAATTAGAGCAGTTAAAATTGTTTACTTATACAAGTATTGACACATTTGACACCCTCTTTTACCCACCTTAGGGGTGGATTTTTGGGAAATGCTGATATATGTGTTTAATTATTTATATCTTAAAGTATTTATACTTAGTTTCAAATATATACGATTATAACTATTTTCCATACAAACTTTTGGACCCCTTTTCTACATCTTGAAGCAGAATAGTATTATAGTAGGATTATACGAAAATATTTTATGTCTAAAATACTAAAGGCTTAATTAATAATTGTCCAGGACCACTCTAAGGATACACCGTTAATTCACGCTGTGAAAGGTGGCCACAAGAATATAGTGGAAGCTTTAATTAAGAAACACGTGGATGTCGATTTACCTGGTAAAGAGAAGAAAACGCCCGTCTATACCGCTGTTGAGAAAGGTCACGTGTCCATACTTAGGCTGCTGCTGACATCTAACCCTGACTTGGAATTGGCAACTAGTGTGAGTAGTGATTACAAATTTTAGTATCTTCATCCTGGAAGGCAAATCAAAGCAAAAAAAGTCATATAATATAGTGCGCGCCCAACAACTGTACCGGTGTGAATTGGATACAAAAGATGAGTTGCGACGGCCAGCTTATAGCGAGAGCGGCAAAACCATATGTACCCGGCCATACTAATGACAAATTATGAATACTGGGCAGGGTTTTGCGCAATGTTCACATAGGCACAGTTGTTTAGCGTGCACTATTTCTACAGAAATCAGACATGCTCTTTTAATAGTTGTAAATGTTGTTAAATAACTGTCCAATATGTTTTTTATTTTATATTATTTATAAATAAAAGACAATAATAATAAAAGTTTGAAAATAATACTCTGATTAAATTCAGGTATGTAAAGAAAGTTCAAATAATAATAATAATACAAATGTTTTATCTCCCTCTATCAGTGAGGGACAGATTTGGTAGAGAGTGACAGAACACATTAAAATTAAACTGTTATTCGACAATTAACAACTATTTATTTTTTAATAATTATTTTACTTTTTAATTTTCAACTTATAATTATTTTTAGGTATATCGTTTCATTATGTATGAATGTTATAATTAAATCGAAATAATGATCAGAAAATAGACTATAGTTGTACGGAGTATCTGGCACCGATTAAACAAGATACTTTAACATTTTTAAATTACGGTGAAAATATTCACAGATTTCAGAGTAAGACTAGGTATTGAATTATTGAATAAATTAATTATATTTTATTTGTTTATTTCAGACTGGTGATACGCCTTTGTTGCGTGCGGTGCGATCCCGCAACCCTGATATGGTGCACTTGTTGCTAGACCGAAAAGCTCGGGTTAACGTTACTGATAAACGAGGGGATACGGTGCTTCATATTGCGATGAGGGCACGCTCTAAGGTAATGCCTTGATTTACATGCTTTGTCGTTTGGCTGGCCACACGCGCCCGTTTATATAAATTGCTGGAAAGCTACATGCAATTTATCAACTACGAACTGTCTTCAATATTCTCTAAAATTTCTCCTTTTTGTTCCAAAACCTCAAATCTTGAGTTAAATTTTCCAATCGAACATGTAATTTGAAACATTTTTTTTCTATTATTAAGATATTTAATCTTTATTCGCAATATGTCTACAAATACATTTCACTAAGATTTCGGTGTATTTTTTTTTTTCAGCAAATAGTAGAAATTCTTCTTACTAATCCAAAAAATAGTCAATTATTATATAAACCAAATAAATTACAAGAAACTCCTTACAATATAGATATGAGTTATAACAAGACAATATTAGGACAAATCTTTGGTGCTCGTGAGTATTTAATTTCGTTTTTTTTAAAATATTTATTCCGGCTGCAAAAAAATCTTCTTATCATTTGCATCTCGCTTACATAATATAGTACGTGAGCGAGAAGCAAATAGAAAATCCGCCATTTACAATCCCATTCTTGAGTTGTACAATTTTGTGAACAGAGACTTTTAAAAAATCAATTTAAATTAGATTTCCAAAAAAGGCGAAGCCTATTTGTTGCTTCAACCAATGATGTATTGTTAAAAGTGCTGCTACACTATCCGACAGCCGACTCAACCGAAGTGACGGTTCAGAAAACCACCCACCACGACCGACGACTTGCCACGACTTGGCCTTGAGCCGTCCTTTGTCGCGAGCAATGTTTCCAACTCCAAAAAAAATACCTTTATTATAAATATAATATAATTCTTTTTTTTTGTTTTGCTAAAGTCAAAAACCCCTAAAATCACCAAAATTATTTTTTTTATAATATTCTTCATTTACAAATTATTTAATATTTCAAATATAATTTCGTTTCTTCTGGTTCTGACTTTTTAAAATCATATATTTGTATATTAAATTATTTTAAGTTATCCCAGGGCCTATACTCGTAAATCAAAAAGCCCCTTAAAACCCCCATCCCTAAATTTGGGGGGAAAACCCCTAAGTTGGGAACCCTGGTTGCGTTACGTCTCTATGGGCGAGTAGAGGGTATTGAAAAAAGGCGTTCCGCGCACCAAGGTCAAGTCGGTTCGAACCATAAAAAACTTTCGTAGCCACAGTAGAGGGGATTGCAGACGACGTTCTATTGGTTGGGTCACGTCGGTTGAGTCGGCTGTCCGACCGTGTGGAAGGCATTTTATTCATATAATCCACGCCATTTTCAGTCCACAAAACAATTTAATAAAAGACTTACCCCCAGTTTCTGAAAGGTCGATCAAAAGTTAATCTACGATTAGTAAACATAACAGTTGTCAAATACGTGAAAATGTATGGATTTTGACAGTTGTTGATTAACTAATCTTTGATTAACTTTGACAAGCCTTTCAGAAACTGGGCGTTAGTGGTTAGAGAGAGAAATAATTGTTTTGATATTTTTTCAGGCAAATTAAATACTAACGAAGATAATGAGAACATGTTAGGTTATGAATTATACAGTTCGGCGTTGGCTGACATGCTCTCGGAACCTAGCTTATCGATGCCTATCACTGTTGGACTGTTCGCGCGGTGGGGATCCGGGAAATCTTTTTTGCTCAATAAACTTAAAGGTAACAACAATATTATAATTAAGAAACTTATAAATATAGTGAAATAAAACTGCACTAGTCTAGTTACTTCCACTGGGTACCCTGCGTCTAATGAGTTGAGCCAAATTGAGCGGTATAGTGAGGAGTACGATCATGTTAACGGTCCGTATTTGATTCGGAGCCTTTACTAAACTTTCAATACAACGGAACAATAATAATATAATTAAATGAGAAGTGGAACGGTCTGCTTTCCTCCCTGCTCCCAGCCTTGGGTCGTTCAAACGAAAAGTGAAAAAGAATATCTTTGCAACTTATTTTTTTATAGAGACCGTACCATACAGAGTACCGTCTGTTCTTAAGCGCAGGTTGGGCATGATGGCTTGCGCGCGACTGTCAGAACAAATTAGTCGCGCCCACTAGCCGACCATATTATAGGAAGCCGGAAAGACCGACGTCGGAAGTTCGTTCCACTCTTTAATGGTGCGACACAGGAACGATTCACCAAACCAGGCGCTTTGTCGTCAAGTAATTTGCTTGTCTTATAATACTAAAAAACTCGCCTCGGCGCCTTTCCTTAACTTTAGAACGGAAAAATAATAGATAATCTGCATTCCAGATGAGATGAACAATTTTGCCCGTCAATGGAGTGAGACGGGTTGGGCGTGGTCGTGGGCCGTTTGGTGGAGTACTTGGCGCGTTGCTTTGGGTGCCGGCGCGATCACCGCCATCGCTGGTGCTTCATATATAACCACGGGGATTGTGTTATTTGTATTCTTCATTGTTATATACTTGACTCTCTATTTAGTTTGGCATCTTGGAAATAGGTAAATATTGACTAATTTTATTGTCTTGTATAAAATGTATGAATATGTCGACTTCGAGACGAGTGAGTCGGTCAACTTTTTGTTGAACGAGTAAAAATTACACCTTACACCATTATGGTAGATAAATAAAGGTAGTAACCGACTCTTGTCTTGTTGATGTTTCATCCAAAATAGACTAATGTAAACACGCCTCAATGATTGTGTATAAATTTTGCCACGCAAAAAGAAAGTTGGTGACCGCTTGTTTGTCGAGAATTGTATTAAAGTTTACGAGGTGTATTAAACCGACAAATTGTCCATTCCGCTGACTGAACACCAGTGCCCTTTTTGTGTATACTTTGTCTTTTGAATGATCAAGTTTGGAATACTACATCACACTAAAATTATTTATTCCTCTAGTTATCTATCTTCTATATCTCCTTAACGGGTTGCCTTACAGCTCCCGGGGTCCGTTGCCGGCCCCAGGGTACCCAGCTGAAGACAAAGTCTTCCTCATTTAGCCGATGATGTGGAAAAGCTTCTTTGTACGGTTTGTCGGATAATCGATTTTATATTATAAAAACCCATTGGTACATGGTCGGATGTGGGGATCGAACCCGCGACTTCTCAATTGTGAGCCGACGTTTTACCCCCTCGAGCACCGACGCCCTTTTTTCTTTTATTTCTTTTCACCTGTGGAAATTATTTATAAGAATTTATGAATATATCCCGAAGGATTTCCGCCCCGGGATAATAAGTAGCGTAATAATGTCACTTTCCGGCCCTCCTGCCAAGTATGCAAAAAATCACATCGATGGGTTGCTCTGTTTTGACGTGGAAGAAAGCACAAACAAACACACTTTCGCATTTATAATATTAGTTAGGATCATTTCAAGATTCTCTTAATTACAGATATGAATGGTGGTGGACTGGAGGCGTGACGTCAGCTCTAGGTCGCCGCTTCAGCTCTTTACTGTTGATGCTACAAGTAGTGTTCTGCCACCCGCCCGGCCCTAACGACCCGAGAGCGCTGCCCGCTACACCAATTAGGTTCGATTATTTTTCCTGTTCTTAGTCCTGTCTGCCCACACAAATTAGTAACTTGGGTGAACATATTCTGTTCTATTTGTAAAGCGTATACAAACACGACCTACGATCAAATGTCAGAGAGCATCCCCAATTATCGATCAATGTCTTCTTCTTCTTATTTTATTATGGCTCCATCAATGTTTACGATGATTTGCCAATGTCACTGTTCAGTGGTTACAATGTCTTCTCTTGACTTGTCAATATCACTTGAGAATACAAAATAATGTTGCGATTGATTGATAAAATTATTTTGTTACTTGAACAATTGTGAACAATTCTGCGCTGAAAATTTTATCAATTCATGTAATAAACCCGTAATCTGAGAACTCTAAAATAATAACAGTGATTATGTAAAATTCTTGGTTCTAGATTCCACTTCACAGAAGGTATCAAGAGTGGCAGTGGTCAAGAAGGCGAGGCGATGGTTGTACAAATGATTGGCAGCTTGGCTGAGGCGCTCGAGTGTCAATACGGTCGGGTGTGCACAAGACTTGCGAGAGCTTTCAGGCCTAAACCTCTGTCTTCTACAAGTGGATGGAGGTAATAACAAACAAAACCAGCTGAGAGCGAATAGCGGTAAAAAGTACAAAACCTCGAAACGTAGAATGGATTTTCCTGTGACTCTTATTGAGTATCTAATAACTAATTGCTTAAACGTTAATATAAAAAACTGTTCACATACATCATCAAGGCCTTTATACCTTGGGGCGTGTTGTAGCTGCACTTAATGGGAGTACTATTGTCACTTCTTAAATAGAAGTATCTCTTTTTTTCTTTTTTCTTTCACAAGTTGTCTTACGTATCTTCCAAAAATTGGTGAGTCATGTGAAAATAGAGCGTCGATGACTTGGATGTTTCCCATTATGATATAGACTGCAGCCTCTAGTCTATAGTAATTACCAACATTTAAAATCGGGGCTAATTTAGAAATATGTAAAGTACACTACAGAAAATAATACCCATCGGGCTTTAGAAATATACGTCGGTTTTGTAAACGACGACGCTCTTAAATATCAATATGTTTATTGCAGATGGCGTCGTGTATGTTGCATTCCTCATGTACTGACCTTCGAGTTTTGCTTCACAAGTGTGCTAGTCGGGCTCTGCACACTGATAATGTACTTAACAGAAACGGATTCTGGTACTCAGTAAGTTCGTCCCTATATCGTTACTTATACACCTTTCTAAATATTTATTATTTATAAATGTGAAGCATTTTGATGAGAAATTTTAATTAGCAGCTTTTTGCCGAAGTTACACAATCTGCTATGTACTAGACCAAGAAGTTTGTTAAACTCCAATTCAGGTATCGTATGCAACAATATCCTGTCGCTAAAATAAAACTTCAAAAGGATAGGCCTCGTGACTGGCCCAGCGCGTGTTTTCTCATCAAAACGCATATCACCACGTCGACTCACTTAAAAGTGGGTCGTCGTCGATCAGGCGGCGTGATATCCAGCAGGGGCTGATGGTGGCTACGGGCGCTGTAGGAGTTGTGGCTGTGCTCGCCAACTTTTATACGTGGGGACGTGTGCTGAGCGCTCTCATCTTGGGGCCAAGGACGAGGCTGGCGCGTGCTGCCAAGAGGGATGCATCCATGCTTGCACTGCGCCCAGAAGTGCAGACGATGACGCATATGGTATGAACGTTCAATGTTATACGTGCTTGCCATTTTTCAGGCTTTTAAAACCAAATAGCAATATACGGAGCCCGTAATTTTGTTATGTCCGTCAACCTTATAGCTCAGCCATCTTTCCATCTATAGAATTGGCAATACATACAACAATCCAACGACTATGAGTAAAAGGAATACTCCCCAACGCACATCGTTGGAAAGTTGCATATATGCCAATCTATTAAATATTTTCAATGGCGCGATACAGGTTTCAATGAGTTAGTAACGGTGCGACATCTATCGACGCGACGCGATGTGCCGCCACACATCGATTCTAATCTCAGAATAAATATTCGAGCGGGATTCTAATGAAAATTCACAGACAGATGTCATGTGAACCGTCATAAATTTTTTCGTCACTACCTGTCGTCAAAACTTGCTTATGATGATATTGATGATTGACCTGTCGCATAAAAAAATTATAAAAAAAATTCATCCCTTTTAATGATTGGTACCGGTTAATTTTATAATCGAGACTTGCGTATGGAATAAGAAGCATGTAAGTAAGATAAATGCAGTGGAAATGCGGCCTTTACGTAGAATGTGTGATATAAAGCGTATATTGACCGCACCCGGAACGATGTCATTAAAGAAAAATGCGGAGTGAAAGACGATGTTAAAAGAATGAAGGATGAAAGATTGACAAAAAATGTATATATGGCAGAAGGAAATGCTGCCATAGGACGACCTAGATGTACTTTTATTGAACATATAAAAAAATTATTGATCGAAGGCAATATTGAAATGTATAAAAGGTATGATGAATATAAAATAAGCGGAAGAGGTATGTCAAGATCGTAATAAATGGCTTTCGATGGTCTTTATCTACCCCTTTTGGGATAAAAGGCGTGATGATAGATAGAATTATTTAATTAGACATTATTTTCCACAGGTGTCATGTTTAGACGCGTTCACAAGTCAGCAAACTCGGTTAGTCGTTATAGTGGACGCTCTCGACAGTTGTGAACAGGAAAAGGTGCTCGCTCTACTGAATGCAATACATGTACTGTGCTCTGACCCGAAGAGTCCTTTCATACTGTTGCTTGCCATCGATCCACATATTATTAGTAAGGTATGTCATTTTTAAGTACTTTTTAAAGTTACAACTGCTGCCTTTAAAGCTTAAAGTGAAATTGAAATTTAGAAGTGAGAAATTTTAAAGATTTTTATGACAAAATAAGTAGTTTAAAATTTAAAATCAATTGATCAAAATTTCGTGTTCCTGATTGTAATTGATATACTTATATTTAAAAAATAAAATTTATATACGCAGGTTGCGTGGACCGAGGTTAGTTATTTAAAAGTAAACGGTGTATTGGTGTTGCCCTTTTATATTCCTTGCTGTTTTATTTTATTTACATTATTATGTTCATTGTAAACAAAGACTTATGTAAAATAAGCATGATTCTCAATTATATACAAAATTATAGAAATCAAGTGAATAAATGTTTTGTCGAGTGATTGCATGATAACTGTACTTTTGTGTTTAATTTTTTTATGTTGGCACAGTTTAATTATGATATTAATCGGTGTTTGGAAAATTATATAAAATACAAAGTCCGTTTGATAATTTATTAATTACTATATATTAGGTTTTTAAGAACTGTGTACAATATTTTTCATAAGACTTATTGTAGTTTATAACTAAGTTTCATATAAAAATGAAAAAGGTGACCAATTGTACTAAATTACGACAGAGTTAAAACCGTAATTATTAAAATATACTTTTTGGGCATTCACTTGTATTTTACGTGTTTTCTGTGGTTTTTTTTACTTAATTATTATGTACGTCACTACACTACTTTATCCATTTGGTAAAATAAATTTCATTCAACTTTTAACACTGACTTATGGACATACACTCGATTTTGATATCTATATTGACATGAAATCTCATTATTTACAGGCAGTGGAAATTAACAGTCGGAGAGCGTTTTCAGAAAGCAACATAGGTGGGTGGGATTATTTACGTAACATGGTGCAATTGCCATTTTACCTACAAAATTCGGCGCTGCAAAGGGTAAGGACAGCTCAACAAATTGCCGCTAAGAGATACCAAACGTTTGGGGCTGAAGATTTCTCCACGTCTTTGCAGAGATCTGTAAGATATGCTGTATTACATCTAGCATTTTATTACCACCATTATTTCATTCGTGCATATTATTCAAACATCATACTAATATTCATGTAAAATTATGATGAGCTTAACAAAACTATAATATAGTAAAATACATAGTTTGGCATTAACAGTGATGTGAATAACTTATTAAAAAACAAAGTAAAAAAATGTAAATCTGTTTTGGTATGATTTAAATATTCAAAATTTTCATTTCATAGAAACCCACAGTTCCTTAATTAATGGCTGTCAAAACCCTACCTATAACATTTTTCGATTGTGACTTTTCTAAAAAAAACTTTACATTCAGGTGTCCGCACGAAGACTATCCTCAACATCTGAGGTGATGTCCAGTCAGGAGCGCATCAAACCTTCGAAAGAAAGCGGGGCTGCAGCCCGGGCCCGGAGACTCCGTCCCTCTGAGTCCGTTGCTTCGTCTGTCGCTTCCGGACTCCACAGAGCTGGGGCCCCGACTACGGGCGCTGCCGACTTAAGTCGTGTATTGCTCACTGATGATTATTATAGTGATGTCAACCCGACCAGTATGCGGCGTCTCATGAATGTTCTTTATGTCACTGGTTTGTATATATTTTAGTTCTCAACAAACGGTTTTATATCCGCACTTAATTTTGCAGTCAATGAACGATTCAAAGCTATAACGATGGTCGAATCCTCCTAATAATGGCGTTAAATATTTTTTTCCAAGTCCAATTAGGTTATTTAGTTACCATCACTACATATTGTAATACAAAGTCGTTCGCCGCGTCTGTCTGTCTGTTTGTGACCTTTTCACGCCAAAAATACTGAACGGATTTTGATGCAGTTTTCATTAATAGATATATTAATTTACCAGGAAAGTTTACGGATATTAAACATGGACCTATCATAATTAGGAGCTGAGCATTAACAATATAAATGAATCAAGTCGGGGGTTAGCCCCAGCTAGTTTTCATGGTGTATGCTGTCTAATCCGTCAGCGATTTAACAAAATGATGTAGGAAAGAATTGTGTGGAATACAATGATCTACAAAAAAGTCCGCGGTAGCATATTATCTATCTCTAATAGATAAGTAGTAATTAGCGTATATGTCTGGGTATTTATTTTTATAAACCGATATTGTACCTGTTGTTGTTTATTTTATACTATAATTTCGAAATATAATAAAACTCTGTTACTGTTCTCAGGACGTTTGATGAAAGCATTCAAAATAGAATTCAATTGGTACCAATTAGCGTCCTGGGTTAATTTGACTGAGCAGTGGCCTTTCCGCACCTCGTGTATCGTATACCATCACGAGACTTACGATGAGCACATTGATGACTCTACATCACTCAAACATATTTACGACAAGTAAGTTTTGTATAACAATGTAATATTATTATTACATTTTATTACTGGTTATGCGCGACTTTGTCTGCTTCGCCCACCATAATGTCAACAATATACTTCCTGTGTTCATATTGCCATTAACCTCAGCTTAAAATTATCTCTCAAGAAATAGAAAGAAATTATCTATATCTACAGTAGCCACAAAAATATCATTGGCTTAATGATGAAGATATGTCTTCCGTTGTATTTCTGGGGTCAGCAATACAGTTCTAGTTCAGGGTGATAGTGTAAATAAGAAAGTAATGTACCTATATTATTTATAGCATACAAGATGAAATATTTTTTATTTCTGGTACTTATAGGCACTAGCTATGTTTAGAATCTTCATTGACATTTAAATTTACGCCAACACTTTACGTGTCAATGTCAACGTGTTTGTGAACACCACGGGAGATATTTCAGTCTGCTACTATATATTATTTATACTTGATTATTTGTAGGGTAAAACCGTGCCTTAACAATTTTCGTGAAGCGAGCTCGTTAATGGAACTGGACAGGGATGAACGTAAGTTGGAAGTGTTCCTCACATACCACCGGAGTACGCTGACTGCGGCAGATCTCAAGATATTTCTACCTTTCACTATTAATTTGGATCCCTATATCAAGAAAGCTATTAAAGGTAAATAAAAAATGTGAAAGTTCATTCCATTTTGTGCGGTCAGGACTAGGATCCTTCAACATTTATTATATTAAAAAAAATCGGTTGTCTGTAAAGTCGGTTTACTGACGATAGTTGAACGTGACAACGTCATAAGAAAGCTGTCCACGCGGACGCATCGCTCACTCAAGTAGGAGAGAGACAGATGTCGAACGCTGCCGAACGCGGAGGCCGATTGTGCATCTTTGTCGCTCGTTCCGCGCTCTCGCTTGCACTTCAAGCCTTAAATGGAACGCCTCAGAGCGAGGTAACGCCGCATGAGTCATGTTTTTTCGTGCGTGCAGCCGGCTTCATCGAATTATAAGACGTTGTCACGTCAAAAACTTTTTTAACATAATTAAGACACTAATTCACTATGATGCACGTAGTTGTTTTTTGGAAATACCTCTAATTAGTTTGGTTTGTTAATTATATATATAATAAAATAGTTAATTTCAATGACGATCTTTGAGGCGTAAATATTTTTTTTTACTTTTTAAACTACACTTTTTGAGGACTTATAATAACGCACTAATTTTTATGCTGACTATACATAATGACACTTTCCATAACAATTTAGAGGACCAACTACAATTGGCTGGCGAAGAAGATACCATGTTAGGCGGGGCTGGCGCGGCCGGTATGATGCACTGGAACACTCCGCCTCACAAGCCCACAAACTACAAACTATTCAATAGGAAACAGGTACTTATTGTTTTACATTCAATCGTTGGGACCCTCAGGGTCAGCAGACAGAGTGTCAAATATTTTTTATATGGTAACTACTTTTTTCCCAACGACGTGGAATTAAATTCACATAAATAAACCATATATAACACGCCCCTCCCCTGTCCCGTTATACATATACTGTATTGATGGGGGCTCCTCAATATTTCTGACAGACTAAACTATCTTTTTAAATGTTTGTTTGTCCTTCTATCACGCCACAACAGAGCAACGGGTCGGCGTGATTTTTTTGAACAGGGAGCTGCTGCTGGAGGGGCTGAGAGTGACATATAGTGAAATTCTTCTGGACAAAATTTTAATGTCACAATAAAAAACTTATCGGCTTATTGCACAAGATTAAACACTGGAGACTGGCAGAATTGCGACGAAAGTCAGCACTGTTGCCATATATCAAAAGAAGAAGAAGAAAAAACTTACGTACATAATCCGACAACCCACACTTACAGGCTTTTCCATGTAAATATACGAGTGTACCTCAACAAAATTGGCCACTCGTAAGATATAGCCTCACAAATACCATCGGCTGGTCTTCCGCTGGGTGCCTTGGGACCGTAACACGGTTTTGGGACCTGTAAGGCAACCCATGAAGAAAAATCATTATTTTTTTCACGGGCAAAGCTGTAACGGAAATAATAATATAACATGAACATTTCAGCGTTCCTCCCCACCGAATCAAACTGTAAATGCGCCTCCTCTGTGGGTGGGATGGGCCAACACCGGCACCGGGTTCGTACCTCAAGCAGTACCTCAGCCAAATTACACCGCGCCACAACCACTACATACACATAATCCTTTGATTGTGCTCAAACATGCTTTCCCTAGTTTGGTAAGTTCAAAATACATATCATATCATAAAAATCTATCTTATCACACAAACACACATTCACGGCCTTTATATCTTGCGGTGTGGCCAGAGACACCAGTAACAGTGTCCACTTTTGCTAGTTGTCCATATTGAACAGAACAGGTGGCAAGCCTGTTGCTGCACTTAATGGATGTAGAAGTGTCATTTTTTAACATATGTATTTATATATCTGTTGTTTTTAAAAGAAGTGCTTTACATGCCCTCGAAGCACGAGAAGTCGATTAAAGCATATATTCTTAAAGAAAATTGGTGCTTAGCATTTTTTTTGGAACGAGTGGGAATTGAACTAATAAAATCTATCATATCTATTCTCAGTATGTGTAAAATGTAATAAATAAAGATTACGGTTTGACTATTAGAAACTTAGCCATTTGCCCACATAGGTCATTACAGGTGGATACCTTGTCGCTGCTCTTCGTGGGGTTACAGAGCTGTCGCTTTTAATTCCAATATCATACCCTTTTTTTTAAATCATAACTTATTAAATTATGTGACGAAATTAGCAATAAAATAAAATATATATTGGTTTAGGGGGACATAAGCAATATTCGTCTCTCAGAGTTAAGTACAGAGAAGTTGGCGAGCGTGGTGCGGACGACGATCAACTCCGAGGTAGCATGCGAGAATCTGCAGAGGCACAGAATTTGTGGACTTGCGCTTACGCACTGCGAATTGGCAGAACTAAAACCGGTGAGAAAAGTTTGTTTTTTTTTTGAGTTCCTTCTGTCCTCGCTTGGGAATTTACCTACTTTTATTATTTTTGTTTTACAAGATTGCTAAGAGGTCTTTCTATTCGTAATTTTATTGAAGTGAAAACTTCTTTAGGCGCGTTGAGCGATTTTTTGTAGGGGAAATCTTATAGATTCGCGACTGACATGTTTTCGCAACAAGACCATGGATTGTCCGGCCCGAGTATGCTCAACCCGAGAATGTCCGGGCAGGAATTCGTGTACTGACAATTCGTTATGTAAAGTTTCTTGCAAGGGGGCATTAAATCGAACCCTATCCCTTTTGGGATAAAAGACGTGATGATATATACAGATTCATAATTTTAAGTTTTCACTTTTGTCTGCGGTCCCCATGGCTGCCAATGCCTTTTTTTGTCAAAAACATCTTAAATAATATTATATATATATGTTGACATACAATGTATATTATATAATATTGCAACGTAGATTATACAATTATTTTCGCTATTTTAAGAGCTACTAGCCATAGTTTTTTACCATATTATTGACGGAAATAAAATTACGCCGTATGATCGTACTGGGCTCTTAATTTTTGTTTAAATATAAACCTCAGGTTACAGCTTTCTTTCAGTATTTTGGCATTTTAACTAACGAAAAAATTACATTGTTCCAGATTATGGAGTTGCCATTTGGTGACTGGGAATTGTTCAAGATGCTGGTAGTCAACCTTCGTGAGATAGAAGCTAGTATGCCGCTAAACCTGCCCGCCGTTACTGGTACATTGTTTGTTTTGAATTAAGTAACTAGACTAGGCGGATACTTACCTTCATATTAAAAAAACACGATATTATTTTGTCACAAATCATCAATAAACAATCTCTTATTTGAATTACAGTTATAACCGACAAACCGTCTGACTCTGAAACAGATTCAGTGAAACCCAGACTTGAATCGCAACGTAGTCGCCCATCGAATGTTGAAAAACAGGTCAGTTTATTAATTTTATTATACATTAACTTAATTTAAACACATATAGACAGACACTTAGATTGATTTTCTCCAAGGTAATAATCCCTATACTATCAAAAAACAATGACAATTAAATTACCTTCTCCATTACCTACCCCCTTTTTTTTAATACGTTTAATTTTAAGTGAATTTAATGCTTTACAGGCTTACACGGAATATCAGGTATTGCATTTCTCTATAGGTCATTACACCGCTTACTAGATTAATTAAGAATGTGTTTTGTCCGTGTATTTTATGTATTTTTAAATTTATGTAAATTAATTATTTTTTATTTGCCTTCATTATATGTATGTATTTTCAATGTCAATTCACTGATAGTCTATTGTAAAATGTACGCCGTAGTAACTTTATGTAATTTATTTTGAAATCCTGTATAAGTTTATTTTTTCAAAATTTTAAAGCTTTTATGGAAAAGAGCAATACCACAAACGAGAATCGCAAAATCGCCAAGTTTCTACTTATATTGACCTCCTCAGGGTACCAAGCGGAAGAAAAATCTTCCTCATTTAGCCGATGACTCTTTTGAGGCTACCTAACAAGTGGCCTGTTTTGTTGAGGTACTGTGAGATCGAAGAATCTAATGTATTTGATGAGGTACCTTTCGACACTAATTTTAGGATCTTTTGTAACATAAATAGATAAATATGATAGAAATACCTATGTGTACTTATCTCAAAATTTTTAACTTAAATATTTGTCAATTATTAATGCTTTTATGAATGTTTATTCCCCTATATATAAAAGTTGAACACCGCATTGCGTTAGGATATGAGGGTACATCATACCCGACCTATATTAATTGTAGGTAACATAACATCAAATAAAGATTTATTGTTATTTGTTATTACTAGTTTTCCTTCCCGGCTTCACCCGTGGTATTTTTCAAATGATTTATCATACATAAAGATTTATCTCGAAGAATTTCCGGGATAGAAAGTAGCCTATGTCACTCTGCAGCTCTCTAACTATATCTGTGCAAAAACATCACGTCCATCCGTTGATCTGTTCTGACGTGGGATATGAGTTTGTTTGTATTAACAGAAACCCCATTTTCCAATCAGGTAACCCTAGAGGAGCAGATGATATGCGGCGCCCTCCAAACCCTGAACGAGGAGGCGCTAGAAGACGTGCTACAGTCGGAGCCCCCCTCCCGTCCAGGTGAGCCCCCCCTACATACCGCTACCCGTCTCACTCCCGCCGCCACCTCTCTCCCTCACACGAACTCTGATTCCCGTCTACCCCTGAGGGAACACGTCGTGCAGTTTGAAGAGGACGCCTATCTGTAATTCATTTGTATGGGAGATCGTCTCGAACCTAGCTCTCAATAAGTGGGGTTTTCATTGTTTTCATTTAATGAATCAAATCAAAAGAAATAGTACAAAGCGCAGGTAATGTTTATTTGTTTTATTCATAAATTAGTTGTAACATTTGCAGAACAATAAAAATTTGGACAACATGAAGAAAATAATGTAACATAGAATTTTGTTTTATTCATAAATGAGTTACTGCAATACTTTGGGAGTTAGGTATGAGACGTTTCCTTTGCTTGACGAGTTCTAATGGAATTTCACTCTCTAGTCTCTACCCCTTATATAAGAATCGATGGAAAGAATACTTGTAAAATTGTACTGTAGGCAAAGGAAAATGCTTTTGGAAAAAAATATAGAATAAGATATCATTAAAAATTTAGTAAAAATGCAATAATGGCTGTATGTTGTTGAATTCGAGTGTTGTACGCATTGTATTGCATGTTATGATTTTTTTTAATACCGCTGTCTTTGTTTTATGGAATCTTTCCGTTACACCTGTATGTGGTAATTCCATTTGAACTCATAATTTGCATGGTGGTGTTCATTAAAAGTTCTTTGATCAGATTTTTTTTGTAGATTACCTGACAGGTATGAAATTGTACTTAATCGGTTTATATTACCAAATACAGCTAAAATTTGTGTTAGTTTACTTCAAATAATTTCTGATTAAAGATCTGTTTGTTTGTACTTATGTGAAAATTGTTGGAGATTTTTATTTATTAAAAAACGTGTTACGCCATATTAGATTATTACTTATAAGTTATATTAAATAATTTTTAATAATTAATTTGCTATATATAGGATATGCTCATGTTATACTATTTTAAGTAATTGGAATTAATTTAAAATAATTTGCATTTTTACCAAAAATATATAATTGTATTGAACTGTTAAAACTTAAGATTGTGAATGAATTTATATCAAGTAGTATACAGTGTATTTAATTTTTACATACCTTAACTCGAATGTAACTTCAAGCTTATTGTATAACTTTTTTTATATAAACATTTATTTTAGGAATCGCCATATAGTGCCACATTGTAGATATAGGACTCTGAATATTTTAACATTATAGGTAGATAAATCTAATTAACTAAAAAAATATTTTAACGTTAATTTCATTCCATAATGAATGTAGTTTTTGTATGTATTCCTCGTTCATTTATTGAAAAATACAGACATTCCAGTGTCAATATTTATTATATGTATAAATTATGTTTACATTATTGTGTCTAATTTATTTGTTACTTAATTAAATTTTATTAAGAGGTGCTCTTACAATTTATTATTTAAATGTTATATTGCATTATATACTTATAAATTTCCTATACTTACTTATTTTTATATCTAAATAAACATTGTTAATAATGTTTTGGAATTTAGTTTACGTTTAAAAACTTTTCCAGTTTCCTATTGTATTCTTGTGTGAAAAATTTTTACTACACACATTATTTTCTGAAATCATATCTTAGTCTTGTTTAGATCTCAAAATGGACGAATCATATCATTTATATAATGTATTTAGCAATTAAATATACAGTGGTTACTAACATGTTGTTTGATTTTGACTTATATGCATGGCTTAGTTTTCTTTAGATTTTGCTGTACTGTGTGACGAGCATGCTTGTCTGCATGCACGCTCCGGGCGGGCGTACTCGCAGGTGAATTTCCAATATCCCACGGCCTTTTCCTCGCTTACTTACTTATACTCGACTAATTATATTGTTCTTATCGAGTTATATTGTTTTCAGATGAGGAACTGGAACTCCAGCTGCGACTGCCGGCTGTGTCGTGCGGCTCCGCGGCGAGCAGTCCTCGTCTCTCTCGTCGCGACTCATCGTCTATACGTAAGGGAGGTAGCGGGCGGACACGACGTGACCCTCCCGCGGTCACCTTCATAGTGGAAAATGACGACGACGATGACGACGGACAGATCACGTTCAGCACCTCCTCCCGCCCGCTACCCCCGCGCTCTCGCCCCTCGTCCCTGCTCGTCACGTACGACGATGTGCCCGGCGACGGTCCCATATCGGGCCGGTCCAAGTCCGTCGAAGATTCGTCCGGGACCGACTCGCCGATATTCGAACTCAAACTAAAAGGTCTCAAGAGAACGACCGACATATTGAAAAAGGTGAGCTCGGCTGACAAGCTCAGCAGACTGAAGGAGCTACTGTCCCGCGGAAGTAGCGGGTCCCGGGAGCGCAGTCCGGCTCTCGACGATGTGTCCGATGACGAGTCAGTCCCGCTCGTGTCGCCTCCCGCCGGCTCGTCCCCCGGCGCTATATCCGTACATTCCAAGAATTCCGGATCGCCTTCCAAGAAGTCCCGCACTCATCTCGGTGTCGAATGTAGAGACGACAGCCTGCAAGACGTCACGGTCAGTACGGACTTCTCCCCGCGCTCTGACGCTACCACATTGGAATCCCCACGAGATTCTGTCGCCTTCGACCTTCTACCCGAGCGCAAGTGCGTGCCGAACGACAAGGGGACTACTATAGTAGAAATAGAGCGGGCTGTCAGCGAACATTCTATCTCTAACATGATGGAGCCGTATAACATGCGACTTCTATCGCGCGGCGCCTCTGAGACGAGGTATCTGTGGAGACAGGATGCTCTCGACGCCCCGCCCTGGCCGTGGGATGAACCTGACTCGGCTGTATGAAAGGAAACTGAAAACTTCAGGGTTTTCACGAAGGAATCAGATCTAGCGTCTGAAGCAAGAGTGTATACGAAAAGACATGGATGTATTATATGATATTAAACTGTACTTATTAGTTAGATTCTCGATAGTAGATATTTATCTTAATAGGACGCTTCGTATTTCTAATAAAGTGGGTGCATGCATTTGTACCTGAATCCATTATGACTAAGTACTTATGAAGACATTAATTTTACATTGCATTTAATTAGTGTAGGACGTACAAAGGGTACTTACATAGTGTCACGCCTGTCTGTGATAAATGTACGATCCAGGATGTTGATATTAAAGTATTTTCTTCCAAAATGTTTTTCTTTCCAGTCCTTTCCCATTTTAATCGAAGGAAATAACTTGTGCCCAGTTATGTTTCAACGTAATACGTGACATAGATACTCTGCAGTCCCAGTCATGTCATAACTCGTGAATATGTTATATCTATATTTATTATGCAGCAATATAGTAAACTCACGGACATAGTTTAAAAAACGAAGATCAAAAGATTTGACTCGAACCTTCCTCGTTTGATGAAATGTCAAATGTGGTTCGAGACAAACTTTTTTGTACTAAGAACAATACTTTAAAAATCGTATCAAATACCTACACACCTGTTTGAGATAATAGCAGCCTTATATTTGCTGTTAGATGACGACTCAATCCAGAATCTTTCCACCTGGATCATTTTCCACTAGTCATTCCATTTTGTTACCGCGCGAAACTACACAGCAAAATGTTGATGGCAGCTTGAGGTAATCGATGAGAAGTCATATCCATAATATTATAATTGCGGAAGTAACTGTCTCGCTTTCATGGCTAAACCACTGAACCGATTGTAATGAGATTTGATACAGAGAACGCTTGGACCCTAGGGGAAGGAAATACTTTTTTATTAATCCTCCCATGATGGAAGGGGTCTCAGCGAAGACCGGGTCTGAGAGCTAGTATTTAATAAATAAAAAAGCTTCATAAGTGAGAAATAATTTATTACGTAACTTGCAGCTACTGATTAAAAATAACTATTAGATTTACAATGCACAATAAAAATTCTATATTCCTGTATATCTCTTAAATAATATACTTCACACTTTCACAGCTACAAAAACAATACAAACTACAAGTTAATTTAATTAGTATTTTATATGGGAATAGCCTAGATTAGATTTTCAATGATGAACATCATTCTATTGCTGTACCTAATGGAATTTTGTACCAAAAATTGTTATGTATTGTCTCTGATACTACAGTTAACATACGATCCTATTCTAATAACATCTCTCGAGGCATAACTTACCTATTGTCTTTTTAGTTTTAATAAATATTGACACATGAACAGCCTAAAAAATAGTAACACTTTTCTATATTGTAAAAACTAGAATTAAATAAACGATCTTAACTTTACAGTTCCATATTTATACGTTGAATATAAATCGCCTCTATGCATAACGACTGAACCATTTTTTAACGGATTAATCTCAGTATAAGAGCGAGTACAGCTCTATTAGAAAATACCATGAGGTTAAAAAAGCATAGTGGTTTTTTTTACTTGTCTTATTTGGTTCAATGTCGTTCTTAAATAAGATGTCATTTAAAATTCTTAAAAGACGTTATATACGTATTAACAATTAAGGGTCCTATACTGGGAATTTGTATGGAGATATTACTATTGCCAATTTCTCTGTAAATACTCCACCTGTGTCACTGTAATTCAGCATATAGTTACTTATTCAATATATCAAAGTTAAATAGATGTTATTTTTTCAATTGGTTTTATTTAATAGGAAATATGGGTGGTAGAATAAAGGATTATTTTGCCCCTTCTGTCTCTTTCATAATCTATCACAAAACTCTAAATTTTTTTTAAAGCGCTCTTATACCATTATTCTTCAATTATATATATAGCTTTTTTTTTGTAGCTTATTGTAAATTAAAAAAAAAATTATGATTTTATAATTTGGCAAAAATAATAAAATAATTATTATTTTAAATTTTCAATAAGCTACCAAAAAATTCGACATATATAATTGAAGGGTAATGGTATAACAGCGCTTTTAAAAAAAATTAGAGTTTTGTGATGGATTATGAAAGAGACAGCAGGGGCAAAGTTAAACTACCCATATTTCCTATTCAATAAAACCCATTGAAAAAATAAGAGCTATTTCACTTAGATATATTCAATAAGTCACTATATGTTAAATTACAGTGACACAGGTGGATTATTTACAGAGAAATTGGGAATAGTTTATCCCAGAAAAATTCCCAATATAGGACCCTTAAATTTACATATTTAAGATTTTTAACCTATTTTACATTTTGAAAAATTGATAATAATTATACAATGAAAAAATAAGACAAGTAAAAAAAATACACTTTAGGTAGATTCTTGAAGCATAATTCAAGCAGCTACATGCCTGATGCGATTTGTGATTTTTTGCTGGCTTGACGCGTTCCAAACAGTAATACAAACAAAAAAGTTGAGACAATCTCCTTGATCGTCTTCGGCGCACTTTGTATGAGAATCATTTTTTGTTATCACTTAATCAACAGGTATTTAGTAATATTTACAGCCTTTCCTAAATCTGGTTTTATATTTACCATTCGTGCCGATTTTGGGTAACAGATCCAAACAAACGGAAGTCAGGCCAGCTACCAAACTGACTATCCAATTAGCTGAACGTTTGCCACATCGAAACCAGTGAGAGCGCTCAACCAAACGGGAACCTCAACGTCAAGTCTTTTTAATACTTTATAACCTAGAGTAAGATCTCAGCGTCGACTTAAGTACGAGCACTGTATATAGTTTGAAACAAATTTTGATCAAACATAATAAAAATACTCTTTTAAAATATCATTAAAAAACTAAACATCACAAATTATATCAAATTTAAAATAAATGTATCTACACTCTACAGTGTTATAAGTATATAAGAGAAACAATCTATGGAAGCCTAGAAAAAGTAAAATTAACATTCTCTTTAGAAATGTGCTATTATATACATCGATTATATGTCTACATTAAGAGTATTAACTTTATATTTTCAAGTTAGGTCGTTATTAAGAAATCGTTATACAGTTCATTAATTACACTTTCATTAGCGTTGAACGTCTTAGATTACATATCACTAATTTAAGCTATTAAGTCTACGTTACAAAAGCCAAATAACAATATCTTGTGGATACTACAACAATTTAGTACACGTTCATTATCAACTTTAACAATCATTATAAATATTGCCAAACGCCGACACATCTTAACATGTCAAACAACTAAAACAGAATCTGTTACGAGATCTCAAGCCAATGTATTGCTAGCCTCAATAAATCATATCACTTGTATTTTCCCAACACCAGTCGCGACTTCCTGTATAGACTTGTCGGGAGGTTCGGGGGAATCTTCAGTATCCTTGTTATCTACGGTTAATGTGTCGTCGAGCTGCGCCGGCGGCGCTGTAAGGGCGCTCCACCACCCCGAGAGAGCTCCGCGGGCTTGCGATATAGCGCCGCCGACAGCGCGCGAAGTCGTAGCTACAGCCCTGCCGGTACTAGCCACGGCAGCGGTCACTTTCCTGCCGCCTTCCGTTGTTGACATTGTACTGGAGATAATTTACAAAATATTATAATAACTAGGCTGCGCTCAGGACGATCTTAATTGGTGAGGCTTGTTTAAAAAAGGAATTGAAGTTAAATAAAAAAACAGTTGACAGAGACAAATTGTGTTTTTTTATGTGTTACATCTTAGCTGTTGGTATGTTTCATTTTGTAGAGTAATTTCGTGAAATGTGACGGAAATTCGTAACCGGAAGTAAATAAATTCAAATTGGAATTTTTAAGGTTCTTTAGATGTTGTATCATTGGCGACTCGCTCTTTTCTTGTCTTCATAATTTGTTATAGATTTAAACCGCTGGGTACCCTGGGACCTGTAAATTCCAGGGTTCCAATAGCCGTAAGGCAACCCTTGAAATTTTTTCTCAAATACACTGTTTTCAAAGATACCATACACGAAAAAAGTACTCTCATCCACTTTTAACCCTCTCCAACCCCTCAGTCGGACCAAAACCAGAGTAAGTTTCTACAATATTTTGGATTTTTACGGCTAGAAAATAATGTTGGGACCACGAAATTTTCCACGTTTGCATTATAGCTGAGTGTTTCTCAAAATAATTGTACGTAACGAAATTGTTGTTACTAAAATGTGTCACGAAATTGTTAGTACTGTTACTAAATTGTTTTTATAAAGTTTATTACATACTAACTACAAAATCCTTACTAATATCATAACTACGAAAAAGTTTGTTTTCAAATTTTTTCAACGGGCGGACTTGCAACTAAATATGTACACAGTGAATACTTTATTTTAAGTCTTTTTTAATACTTAATAACTATATGAACTTTAATATGTTGGCGATAAACATTACATTTCGTAAACGTTTTCCGTAGTCGGTTAAAGCTGTGTGTATACGGCTTTAGACCAAACAACTTCGTAACGTTACGAAATGGTACGAGAAAATCAGTCTTAAATCAAATTTGTGATATGTAAACGTTAGTTTATACATTATAAAATAACAGAAACAACGAGATAAATATTAAATCTATGCGTTCATCATTAAAAAATGAGAAAATAAGCACTTACTGGCAACAAAATACGTCGTTACTAAATTGTAACACTATTTTTATCACGAGGTTTACTGTTGAAAATCAACTTTATCGGGAAATAATTGACATTAGACAGTTTTTGATAGACCAATCATAGAACAGTTAGTGTTGCCAATACAACCACATACAGTTGCGTTCAGAAATTGCCAAAACCAATGAAATAGAAGCGTTACTAAGACGGTATAACGAAATTGTTAAAATAGTGTGACATGATATCTTTGTAAAACTATGCTGTTATAAAACAAATGTATATATTCTGGATTTATGTTACATCAATAAAATGTAATCAAGGGTCAAAATTAATACTTTATTGCTGAAAATGTGTTTTTGAAAGTATCAAAGTTGTCCTTTGCGCATTGTGACATTGCCAATTTGTATGGGGAGAAAAAATCATACTTACAAAAATATTATAAATAAAATTTTAAAATGTGTTGACATTTTTTATGAAAATATAAATAAATGGTTTATTACCTACATTTAAAAAAATAAAACTATTACTACATGACTTTTTTGTATTTGTAGTACTTGTGACACTATGAACTTTGGGAATGTACAATTATTTTGAGAATTATCAGCTATATTATATAGCTGTTTCCCACGACTTCGTACGTGACTATTTCAGAATGTTGGCAAACATACACTTCATACATAGCTTTTGTCATGTTCACCTCTGCCCAACCAGTTCCCGTCGTTATGCCGTGTGGTATATAGCCTATGTTACTCAGGGATAATGTAGCATTCCAATGGTGAAAGAATTATCAAAATCCTTCCAGTAGTTTTTGAGTTTATTCGTAACAAACATACAAAAATACAAATCTTTCCTCTTTATAATATTACTAGTATAGATAACTTGGGGGGTAGTTTGTGGGGGTTAACGATAGTAAAAACAATTTTGACCACGAAATTCGTTCGTCATTATCACCCTCGAAAACAAGGGGGAAGTAGGTTTCGTTGCTGCAGCAAAATGTTGTATATATTTCCGCTTGCTTTCCTGTACTAGTTATACAATGTTTTGTTTATCTCTCTCTATTGTATGATATATTTATTTTTATTGTTGTATAAATTTGTACAGCGTTTATCAGTAAGGGGGAGAGTGTAAATCAAAAACACTAACTTACTGCGCAAACCTCAGCTTCATATCAGCCACCGAGAGTTGTCCAGCAAACGGATGTACCGCAGCTAGGTTGGTAAACGCTTCAATATCACCATTGTTGGTTGTACTCAACCACTGCTGGTATGCAGGTGTTCCCTTGAAGGCTGCCATAAACTGCGCATTGTATGGCTCGATTTCACGACTGCCCTCTGCAAACGATTGAAACTCTTTTTAGTTGAAATATGTGAAACTTATAGAGAAACCTCCAGATATTGACCCTGACCAACCATCAGTGACGGTACTCTCATAGAAGCCCAAAACCCGGGCTTGCCTAACAAACCCTCACCAAACAATACAATCAATATGAATTTACATCATTGTTTAATTTTTCGTGCGTATATTAGATACGTAAATATTGACCAATTATATTATAGATCTCCTGTCTTGATCGACAGAAGCTCGTCGCGGGCGGCAGCAAAATGTATAATGGCATCTCGCTTGCTCTCGGACTTCTTCGTTACACATGTAAAAGTAATATAGCTACACATTGCGACATGTATAGCAGTATCTATGGGAAATTAAGCCGGGCTTTGGGTGTTAGGGTGTTTATCCCGAGTAATTCCGTGCAATTATTTTATTAATCAGAGTATGTATCTGAAACGTAATATTGTACTCAGTACTTATTTTGCATATTAATAAACACCTATACTCGATTAGGTATAATGATGAGTTCGGAAATTGATGATTTGATAGACATTATCGCTTCCTAAGTGCATTTTTTCAAATTGGGATGAGCCTTCGTGTTATACCTTAGGCACGCTACTGTCAACACTGTGTGCTCATTTTACAATACATTATGATTTAAAATTGCATAATCTTTAACAGCGTTTATTAAAAAATTTCACAGCTCCCGAAACCGTTTTATCGACCGACAACATGGTACAAGCTTATCATTTGAGCAGTTTTGAGGCTACTTAATTGACGTACATGAGTTTTTATTTAAAAAAAAAAGCGTTGTGAGAAGCGAACCACATGGGCTGCGTGAATGCGTGTGAATCCAGAAGCGCGTCGCGCATTTATATACAAATTAAAACTATAGTAGCATAACTCTATACCTGGTAACAATGAAGTCCTCAGCAAATAAATCAAATAAGTAGCGAACTGATCCCTTATCCACGAGTCGCCCTGCATGGACCCATGCCGCACTATATGGTCAGCGAAACGAAGGTCCTCAGTACCGAGCACGAGCTGTCTCCTCAACACCAGATCTGCCGTTTCTATCCTCATATCGTTCGTTTCAACAAGTACATCAAACAGTTGTCTCTTCTGTTTAAACAGTACATTGGAGGCGCCAACGACAAAACCGTTCACAGCCGGATCTGACAACCAGTCCAGGTATTGCAGAGACAAATATGGCAGACAGAGGTAGCCGTCTTCAAACAACGGAAAAGGGAAACCGCATTCAGCCTGATCTATTTGACTAGTCATATTGTATAAACCGTCAACGCTCATGTCGCGAGCTATAGGATTCTGCTGAGGTTCAACCAATGTTTTTTGTATCTTATACTTTTCTCCAACACTATGACACTTCTCCCGTCCGATAGACAACTCCTGTTTGTCCATTACATCTGTGAGAATTGTTTCGTCAAAACTCTGCCTGCTAACTTTGTCTTTTTCTTCTTGGAGGTTGATAGTCTCTTTAGGGGTGAGTACTTCATCTGCTTCATCTGTGCCATTCTCAAAAATTACCTCTATGGCTTCTGTTGCAATGTCTGTATTGTCTGGTATTGGTGATAAGGGTCTGGATAAACTGTAAAAATATAATTTAATAGATACACACTACAAAGAATAAGAGAAGCCTGCTCTGTGTAGTATAAGCAACTTATAAAAGTGGGCAAATGTATGTCACTCTGCAAAATCATTATAGTACATGGCCAATCTCGGCGCTGTACTGATTTCACCTATTTACCTGTTACTATAACTTTTCGAAACTGCTGTAGATATATTTAATACATAAATGAAATTTTAAGTATGTTTTTACCTATACAGATTTTTGGAGTCAAGGAGAAGATTGAGAAGAGAGAATCATCTTCCTGAATTTTGAGTTAAAAGTTCATAAATTGTACAGCTTCTCACTTTGTAAAAGAAACATTTTATCAACACATTGGAGAGTGTACTAAAAACTAATAATTTAGTATTTTTATAACAGTAAATTAAAACTCACACAATATTGGCAGCCTTGCCTAAACCATGCTCAATACATCTAGGTAACAGTGATATAAGTGAAAGTAATGTAGTTGACAAAGGTCCAGCCGGCGCTCCATAAATCAGAACTTTTCTTCGGAGCAAAAGCAGCTTGAACAGTAACAATGCCTTGTGCCTCCATGTCTCTAACAGACGTTGAACTGAGAGACCTGCAGAATAACATGAATAGAATGAGAAAACATTCTGCTTTATCAATGTCAATGAGGCAATTGTATAAAAACTTGATAAAAAGTTCAAGTTCCTATTTTATTATTCTGGACTTTTTCTCCGTTTTATTGGCAAATATAAGTTTTGTAACAGTGAAATACTGGCTTAGTTCAGTTATAGTTATTTCATACATAGGTAATAATAATTTCATCCATCAAAATAATAACAAGAATACAATAAGAAAGCCTCATTAGACTGCAAAAATCATAACCCCCCTTTTAGTTTCGCCATATATAGGTAAAGAACATTTTGAAATTATTCAAATATTAAATTTTGAAGTTGCAATGTTTTTTAAATTTTGATTATTGGCACCAAAAAAATAAGGGAATGGATAACTAACCTTCTAAAGTTTGATCAACCTGTACAGGACAACTGTTCAAATGTTTGTAAGCATCCTCCAAAAGTTTAGTTTCTGTGAAATCCCCTTGTAAGAACCAAGCATGTACCACCAACTCCATTTTAACAGCTAAGCGACCAAACAGTGGAGCTCTACATATTACACATACACTCTTTTGTACTGTACTTCGGGTCATATCAGAGGTTTTCTGTACCACTTGCTAGAAGAAAAAAAACAAATTAAATATAGTAGTATTATGGCTGGCACACTATTTGATTGAAGAATGGATGATTTGCCTGCCATCCCATTTAGGAAAGTTATATGGTTGTTATAGTATAGGTGGTATAGTATAGTTTTTTAGGATAAATATAGTTATAATAGTATAGTATGTAATTTGGGCTATGGAAATATCTGATTCCTCACCTCAACATTGACAAACCAGCACAGTAGCTTATTTTTATATGAAAACTAGCTTTTCTCCTGAGGACATTTTTTAATTGTGGCATAAACCTATGGAATTCTCAGGCCCTCCAACTATCTCTGTGCAAAAAATCATGTTTATCAGTTGCTCCCTTTTGGTGTGAAAGAAGGACAAACAAAAATACACTTTCGCATGTATAATACTATGAATAAAGTAATACAAACCTCTAAAGGTATTTGTCTGAAGCATGATATTGCATAAACTGTATGAGCAGGATCTGTGAGGCCAGGAAGGTTAAAAAATATTGTATCAGAAAGGTAATTATGTGAACCATCAGGTAATGCCAGTGCTGGTAAATGTCTCCAAGCAGGTGGCAGTTCAGTAGGTCGACCAGGAACTAGCTCAGGATAACAGTGCTCAACCTTGGGAAAATAAAGATTTCTTATTAGATTAGGTATATTTAGGTATCTACTTTATATTTTTTAATCCCTAACTTTTCTCATACTAACTGTAACTATATAGTATAATAATTTTTTTTACGTCTTTGTTTACTGTGTTTACTTATATGAATTACTATAAACTCTGGAGGATACAGACGATAGAGTATTACTTGTCATCTTCAACTAAGAATTTCTAAATAACAAAGCACAGTATTGATTTTTTATTGTTGAATTCTGTTTAGATACACAGTTGTTATTTATAACTAAGATTAAGTTATGTATATTATTAAGTTTGTATTTTAATTTTAAGGAAATAGGCAGCTAAATTTTACCTGGCATCCTTTTTTGTGATGAAAGCCAACAACAATGATGTTTAAAACAGGTTCACTAATAAAAGACATCATTACAACTTTCAAAATATAGTTAATTCTAATTCATTACACAACTATATAATTTGTTACATGATAAATTCCATTTCTTCCTCCCAAAATTTAATAATTAATTTTATTATCAATTTAATTTTGTCTGTGATTTTGCGTGTGAGAAAATTGAACGAATGAAAATTTATTTGACATTTGGTGACCACGGTGACTGATAATTTTTTTTTTGTACAATTTATTCCATGAAAAGGCAAAGGTTTGGTGACTGACAAATACAAGAATGTAAAGAGTGAATGATTCTGAGCGCAGTGATGTGACGATGAAGGAAAACATGATGAAGACTATTGAAGGCCAAACTCATAATAGGTGACCAATAGTTGTCCCTCTTTGCGCCGGCTGTAATAAAAACAAATGAAACCTCTTGCTTTTCGCTATCATAAGCCATAATCTCGATTCAAAAGAGACAGCCGTGCATGCTCCCCTATCTACCAGCTTCCTACAGCACAGTCTATTTGGAGTTAGCACATACACTTTAAAAACCAGAGCAACTATTAACTAATCTCCCCCCTTCTATTATTATCTTCTATACTAATAATAAAACTGAAGAGTTTGTTTAAACGCGCTAATCTCTTGAACTAGCAGTCGGGTTTTGCATTTGATAGCCCAATTCTTGAGAAATGTTTTAGACTAACTAACATCACGCTACGATGCAAAGGAACGGAGCAGTAATTATAAACGCCAACTACTCTGACAACCAATCTCAAGAACTGCCAGCCCGATTTGAAAAAATATTTTAGCCCTTTAAGCTCGTTTTAGCCATTAGCCCGGAGCGGAGCAGTACCCACAACATCAATCAATCCGAAATTTCGGAAAGCTAGTACTTATATTAATATATGAACTAATCTGCGCCCAGCCCTTGTATTACGTATCTCGGTCACTAACAAAAAGCAATGGTAACTGCCTACAGATTAGTAATTGTACGATAGATACGAACAAGTTCATTTATAACGTTATCCTTAGAGAATTTGCCTCTTAAGGGATCACGTATCATAAATAGACACACTGACGCAATAAGGATGTCATGGTAAGTATCGCTTGTAGATTTTGTCTACCCCCTGTAGATTTTACCTACAGCACCAAGGCACCAATTCCAACAAACCAAACAAAGATTATTATGCAGGATTATAATTATGCTTTACCCTGTATAACTATCCGACAGATTATCCCGCCAATGGTTCACCCTTCATAGGTGACATATTTATTTTTCATACTATGTAGACATTTATTCTTTCTTTTTAGTAGGATGCCCTAACTAAAGGTTTGTATTGTCTGATATTAAAATTATATTTATCGTGGAATCTTTTCGTATGCGGCCAGTTTATTTTTATAGCTTTTTCAGGAATTATTACGTGACAGACAATTATATTCTTTAATTCAATTTATACATTTACTAGCTTTGCAGTGGAAATTTTTGAAACGTGACAATAATATAATAGTTAAAAAAAAGGCCTTCGATTTCAATATTGGCTCGGCTGATCCACTGGCGGATTTTCACAATGCGTAATGCGAATAAAATATAAAGCATGCACAACGAGAAAAAGTACTATTGAAACCGGTTTTTATACCACGGGAAAGAGGTGAGCTGGTTTCCTCGAATCCCCGACGAAATGTACGCCAGCCATTGGAACACTCCTTTTATTCGTTACGTCACTCACAGCCATTCATTTCCTTTCAATTCACTTCACTATTTAGATCGCAAAATAATAAAGTGTCATTCATTCATTCATAAATAAAAAGGGCGAAATCTTTTTATTATCTTTCTTCGGATTACAAAATATTATAAATAGTGTTTTAAAATATGTAATTGTTCTATTACTTATTAAACAAATACTCCGTTATCAACCTTTAACTGTGTTTAGTATAACATCTAGACGTATTTAAGTGAAATTAAGTGCTTTTGTTTTGAAGTATTTGTGATTTGCGGTTATTCTGAAGACGTCAAAGTGTCTTTCTTTAGTCGCCATTTTCGCACTTACTGTTATTTTGATTTATTTACTATACTTTTGTTTTAAGAAAATAGTTAGTAGTTGTTGAATTAGTGATAAATTTTGTGTGTACTTTGTTGTGTTTACTATTATTGATGCAGTAGTGAACAAGATTGTGAAGAATTTGCGACCGCACTATAAGGTTAGTTTTTCAAACTATCAATACGAATAGCTCATCCATCATCAACGTAATCAAACGTTTTTACATTTATTATATCTCATAACACACTACATAGTTGCCATACAGAACCATTATTTTATATTTCTTATAGTTAAGTATTTTTTATACAATAGATAAATGATGTTACAATGGCAAAAGTTTATTTATTCAGGTGTTATCTTCGAATATTTGCCGTGGTGTAGTGCATATTGTGGTAGGTGCCTAATTAGTACATGAGGCATTCATTATGAATATCACATAATACCTTATCAATTCATTAACTAAATTTTATTGTATTATCATGACTTGGAACTCGCTGTGAGCCACACCTACTCCCTTCGCTTAACATACTTTTGTGCAAGTGTTAATAAAGACAGTTTTTTGTACCTGTTCATCTTAATTGGTAAATGAACTTTGTATGCCTTTTTATTGTTAAATTTTTAAATAAACATGTTAATTAATGTGTAAAATTGTTAAATAAAATAAAAATTTAAATGACCACTTATTTAAATAAAACATGCAAGTTTGTTTACTAAATAAGACCAGTCTAAAAAAATGGACATTATGTAGGGTAATAGGGTTTTTATCTGGAAATATTTAAGGATAAATTCTTATATAAATTTCCATGAGTGAAACCAGGGCGGGAAGGTTGTTACTAATATAGTCACTAGGCATTTATAGAGGTTGAGTTATTTAAATGAAGTTGATTTAAATTGCTTCATTCTTTTTTAATCAAGATCCAAATTGTAAAGGTTAAGAAAATTTCATGAATATAGACTCTTTATTAACAATTATTATTATTGCAAACAGATCACTTATGAACCCTAATACTAAACACAGTTAGATTATTCTGGTTTTCCATGTCTTACAGTGTTGAACCAAATTTAATAAAATATTATACCTACTCAATTTTAACTCAATTTCAATCTTTTGATCATGACATTAGGTGACATTTGTGATTGTGAAGTGTTTCCACAATAATAATTCACATTCCACTGGTGAATATTTAATAAGAATACCTACCTACTATTACTTACTCTAGTAGTGATGTCATCATAACTTAAAACATGAAAATTTTTTTCATTTCCTCATTTCCTGGACCACTAATAAACACATGCCTAATAACAATGTATGCCACAATTAGTCAATTATGATTTATTTTTAGTAATCAAGTGTGTAGTGCCAAAATTGCCTTATATACACATTTGCTTAGGGAAGACAGATACCTCCACACCATAATCATCACAGACCTTTGAAGGAATAATAATTTATTCAATTTCATACTAGGTACATTTACATTCATCCTAACCAATATTATATGAAAAAGTGTTTGTCCAACAGAGCATAATTGATTTTTTTCATGCTCAGAGATAGGGTCTGAGAGTGACTTAGACTACTTTTATCCTTCAGGATAAATTCTTTCAGATTCCAAAAATGCCCACAGGCAAAGCTGGGGCGGATAGCTAGTAGGTAGTTATATAATGTCATGTAAATATTTTTTATGATGGCATGTCATTGATTCCTTAGGAAACATATTTTGAAGTCATTGTTTTGATGAAGCAGTCATATAAGAAGACAATTCAACTAAACACACAATTCAAGTTTTCCTTTGTTTAAGTCACGTGATTTCCGGTATTGCTTACTTGATAAACATACACCTAACTATTGATGTGTTAATATATATATGTAGTTAACTATAATTTGTATCATGATATAAAATTTTAAAAATGCCTAAAATTTAAAACTTTCTCGGTGTTTTCGTACTTTTGACCACCACACACTACCTAAATAAATAGTTTGTTCCTGCGTTATCGTATCGCCTCGAAAAAGAAAGCGTGATCCATGTGGTAGGTATACAATGAATTTCAAGAAAGACCCTATATTTTGAATCGCTCTCACTGAGTACCTAGGTAATACCTATAAGATGCATTGATATTATGATCTATAAGCGAGCGAAAAATTTCCATTGTATCGTTCGTGGAAACATAAAAACATCTCTACAAGCGAAGGCGACTACCGCGACTCCCGACCTTCTAGCTAGTTGGATAGATGAGTACGTTTATGGACTCGCAAATTCGCCATACACTGATTCGTCGAAGTAGCATTGTTTTTTTTTTCAATAAGAAAAGCCGATTTTGTGATATAGTTCCAATTTCCTATGTCTATTAATTATCTAAGGGTTGCCGCCTTCCGAAACCGTGTTATCGGTACCAGGGTGCCCAGCTGAAGACCCAAGTCTCCCTCTTCTTAACTTTACCTAACGAGTGGCCAGTTCTGTTGAGGTATTATTAAATTAGGTAGGTATTTAGATGTAAATTATTGAGTTGAGTTATCCACTTACTTTCATTTATATTTAATTTTCCTCTTTTATGTATTAAGTATCTCTATAGGTAGGTTATTATGCGACTCTTGCGAGTCCTGAAATACCTATTCCTGATTCAAATTTATGAAATTATTTCTAACGCCTTTGTATTTTCTATTTCGCAAAAATTTACGCTTTGAAATTGGAAGTATCGGCCATCTGCTACGTACTTCGTAATCGCACAAAAAAAATACGATCCTCAATGTGTTTTTCGGCTTTTTTTTTACAATGCTTTTTTATTGTTCTCAGATTTCAATGGAGAGCTTTCTTGATCTGCAGGCATGACAGAGAAGGTGTTGCACCCAGGTAAAAATATACTATGTATTTCACATATTCGTTTATAAACAGGAAAGTAGCAAAAGGGCATTCGATTGGCTCTGTCTACTCTTACTGGAATAAAAGGCGTGATGATAGTCTATGGCCTCAGTTGTTGGTAAAAATGTGGTTAAGTACGTACTTAACTACAATGTCACGTCTTATAATATTTTGGAGGAAAAGTTACTGATTCGTATTTCATTATCACCTCTATTTGCATGCTGATAGGAATCTTACTTTAGTATTATACAAAATGTATAAAGTACGAGTAAAATAAACGGTTGTTTGTCCAAAAAAATTTTAGTCTATGGAAAATTCCAGAATATCCATGTCTTACTGATAAAGTTTTAGTGATGAGTCACTTTTTTTTCTACTGTATTAAGCATTGGGTCGATGTGATAATTACGTAAGATCTTGTTATTGTTGTCTACTTCAAAATGGCTGCCGTCATGTTTGTTCAAATTATTCCTATAAGGGTTAATTAAGTATATTGAAAATCACGCTGTAACTACTGAATGGATTTTGATTAAATTTGGTCCATCAAGTGTAGCAACAGGCTTGCCACCTGTTCTGTTCAATATGGACAACTGTCAAAAAGTGGACACTGTTACTGGTGTCTCTGGGTACACCGCAAGGTATAAAGGCCGTGAAAGTGTGTTTGTATTAAAGGTACCTACAGAAATTTTGGTTCAGATTTACTTTAATTACCGTTTATTTAATTAATTAACAGTTTAATTTACTACTAGCCCTACGTAAATGCGCTTATAACTATTTATTTATTAGAGATAGGTATATATATGCTACCGCTGACGTTTTTGTAGATAATTTTATTCTACATCATTTTGTTATATCTCTGACCCATTGCCCGGTTCACATTATTCCAGTCCAGTAATCCAGCGAGTCAGTCCATTCCAATGCTGGATCGTATCGTTTACACTATTCCAGTCATTCAAAAGCTGTTGAATCGGTAACACTTAGTGACAATGATTTCAAGGAAGGAGTTCGAAAATTGTTTTAAAGCTATTCAATTACTACTGCTAGAAGAAGTAACTGATGTAGTGGAAGAAGAACTAAAAAAAGAAAAATGGATTTGGGTGAGAAATTGGATTAGCGAAAGAAATATAAAAGGAGGACGGATTGGCGCATGTATTTGTCTTTATAAAATTCCGATGAGATATCTCACAAACACACATGTTCTCTGTATAAAGAAACAAACTGAAGAGTTTGGTTTTCAGTCAACTTCATTGTTAGGAATTATGGAACTACAACAATGCGTGTTCCCAAAAAACAACAATACGTGTTCACTGTTCAACGTTTATCCAACACTGGATTGGCCATCTACACTATTCCAAGGGCGCTGGAATGGGGGAGCTGGAATGAAAATTCCAGTGCCAGTTTACATTATTCCAGTGGCATTCCAGCCCTGGTTTCGATCGCTGGACTGGAATAATGTAAACCGGGCATAAGGTACGATTCCGATCCACGACCGGTCGCGCTGCAGTTGCAGTCGTATGTTACAGCATACGCCATGAAAACTCTCTGGAGCTAACTTTTTCCCGACTTGATTCACTTATACAGCTTATACTCCTCCTCCTAAACATAATAGGTAGACCTAACCTATCTTTGAATTAACCTATCTACGTGAAAAGATCACAGACAGACAGACGAACGCGGTGGGGGGGACTTTGTTTTATAATATATAGTGACGGCATTAGTGGGTCTAGCCGGGGAAAAGTTTTCCGCCAGTGCGCTCTCGTTGCATTTGCTACCGAATCATAACAAAATCATGGAGGAAAGAAATATTTTAGTAATAAGTGCGTTTACAATTCAAATTACACTGTGTGTACAAATTGTTGTTAAAACAAATTGTACCCGTGCGAATCCGGGCTACAATAGATGATGTTTTAACATTTGAAACATTTCCACGAGTAAAGCCGCGTTGGAAAGCTAGCTATTTTAAGATAAGGCAATGCGGCTGCTCCTATGGGAACGGCCATGTTGTGGTATACGGTCACGTGGGTGTGACGTCACAGGCTCCCCAGACAAGACCGATCAATAAGGAGTCGAGGTCACTCGCTAACACCCCACGACTTTTTGTACACCTAAGGAAATATACTTTCGTACGTTTGTGTTTGGGTACACAATACACATATAGAATGATTGTCGCGCTAACTATAGTGTCTTTGTATGTGAACAAATAAATACAATTGAAATGTCTGTCTGTGATTACAAAGTTTATAATACCCATATCTAAGTGGCTGGTGCGTCGGTGGTTAAGACGTCTGGTATTAACTAGGCAGACCACGGGTTCGATCCCGGATCCCGGATCCCGGCCATGTACCGATGTGGTTTTTATAATATAATATAATATAAAAAAAAAAAAGTAAAATAATATAATCCGACAAACTACACTTAGAGACTTTTCTATCTAATTATACCTCAATATATCAAGTGAGTGACTTGGGTATAGCCTCACAAATGCCATTGCCTAAAAGAGGGAGACTTGGTCTTCCGCTGGGTACCCTGGGACAGTAACACTGTTTCGGGAGTAAGGCAATCCGTGAAGAGAGAAAAAAATATATATAAAAAATTGAAGGCAATGTCAGCAAATGCTGCCTAAGAGGGGTACCTCTTGGGATAGAAGGCGTGATGATAGATATATAGTCGTGGCTCTATTTATTTATATGTCCATTTCGCTAGTTTAGAATTGACGTGCTGCACGGATTTGGATGATTTGTGGAAATAGATTTGATCCTTGAATAATATTGAGCCCTCCCAGCTTGAAACACATTACCTATATCTACCGTAAGGATTATTTCTTTGTTCCATAGTCAAGCTAGAATTTCATATATGGCTTCACTAAGAAATAGTTGATATTATATCATAGTTTCAATAATGAGTACACTCAAAAGGTCATAACATAACTACAATGTATCCATTACTATCAAATAATTATATTACAATCATATGGTCGTATTAGTATAAAAATAATGGGGACAGAAGAGATAAAGGCTGCCGGCGTCGGTGCATATATGCATATGCAACCGTTGACGCATCGCGGTGAATCTCCACATAGGACGGGCGGGATACTGTGTAGGGTTGACAACTCTCGAGATTTTGGAGGTCTTTGGTAACCAAGTTCCTACGTAACTAAATAACTAAATGTGAAGTGAGTTGTTTACTCGAATGGAATTAATTTATTTTGAACTGTGACCTTTTAAGTTATTACAATGTTTCTAGAATTAATTAACATCCAAGAAAATAAAGCATGGACATTTTTTATTATAGGCAATGCCCGAGATTTTGTTGGTGTAGCCCATATCATCTTTAAACACATCTTAAATATCTTCTAAACTATTTAAGATATATCAAAGAGCAGATTATAATATAAAAGGTATGATATAAGACCTATTTATTGCTGAAAGGTTCATGAATTATTCAGCCGTTTCGGGTCTATTTCCAAAAACAGTTTTTACGTAATTAATATTAAACAAGAATATTGACGATAAAAAGGTTACACAGAGACATTGTTTACCGACTCTTATCACGGGGAGCGCTTCGAGAAATTAAACAACCTATTTATACTTCTCCATACCCTAACAATAGAACCGCACATTTGGGGACTTGCTTGAGTTGCTTGGGTTACAAAATGCACCCACACTCCATCGAAAATGTTGGGCGTTTGCCTTCCTTCATGATTTCAGCCTCATCCAACCTTATACTACGGGAAGTACTTGTTATTATTATCAGCTGGCATGAAATGGCATAAAATTCACGGTACTTACTATTAGGCAATGACCCGCATAGTCAATACACGTCAACGCGTCGGTTGAGACATGATAAAATCTCTACATTTTCCCTTTTAATGAGTCCTGGGTAGTTAGGCAAAAGGTGGTAGCCCTAAATGTATGTAACTCGTGTACATAAGATGTGGATCGATCCTCTGTCCGTCCTTATCTGTAGCCCCTGTTAGAGCGGAACACAACTACAAATATGTACTCACATACTGTAGACGTATTGTCGGGGCACATGTAAGATGCTGTATCTGAAAATGTTCATCCTTCATAGAAAAAGGTTTATTGTAATTTGCATACAATGACATGTCAGCAACTACAGAAACTATGAGCTAAACCGTATCGGCCATTGTCTTTGAAAGAGACCGGTTTTCGATCTCTCATAGAAAAAAGTCTAAACATCCCCACATAAACCAGTCGATATGACGCTGCGGTAAATGAAATTGTTATGAAAAATATAGCAGTTTCTATAAGCAAAAGTAATCTGTACTTTGCGTGGATTATTTAATTATTTAATTATTTTATGAGGTTATCAGTCTATTTCAATGTTTTGTCAGTTACGCCCATGTACCCATGGACGGTTTGTACCGTTATTTACTGGCTCCACAATATGCAGACACACCTTCAATTAAGACAATGATCGAGTGGTACAGTTCAAACTGTGTTAACTTTCGTAAACAGAACGTTATATAGATTTTAATATAATATATGCTGGACCTGTTCGTGTAATATGATTCTAAAGTATAATAAACATTTTAAAAAAGTGTACCTTCAAAAATTGTGCACTGAAAAGTAAGAAATAATTAGGATACCAAACAAAATTAGGTATAAACATCTAAGAAGATAAAAATATTACATATCTGTTTGTACTAATCATTGAAGGTATCCAATTAACTGTCAAGCTTAGTGAAATTAGGTGCTAGTGAATTTGACACCAAAAACGAAATATTAATTATTTCTTACTTTTCAGTGCACAATTTTTTAAGTCTGAACACAAGGATTTTTTCCCTTTTAAGTGATTTTGCTGCCCTGAGAGGCAAATAATTTCGCAAAATAAAAAATGGAAAAATATAAGTAAAGATACTGTTGTGGGTTCGATTTGAACCATGAGTATCCTACGCGCTGCACCCCCTAAACTTAGCCACGAGACCACCGTTGATACAAATAATGACAACTTCGCGTTAATAGCAACCGTTGCTAGGGCTTTTCTCTGATTTATAATTTTCAGCGGTAAACGAGGATAAATTACAGAATTTTTGAAAAACTAGGGAACTTAAAAAATAAGTCGTCAAAATCGGCACATATGGCTGGCAGCACACTGTTCTTTTTCGCCTACAGCCACCGAAATAATAAGAACGCCAATCTCAAATGAAAATAATTCCTCCTGTTTGTAAAAAATCGTAGGTATCCTGTTCGATAACTATCCGATCATGCGCGCTTCGTCGACCTTGGTGTCAAGGCAGGGGTGACTGTTTACATATACATACATACAAATTGCAACCCTATAGCAAAAATCAACTTATGTCACCCCTTCAATTATTTTATTGAACACTTTGCGATTCATGATGACTCGACGCCGGTCGTCCTCCTCATGTTCACATAAACAAAGTAATTTCATATCAAGTAGCGGTTAGTTTGTGGCTTTCACTGCTCACTACGTAAAATATGTAGCAACCATTGTGAAACTTGTTTTATTTATCTATTTTGAATCGGTATTATAGTCAACTGCTAGCTTCATTAAAATGTACTTATTGTGTGCCTTGTTCTGCTGAGAAGAGATGTACAGAAATAAGTCAAGCCTTCGGCCAGTTTTTAGACTATTTTTTCCACTCTAATCAGCAATAGGTTAATTAAAATGTGGGGCAATCTCCAGTCGAGTTGAAAAACGTCTCTCTATGATAGATACGACTGGCCGGCATTCATGCTCATATAATGTGGTTAAATCAACCAAAACCTAATCCTACAATCTAAATACACCATGTCTGTGACCATGTGGCGATACACCCTAATCATGTTTACAAGTCTTCACTCATAAATAACTTTTAATGAATTAAAATAAGTAGCACTAAATAATTTTTCATTATAGTCTCAGCAACTACTTAATGTAGCCATTTTGGTAAAGTTTTTATCGACAAGAGCATTACACGAGGTAGGTTTCACTGTAAGGTGTTTCTATCGCATTTTTTTTATGGGAATCAATTAAAAAGCAGAAAATTCAAAATACAACACTTGATTTATGTCTCGGTGCAGTTTATTAATTGTTGAGTTTGACCTAAAACGATCAAACGAAACAAAGTGCGAGTAGATAGCAAGCTCTTACATTCACCTAACGAGGTCACAATAAGAGCGGAATCTAAGTATTCTCAGGTTTTATTTAGCCACGACGAGTAACGGTGTCATCCGTCACAGTTACTTGTTGCATATTGTCTGGGAAGTCATTTTATATATCACTCATAACATACGGTTTTGTATCTGAAAGCCATAAATGTTGGCATAGATTCGTGTTCTCCAGACGCCATGAACCCGGTTCCAGGTTTCTACTACATTAACTTTGATTTTTTATTTCTTAAAACTTTTCTTTTTCTGCTCTATGAAGCAAAGTATTTGAAGTTTTGCATTTTCTTGGAAATAATTGAAAATATGATCAATAATAAATGTCTCCTTTCAAAGCCATCATGTTTACGCTCTAGAATTTATTTAGTGAAATTAAGTGACGTTGCGATGACGGCGCTTTGGAAAGTAACTTCGTTGCAAGTAGGTAACAGTTATCTATTAGAAATGACGTTTCGTATAAAAAGTACACTATCGTGCGAAATGGCAAGTTCATAAATGTACTGGCACAATATACATAATCTGTTCATCCTTTTTCATGCTTCCCTTGATTGTGGGATGCACTTGCAGGGGACATAAGAACAAGTCGCTTAAGTTCGTTTGCATACAAATCATGTCTACCATCTTCCATTTCTTTTCAGCTTTTACATTTACATTGTTCATAGGCATAAAGTTGTTGCAAATATTTTTAGTATCAGTTTGTTTGGTTGTTGGCAATTTGCAAGTATAGTGTTCAAATGTACACTGTAAATAGTAGTAGAGAGGCAACAAGCGTTAGACGCCATTCTACAAGTGAAACTACTTGCTGTTAGGGTTAACGAACTGTTTATTTCGCTGCATCCGTTGCAAATAATGCGCTTCGACGCTACATTGGTGCCATTTTTTAGGATTCCGTACGGATCCGAACATACATTGATATTCTTTGGTGATTCACTTTAAACTTACATTATAATAGGTATCGTTGCAAGAGCTTTTCAGTTTATTATGTTTTCGATATTATTTGTTCAGCAAATTAGTTTGGATTCTGGGATCATCAAATTTTAGTTTAAACATGGTTTTCTGTTCTAGATCTGTCTGAATATTGAGAATTATACGGAATCCTCATTGTGTGAGTCCGACTCATGCTTGACCATTTTTTTTATTGTAAGTCAGATCTGATTTCACCGTCTGTAAAAACAAATTTCACCAGAAGTATTACGTACAAACTACATAGTGTTGACGCTCAGTTTTGACTGCTTATTTGAAAGCGTTACATTTCTAACGTTTTACTAAATCATTATGGAATTTGTATGGTTTGTGTAACAGTTTAACGACTATTTCTTACACCTTTTGGCAGGGAATTGAGTATATTTGAAAATGTTTATTTTATGAGTGTCTATAATTAGATCTGGGAGAAGTATGCCATCGCATAGTTTTGTTTTGTAGCTTACACGCGAACTAAATACACGCTGAATCAAGGTTTGTGAAACTTATAGTTATTGATTAGTTTATTTCTTGGGTATATCCTAACCCTAATGTCAGACATATGTTGAGCTGCTTGAATTTTTAGAAAAAAAAACTAGTACAATCTTCTATTTTGACAATATGGTTTGCTATGCTACCATACTCCTCTCCTAATAAAAGCTAGTTTCTAAATATATTTTTTATAGCGATTGGTTCTCGTTGCTCATAGTCGTACAGTACATCTCTAGTTTAAAAATAATGTCTAAACTCCGATCTGAATACAATCTATTTTCGTTACATAACTGCGCCATGATTTGCTTGTGACATTATTCATTTTTGAGTAAATGGAGCCTTAAATTCTAGTTTACTACCAAATCCTAGGTATAATTATTTACGTACACCACTTTTGGAAAAACAGTCACCAGAAGTCTCACTTTCATATATATTTTTTTTTTTTTTTTTCTTCACGGGTTGCTTTACACATCCCGAAACCGTGTTACGGGTTCCAGGGTACCCAGCGGAAGACCTAGTCTCCCTCGTTTAGCCGATGGTATTTGTGAGGCTATATCTAACGAGTGGC